>OX382173.1:15794506-16394506 GCA_947507545.1 Clistopyga incitator | reverse complement strand
TTGTTGACTGAGCGTTGCCCTCGAATCCGCGCGAGAGGAAAATAATTCACGTCGGACAATTGGAGGAGAAAGATTTTAACGATCGTTTCCCAATTAATCCGAAAACGAATTCGCCGTATTCCAGTTGGTTGGTTGACCGTACCTCGTTAAAAGTCTTGCCGACTTTGTTGCGCAGCTTTGCAGTCCCTCTCGTCGGACAATTATGCGCCCGCGTTATATCCACCTCTCTATTAGTCGTTGGGCTGAGTGAAGTGACGCAGAGTGTGTGTGAGTCGACTCTCGGCTCGTGTATGCACATATCTACGTACATGTACGTGCAGGAGCGTCCGCGATCCTGGCCGGAAACGCGATGGACTCGTCACCGGTGCTCACCGCAATTACGCCCCAACGAAGTTGACAAAATCGACTTAACCCGGCCGCATATCTCCTCTATCTATGTTTACGTCAATCTACACCGGCCTCCGTATTAGGTACTCGAGGTATGTGCCTATGCACATAAACTGATCGAGCCATCGCTCGACGTGAAATAACGTTTGTGCGATCGATCCTCTCGTCCGCCAGCGATTACGCCAATAACCAACTTTCCCGACGATCAGTCGATTGACTTCACCACTTAGCGCACAGAATTCGTCCCTTCGCTCGGTTACCCTCAAGGATTCAATTTCCAAACGGGGACAGTTCATTCTATCTTCCATCTTTCACACAGTCTGCCTTTCTTTTTATTATTTCTGCCCGGAGAAACCGATTTTTCTGGGCCAGCGAAGCTTTTGCTGAAACAGTGGGCACATTTTTTGGCCCAGCAAAAGGATTTGTTGGGTCCGTATCTTTTCTACATTAGTGAATAAAGCAATGTTCTCACTATTTTAGCGAAAGATTTGTACTAAATGCGGATATTTACCAGATAGATAATTTGGTAGTGGATAAATCATGTACAATTTTGTTTTTTTTCTTGAGATTCACAGAAAGCTCCAGGAATCGATATCCGCCACTCAAAGCTTCTGCCTTGCAAGTATTCGCCCCTCGTAGTCCAAGATTCGCTGTTTTTTCGTTTCCTTTACTGCGGGGATCAATTCCTTCTGCTGCTCTCCTCCCCCTATTTTAGCGAAATATTTGGACTAAATGCGGATATTTACCAGATAGATAATTTGTTAGTGAATAAATCATGTACAATTTTTTTTTTTTTTTTTTTTTCTTGAGATTCACAGAAAAAGAAAGCTCCAGGAATCGATGTCCGCCACTCAAAGCTTCTGCCTTGCAAGTATTCGCCCCTCGTAGTCTAAGATTCGCTGTTTTTTCGTTTCCTTTACTGCGGGGATCAATTCCTTCTGCCGCTCTCCTCCCCCTAGTCCCTTCCGGTTATGCTCTCGCGGCCTCGACCAACTTCCTTGGGTCAACCAGTGCGAGCTTTCCGTCCTTGAGTATTCACCTCTCGGTTCAGCTGTGAAATTGTCACACAGCGCACATCGTTAGAGCTACCCGACTTCTCTTTTGCAGGCTTGTGGTATGGTTTCCTGGTCACGTGGTGCAGAAGGGCAACACCTGCAGGTCCTTCTTGCTCTTTTTCTTTTACGTCGTCCAATGTACCATTTTTTAAATTTTTTACAATTTTCTATCTTTTAACCCTTGGACTAATCGTGTACTTCTTTCTCTTCAGGTAAACGTAACCGCACGATTGGCAGCGCAAACAGGGCGAGTCTTCCCTTCGCACCCTCGCAGCGGGAGAATGGAAGTTAATCAATTCTCTTATCCCACGGGAGACACTCACCTGTCCATTGCACCCAGGCGTAGCTTTCACTGAGGCATTCAATCTACTGTTCGCTCTTGTTTGCAACACAGAAGCGACAGATGTATTCGATTTCAAGTGCTGTACGCAATGTATTTCTGGAAATTCTATTTAACGTTCCCTCGAGGGTTACACGAGGGATCCACATTAGGGAGAAATGGGCGGTTAAACAAAGGGTTATATGGATTTTGAGAAATTAGTTGTAACATCCTAATGTCCAAAATAACTGTGAAGGATAAATCTATTTTGGGATTTATTTTATAGAGATTGCCTGCAAACCATTTTCCTGTGGGGAGTAGCCAATTTTTTATCAACGATTGCAGTAACGAGGCAGGTTTATTAACCAGATATTTAATTCCCATTATTATTTCCCAACGAAATGAAACCTCGGCTAGAAGTGGGTCAATGCACATTCCCAATCGACCGTGACTCTTCGCCCCGACCCATTGAAATATTGTATGTTACATTTTTCAATATCCTTCATACGAATAACCACTTGAGTTCAAAGACAAGGATCTTCAATAACCAAGCTCACTAATATTATAGTGATCAGCTTTGTTTCATTGGGCTATGAAAAATAGTCATTCGGTCACAATTATGACCATTTTTCAATTTTAATTTTATTAAAAATAACAATCATTAGAATTTCGAAAATTTGTCATTTAAAAAATAAGATTTCCTCAGTTGTCGGTTAAATCTCTTGCCGAATATTGTTCCTTTGTAGGAACAATGAAGCTATTATTTCTCGCCAACGTACCCAGCAATAAAAACGTCTGGAAACTTTTTTGGGCCGATATTTTCCTTGCGCCGGACCTCGTGTCGCGCCGTTGGGCTCAAACTTCACCTCGCGTTATATCCATGAACCCAGGATAGTCGGTGGCATAGGAGGAGAGTAGTTTGAGCGCGGGTGTAACGCGCCAGTGGTTCTCAACACGAACGATTCTATTTCCGGCCCGGCCCTTTCCTCTTCCCCTGCCCGCGGAGTCAGCCATTCCGCTTTGGCCTCTCTCGCTCGCTCGCGTTTCCTCGTATCTCACAATTGACCGCGTGACTCAGTCGTGTCGAAGTTTCTGCGGCTGGTTGAGCGGCTACGACCGAATCACGCCGCCTGGACACGTCATGCTGCATTCATGGGGGGCCCACGCCCCTCTATGCACCACATTTTTTGCAATTTTTTCTACTTATTTCCCACCAAAGCAACTGGGAGTCTCTTTTGCGTCATTCACGAGAAATTTCGCTTCGCCGAATAATAAGAAACTTAAAAGTTTGATGTTATTTTGTTTTCATTACAGTCGATATATGCGTCACTAAGGTGGAGAGCGCATTACACTCCGAACATGAAGAGCTCTCGTCCTGCGCGAGACAGAGAAGAGAAGCGAAAGAGAGAGGAGACATAGTGTGAGCCGCAAGCAGCTTGACATCAGTAGCTATTCCAAGCTGGGTGACGCACTTCGGTGCTCAGCCGCCAGTGGTATTAGCAGAGAGTACTGCTCTTTGCGTTTGCACTGGGTGTCCGTGGATACGCAGTACAGGCAAACTGGGTGTATGAGCACCGTTGCATCAGCCTCGAGGGCGACGAGAAGGACCAACGCTTAGTGAACATTGCGTGCTCGGTGCGTGACACACGTGTCTATACGCGTGTGAGCCGCCGAGCGTTCATTTTCCTCCGACGAGTCTCACTGCGATGGTAATATTACCTTACACGGTGCAGGCGAACTTCAGCTCTCCGAGCTTTACCAATTTTTACCGTCAATCGATCAAAATATGTGCGAGCGAAAATTTGGCGATCAATGCATTTTGAAAAATTGGATACATGTAACAAGTAGAACAAGCTTTGAAAATAGGCTTTGGAAGTGAATCGTTGGTCCAGACCTCGTCAGTATATCTGCCTTCTGTTCGCTCTATCAATGTTGTCTTCTGCGTGAAAATTTTAAGGGCGCAGTTCTGACTCATTATCCAGAACATGGAGATTATTAATACTGTAATAATGGTTAATGTTCCAAGGATTGAAAATATTGTGAAATATTTTCGCACGCTTCAACACAAGCGTGTGTGTTTTTTTAATTTTCCTTCAGTTATTAACTCCCAACTGAGAGAAAAATCTAATTAAGTTTATTAAATCTCCTGGGTTAATGCAATGAAAATTCCTGCGTTCACTTTCAAGAAGATAATTACATTTTAATAATGTTTCTCGTGAAACATTACGACGTTTTATCGCAAAACTATTGGGAGGCTGTCACATTTTTCGAAGACAATCCTTTAACACGTCCAATTTTTTTTTTTCTCAGAGCAGCAATGAATATTACCTCGAACGGTGTGTGGAATCTCGTCGTTGATGAAATTTCGGCCTGGAGGAGAGCCCCCGCGGCAGCAACGCGTCGAAGAGGAGACAAAAGGGCCGAAGCACACGGACAGAGACGTGAAACCTCGAGGGAGACTTGTGTGCTAATGGAAGATCGATCGATACCGAGCGCAGGATGAGAAAGTTCTTTCTCTCTCTCTCTCTCTCTCGGCTTCAATACATCGATCTTTCTCCCACAATATCTCGTTCTGGCTCTTCCTCACACCCTCGTCCACTCCAAAGGGGCGAGAGGAATTTCCCTCAACGAAGAGAAAAAAAAAAAAAAAAATTGAGGAAAACGAGAAAGATTGGACCCCAAAGTACCAAAGGCAGCTCGGGAAATCTTATTTGATTTGTTATGGAATAATTCTCTTCGTCATTGCCAATACAATGTTGGTAAATTTGAAGTGGAGATATGTTTTTTCCTCGAGATGAAATAAGACGAACGAATGTTTGTTGCGATTTTGGTCGCGAGTGTATAAGTAGGTGAAAGTCTCGTATGTACGGCACTCAACCTGTTAAAGCCGCGGCTATGAGGGGGGAGGCTATGAAAAAAATGGAGGAAAACGAGAAAGATTGGACCCCAAAGTATCAAAGGCAGCTCGCGAAATCTTATTTGATTTGTTACGGAATAATTCTCTTCGTCATTGCCAATACAATGTTGGTAAATTGAAGTGGAGATATGTTTTTTCCTCGAGATGAAATAAGACAAACGACTGTTTGTTGCGATTTTGGTCCGGGCGCGAGTGTATAAGTAGGTGAAAGTCTCGTATGTACGGCACTCAACCTGTTAAAGCCGCGGCTATGAGGGTTGGTTGGGCACTCTCTCACACAGGGGATTGCTTTTTCTCTGTTGCGGTATACCGGACGGGGCGGCCGGACGATACAAAGACTCAAAGTGTCCGCTACCCTTTTCTCTCTACTCTATTATCGCTGCTGTGCCCGTGTCACCACGAGTCGTAGCTGGTGGCGGTGGTGGTGGTGGTGGTGGTGGCGTTGATGGGCTCTGCGGAGGTAGCTGGGCATCATCAACCCCTCACCGTTGCTCCACTCTTGTTGCTTTAGTTACTCCCTCGAATTTTCATTCTCCGTTTATGTGTACATGTGTTTATGTATATGTTTATGTACACATATATATGCATACACGTGAAGAGGCTGGTCGAGGGCACGTGCAAAACGCCACCTGTGGCGTGTACATAGGCACAAAGGCTATTTGAGTGGTAGTATTAACGCCCACGGTGAGAGAGTGAGAGAGAGTACCTCGAGAGTCAACGAAAGCTCTCCACAACTCGCTTTTCTACTCGGCCGTTAATTCACTTTGAAGATTCTAAGATAACTATCGAACCGTTGTCAATAGATTTTATCAAGAATTCACAAGTGTCGAGAAGAGTATGTAAATTAGATATTTGGATCATTCGATAGATTGGATTCGTGGATGGATGGGTCAAATAATTTGAATATTAATATCTAATTATTTAAACAATTTCACGTTACCAACTTGGTTGGTTTGCAAACACATTTCTGAATCAACGATTAAACATTGATATTCGACATTTGATTTTACATTTTCGAATAATTCCCTGGCGACATTGGCAAATAAACAATAGAAACATTTTCTATGCGTGCCACTTTTGTGTGATGACGTCCCAAGAGAGCTATTATAAATTTATCGATTTATGGAGCAGCCTCTGGAGAATTTCATTCGCCCAACGTTCTCGGTCGTGTGCGTTGGTGGGACCTCCACGATTTTCCGGGATCACACTTCCGGTTTCCCCTACGTACCCTCTTGTTCCTCTCCCCGTTTCGCCTTGAAAGTTCTGCCTCTGCAAAGAAACTTCGTAGCCAATATAGCGCGCCACTTGGGATCTCGAGCGAGGACATCCTTCTCAGACCTGCGACGTGTTCACTAGAATTTGTTCATTGTGTTGCCGTTACACGTATTTCGCATACAAAATACACAAGCTCTATTCTAGAATTTATAAAGGACCATATCTGCCGAGATGCTTCCCTTCGTTGCGTAGGTCCTTCTGCTCTGAACGACAATACTAGTAGTATACTTTTTCATACACCTTCTACAGTACACAATACTCGTCTACATAATATCGATTCTCGATAAGTAGACAAATATTTTCCAAGATTGAAATCCGCGAAAATAAAAATAAAGTGATATCGAGGTCTTAGGAAATTGGAAAATATTACTCTTCACGGTCTCATCAGTTTGTACACTCGAGCAACAATTTTTAATACAACCAAAGCGTCTCTGTAAACAGTCAGAAAAATTTAAAAAATTTCTACATTTGATTTAAAAAATCTCATTCGCTATGACAGAAAGGTTTATCAAAATTTGCAATTTTTTCTTGTCACTTCATGATTTTAACACAAGAAAAAATACAAAGATGATTAACTAGGGATTTGAAAAAAAAAAAAAAAATCATGGTTTTGATGAAATTTGTGAAATTTTATTTTTTGTCGACATTTTTTGACGTAATATTGAAACCAAAAAAGTCACAAATTCATAGAAAATCATATATAGCTAAATGTATATTTCGAATGTATAAATATCGATGGAAATACAAACAAAAAAAATCGAATCAATAGAAATTTGACTTTTCCAAGCAATTCTACTTCAAGTGGTCTTATCCCTTCTTTCGGTTAATGGAGGCCATCGATAAAGTGGTTGGCGAACCGAGATGAAAAGACAGATCGAGAGAACGAAAATTTACGGGGATGAAAAGTAAGGAGGGTAACGGGACGCGCGATCGTCGATGCGGAAATGGCATAGTAGGGACGCGACCTCGGGAGACCCGGATACTCGTGAAGATCGCGAGGGGCGGAGAATTTATTCCTAGGAGCAAACGAGTGATAATTAAAAAGTGTTTTCGCGAACGGCGCCTCCTAAGCTCGTAGAATGCGGGCGGACAAGAAAAAGATCAATCTTGCTATAGAAACAGTGCATTGTGTGAGCCAAATTGCTGCCAGGGTGCCATAATTTCGGCATAAATTTCCTAACAATTCGACATTTTTCAAATTTGTAAAAATGTCCAAGATTTTTCATAAACTCCCAATCAGTGAATGGAGTACACAAGGATTTTTCGATTTTTCCAAAAAGTCAGAAGATTATCTGTCTTTATACTGGATCTATCGAAAATCTTCGGCGAAGAATTTCAATACACTCACTTCTACCGTTTCCATTTATTCTGCTGGTAGGACACAGGCAGATAAAAAAAAATCAATTTTACTGTGGCCCTAAGCTGTGCAGTGTGACCGAGCGAAGTTGCAACTGCTGCTGCGCGGTAGTTTTGCCACACATCAATACTATAGGGTATCGCAGCTCGAGCTGCTTTGATATCGACTCTCTCTCGGACACAATTCACAATACGACTGCTATTGCCTTTTCGCTCCTAGCTTCCACAGTACCGAGTCGATATTGGGTTAGGTAAATAATAAAAAGCACAGGCAGAGGCAGAATAAGAGGAGATTATCTTGGGCGTTTTGGCTTTATTAAAGACACAGCTCCACCATCTCGCAAAATTCGTCGATTCGACAACCAATTATTACGCCACGCCTCATCCAATCAGTGAAATCGGCCTGAAAACTGTAAAACCAACGACTCATTTCACGGGGATAAAAATATTTGTGAATCGGGAAAATTGTTGTAAAAAATTGGTTTAATTGGCAAAAGGAATCCGACATATATTTTACATTCGTGAAAAATATATTCCGCTTATATAGTCACGAAAAGATTGAATGTACATATAGAAATACTCGCATGACGACAGATTACGAGACTGGCCACGATTTCTGTACATACATTTTTTTTTGCCCATGACAAAACAAAATCGTATGTACAGAAATCACATTTTATATATTTTTTTTAGATTGGCATAGACCGCGTTGTTTTTTCTGACTTTTACATTCATTTTTTTTTATTATCTTTTTTTTTTCTTCAGTGACCTGCGACTGACATAAGCTCTTTCGCGTGTGGCCGAGCCGCACGTGGAGCGTATAAACGACACAACAGTGCTCGAGTTGCGCTCACGCTCCTGCGTCTTGTGTCTATATATTGTAACGATATATGTATATATACATTTGTACATATACATGTTACATACGAGCTGCAGTAGAGGGACAGAGAGCCAATATTGATCCTCTCATCACTAACCTAGCATACCCATACCCTCTGGATCCTCGGCCTCTCCTACCCTTTCCTCTCCAGGCTTCGCAGCCAGGAGTGCTGCCAGCCAAGCAGACGACAGTTAAGGTCGCTCTCACGGATACACACCCACATACACGTGTAAAACAGTTACTACGCACATGAAAAACAGGAAAAACTGGGGAGAGCCAGGTAATTTTTTCCACGGTGAAACTGTCAGGAAGTTTTTTAAATTTACCAAAGAGTCAGAGGGTTCTTAAAATTTCTTCAAAAGTCTAGGGATTCCTCTCATCTTTTAGAGTGTCAGAGAGTTCTTTAAATTTCGCAAAAATTGAGGGGGCATTTCAGATTAATTAACGAGGAATTCTCCGTCTTAATATTTTATCTATAGGAATTCTTCTGCGAAAAAGGCGAGCGGCCTAGCCAAGCAGACGACAGTTAAGGTCGCTCTCACGGATACACACCCACATACACGTGTAAAACAGTTACTACGCACATGAAAAACAGGAAAAACTGGGGAGAGCCAGGTAATTTTTTCCACGGTGAAACTGTCAGGAAGTTTTTTAAATTTCTTCAAACGTCAAGGGATTCCTCTCATCTTTTAGAGTGTCAGGGAGTTCTTTAAATTTCGCAAAATTCGAGGGGGCATTTCAGATTAATTAACGAGGAATTCTCCGTCTTAATATTTTATCTATAGGAATTCTTCTGCGAAAAAGGCGAGCACTCCTCTGATGAACGGTCCTATTTATCCCTCCAATTACAAGGCACACCGATACTTACAAGACACCGCTTCTCATGATTTCTATATTACGCGGCTTAAGTAGCTCCCACTTAGTTTCCCATAAGATCCCGGTGGAGCTTACTCGGAAGTACGCCACTTCCCTTCACATGGATAACTTAGGAAACTCCCGGAGAATTCACCGGCGTGCAATTCTCTTGGAACTAATCGATAGAGCGAGACGTCGCTGCTCTTGAGTCTCCCAGACACGATGCAGTCAAAGAAAATTCATGTATTGGTACACAACGGTGATTGTGATTCCACTCTCAATTAGTGTCTTTATTCTTCGTCTACATTTTTTAAAAGTTCAATTGATCGTCCGGTAAACAGCGTCGCTAAAACTGCAAGAAACAGTGCATTAAAAATGACGACGTTTCCAAGAAAACTGCTGTAAAAATCTGGTAATATCTTGGAACGATGTCGAGAAGGGCGAGAGATTTTAATGATTTCGTCTGAAGATATGAATAATTTCCAAGAATATAGGATAAATTATCGGAAAATCCCACGCTTGTTGATAATAGCGACGATGCAAATACTACCAGCTGAGTATCTGCTGTTCCTCTCGCGTTATATGCTAATTTTTGCCAGATCATATTCAAAGAATACTCGCGTTATTGATTTGGTAGAATGTTACAAAATCAATAGCTGCGTTATCTCAAAATTAACAGCAGCTGCTTGAGTCGCGTTTTTTTGGTTGATGGTCGAGCTTATCGCTAAGCGTCGTACGATTGGTCAAAAAAATTGCTTCCACGACTGACATAAAATCATTTTATTTACCAGTGCAACTACAGACTCTTGTAATCGAAGTGTCATCTTTCGCTTTATAATTCACATGAATTGTCATTTCCATAGGTTTTCGGTGGGTGAACGTAGAAAATTCAGCGAACAGCAGTTTAACGGTGAAGAAGCAGCGAAGGGATTGAATTCCGCATCAGGAAGTATAGGACGAGGTAACCGAGCGCTAATCCAACCTCCGGGGGCTCGGGGGCTTGTGGCCCTGCCCTAGAAACACATCGTTTTATTGAAATCCGAGAGGATACAGTGGCACCAGCAGTGGATGAGGAGAAAGGGAGAGAGAAAGAGAGAGAGAGAGAGAGCAGTGTAGTCGGCTAGGCCGCGATTGTGCCCGGTCCGCTAGACGAACATCGATATTCTCCGTCCGCGAGGACGGTTTGCTTTCTATACCGGATACATCGACAATCGAACATAGCCAAGAAAGAAGCAGTACGATATTCCATCAGACATTGATGCAAGCAGCGAACGTTTCCAGTGAAAGACCCGTGTCTCTTAGTTCCTCTGATCATTTATTCCACGTAAACGCATTTTGCGTCTAAAACGCAAAAAGATCGCAACGTCAGTCCTTGAATATTCCTTCGTTATTTTCCGCTTTGTTTTAAATAACAAGCAAAATCTTCAAAGATCTCTAAAATTTCGAAGCTTTATTGAATCAAGCATTAATCGGTCCCTACAGAAAATTGCAACAAATTGCTCGAATTTGACGCGAATTCGTTACTTTTTTTCAAAATTTCCATCCTGACAATTTTTCTGAATCACCTTTTTTCCATTAGGCAGATATAAAAAATTGAAGGAACGTGTTTTTTTGTGAAGACAAAGCTTCCTTTTTCCCTGAGTAAAATAAAGTCAGAACGCGATAAGGCCTCACGAAACAATGAGCAGTTTCTCTTGTTTACAATACTGAAACATACATCATTGTATCGAAGATAATGAGACAAGTTTGTCAAGTATAGTTATTTTGTAAGGATATTGTTGTTCTATATTTAAACGTAGTTCACATACAACTTGGTAGACCGCAGCTGCAACAGCCACAATCAATGCACTTGGCGCTATGGGCTCTTCATCAGGCCACAAGCAAGACTCTCTCTCTCTCTCTCTCTCTCATACCCTTGCTATAATTACGGTGACGGGCGGCGACAATTATCCGTTGGTGGTCGCCGTGTGGAGTAATAATGTTGCGAACCGTAACGAGATGCTCCATCAGCCGTACGTCAAACGTGTTTCCCACGACACGACGCCGTGCAGATGTATACACTCTCTATCCACTTATGCATCGAGACAAGAGTGCGGTCTATGTATATATATCGAGCTGCCTTCGATCGCACTGCGAAGTGGCGCATATCTGACAGGAGTCTCCCCTCCTAACACGTATATAAAGTACGGAAGTTGTCGGGAATCTGCAACAAAAATAGCAATCTTCTGTTTTTACTCTCGAACCCTTTCCTGGATTTAAGCCGTCGAAGCGAAAACTCCGCACAATGCAGAGTAAAAAAGTAAATTGAATTTTATTTCCCTTTTTACAATACAATCAGATTTTGACAGCACATTTTTCTACATTTTATAATCTTACAAAAAAAAAATTAGAAAAGTATTTTCTTTTACTAGAAACAAACCAAAATTTTGTTGTTCAGAGTTAATAAAATGAATAATTTGTTTTCGCGAAATATTGTTCAGTTTTCTGATAAGTCTAATCAGATTCAATCGCTGAGGCAAAAAGAAATCCGATTGTAAATTGATTTAGCCCACGTTGTTAAAATTTGCGAGTCGTGAAGTGATCTGCCGAGACGTTGAGGGGTTGAAACTTTCGTCAAAATTAACGTCGTAAGACGCAATTACGATGAGCGTCGTCTTCGTGCGCTGGGGTGGAGATATTTTCCTTGGCCTTCTTTCCCTTCTGCCCTCCTACTCGACAAAGTCTTAAGGGTCGTGGGCGTTGCGAGGTCGATTCTCTGCCTCTGCGCGGTTCTTCCTACTTCGGGGCAAATTTTTTGGTCAATTTGCACACAGGGAATAGGGCTTGTTATACGGTGGGACGCCCGACACTTCCTTTCGCCTTAAGGCACTCGAGTACTCGAGTGTTTTATGGAGCATTCATTCCTCTCAATTATCTTCCTTATGTGCTTCTGACTTGCGAGAAGCGACGAAGAGTGATCTCTTCTTCGAGGCGTTGACGTCACGTTGCCCTCTTCAAGGATAATCAATTACACCATCCCAATTTATCAAATGTTACGCTTAGTTGGGTATACATCGTTTGTGAATTATACCAACTAGAACACACTTTATCTTGCGACGATGGTAAGGGCTACTCGCAAGGGTCGCTCGAGTAGGGCTTGAAGATAAACTGCAAACTAGAGAAACTTTCTATTATTCTGCGTCTGCCTGAAACTCGAGTCACGAAAGTGTTGAGCTAATTAAATTCTAGATTAATCATTTAATGCAAAAAATAATTATTAAATGAATATCATTTTACCTCAAATAGCAATGACCACCCCAATTATTTTGTCTTCAAGTTCTACAATAAATAAGTCGAATCTTGCATTCGTTATTTTCACTCATATGGAAAATCTGAAGAAAAAAAAAATTGCGAAAGCAACTTCCTCCACAAAGAACCAAAATTATCCTATTTTGATCGGTTAAAAAAATTAACGTACTGAAACATTAGACAAAATTACTTCACAATAATCCATAAATCCATTTTTCTTCTGCGGGCATTCGAGTCCAATTAAAACGATTGTTAATCGAGTAACAGAAATAAAATCATGAAATTTCATCTAGTTAATTAACTTCCATTGCGAATGTAATTTACACGTCCAACTGTCGACAAGCCCTTTTTCATTAACTGCGTTCATTAGCACTGCGTATAGTGGTTTAATAAATAGAATGCGCGGCATTGCACGGCGAGGATGGTTTTCTTGACGAATAAGGAAAACCCAGGTAATATAACACGGAGAATACCTTTCGAGAGTCTCCCAGGAAACGTCATGGGATTATTTTACTCTCATTTTATTTATTTTTTTCATTTTTCTGAGAGATGCGTATAAACGGTGTACAGAAGTACTCTGTACACGTAACCCCATGTATTATATAAAGTACATGGGGGTAAAATCGTGGCCAGGGGCGGGTCAGGCTGCAGAGTTTGCGCGCGCATCTCCAGATCAATATTTCATTTCAGCCTTGCCAGCAACGGCCTCTCCTCCTCCTCTCCTTTCCTTTTCCGCCTTCCCTTGAGTCCCCTGTTCTCTCGTTCCTATCAATCTCTCGGTCGCTGGCTCGTTCCCTTTTTGTCTGTCGGGATTTTCTCCCTCTCTCTCTTCCCTCTCATGATTGAGTTCTGCCACTGTATCGGCGCATACGTAATTACCTCTACATAGCACTCCCTCTTCAGAGTCCCTTCTTTTCAGAATCTGAAAAGCTCTGTAACAATTTTTTCCGGCTAGTAATTTTTCTCTCATCCACTCCTACCTAAACCACAAATTTCTTTCTTCCTCAATATACCCCCATGCCTCGTTAGTTTCTCCTCAACTGAACCAACATACGCACTCTCTCCACGCCCAAGCGTTTCTATTTCATTCCGGGGCTTCGCTTTTATGAAAACTTTCATACAGTATCAAATTTACATACTCAAACTAAAAATGTCTTTAACTCAAGAACGTTACAGGCAAGCGATCTGAAATCACGGTTAAATCTTGCACCGAATGCATCGACATTTGATAGTGAATTTAGTGAGGATTCATGGAAGAGTCAATATTATATTTTACAGAATTTATCATTTTTCCTGCCAAAATTTTACGGATTTACCTTTTTTTTTGTCCGCCCTTTAAGTCTACCCCTTATGACCGAAAGCATCTTTCTCATCACGGAGACTTTGCGAACGAGTCGAAAACAGAAATGGGCAGGTTTTTATTTTGCAACCCTTCTTGCTTCGTGCTCGTAAAAGAATTCGTTTGACGACCGGGCCTCTCGCGGTGAGCCGAATATTAATTCTATTTCCAGTATGGACAAATCTCCAACAAAAGCCCCTCGGGCTTCGTGTGGATTTTAGTAAGTAAATAAAAGCTCCCGAGGAAAGTGAATTTCTGAGGGATGGAGGAACGAAGAAGGTTGCGAGAGAATTGATAAGGATTGAAGGAGATATGGCTTTGATGGGTAGGTAAAAGCCGTAGGTCTCCCTACAGCTTAACCCCATGGCCTAGTGAAGGGCTGAGATGATTGCACATATATACTACATATAGACATATACATATCCAACGACTTGATTTGCTCGTCGGAACGTCGTCATGGTACTACTTTATGCACACAGGCAGCTCGTTTAAATCCACTCATCGGATCTCGTCTCGTGACGATAGAAATTTATGCTCCTTACGTGAAGTGCGCTACTCGAAGTCGCGCGGTTATTCAGAGAAATATATCTCAAGCAGTGATTAACACAAGTGGACACCGTCGCCGAAAGAGAGAGAGAGAGAAGGACTAGGTCGTTCGGCACGAAAACTCAGTGACTGGGGAGGCGAAAACTACGGAGACGTAGAAAGGGGAAAAGAGAAGTTACCCTTTATTCACGCCACATAAGCGGCAAAATCGACCACGCGCGTATACCGCTTACACGTTTCGTGTGGACCTCATTCTCTCCCTTTTGCGCTCTAACTCTCTCGCATGCCGGCCGAGAGTCGTTCACGTAATTGCCCAGTTCTCCGAGGAAAAAAAAAAAAAAGTACTTGGCCGATCCTTCACCCCAATGCCCCGTGTGTTTCATTCATTTCTAAGCCTCATTTATTTCCACTTGTTTTCCTTCTAACTCAGCCTTCCACGTATTTCACGGTTTCTGGAAATTTCATTTGTATATTCATGTCAGGTTAGAATGTTACTTTTTTTCCTCAGTACACATTTCTCAACGTCACTCATAATTGCGGTTCTTCCGAATCCAGCAACTCTGTTATATTAAATAATAGGTGCCTCAACGAAATTTCATTAAATCACAATTGTCGATTTTCATTAATTTTTTTACCAGATCAACGATTGTTACACAGATTTCTATCAAATTTTTGAGTGGGTAAAAATATCATGGGTGATCAAAAATCAAACTGCATATCCACACAACACATTAATTAGCTGACAACATTTAATTCAATTGAATTTGATTTGTGTTGTATTGGAAACAAAGGTAACGACACAATGGGAGGGTTTATATTTTGAGAGTGGAGATCAACGTGACGTCCCGTTTCAATTCAGTTGGCATATAATCTTTGGGCTTGCAGCGTCAGGAAATTGCGTGGCTGTACTACACGGTATTACATATTGCCTGTGTTGTCTGTTGGTGTTGGAAATTACGTGGTACTGTACGCGTGTGTGCGCTAATATACGCGCAGAGCTAACGAATTTCTATATCACATGTTTACGCTTCATTATCGCGCGGGACTCTCCGGTAAATTCTGCGAGAATTAATGCACCATCCGGCAAAAGCTGTTGAGCGGCTTGCCAGCGAGATCGCGGAAAGCCCTCAGCTTTATGCGCCGCTATATACTACGCATCACCGATCCCCGAACTCGCAAGCACATTCGACAAAACAGAGTTGCATTAACCGTGCCACCTGTGCTTACAACTCCGACAGGGTCACGAGTTTGTTATAACGTATGTTCTCTATTCGTTGAAAAGCACAAAGTGAGACCGGGAAGGGAAAGAGTGTGACTCAGATGCAATTTAACACGTTGCCGTAGCGACGTGACTATGCCATTGTCTTTCAGATCGAAATTTCATTCACATTGACGGATTCTCAGACATCATATTATTTCATTGTTTAAATTACTCCTATTACAATTGATTGCACAAAAAATAGATTTTTTGTTTATATTTCTTCGGATTTTCCAGTATCAAAAAATGGGTAGTAAAAATTGGTGAAGGTAGTCGAATTTCATGGTGATTCATTTGCTTTTGTACCCTTATTTTTCGTCCTAAGCGAAGCTCCTTTGTGGCGAAGGGAAAGTAAGAAAACAGGTTTTTATTTATTTATTTTTTTCATGGGGATGCAAAGTGAGATATGAGGCAGTAATCTCTAAAGCCCGACTTTATAGTGTTTTACTTTTTTTTTGGAATTAATCGCACTGGAGTTTCTCTTATTTCCAATTATTTTCATTTTCATTTCCTTCGTCACTCATTCACGGCTTGGCAGTGTAAACTAACGATGACCGACGTCCAGAGTGTGCCTCGTTATATTAATTTTTTTGAACGCCAACAGATCTCATTCATTAGAATGTTAATTATAAACGAACGAGATTGCGTCTCTGGGGCTGCTGCTCCGTGTATTAATTAAGTGTTTACCGTCGCATCAAGCTCCTCACGCATACTCATTCCCTCCAACTCTCACTTATACACCTGCTCTCTTTCTCTTAGCTGCCTGGAGAAGAATTAACTTGTGCAAAGTTTGAACTCGAAGCTGCAGTTGGCTCTGAGTAAAACATTCAGACAACTACAAGCTTCGTTTGTCGCTATTCTTCCGCAGCTTCTCTCATCCTTTTTTTTTTCTCGTAAAAAGTAAAAACAAAATAGAAGAGTAAACGGTAAAACCTCCGGCCTGGAAGTTTTTTTGTACACGTAACATTTGTCTCTCTGAACTTTCGAGAGCATTTGCAGCGAAACATAATTTTTCCTCGAAAACCTGAAAGACATTTTTGTTAAATTCATCTTCATTTTATCGTGTACGAGGTCAACATTTATTACAACAAATTAGGCTTCATCGATTTTATCATTTTGCCAATAAACATGACTTAACTAACTTGAATCTCTCGTTCTCCTTTAGAACGAAACTGCAATCGGAACATTTCGTATGTTCTTTCTGGGCTTGTATGATTATGAGAGCGAAAGAGTCTTTCTTTCTCTAAGAGCGGGATTTAAAAAAAGTGGAAGAGAAAAAAAAATGAGAGCTTCGAAACGAGCAAAATACTCGCTGAAAATAGTCGTTTATGTGTAACATTTCTCAAGCTCTATCGACTTTCCTTCAAGAGCCTTTCCAGCGAACCGAAAAATAATTTTTTCTCGACGGGCCGAAGCGTTGCCCGCCGGTGTGTGACAATGAAAGATCATTGTGTCGGCATGAAAAACGTCTGTGCGCCCTCGGAAAATCTGCGTAGCCCGCACGTAGAGTAAATAACGAAAGGAGCGAGATAAAAAAAAAACGGGAAGAAGAAGAGGAATAATACGAATCGGAAGCCGGCGCAGAGCGTCGCGGCGCGTCCCGGGGACGCCCGTGCGGCTGGTGCTGGTGGCACTGCCCCACCCAACGGCGGCGTCGGCGGCGGCGGCCATGCCAAGAGCCGATCAATATTTCGTCTCGAGGCGAGAAGCGCCGGAGGTGGCCGAGCGCTGGCCGACGTTAGCCGAGGCCCGGCACGAGGCTCCCCGAGTCCCCACTCGCTGGCAGCGTTGCCGGCTCAGTCGCTGTGCGGGAGTGGTCACCGAGGGATGTGTGGTGTCGTAACGCGTGACTGAGGGAACAAAAAAGCGAAAAAGAAAAAAAAAAAACGTAATCCAAAAGGAGCGAGAGAGAAAGAGGCCCCGGCTAGTAGTTTTTTCACTTCTCGCGCAATATAATAATAAATCGACGCGTCGCGTCAAAATCTAGTCGAAAACAAAGCGAAGACGCGATTAAGTACAGAAGAGGAGCGGAAACGTCGTCGTCGGTTACAATCGTTTTCTCATTTCGTGTTCTCCGCGTCTAACGGCCAGAGAATACGGACAACGTTCGCGTCACCGCTACGTGTATTTTATTTAAGTATTTATTGTACAAAGGACTTTTAAAATAGGTAAGAACGCTATGGATTTTTCGAGTAATGCTATATTAGTATAAGTTCCCCGCTGTATTAAGCCGTTTTACGAGACACGCACGAGTCACGGGTGCGCCGAGTCGTACTCGTGATCTCTCGTCGCTAATCTCGACGCTCTCCCTCTCTCTCACTCACTCTCTCACTACGTACGTACTTAAGAATTCCTTTAGACGCTTTTACTGCGCACTTGATGCGCTGGAATGGCTTTGATTATGAGCTACGTCGTCTCCTCTCTCTCTCTCTCTGTCTTATCCTTTTTTGGTTATATCGAACGCACACCGTTTCACTTTCCCCACCACGGCACGTTTCTACTGCTATGGCTTTTTTGTACTTCCTGTTTGGCGAGCGAACGCTCGTGTTAATTCTCCGAAATGAATTGTGCAGTCGCATGTACGTCGGGTTTTCTTCTTCCTGATAAGCGCTTCATTCTCGGTGTGTAAAAATGCGTACTTATCGATCCTACGAATACCGCGACGCAAAAAGGCGTCCGATACCGCATTGACGCAACGCGTACACTTTCATTTTGTCCTTCTCTCTGTCGCTTTCTCTCTGGCCCGCTCAATGTTCCGGATATTCCTGGGAAACTGTGGGAAACAGAAACGACGAGAAAAAAGAGAATTTCGTGAGCCTCTCGAAGGATTTTGAGGCGGGTCCTTTTTACCTCTGCACCCACACAGAACCTCCACCCGAGGAACCCTCTCTGCGCTTCCGGTTTGCCGCGCCGGCTGCAACGGCGCTACGTACGCCACGAATATCCCTGAACATAACCTCGAAATTAGTCACCTCATTGAATTTTCCCTCAGCAACGCCTGATTTTTCGATTCATTTTACCGCACTCGTATGCAAATATTATTTTAACTTCGATAACAATTTTTCAAAACGCGTGAAGTTTTGGATGGATTTTTACACTCTTTTCAAGTACAATAATTTCATTTTTCTGGCTACGATTCTTTTTCTATTGGTATGCTGTAAGAATAAGGAAGATTTTTTTGAGGAAATGCACGGAAGACAATTGTGAAAATGAATTATTATAATTATAGCAATTGTTTTTACGGGATTTTTCGTGGTTATTAAGGGAGAAAAGTACTTTAAACACTTTTTTATTTTAATGACGCACAAAAAAAGTGTCTGTGAAAAATGGATAAAATCCATATGCAGAAAAAAATGGAAAAACGTATACTCTATTGGGGAAGAAAACGTCACGTGTTGTCATGCGAGATTAGAACGACCTTTTTTTTTGTTGGTTAACATTATCGTATCGTACGAGGGAGAGTCGATCTGTCATACATTCTGTAACTAATATTCACAGAGTGATGCGAAATATTCACATTTATGACTGAAGATTCCATACATTTTGCCGAAATTTAATTCTTTCCGCTATTGCAATGCTAATTAATGCGTTTCAACAATAATTACTTTACAACAAACTATACTGTAACAATTGAAAACTATTTCGTCAAAAATATGACCAAACACTTTTATTCAGCAGCCCACAAAAAATTTAAAAAAAAATGAATTTCATTAATCTGCAAAATAATCTGCATGTCAAAAACGTTCCCAAATAAAATGTGATCTTGATAGAAAATTCGAATTTCCAAATTTGGAATAAACAGATAAATAAAATCCTTCGAGTCTGAAACTGGAAAAGTTTTCGGGGCATGTCTGGAAAATCGTTCGACACAATGGCTAATCTTTTTTTTACGAGAGGGCCTGTGTTGAACGCGGCTTTTACACGTGTCGCTGCCAAAAATAGACGGTCTTTGGGTGAGAGTTCGGGGAGGTCTGCGCTAAGCGCGTACGTTCGTCCCGACGTCGTCTCGCAGTTGGCAGCTCTACGAGCTTTTCGACAGCCCGAAAAGGCGTGCGCGCCTGGAGCCTGAGGAGATTAACGATTTGTATAGAGTTCTGCAAGGAGCGGTGATTCAACCGCGGCGATTTCATTATACGCTCCTCTGTTCGCGTGGGGATTTCGTTCGCGTCTTGTGTCACTCTCGAGGAACAATAGTAGCGCTCGTTTTATATTCTTCTTTTTTTTTTTTTTTCAAGGTCGCCCAGTGCAGCCTCGTTCCACACACGCGGAGCACTTAAACGTTTTTTATTAATTTGTCCACACGGAATTTTCATACGGCGCGCTGTACTGCATAACTTCGCGTCGGAATTCGTGTCGAGGTTCTCTTTTTTCGAATCTCACCGAGTTACAGTCGCTTTGACGAAGATTCCGCGCACAGGGAAATTGGACTCTGACGTCACGAGCTCCCGGGGCTTCTCCCAATTTGCAGATCAAAGTCGGGATTTAACCTCCGGCAAATTTTTCGAAATTCCAACAAACTTCACGGCACTTTCTGTATTTTCTCTTGGATGAAATATAAACGCAATTTTTGAAATTTATTTTACAATTAATATGATTTCAAATACATGAAGCAGGAATAAATTGATATGATTACAATTTTTTAAATAGTTCCTTCGAATTTTTCCAAAAGATACTCGTAAAAATTGCAATCCAATTAAGAGTTTTAAAAAAAGCGTAAGAAAATGTATCCAAAAATCATTTTCCCTTTCATCTTCGAATGGAAATAGTGCAAAAAATTGTTCGACTCAAGAATGTGTACAATACATTTGAAGGTTGATAACATTTGCTGAAGTTGTTCTTTTCTGTGCTTCTCCTTTTTGAGGCGCTTTCGGTTCTTGAGGAGATAAACGAGAGAGAGAGATAAAGTGCGCTATCTCAGCGACTTTAACTCGTTGGACGCAGTGGATCGAAGTAAACTCGTCTCCGTCGTCTATTCACTTAGACCCGACTGACTCTTTTTTTCCGAATTGTGTGCAGTATTGCGCTCTCCCACTCAATAGCGTTCTATTATATGTCTTGGCAATAAAAGTTGCGAGGCCGGCGCGCCTCTGTGAACCGGCTATCGATCGTGGGCCGCCGCTGCGTTGGTCCGAGAACAGCCAGAAAGCGGCAGTAGCGGTGGTAGCGAAGCAGTGGCAGGTTCTCTTTATCCGGCACACGCGAAAATCCCATAAACCGAAGGCATTACAGTCGCCGGCACGGTGGAAAGCACGTCAGCTACTCTACAACAATCAACGGAGCGAGGAGAGAGTGGGTGGATTATTCCAACGCCTCTTTGAAAACCAAAAGCCATTATCTTTCTTTTTTTTTGCTATGCTGCCAAGTTTGATGAATATAATTGTTTGTAAGGTCGCTGACACTGCGGAAAAAAAAAATTCTCCCACATAATTACCATCCCGTGAGCTTATTAATGAATTATTCAAACAACTTTAATTTCGCAGAATTATTTTGTTAGATGTCCTTTAGAACAATTGGAATATAATGAATCGATTAAAAATCATAAATTCCTCTCCACGGTCAAGGTCGACGGAAATACCTCCATAGATTATTGGGATACACTTGAGGAAATGTTCCGCATGACTGCGAGCCCCCTTAACCTTAATAAATAAAAGCCAATAAAATAGCCAATAAACGAGAAAATCTCTTCTTTTCGCGGAGATAATTTTTTTCCCCGCGAAGATGGGGCTTGAAACATTTTTTTCTCTCTTCCGCGCATTTTCTCGCGGCGGACAACGGTGCTAAGATGATTAATAATTAAGGAGGAAAAAATATTGGGATACACTTGATGAAATGTTCCACACGACTGCGAGTCCCCTTAACTTCAAGATAAACGAGAAAATCTCTTCTTTTCGCGGAGATAATTTTTTTCCCCGCGAAGATGGGGCTTGAAGAAATTTTTTTTTCTCTGTTCCGCGCATTCTCTCGCGGCGGACAACGGTGCTAAGATTATTAATAATTAAGGAGGAAAAAATATTGGGATACACTTGATGAATAACCTTAACCTCAAGATAAACAAGAAAATCTCTTCTTTTCGCGGAGATATTTTTTTTCCCCGCGAAAATGGTGCTTGAAGAAATTTTTTTTTCTCTGTTCCGCGCATTTTCTCGCGGCGGACAACGGTGCTAAGATGATTAATAATTAAGGAGGAAACAATATTGGGATACACTTGATGAAATGTTCCACACGACTGCGAGTCCCCTTAACTTCAAGATAAACGAGAAAATCTCTTCTTTTCGCGGAGATAATTTTTTTCCCCGCGAAGATGGCGCTTGAAAAATTTTTTTTTTTTTCTATGTTCCGCGCATTCTCTCGCGGCGGACAACGGTGCTAAGATGATTAATAATTAAGGAGGAAACAAAAGCGGCAGTGGCGGCAGACAGGGCAAATTCCACTACTCTGGACGTGCACGGCGGCGTCGACGAGTGGGAATACGGGACGACTAACGCCGCGCGAGCCGCTCTCGAGCCGGCAACGCCGAAGCCGGGAATCCTCTCGTCGTAGACCTCGACGTGCCTTTACATGCTCTCGAGAGAGCACCGCCGGCTCTCCAACCGTTTTCACGGCGTGTCCCCACGGGCCCGATCCGGCAACGTCGGCCCGAACTGCTATACCAATGCGGACCGTGTGCATGTGTGTGTACGTGTGTGTACGTCTGCCGCTGCATGAACGCCGCACGTCCGAGCGCCGAGCGCCGAAAGCCAGGTGATCGCACGATTAAATATAGGACGACGACGGAGAAGCGAGTAACAGCGCGAAATACGACGAGGAATCCGTTGTAAGCCCAATGCCCGACGATTAATTTCCCACTCCCCCTCCCAAGCCTCCCCCCACCCCACCCGTTATTCTTACTTGTTTTTCTCGTAATTCGCAGACACTGGCGAAATTCTTAATTCGCACATTTTTACCTACTCGAAAAAATATTTTAAAAAAACTGATTTCACCAAAAACACCGACCTTACGGACCTTTGCCTATGATTACGTAAAAATTATATCGATCCGAAGTGTTCGATACTTTTAATGCCACTTTTTTATATCACGAACGACAATGAAATTTATAGATTTTTCATATGCTCGGTTTTCATCTGATATAAAATAATAATGATATAAAATAATAAAGGAATTCGGATTACACGTGCAAATAATCAAGAAATTATTTTAAAAAAAGATACTATATTAATAAAAATAAAAATATACGAAAATATCAATTAAGAATAGAAAAAATTATGAGAGCTGTTACAAAGTAAATACGTATGAAGCACAAAAATTACGCCAGTGGTTGTACTGAAGACTTTCGACGTTGCGGTGATATCGATTTACGAATCTGGCCGGAGTGGTTTATTCACCGCGATAACAACTCGGTTCGATAAGTCATATAGTATGTGGAGCAGTTGTAAGAATGGATTATCAAGTATAGTCGTATTGCGTATGTACGCATACGGAAAGAGTAGATAACAGTACGTTCGTGTGTGTGTGTGTGTCTATAGCAGAGTCAAGAAGAAAAAGGTGATGGGCTCGGTTGAAGAGAACGACGTAGCGCATCTGGGAAACGCTGAATGCACCAAGCGGACAACCGGAAGCGCATGAATGAAGCCGGAAACGAGAGAGCGAGACGCGACTAGAGGTCGACTCTCTCCCTCCGCCGTCGCCTCGAATTCCGCACTCAAACCGCGTCCAGGTCGACCAAGACGTCCTGTTACGCGTATCAACGTCGTCACTGTTTTCTCAAAGCCAATAATCTTGCCAACAAGCGCTGCGAAAGAAAAACTGCATGGCCTTCGTTGACGAGAAGGAACTTCAATTTCAGTGACACGGAAGAATGATGTACCTCCTTAATTATTTTATTCCTATCGCGTCTATTCACGGATCGTCGTGATATGGAGATATTCCGTGAACTTCATTGATAAATAGCCAGTCATGCGTTTCACGGAATCACGTGTGCGATAGCATCGATTACCGCTGGAATGCCTGGAGAATTTTATTGCGAAACTCTTTTTTTTTTTTTTTTCAACGTCCGCGGATACTTTGTACACTTCCGGCGAGATGAAAGAAGGGATAATGAGAGAGGAACACCTGTTTTTTCCTGTCTCAAACATAATTGAAGCACAGATATCAAATTTTTCGTTTTCACTACCGTTTTTTTTTTTTCTTTTCTTTTCTTTTCTTTTCTTTTCTTTTCTTCTTCCCCCAAATCGTATTGTCCAACACTGAAAACACCAATTTTAACCCTTTTTTTTCATCTGGCACATTTTTGATAGACAAAAAGATGGTGAAACAGTTCAGAAATATCTATCAATATTACCATCCAAAATCAATAACACATTTGATTCAAAAGCATTGATTACTTCTTTGGTATTAAAATACGATTGATTTTTTGATGTGACGAAATTAAATTTCAATCGATCAAATCTTCGCAGCAAAGAAATGTAATACATTCAAGAAAAACATAATTCTATAGATTGCAATGTTTAAAAAAAAAAAATTTAAATGCAATGAGTCGCGAGATAAAAGAATAAATAGTGAACGAAAAAAATGTTCATCAATCGATTTCCAACGGTAATAAAATATTCTCGTATCTGTTGCTACCAATTGCTACCGAGACGTGGACAGAATTTTATTGCGCGATATTTTTCCCCGGCAATTGCCCTTGTGGCATTCGCGTGCAATGTCGCACGGAGAGAAAAAGAGGAGAAAAAAAAAAAAGAACGATGATTCGTTAATCATTCTTTCTTAGCTTACGACACTCTTCGGTTATGTGTGGCAGTAATGACGAGCTTCATTGACAAAGCCCGGTGCGTACGTCGTGTGTGCGCAAGTCTCTCTCGGTGAATCGTTCTCGTGACTGGCTCGCCCACGCACGCACTCACTGCCACGACCCCTCCGCCCATCCGTTCACCTCCAATCATTGGCTTTGCTGTCATGAGATGGTTTCTTCAGCGACTGCCCAGGTTTCAAAGAGAGAGAGAGAGAGAGAGGAAAAAAAAGACTACCTGGCGCAAGAGAATAGATCCTCTATTCTCGTTTCTCTCCTCTTCCTTTCACATTTCCCATACCGCAATCATCCCTTTGACCATATCAACGCAAAGCTCGTTTATTCGCACATAATGAAAAAATATTGAAACGAAGAGGGAACTAATAACTGTGGCCTTACCGAGACGAACGTCATCGGCAGCAGACGCCCATTCGTTCGATATAGAATAAATCCCAAGAATTTGTGGTTTAGTAATCACCTATTACTTGAAATGTGCATACATTTTTTTGAATATACGTGAGGGTAATGAAAAAAAAAAATTATATATATATTGATTCATAGAATAGAAAGGTATGTTGGGAGAGCTCAAAAGTAATGAAATAAGTTCGTGCTGTGTAATGAAATTTTCTAGATAAAAAGCTTTGCTTCGTCGCAGATGAAATGAAATGTTCGTACTTTCTTATAATAAGTAGTAGAAGCTTTAAAAAAATATTAATATTGATTTAGGAATATATATATATATTTATATTGTAGGTTCCAAAGTAGGTTATTACAATTCTGCTTTCAACTCTCTCCTTGCCTGTTTCCAAAGCTCTCAACGTCGCAATACACAGTAATATTGTTCTCGACTCTCCGCTGTCTAAATTGCTTTACAGTAGAAAAGAAATGAGATAGGAGAGAGAAGGCAAAAAACGTTATTACCGTACGGCGAAGATTTGCTCGAGAAAACAAATTCAATTTCTCCAGAGAACTCGTTTTATTGAAATTCTACAGATCTCTTTTACCCATTTGACTGGTTTCTTGGTGCGAAAAAACGCCGATTGCTATTTACTTGGATACAACGGACTGGCGAGTTTGTGTCCGTACTGTAAATTGATGCGCAGTGGAAAATCCAATAACTGTGCTTCTCAGCAAGATCCTCCATGAAGAACACGAGTCTGACCCACTGAGATGTTTTCAACGCGGCTGATAGGCGGATAAAACTTTAGAGAATGATCTCGTGAGGATAACAATCTGATTCCGGGGGCCATTTGCCTTGGATTCACGGAGAAACGAGATGGACAAAGGGGATAAGTGGAGGACGGAAACCCTTTTCGAAACAACCCCAACAGACGCAGACAAAATCGATTGTTTTGTGGCAGATCGTCTGGCGGTGATAGCCACCGGGTTTCCCATAAGACTAGCATTTTTGAGGTTTCCTCTTTCTTTTCCCCTCCATTCGCCATTCGTTAGATTCTGATAATCTTCAAAATGCGATTGTCTCGCCCTTTTTCTTCACTACCTCACATTTTCGTAACCGGATAAAGACTGTCGTTTTTTTTTTTTTAAATAAAGAAACGTTATTTTGCGTTATTTATTTACTGCATAATACACAACATTTGGACGATTTAAATCCGAGGTGCCAGACTAGTTTAATGCTTTCTCTCGTGTTTCTGCATTTGTTTCGACACTCGTACAGTTTATAAGTTAGCCTCGAGGGCTTCTCGGCTGCTTGTTTGAGTAGCGCGACTTTTGTCACGTGTGCCTCTGAGTGTTCGTCGAGTTGAGAGGAAAACGAGAGCTCGTGACTGCAGAGAAAGATGGAATGAGGAGGACAGTGAAAAGCCAGGTTGGCTTGTAGGAGGACTACCCACTGGCATGTTAAAAGACCCTGGCAGCTGCCCAGGTACGAAATGCGTTGTTCGTTGTACCGTCTCGTCTTCTCAGTCGCTTTTCACTATCTCTATAGTGAATCAGCCATGCACTATGAAGATGCTGTCGATGGAGGCTTGAATCTCAGGACCAGACGACTGAGACCGTGTCCTTTCATTTCCGCCCTTTGGTTCCCCTTCATCCTATTGGAAACCTTTTGCCCTTAGAAAACTGAATGGAAAACTTTTTAACGGCTAGGGAAAAAGAAAATCGGCAAAGGTCGGAATGCAAAGGTGCATTAAGTCGGAACTCTCCCTTTTTCACCAGAAATACAAGATCCTTTCTAAGACGTGTACGGTGAAAATGAGATTGAAAATCTTTGAGCTGGCGACAAAAAGGAAATATTTCTATGGAATGAGAGAAAAAAAAAGCTTACGTCCCAATTTATTTTTCGCTGTTTAATTTCTTTTCCTGTGCTTGTACGGCTATATAATAATCCACATTTTCTGGTCTTTTTGCAGCTGACACAATGTCTGTGGACAAGGAGGAATTGGTGCAGCGCGCGAAGCTCGCAGAGCAGGCGGAGAGGTACGATGACATGGCAGCCGCGATGAAGGCGGTGACCGAAACGGGGGTTGAGCTTTCGAACGAGGAGAGGAACCTGCTGTCGGTTGCATACAAGAATGTCGTGGGCGCGAGACGCAGCTCGTGGCGGGTGATATCCTCGATCGAGCAGAAGACCGAGGGCTCCGAGCGTAAACAGCAGATGGCAAAGGAATACCGGGAAAAGGTCGAGAAGGAGCTACGCGAAATCTGCTACGACGTGCTGGTAATTTTATTATGTGCTTCTTACTCCTCACTCAATCGTACGTCTTTCTTTTCAGAAGCTTCGAACCCTTCGGCAATCGGAACACATTGATTACGTTCACGTTATTGCTCGTAAACGTTATCGCTGGGAATTACGACTATGATCGAGTTTGTTAATAATTATTAATCAATTCTCTTGCAACAGTACACTCTTAATATCAATTCCGTTATCATTATCGTCTCAGTCCGCCGCTCGAATAATTTTTTTCAGAAGATATAAGCTTAGGTAAAAAAAAAGACTTCTGTCGATTCAATTCAATTTTACTTAATTATGAATAGCACTCGTTCGTCCTTAATTCGACAGTCAGATACACGAAAACTGGACAAATTAACAGAGCGGTCAAAAAATATTTGGAGGAGTGAAACAAAAAATGGTTCGATTTTGATGGAATAATAGAGGTACTCGATACTAGGTCAGCTATAGAAAAAGCTATCGCGTCGTCACGGACAATCCCATGTTTCTCGCATTTACACGTGTTCGACAATGATAGATCATCGGTGCATAGATCACTCGTGAATGCAGAAAAACAGGATAAAAAATATTTGGAGGATTGAAACAAAAAATGGTTCGATTTTCATTGAATAATAAAGGCACTCGATACTAGGTCAGCTATAGAAAAAGCTATCGCGTCGTCACGTACAATCCCATGTTTCTCGCATTTACACGTGTTCGACAATGATAGATCATCGGTGCATAGATCACTCGTGAATGCAGAAAAACAGGATAATCCACGACGGTTTCTTGGGGCATTGCTCATCGACCGCGGATGATATAAAAGACTGTCTTTCAGTCCTCACCGAGAACACTATAAAACACACAAATACACACACGCTTACCTCGGAAGCTGTTTACACAATTGTTGTTTCTCAAAGTCCACGGACAAGCTGCACGCACTTGTTTAGAGACAATAGCTCTTGTAGATTCTGGAGAAGAGGGAAGAAGAGTACAAACACAAGAGCTGGAGGGTTGAAGTGTTTCAGAGAAACGACCTCGTCTTGTCAGATCGCAACAATGAGGAGATCCAACTTTACGTGTGAGGTCAGGTGTTCCTTAGACTGTTACGTGCTGCTGCTCCACCATAAAGGTCTTTTCTATTGACTGAAACATGAACGAAACAACATTCAGGCTTTTGATCACGTATATACGCATTTACCGCGTGCGATAGCTCTTCGCAAAGCTTCCTTTCGCTTATGTCGACGGCACTACAGTTTAAACGCCGAAGAGCTCGTCGCTGGTGTTGCCTCTTTCGTGCGACAACAGCGTGCACCACTTTATCGTCGAGCGATCTATCGAGGCAGCATATCAAACAAACGAGACAGGGAGAGTCGCTCGATAGTACGACCCTCGCGGGGAGCTAATCGAATATCGATTCGGTCGTCACTCGATAAACGCCGCAATGAAATCCCAACGAGGTTAATGGAATTGTTCATAACGTTTGTTTTGCTTCTCTACACTCGCGACTTTTGACTGCAATGAAAAATCGTTAAATTCCGGCAAGTGCGACGATTGTCGCTGCAGTTGAACAGCACGATTGTTTTGCGAAGAATGAAAGAGCTTTGTTTTGGATCTGAGTTGCGAAAAAATTCACTAAATTCATGAAAAATTCATTGAAATCCGGTAAAGGATGACTTTTTAAAAATATTGGACGTTCTCAAGTCAAGTTTACCAAGATTCAGATTTTTCGACGGGCCATAATTTTTTTTAAACAGTAAAAATGAACAAATACTTGGATTGGACGGTTTTGTGGGTGGGGGGGCGTTGGCTTGATGCATCAATGCAACAAAATCTTTTGCTGGCACTCGTCGCTAATTCCAACGAATCTTTTCATTTTTTTCCCCCGGCATAAAAAAGTTAAAAAAATACTTGAAGTTCATCCAACATCGCGAAATATTTGGCAGTGTACCGAGAGTCAGAGCTATCACAGCTTGAGCGCGATCGCAGTTTATTCCTGTCTAGGAGAAAGCCCGTCGTCGTCGGCTGGGGAAAACGTAAGCAGGAAGAAAAAAACTTCGAAACTTCAGCCACACGCAAACGAGAGAAAGAGAGAAAAAAAAAAGAGAGAGACCCAAAGATGCTCTACGAATGATCATCATGCGTGCGGTATAAATCCGATACGTAACTGGAGAACCTCGAAGAAGAAAAAAATCTACTGCTACTGATTCCCCGACGTTGTTGGAAGATGCTTCGATCGTCGACGGCGCTCCTCTCCGAGATATCTTCACGTTTTTTTTTTCCTTCTTTCTTTCTCGTGCCTTCGGAATTGGTTCGAGGCGACAAAATGCACGACTTCTCGCTGCCTCTTTCCGTATAAGTCTCGAGTCGTTTACGACTCTACACTTGGCGTTCCACTCTCGTCCACAAGATAAGACTCACCTGGCATTCTTGTTACGAGATGATAAAGGAAACTTATTCAACGTAGCAAAGAATCGTTTTAGGATAATTTACAGAAACGAACAGTCGAAGATAGCCCTTAATCTTATATAACCCGCAGTGGAATGTACAGAAAAATTAGCAGAGTCGAGATAAATGTCGAGAGAAAATCGCTGAATGTGAATAGAAAATTCAGAGAGATAACAAAATGATCGAAAGACACCTTAAGGCTTACTTCGCATTTTTCGTTGCGTGGTTATAAAAATCGTATTCACCGTAGTAAACGATCATCCAGGAAATCCTGGATCCTGATGAGCAGGGAGATTGCTATCCGTCCCACGGAGGCAATTTAATTTCGAAATGAAATGGCATAACGCGGAAAATGAATAGGTGCCCCTGAAGAATTAATGCGGGAAACTCGTTATTTTCTGTGAGCGGACCGGAGCGAGAAATGGAGCGTCGGTTTCGAGCGCGAGATCCTCTAGTCGGATTCTCTTTGAAGACGAGCTTTCGAAAACTCGTTTTGCAAGCAACACCGGAGTGTTGCCTCCTCTCCGCTCTCGTGTCTACATCCGAAAGGGCAATAAGAGGATCGTCTTACAAGTGTACGAAGCGAGACCCAGGGATCTTTCTCTCGAGCTGTACCTCCGTGTTAACCGGACGGTTCCATAAAGGCTTGTGCCCTCGCAAAGATACACGTGAAAAAGATCCAAAGGGTGTTGAATTTCACGCGTGGGTCAATTTCCAGGCGCCCATCATGTTGTTTCACACAATCGTATCTGTCTTTTAAAGACAATTTTAATTCCACTTAGATCAAAATGGTTTGCAGTCACTGTTAAATATCTATTTCGGCATAGTTTCTATCAGTTTATGGATCCATTAGTTTCTGTTTTTATTTTAAAAATCACTAAAACAAGAAAGTGCCATATATTTTTTGTCTATGAATTTTTGTACATGCTCCCTTTGTAATCACCAGAGATATTTCATAATTATATGACAATTGCTCGTAGATAATAAGGAAATAGAAAGGGAATTGCGTAAGAATAGCCGCAGATCTTTGTAGATCAATTCACCCTCGAATTCTGACGCACGCATGAATATGACAAGAAGGTTAATGACGCGGAACGCTGAAAGGGAGCGATCGATGTGGCGCTTAGTCGACGACTAGTCGATGTGTGGGTTATCCATCAAGAATCCGGAAATCGAGCGGTAAACGGATGCGGATGTGACCAGCCCATGTGGAGGTCCCCTCACACTTTCTCTCTCTCTCTCTCTCGGTCTCCCTCTCTTCACGCAAAGCGACAGTTACGGTAGAATGAGCGATTGTATCATTCTGTAACATATCTCGAAAATCGGTTCTTCCTTTTCAAATTAACGATTCGCCTCCCAACTGCAAAAGGGTTAACGATTATTGTTATCGTGACATTTACATATCCATACCCTCTAGCAGAGAACACAAAACCTCGAACGTAAATCAGTTGCTAATTGGACCACACATTTCATGTAGGTCAGATTAGAACTACGCTTCGAGAGTCTCTAACAATCGGTCTGAAACTGGGACGAGGTTCCAGAGGGAATGGCTCGCCCGTTTCAGCTAATAACGATTTGTCGAGGATTAGCTTACTGCGCGTTTATCAGATAAATCATGCTTTACTGTTTGGAACCCATTTCATACTCTCAAATCACCGGCAAACATTCGTGATAACGTTCACCGTTTACAAGTTGGGAACCTTTTGTTCTTTACAAAAAAAAACCAATGACATGCATACATTTTTTAAATATTGAGATTGCAAACGAATTACTAAACAAAATAAGCCGTCACTAGAATGTGACTAGAATTTTCACTTCCTGGCTTCCAATAAATAATAAGAAAATGAGGATATTCCATCCGCAACTTTGTTCATTTCCTGGGATGTCGCCCACGCTCGATATCTCGTTGCGGTATCGTAAATATCCCGCACTATTTGTACGCGTGTTTGACGTGCCTGGATCCGTAAGCAAACAGCGAGAAGAAGCGTCAGAGCGTCGCCGCTATAGGCGACGCAAATACTGAAAAGCGGAAATATATTTCTACATACCTCAGGCTCTTAATAACATCAGTAATAATGATAGTAATATTGCGTTTGAACGAACGTCTTCATTAATTTACTTTTTCATTTTTCTTCACAGAGTCTCCTCGACAAGTACCTGATCCCCAAGGCAAGCAACGCCGAGAGCAAAGTATTCTACCTTAAGATGAAGGGTGACTACTACAGGTATCTTGCGGAGGTGGCAACCGGCGACACCAGAAATGGTACGCAATGATAAGAAACTTCACTCAAGTTTCTTTCTCCTTCTTTTTCTTTTTCTTTTTTTTTTTTTGAGAGAGATTAAAAGAAAACGCCAAAACGACGAGCGGCTCTTAAGGTAGGCGCTCTGCTACATACTGGACCAATTAGTGAGCATTTTTCCTCTACAACTCCACAAATTTTCATTTTTTTTGTCAGCATGTGCTTAAGAATGACATGCGTTCTTAAACACATGCTGATAATTCATCCACAATTGAATGTTCGATATGAGGTCTTGTAGAAGTGCAAGAAAAGTGTATCATTGATTTGACTGGCACGTAGCAGAACGACTGCCTTAATGCCTTCTTTGAGAGCCAAGAAATGAATAACTCTTTGGGAACAGCGCGCTCACCGCCCTCTGGGCATTAATGAGCGGGGGAAGAGCAGCTGCTCCGGCAGATGTTTGATTTCAGGCATTTCCTCGTGCCCTTCCTACCATCCACTAAATTACTACGGAACTTTATTCGTTAGCCAAAAGGAAGGGTCACGATGATCCGAAGAACAACCTTTGGAATGGCGCTTTCTTTTTGTCTGGCACAAATTGACCCACTTTTCTAGAGAATAAAACTAGCGAGCGGATATCGATAAGACGATTCGTGTGATCGATTTTTGCCGGGGGTAGAAGTGGGTCAATTTTATCGAGTATCATTCCACGACGCTTTTAATGCTACAAACGCGTCGCGGAATGTTACTCCTCTGTCGGATCGTACGTGAGACGTGCAAATATGGAATATGAATTATTGATGTAACATACGGATCGTTGCTACGCGTATGGAAAAAAAGGAATAAGTCGGTGCTTCTTCGGGATCGAATTGTTCAACAGTAAACAAAATTTCCTCAGAAATACAACATTCTATATATTTGGAAAATGGTTCAATGTTTGAAAATCTACAAAACTTGGAATTTACAGAGAATTTCCTTAAAAAATGCGTAGCAACCGTCTCGATTACCGGTCTCTCTTCTGAGACGTGCATGCCGTTTGATTTCTAACGTAACTTAAATTTAACACGATGTGTCTATTCTTTCGACAATCTGCGAATATCCAGCCGTGGTAAACGACAGCCAGAAGGCATACCAGGACGCATTCGAGATCAGCAAGGAGAAGATGCAGCCTACCCACCCTATCAGGCTAGGTCTAGCGCTCAACTTCTCGGTCTTCTATTACGAGATCCTGAATTCGCCAGACAAGGCGTGTCAACTGGCCAAACAGGTACACACCAATGATCCTGGACTAAAGGAGACAGCATTTGATGAGGTCGTCGGCACGCGAGACAGAGGATTGTGTTGGTGGTGGATTCCCTCAGGATTTTCACGACAGTGGCTATATAGACATCATATCGGAGACATTTTTTAACACTAATGTTTATTTGTCTTGTTGACTAAAGTCGCAAGCAGTAACCATGTTTTTAAAACGAATTATTTGTCATTCACCCCGTCCGAGATTTGTGTGAAATTGGCGTTGTTTTTAACGAAAAGAAGGAAAAGAAAGTCGCGAAACAGACTAAATTATCGTTTTTTTTTTGTCAATTATTTGCGTTGCAGCGGTGGTCGAGGATTCACAGAAGGCGTACCAGGAGGCGTTTGACATAGCGAAGGCGAAAATGCAGCCTACCCACCCCATCAGGCTCGGCCTAGCACTCAACTTCTCCGTTTTTTATTACGAAATTATAAATTCCCCCGCAAGGGCTTGCCACTTGGCTAAGCAGGTTAGGCGCCGGATCCGTAGTTACAGTTTGTGCCTGAGTTGTTTTTTTTTTTCTTGCTCAATGGACCATTTTTTTTCTTTTGCTTTCTCACATTTGCATAAACCGAAAATAAATTACTGAATTCAATAACACATTTGTTCGTTCATTAGACAGAAAATATTTGTTATTTGCATTTGTGAATGTAAATGTTGATATTTTATCCAATATCTTCAATACCATATTTCTTTGGTATAAATTATATTTCAAAGAAATAGATTGGTAAATCATGAAATAATTGGAGAAAATATGCCGCTGATTTCAGTAATTTTATATCTGTTTAGCAGCCGCGTGTTTTCGATAATAGGTTTTTTATTTTTATTTTATTTTTTTTGCATCAACTACCAACCCGTTTAGCGGATCCTTTAGATATATTAATTGTTGATCGGTAAAACGATAATAGACATTTGCTGTTCATAGTCTAATCCAATATAGTGCCCCGAGTATTGTCGCATGTATTAATGAAGTGCAACCGATTAACAAATTCGACGTTTAACACAAATACGCGCATGGGTAACGAAATTACCCGATGCTCGATGCGATGTCTCCACTGTGCCACTAACCATCCTCTGTCACGTTATGACTGTGACTAAATAACACGAGAGAAAAACGTCTTAGATCGATTCTAATAATATATTTTGTTCGCTGTGTTCACGACTATTTTTTTTCCACACTTTGCGAACGGAATATAGCATCTCTCTTTAAGGCCAGCAAAGTATCTCAAGTCCATTATGAATAAATAAATGCCTATTATCCTTGAATAGAGGCTAACTCTCCGTATTTACGATAAAATTGTAAAACAAAGAGAGATCAGCTTATTCCGATCGTGAGATAGTTTTTTAAAAAAAGAATCGTTTATTAAAATAATGATCATTTTCAGGCGTTCGACGACGCGATCGCGGAATTGGACACACTGAACGAGGACAGCTACAAAGATTCCACGCTAATAATGCAGCTGTTGCGCGACAACCTCACTCTCTGGACCAGCGACACGCAGGGCGATGGGGACGAACCTCAGGAGGGCGGCGACAACTAACCCTCCTAAGATTAAGTCCTACCCTTTCTAACCTAATAAGAACATCCTATTCTCTATCGTTCCCCTCCTCCCCCTCGCCCCCCCGTTCCCCTCCGTCCTTTCAAAAGTGCTCACACCCATCCACCCTTGACATCCATCCATCGATCCATTCACACACAACAACGCCCAAGTGTTTGCGGCGAGCCCTCGCGTATTAAAAACTCTTTCCGTGTACCGATCTCCACCTCCTCACGTCATTCCTTCCGAGCCGACCTCCGACTTTATATCATCGATCTCTACTCGCCAGACGACCATAAAACAATTTCTCTCTCTCTTTCTCGCTCTTGACCATCGTTCTTGTCGCATTAATTGATCGATCAAAGCTCAAGTTATGCCCTGAGGTTTCCTTGAAATCCATAAAAGCGTCGAATATTGATCCAAACATCGGACAACAGTCGATCCTCTATCCCGAAGAATTCTCAAGGGTTTGTTTTTTCGTGCGTGAAATAGATTCTCGTGATTTCGAGTACATCAACAGCTGTATTTGGTGCTTGAGACTTGAACATCTTTCGGAATCGGTCATTTTGTCAGCTGTATAAGGTTAAGCCAAGCGCTGGCTAACGACGCTCAAGGATGCAGCACGATTATAAGCTCCTGAGTGGAAATAAAGAGGAAAAAGGGGAAGAAGATGAAGAAGGAAAAAGAAGAAAAGTGCAGGGAGCGCCTTTTTTGCGACTGCTTCGGGGAAGACGAGGTTTAAGCAGCGAGAAAGAGAGAAGAGTTTGGCAAAAAAAAAACTTGGAGTAAAATTGGAAAGCAGGTCCGACTTTTGTCGTCGTCGCGCCTGATAATATTTGACCAAACCCACCTTGTCAGATAGTGTAAGCCTATTAACGATTAATGGCGGAGAATAAAGAAGTCGAGAGGAAGACGACGAAGCGGAAGATTAAGAGTAATGAATGCTAAAAAAACAACAGAAATAATGGAAAAAAAAAAAAACAAAAAAACAAAAAAAAACAAAACCACGCATCAAAACCTACTTACATTATATCCCAGTTGTCATTAAATTAAATTTCACATTGTCTAGCGAGTACAATATTATTATACGAAGGAAAGAGCGCATAAGGAGAAAAGGAGAGTAAAGAAAAATACATTAAGTTATTAAGTTCAAAACTATCATCGGCGGTCACTTGATTTTTCGCATTTGACTTTGAAACACGAAATAATTAATATGTGCTAACACACGGCAATGGAAAGAAGCTCGCGTTAATATATCTCGTACACGCGCACGCCTTTTTCTCTCGCATTCGCGGTTCTTTATCCTTTTTTCTTTTTCTTTAAACCTTTTCCGTTTCTCTCTATTTTTCGTGCGGCTCGTCCGCATTAATAATCCCATCATTATTAACGCTTTGACCTCCGCCACGCGATTCGAAAGATAAAACAAAAATAAAGGCTAAAAAAGATTTAAAAAAAAAAGAATTCGAAAAATCCAATTAATCGTAGCGATCGTTGCAACTATCATCATTACTTATTAATATTCGTAATCACTTTGTCGAAAAAAAAAAAAAGAAAAAAGATTTGAGCGGTGATCTCGCGAAAAATTATTTCGGAGACGCGCGTTTTTTTTGGTTTTTCAAATAATCATGAATATCGATTTGTAGCGAGAGACACGAAGAGAAAACAAAAATCGATAAGAACCGAGTTAACATATAGGAGAGTGAAATTTCGCCGTCCGTGGAATATTTGTGCCAGCATGAGAGAGGCTTAAGAGAGAAAGACACAGAAACGGATGGCGCCCGTGCGTTTTTCTTCACTGTTCAAATTATCAAAAATAATATACTTTTATCGCAGGTTTTTGTGCATAAATCGTTATTATAAACGTAATACATAAATATGATGTAAAATTAACTATATTAAACACCTTTAAAACAAAAAAATCATGTTTAATATAAACTGTAATATTGCTATATAGATGTATCTTGAATTTAATATAACCGGTTTTTGCATTGAAACTTACGATAAATGTATAATGATTTTCCAAACAATTCTTAACAGTGCTTACATTCGATGGAGAAACATTAAACGGGGAGCGAAAGATTAAATGAAAAGCAGAAAGAAAGAAAATCGTAAGGGGACAAAAAGGCAGAAACTATGCTACGTACATTTATATTACCGATGTTACGAGAAAACCAACAACGTCATCCCTTTGCCAACCCTCGCGACCGGATCCACACGTACCTTCCCTTTTCCAATAAAACAAACGAGTAAACCCCTTCCCAACCTCCCCTCTCTTTATATAGTATACACGATAATATTTATGCCGGAGATATTTACCAATAACATAGTAATTCGTGTTACTGTTCAGGAAGATGTGAGAACGGACGAAGGAGAAGCAAATTGTATGTGTATATTTTTGTTAGGCGTTCCTAAAGTTTTACTTTCGTTTAACCAACAACAGAACAAACTCAATCGTAGGACCACACGTCGACTTGTTGTTCGAGGCACAAAAAATCGATTATCACCTATGTCATCGAGGCCCGTAAATTCATTCGTTTTGCGTTATCGACGCCGGGCGCGAATTCCGTACGCATTTGCAGTTTCTAATTTGATTCTTGATCGCGAGAAATAAGAACAAAAAAAAATGCTGTTCGCGCCTCGAGATCGCACGGCGAGAGGAATTAACATGAGCGCTGGTTGAGACACTGCGTGAGAGGATCACAGTTGCAATCCTCAATTTTTTTTCATTTCGTTCAAATTTATCGAATCATCGACTTCAATTTTGCAACAATTGTCCTCAATCCCTATATAACAATGTTCAATATTTTTCATAAATGTTAAAGAAAATTTTCGTCAAAATCACGAGAAATTTTTCTTGGAATTCGATGAAAATTCTTCTTTTTCTTTTTCGCTACTAAAAGATTGTAACATTTTGTTATAACCATTGTAGGCAATCGTTACAAAATGATAATTCTGGGAGTCGTGATAATGTAAATTTTGATTAAATTAATGGAGGCTTGCAACCCTGAAGAGGGCGGAAGGAGCGTACTTGATTCCTCGGGATTCCCCCAAATATCGGCGGAGATCCCTCGTCGACAAGTGTAATTGCTACAAGAGAAAGAAACAAAAAAAAACATTACGTTCTTGTGCAATTGAAAAATCTAAAGGCACACGTGAAACATTCTCGAACGTACCCTTCGGTCTCAAACAGCGACTGAGAGAAAAAGAAATGAAAAAAGAAAGGCGAACACTTATCGTAACTGTTTTCACCGGTACATATACCACATTGTATGTATTAAGATGAAAAATAAGAGAAAAGAAGTAATGCGTGCGTGAACATAAACGAAAGAAAAAAAAAGAAAAAAAAAGAAACGAAGCGCTCTTTCTCTTATGCATTTATGTGTATATTACGGAAACAAAGTATCACAAGTTAAACAATTGATATTATACGTTTGGATAAACGTTTCGCTGTCGTGTTGATATTTTTCAATGTGTATCGGTGTCTGTCGCAAGCAACACAAACACGAAGATTAACCGGAGATAAAACAAAATAATAAAAAGAAAAATAAATGAATCCGATTTGTGAAACACGTGGAGGAGACGAGCTTCTGAGCTTTAAGCGCGTGCTCGTGATTTACTACGCGCTTAGGCTCCTCGATCGATCGTACGATCGCGATCTTGTCGAGAATTATAGAATAAAAAAGAAGAACGACCATCTTTACCCCATCATTTTTTCTTCTAAACGACGGGGGAGACTCTGTGTACATTATCGGTGCGCTCAAGAGCCTTGAAAATCGGTATTGCGCTCTCTCTATGGAGTTATGTACTTTTTCTGCTTCTTCCCCTCTGAATGAGATTCTCTCTCTCTCTTTCTCTCTCTACTTGCCCCATCTCATGCACGAGACGTGAAAAACAAATTAAATACATTGCATAACTACATGTAAACGTTCTTCCTTTATATTCAAATGTTTTACGTTTCAAGATCTGTTTTAAAAAAAAGCGGCTGCATCGTTATTTCCTCCGATTTACGGTAATTACTTAAAAAACAATCGACCCGCGTCGAGAGCTTTATCGAATAATTGTTGAGTCAATAGCTATTGATTCATCGATGAGTGTCGATTTATCGATTAATTATTGTTGTTGGGACGAAACAGCAGCAAATCCATCAAGAAAACGCGCGTCATCGTTTTTTACCCAAGTCGACGTGTCATAAAAGATACAAAATCTCTCTCTCTCTTTATCATTGAATGATTAAATATGAAGAACCACAACACGGCACTTTCCGAAGGAAAAATGAAAATGAGAGCATAAAACACACCGAGAAGAACTGAAACGAAAGGAAAACGCAAGAAAGATACCTATTACCACCTTCGCCCCTGTCCCGAATTACGTTCTATTTGTATTTATCATCAACCATCGTAATTGTAAATTATAATTATTATAAACGTTTACACGAAATAATAAATTCTGATAAAATGTCTGAAAAAAAAAAAGAAAAAAAAATCACCAGAATCGATTGCTTCGCTGTTCGCGCGGAGAACAAACCAATTTCAAGCACTTCTGTGCTTCTCTTTATTTTGGGGGAGGTGATATCGAATATTATCGGTCGAGAACATTGATTTATAACATATTCGACTTTTGGATACTTTGAGAACGAACATTTGCCCAACACCTCACGGTAACGACTCGCAGCCTTATTCGAATTTCAGTAATTCGAAATCTCTGCTAATATTCACTAAAATTAACACCCAATTTTTCAACCCAATTAATTCGTTTTTAGAATCAATCGAAATAGTCGCACATGATAAAAATCAATGGTAACAATGTCGCTGCTGACAATACTACGATTATCGGTCGAAGGGCTCGTCTGTTGGTGGATGAGTGTTTAAGGGAAGGTACCTGAGTATTTTCCAAAAATATATTTATACGTTTTCCAGAATTTTTGCCATGAAAAGTATTTGCATTTTTCAATTAAATTACATGTATTCACGAATGTTAAGATTTTTTAAAATAATTATCATTGCTATATGGTGTTTTTATATTGACGGTGTCATCACGTATCTCGGTTTTTACCCAACAATTTTTTTTTTTTTTTTTTCGTTGAGAATTTGAAAATATTCAATTAATCGTGTGAAATCAAAAAATGACCCTTTAAATCGTCCGCACCTTCCACAATTTAATAAATGTTAACATCAATTTTATGCACAATATTCTTTAAGCTAAAAACTTAAGGAAAATAGGAGAAAAAAAATAGTTTTTTCTTCTGAAAATTCGACTCGGGTACCTCCCTTTAATTTAGTGTATATCCACTTTCGGATTTTCATCAGCGGTCATCGTTCATTCATTCTACACTTTGCGCCGAGTACTGTATCTCTGTGGAAGCCTTTGGATTGTAGGAAATAACCGTTCGCAAAAAAAAGAACGATTACCGTAATTATTAATGCACTGGCTGTATGATTCCTCTTATTTCGTTTTTGCCGTGTCGAATAATATATATATTTAATATATCCATACTCTTGTATACGTATTACACGATATGTAGATATATGTATGTGCCTTTTCCGAAAAAGAAGGGCCTATCTAACGACTAAAATGCTACAAAACATTTTTTGCACAATTTATACGTATAGCCGATACGAGGGTTTTTGCTAAACGTTAGACGATTTATTAATTACGATCGTAATCACGAGTTTCGAGAAAAGCTTTCCTCGTGAAATTTGTGGAGTCGAACGAAGACAATGAGAAACAAAAAAGGAAAACCAAATATTGCGCAACAGGAAGCTACTGCGTAATTAGGTACAGGTTGAGTTTGGGATTCGAATTAACTCGACTTAGATTCACCAGGAATTAAATATACTTTAATCGTTAAATAATTGACAATGCGTTTTTTCGCGACGTACTTACGATTATCAAGCCAATCGTATAACGACACTTGAATAGCGTCAGTCGTGAGAATAATTTCATTGCGTTAAACGAGTGAGTATATAGATTTTAGATCGAAGCGTTTGGCAGCGAGCTAAAGTTTCCCTATTTTATTTCAAACTTTTGGCGCGAAACGTTCCCCGAATTAGGTAGAAAAATGAGCGTACGGCCTGCGTTTATTATTTCATTCATTTCGGTCATCATTGTCAATTATGAATAATCGTAAAACGTTCATTGAGTGAGGAGAAAAAAAAAAATGTCTATTCCCAGGGACTTTAGCTGTTTATCCTATCCTCGCTCCACGTAGATCGCAGTTTTGATCCACTTATACTAAACGTTGAATGGACTTAAAATCGGAAGATAAAGAACTAAAAGCGATGCCGTCTGTGCGGGATGATGTTTGTAAATAAAAGTGTAAAAGCGACGCTTGCGATACTCTCATTTATATCCTGTGTCGTTCTGGAGTATAGACGAGTTAGATGCTAGGCCTGCTTAGTTTGCTGTAGTGCTGAAAAAAAAAAAAAAAAAAAATCATTCACACCCGAAGCGTGGAAATGGGCCAAGTACGGATCGTTATACGTGACCGCTCGCGCGTATTGCAGCGAGTACTTCGTGTATCTTTCGTCACGTAACGCGAGGACCGGACGCTGACCGTTCCGCGAAGCTCGAACCGAACCGAGAAATCGTAATGCCCGGGGCCTCGGAGTCCATACATCGAGGTACGTAAAAAACAAAAAATCATAACGCAAACTCAAGCGAACCGGAAAACGCCTCGCCGCGTATTTCGAGCGCAAGCCTAAAAATAAGCCAGTAACCCGAACGGAAAACGTCCCGTCTCATCTCCCGGCTTTTTTAGAAACATCATCGCGCAGCACACGCTACACCGTACGAAAGGAACGGTACGCGATAGCAGCGCCCGGCGGGAGTTAAAATAACCGCAATTGTCTCGACTTTATAATTAGAATCAATTCTTTACACTGTGCACCTACTGCGAAAATCAATCGATGCGCAGTATTGACGAATTACATTATCGTCGTTACATCAGAGGTCTGCATTTACACGGTTTTTTTTTTCTTTTTTTTTTTTCATCGCTGTTTTATTGTCTTGGATGTTATAATTGAGATAATATTAAGGTTCATTGGAATGTCGTGATATCTCGCGATAACGATTGATAAATTATGACCCTTATCCACGCGAGATTAATTATTAATCCCAGATCTGTCGAGCGTCGGTCGATCGATGCGACTCGAAATATACCCTCGCTCGAGGGGAAGCGAAAGCTGCAGACCACGTGATCTGCAGGTAGAGCCGAAAGCTCTTTTTTTCGTAGCGCGTGAGTGCGAGAGAGAAAGCACTACTAGGTAGCCGCGACGGTCTTCGATTCATCGAGAACCCATCGATTTTTGATTGATATAACTCATCGACCAATTTCCAATCTCTCATTACAAAATCGTAACTTTGATATTAAGACACACAAAACGAAAGTTAAGACACTTTCCGCTATGATTACTCACAGATTATGCATAAAAAATTTCTCGAAAATCTCTGAAAAAATAAAGCTTCGACAAGACTCCGTGTAATGTTTTTCTTTTTTTTTTATATAAAAATATTCCGGGTTTCCGTTTGCACTTGAGGAGCTTGCGGATACCACGTGAGCCGAAAGCGAAAGGAAAACAATTTTCGTAACGCATGAGTGCGAGGGAGACAATATCTCGCTTGACTATAGTTTTTTTTTTTATATAAAAATATTCCGGGATTCGGTTTCCACTTGAGGAGCTTGCGGATACCACGTGAGCCGAAAGCGAAAGTGAAAACAATTTTCGTAACGCACGAGTGCGAGGGAGACAATGTTTCGCTTGTCTATAGTTTCTTTTTTTATACATAAATATTTCGGGATTCCGTTTCCACTTGAAGAGCTTGCGGATACCACGTGAGCCGAAAGCGAAAGTGAAAACAATTTTCCTAACGCACGAGTGCGAGGGAGACAATGTTTCGCTTGTCTTTAGGTGTGCGAAAGAGATAGAGAGTCGATAATTTGCGAAAACTCGAAGAATCTCGCGTCAATAGCGAAACGAAGTTACATAAAAATATTCCGGGATTCCGTTTCCACTTGAGGAGCTTGCGGATACCACGTGAGCCGAAAGCGAAAGTGAAAACAATTTTCCTAACGCACGAGTGCGAGGGAGACAATGTTTCGCATGTCTGTAGGTGTACGAAAGAGATAGCGAGTCGATAATTTGCGAAAACTTGAAGAATCTCGCGTCAATAGCGAAACGAAGTTAACTCACAACTCAAAATCTCACCATTCTTTACGTGCCAATGTTTGGAAAAAGGTTCCTTGAGGTTATGCACATATTTTGGATGCCCTTAAGGTGCGCGCGCATTCTTCTGATAACGCATTGGGAATGCGCGCGCACCGACTCGGCGCGTTTGCGAATGCGCGGAGAGGGGCTAAAGTAGCGGCGTCGCGACACTCCCAGCGGAGGGGATTTCACACGAGCGAATTCTAAGGTCACCTTCAGACGTTTCTGATCGACGTGCAGGTGACTTGTGACAGCGTTACAAAAGACAACGGAACTTGTTCTCGTCGAGGCTCACGAAACTGCGTATTTTTTGTTGGGGTGTCGTTGAATTCTACGGGGTGTCCGTTTATTTTGGGTGAGTTTTGACAGCTTTCCTCTTATCACGAGCAGATCTCGCGTCTGTCGTCTGCACGCTTCGCTATTTCATTGAGTGTCATCATGGACCTGTGAATTCATTTCCGACACTATTCATGCCCTTATCAGTAAGCAGCCTTATCACTTCGCCTATTTTCGACGATTACGTGTGATTTCCTATCAAATACCAACATTTTGAGTACTGACATGTGCTAGATTTGCGGGAATTCACATGTGAGTCAAGATCGTAACGAGCGCCCGCCTTTTCTGGACTTTGGAGTACCCCAAAAATTTTACGATGCCGGCCACTCGAATATCCGACTACCCTTTATTTTACTTCCTTTGTTTTTTTCTTTTTTTTTGACAGGCGAAATTTCGGAAAATTTTTCGATTGAAGTTCAAGCAGTAGTTTTGTTTGTTTTAAATATTGGGCAGAATTGCTGAGCAATTTTAACTCAATCGGATTGTATTTACCAATTTTTATAAGATAAACATGGAGTGAAATAAATATTTACTGGTGTAAAATCATTGGGATTCGATATACAATATCATGCGTTGAGTTGCGTCTAAGGCTACGATATTTAATTCAAACAACCAAATTTTAATATACTCATCCAATTTTATTTGTCTTTTTATTGGCTCAAATATTTGAATACTCGTCTATTGCAATGTTTGGTATTTTTTTGTTTAAACTACAACATGTTTTAATGAAAATTTGTGGCTTTGCGATGAGGATTTTACGCAATAACATTTGACTTTCATGAGACGATCATTGCGCAAAATAAATATTTGTCAAAGTTAAATCATTGGTAATGAATATATAGTGTCGTGTCGTATTACATTGAGTCGCATATAATAGATAAATATCTAAGAGACGTCAAAGTTGTCAAATTGTATATTGAAGACGTCGTTAACTGTGTCATAAGTTGATCGTGCTGCGATATTTAACTTGTGTCAGTCTCATGACTGAATCGGAGCGATCCAGTTGAAATACGCTGACCCACTTTTATTATCTGTCTTCAAATAACTTGAGTGTACAGACTTCTAAGTTGTTTGTACTTCTACTACGAAGCTTTAATCCTTGGATCATTAGATTATCGCCTCTAGCGATAACCCTTACATTATTTTATTTCAATCACTCTCACATTTTCAATGCAGAAGTGGAGTCTCAATGTCAGAAAGTATCAAGTCGCAAAGTCGCATACACTTTCCCAATTTTCTGTAAATACAGACACAAAATCACAAAATCATGGATAGTCGGTACACCAAAAAAGCCGGAAAACATTGAAAATCTCTTCTATCTAAAAATATAAGCAAAATATGAATATTCCATCGAGAACTAAGAAAAAAAAAGTGGAATGTCCTTGAAAAATAGAGCAGCCATCACAGTGAAGAAGGAGCCTCATTTTATCCTGTAAAATTGTAAGATATCCTGTATTTTTTCTGAGACAGCTCAATACTTAATCTCTTCTGAAATTCACCGATAAAAATCTGTCAATTCTCATCACAATCGCTCTCCACGCAATAGAGATGCTCCGAAACGGTAGAATGTTCGGTATGACGAATGAGGCCGTTGATTGGTGGCGGAATCGTTGGAGAGAGTTCATCGACCTTCGGGACGAATTTATTGCGCTATTCGGCAAAAGAGGATCCCGAGCAAAGGCGGTTATTGTGGCGCCAATAAAAAACTTTCATTGACCCTTCACTCACAAAAAAGTATTATGTCAGGGTTTAATTTATTAGAGGGAAGTGAACACAAATATTGAAGTTCAGTATGGAAATTTAGGCTGCGGAATAACATTTAAAGAGGCACGTTAAATTTCTTTTAATTGGTTTAAAAAAATCCGCTGGCATTTAGAATGCAGAGTGAAAGAAAATCTGTGGTTCAATCGCGAGTCGCCGAATTATTATTTATATATAAATATCATCAGTTGTATTACATATAATTTTACAATCAACAGGTAACTGCGGATATTAACGAGGAAATCATGGGGGACGACCACTCGACGCATAAATTTATAAAGCCTGGTAGCTACAAGGGCAAGACTTTAGCGGTCTTCACAAGCGGCGGTGATTCACAGGGTAAATATTCGATGCGTACAATTCGCTGTTTAAACGTTGGCTGCTGGTCGCTGATGAAATCTGGCTGACGCAAGCGATCTTTTTCATGGTGTTATGCAGGCATGAATGCAGCCGTCCGTGCAGTGGTGCGAATGGGTATCTACTTGGGGTGCAAAGTGTTCTTCATCAAGGAAGGTTATCAGGGGATGGTAGACGGAGGCGACAACATCGTTGAGGCTACTTGGTCGTCCGTGTCATGTATTATTCACAGGGTGAGTTAGAAATTAAATTCATTGTGTCCTAACTGATTATACAATGTTTACCATTAATCCCTCGTACATACGAACATTATTTATTTCAGGGTGGTACCGTGATCGGTTCAGCTCGTTGTATGGACTTCAAGGAGCGAGCTGGTCGTCTGAAGGCCGCGAAAAATTTGATTGCCCACGCAATCACTAATTTGGTTGTAATCGGAGGTGATGGCTCGCTCACAGGTGCCAATCTCTTCAAGGAAGAGTACCCGGATCTTCTCAAGGAGCTTTGCACGTCAGGTGAATTTATAATTGCCACTTTGCAATATATTTCAGACAATATTAATACGTATTGTCACGATTTTCAGGCCAAATCACCGCGGATCAGGCCGAAAAGTTCAAAACTTTACATATCGTGGGAATGGTCGGCTCGATCGACAATGACTTTTGCGGCACTGACATGACGATCGGTACCGACACCGCTCTTCACAGAATTATCGAGAGCATCGACGCCATCGGCAGCACAGCTTATTCACATCAACGTACATTTATTATGGAAGTAATGGGTCGTCACTGCGGGTGAGTTACCAATTTTACACTCTCGTAAATTCCCATTATTTATATTTACATCTTTAGAAATTTTCAAGCAGATAGATAAGATATTTCTCGCAGAAATCACGCGTATCGTGTGTAAAAAGCTACGAAGCCGAGAACGGCCATATCCGATCTGTCCTCGAGAAACCACAAATGAAAACCCAAATAAGTTGTGAATTTGGTTAGGTACCTGGGAATTGTGGCTGCCTTAGCCGCCGAGGCGGACTTCGTATTCTTCCCCGAATTACCGCCGCCCGCAGACTGGCCTGTCAAACTATGTAAAAAGTTGGAGCAGGCATGTCAATTAAATTCTTCCAAATCTTTTTTGTTCCGCACAACGCTCGTACACACGTGTACCCATTTTTTTCGTAACAACTTTTTTTTGGATTCTCGTTCAAATACGTTTTTCTTTACGTACTTTTTAAAGTGTACTAACTTTTGAACGAAACTAACGAATACGTTTGGCCGTTATGTTGTTGTTAAAGAGTTATTATTAAGTATCATACGCTTGTCTTCCGTGTTTAGAATAGAATAACATCATGATGTACGTTCTACCATCTCATAAGCGAAAACACCTGTTTTTTTTGTTTTTTTTTTCTGCCCACCGATGCGAGATGAAGTTTGAACGACAAACGTCGCGAATTCTAGTGATGCTCAAAATAGAGGTGATAATGAAAAATCGGAGGCTTTGCAGGTACCTGTCGATAGCCTCGAGCCTCGCCTCCGAGGCCTGTTATTGCTTTGTTCCCGAAGATCCGCCGGTTGGTGATTGGGTCGAGGAACTTTACCGAGCTATGCAACAGGCACGTTTGATTTTCCCGAATGTCCCGACCTCTTTTTCTTCGACTCACTCATTTACATGGTTGTTACGCACATGAAAAATCGGAGACAACCTAGAAAAAGAAAAGCAAAAGTGCTCGAATTTAAATCGCCAGTGCAACTTTGCAAATTTACTGATCATTGCGTAGCAACCATCCAATAATCTGCATTACGCCCCACAACGCGAAACAAGGTTTCTCATTAATTACCATATACGTATTCGAAATTTCATTTACTCGAGGAATAAGAACGTGACTAAATTCCTGTCATTGAACGACAGGGAATATTAATTTACCGACCCGACTTGCTCAGCTTTTCCATAGTAGAATACTCGCTAGACTTCTTTATTCTAGCCTCCGCAGCAATTTCTTCTATTCGCGACTTGCTTCCGAGCCGCACTTTGAAAAAATAGACACCGATTGCAGTGCTATTCCCTGCTAGGTAATCCATTTCACTCGTGGCTAGGTTTGACCGGCATAATATTACAGCTACCTGGGTCTAGTCGCAGCAATGTGCTCCGAAGCAGACTTTGTCTTCATCCCAGAGTGGCCACCTGAGCAGGACTGGCCAAACAAGCTCTGCAAAAAATTGTTGCAGGTTCGAAATTACCATTTTTTTTTTTTTACAAAATACTTGTGACGGAATGGGCGATAGAATATTAAAAATACAATGACGATAAATTGTAACGTTACATGATAAACGTAAGAATGTACAAAAGCGTAACGTCGCGTTTCACTAATCGTTACTTTATCATCGCGTTGCTACAATCACTCGCAAGTAAAGCTATCAGCGGCAGTCGCGCGCTTTTGCTCGTATATATCTTTTCGCATGCTAGTCTCTTGAACATTGGTTATCACAATAGACGCACATGGCTTCGCAGACACAAACAACGCGAAAACTCGTAAAGCCTTTCGATCATCCAAATTTATATGTCCATATGCTATTCATAGCGGGATTATTACCCGTGATACATTTTAATTGCTCTCTTTTGAATAACGAAATGAGCTTTATTTTGCACCTGTTTATGTCTTTGCTGTTTGTGTACAAATAATAATGATAATAATCGTGAAAGAATACAAAACAAAGTCAAAGTAAGTAGAGCAATGAGCCCTTAAGAGTCAAATCAAATTTTTTCGACCGTATTAATTTGCATTGGCTTATCGTAATCCCGATGAGGCTCTTCACTATAATAATTCCCAGTGAATGAAGAAATCATGAGCTAAAAAATAACTTTTTTTCAAACTCAGGAACGTCTTACCGGTCAGCGATTGAATATTATCATCGTAGCCGAAGGTGCGGTTGATAGGAATGGGGATCCTATCACAGCTGAAAAAGTGCACAAGGTTGTCGTTGAAAAACTTAACCAGGATACGAGAATTACGGTGCTGGGACACGTTCAGCGCGGTGGAAATCCGTCAGCCTTCGACAGAGTTTTGGTTTGTACTTAACACATTTATGAAAGTTTTTGTTTTCTTCCGATATTATGTATTTCCAGTCGGAAAATCAAGCGCGTTTTTAAAAATCGCAAATCGAAAATAAAAAATATTTAGGGTTGCAGGATGGGAGCTGAAGCTGTGATGGCTCTTATGGAGGCGACGCCGCAAACTGAAGCCTGCGTCGTGACCTTAGATGGAAATCAGGCGGTCCGCTTGCCACTTATGGAGTGCGTTCGCAGGACTAAAGCCGTGGCTCAGGCTATGGCAGACAAGAACTGGGATCTCGCTGTGCAACTTCGAGGAAAGTGCGTTGAAATCATAAATTATTTTTATTCTCAAATAATATCTAAATACTAAAATAGATCCATAATATCTGAATGAAGAATTGAATAGTCAAGCATAGAAAATCAAGAAACTGGACTTGTAAAATTCATAATAATTGTCTACCTTTTTCAGAGGCTTTGCACGAAATTTGGAGACGTACAAAATGTTGACTCGATTGAAGGCTCCCATTGGTGTCCTTGAAAATCAAAAGGTAAATTTTTCTTTCTACTTTTTCGCCCGAAATTATGTCGTACCGTGCATTTAGTGTATAGATAAATGTAGAGACCGTATTTCAGTAGTTTCCCGTATTCGCGTATAGTGGCTTATTATGTAGTTTCTACGTTTAAAGAAATCAATCGGTTTATATATTTTTATGTTCAATGCGATCCTAGGAAAATACTGGACCCAACTTGACGAAGGTAATTCAACGGAAAAAACCTAAAGCAAAAAAGTTAGCTTGAGAATATTGTTTAATTCCTCGAGAGCTGCAATTTCATTTTTTCGCTTCTTAAATATTGCTTATATCGCAATAGCATTACCACAAAATGGCCATAAATTCTAACATCGATTTCTCGTGTTTTTTTTATCGCTAGCAATACACTCTGTGTGGACAAGTAAGTTCTGGAGCGAGCTAAAACCCATAAAGCTTTTTCCAACCGAATAATTCGCCGCAAGAAGAATTATGTGCAGAACATTTTTTTAAAATCATTTACATGGTTGCTCCGCATATGGAAAACTGGGAAAGTCCAGAAGATAAACCCATTTTCCAGTATATCGCTTGGAAAAATGGTTAATATTGATCTATTTCATGTGGATTTAAAAAAAAATGATATTCACTTGAAAAATCTGATAAAGTCCGCCAATTTTTGTACCAAATATTGCGTAGCAACCACGAAAATCATGTTTATGTGCACGCTGCATGATATACGCGGTAACGAACAGATGGGCTGAGCGTTTAATCTTTTTGTACAGGATCATTATACGCTGGGTGTGATGCACGTTGGTTCGCCTTCTTGCGGTATGAACGCTGCAGTTCGTTCGTTCGTAAGAAACTGCATTTACCGTGGCGACAAGGTACGTGACGAGTGAAAGTATCAATTGTGAGAAAAAAAGAAAAAAAAAACGTTGATTAACACAAGTTTTTGCGGCCGGTTAGGTTTACGGAATTTGCGATGGTGTTCCCGGGCTCATGGCAGGAAAATTGAAGCTTATGGATTGGGCTTCGGTGACGGGTTGGGTGGCCCAGGGTGGTGCTTATTTGGGTACAAAACGCGCACCGCCCAAAGAGGATCAACTGCCGCAAATCGCTGCGCGGCTCAAAGAGTTCGGTATTCAGGCTATACTAATTATTGGAGGATTCGAAGGATATCAGACTGGGCTCACCTTCTGCAACGCTCGGGAGAAGTTCGAGGAATTCAGGATTCCGATCGCTATGATTCCCGCGACGATCAGTAACAACGTTCCCGGAACGGAATTCTCGTTGGGTTGCGATACTGCTCTTAATGAAATTACAGAGGTACGTTTTTTGAGAGTATCGCGAGAGAATGTTTTTTTAGCAAATTATAGTTGTACTTTGGCAACTATGGAAGAAAAAGTAATTAATTTTCAAGAAAAGGAGAAAGTGGTTCCCGAAATGCCTCAATAATTAGCAACGCGAATAAGATTTCGAATTCGCTCTTAGCTCGAAAGGAAATTTTAGAAATTCAGAAGTATTACCGTTCAACAGATTTGCGACCGCATTCGTCAATCGGCTCAAGGAACGAAGCGCCGAGTGTTCATAATCGAGACTATGGGAGGATACTGTGGTTATCTCGCGACAGTTGCCGGTCTTGCTGGCGGTGCGGACGCGGCCTATATTTTCGAGGAAAAGTTCAACATCAAGGATCTTAATCAGGATGTAATAGCGATGGCCGCAAAAATGTCCGAGGGTGTTCAGCGCGGTCTCATTCTCAGAAATGAGAATTCCAACTTGAATTACAACACCGACTTTATGCAGAGGCTCTTCACAGAGGAAGGAAAGGGATTGTTCAGTTGCAGGTCGAATATTATCGGTGAGTCGAGAGTGGCGCGTAAAAACCCAAATTGCAGACCCATTTTCGGTGAACGTGCTTCCGTAAATTGGCCATTTATCGGCGCATTCAGGTCACATGCAACAAGGAGGATCACCGACGCCGTTCGATCGGAATCTCGGCACGAAAATGGGAGCGAAAGCCGTCGAGTGGTTCAGCGATCAGCTCAAGAAATACACAGGCGAAGACGGACGCACTATTACGAACAAACCTGACAGCGCTGTCATGTTGGGTATCATTAAACGCCAGTACAGATACACGCCGTTTGTCGAACTTACGTCCGTCACAGATTTCGAGTAAGTAGGACGAGCATAATTATTATTCACCGCTTTCATCAACACCAGTTTTATATATTTCGTCGATAAAAAGCCGTATTTCCAAAAAATTTCAACAGCTTTTCACCACCGAAATATGTGTCGAACTTTTTTCTTAATTTTTCGACCGTCCTTTCAGGCACCGAATCCCAACGTATCAGTGGTGGATGAAACTGCGACCACTATTGAAGGTGCTAGCGAAGCACGAATCGACTTACGAAGAGGAGGGTCTGTACATCACAGTCGAGGACATGGATCTCGAAAATGTCGCACCGCTCGTCTAACTCCACGAGCATTTAGCAGTGAGGTAATTGTGTCCTAGGTACTTGATTTATTTGGTCGGTAACTGGCTTTACGATGCAGGATTACAAAAAAAAAATTGGCGAATCTAAATAACGCAGTATTTGAGAGGCATTAGCATTAATTATTGTAAGAATTGTACGCTCGGGTCTTGAGAACACCTACCGCGAATAATAATAATCACAGGCAGTACAAGGGAAACATAGCGTAGTCACAATATTTTTGATCTGAAAAACGCATTAAAAATTTGGCAGGATTTAGACTCATTCATTTAATTTGAAGCGAAAAAAAAACAAAGTTTCGTCTCAGGTTCAAGTACAACTTGTAAGTAAAAAGTTTAAGTATATCTGGGAGATAATTAAGATATACCTGATTAAAAATCAAGCGAAGTTAATGACACGAGCGATTTAAGTGCACGGACAATTTTTCTTCTGAAATTAACGATGAAAAAATCTTCCGATAAAAATTTCTCGACGAGAAATAAGTTCGGCAGTTTTATGTGTCAGGGAGTTTCAATTCTCTTTTCTTATGATTTTTTGTTTTTTTTTTCAAACGATAAATGCTACTTTGATGGTTATCGAAAATTTGGCCTCTCGAAATCTCTCACGATTTATGTCGTGATTGACCTAAGGTATAGAATTAAAACATAAGAACATTTTTGGTGATACTTTAAGTTGATGAATATTTTGTATTTCATTTAAGCGTTACTCAAAGCTATGAAAAGCTATTTGGAGAATATACTCGTCTACCTCAAAACAAAACAAAAAATAAGTAAAAGATTATTTGCAATCGCCACAAACGTTCGTCGAGGTTTTCACCTTCGCGAGATCGTCTTGATTGCACTTAACGTTTAAAACATTTGATAAAATTTAAGGCTTCTCGCCGACAATGTATTTAGATTTAATTGTTTGTTTTAATTGCTATATTCGTCGTATTCATCCTCCCGAAGCGTAATGTTTAATTACGATGGTGTCGAAATCACAGATTAATATTAAAGTACAATATGGCACTAGTTGAATGATCATAGCACTGCACAAAACGTAAAAAAATTTATTGAAAAAAAAAACTATGAATATCATAATTCGTGTCCCTCGTGAATCATGTTGAGAAATCATTTTGAGAGTCGCTTAAAGGCTGCAAAACGATGCCTAGAGATCAAGTATCGACCAAGATACTCGACCCTGATATTGCGGTCGCTCAGTTGCGATTATGCGACGTATAGTTTCGAAAATAGACTGTAAGTCTCGCATATGTTATGCATGTGTACAAAAGACATACGTATATCCACGAATAATAATTGACACTGCGCAACTGTTACATTATTGTTGGTTTGAATAAAGTGAGTGTCCTTTAGGAACTTTGCCAAGAGAGTTTCGTAAGTGAAATCGTGAAGTAAGTCGAGGCACTATTAAATTCCTTGTTGATGATGGTAAACATAATCAAAGTAAAAAAATGTTTTCCAGCGGTTAATAAGCGTTACAGATAATTGGTGTTAAAGGAACACCGAGAGTTGTTCTTCCGATTTATTGGGATACTTGGGCTGAATTCGTGTGCAAAAACAAAACCTTTAAGACCTTCGAAGGTACTAAAGATATACGAGAACATGTCGCCTATAAAAATGTTACTATATTCGTACACAAGGATATGAAAGACAATAGCACTTGTTATACTTGATATGAATGTATCAGCGAATTAATGAGTATAGTTCTTTGACAAAGCACTTGCCAACATTGTTACAAATCAGCGTCGTAAGCCCCCAGTACTTTGTGAAATTATAAATAACCGTAATTTATTTAATAATGATTATTTCGTGATAAGAACCTGCAGCGATTATAGAAAAATATTAAAACTTGTGAATGAGAAAAGGAAAAAAAATGACTGTAATTTAAATGAAGATAATAATCGGAGAATTACAATTCCTTCACATTTTTCAGAGCGTTCGTAAAGAATGCAATTATTTTGAAATAAAAGCTGCTGTTAATTCCCGCAAAATAATAATTATTAAGTCAATTACGCGATAAATGTTTATCAATAATATAAAGAACCCTATTAAAAACCGAAGATTGGCAGTATTTAAAAAAATGTATTTGGAAGACTTTACAATTCGAATAATCGTGAATAATTTAGAGCAACGGGTGATGACATTTTAAAACATGAATCATTTCAATGTGCTCATTCGTGGTTATTGAAATGAAAAAGTGCTTTACATACATTTTTTTATTTTTTATTTATACATCGCTTATTCCTGTTGCGTACATCACAGTAGTGTTTGTAAAAGTATTCAAGTCGCAATGTTGAAATGCGCATTTTATTGAAGGGATTAGAGAGAAAGAAAATCATGATTTGACGTTTGCTTATTCAACGCGTGCTCACTATATGACCCCCCTTAAGCATAGAGAACATAGAGCATGAAAACATTAACAGAACTAAAGTTGGTCTTTTTTTATTGTGATAGTTAATTTTTTTTCCTAGATTAATCGTAATTGTTGGCACGCAAGGTTTGAGAAAACTCGTTTTTGTGCCATATAATAGTGTTACAAATTAACAACAATTGTAGGAGCCTGCATCGGGATGTATGAGCAGTACCGACGTAACGTTGAAGCGTTACTAATCAATAAACGTTTTTTTTTTAGTATACTAAGGAGTTCACAAACATAGACACTAATATTAAGCTGTCAGAGATATATTTTTCGCTCATTGTTGATCAATGATTCTACACTCTAGCTTCGACATAGTATTATTTTCACTGTATAATTCATTTCTATTTACGAAAATGGAAAATAAATAACGACAAAAGTTATTTATATTTCAACAATCGTCCGAAGACGTGTTGATCATTATCATGTGGGACAAATTAATTATTCGAAGTTTACACTGCGACACTTTTCGCTAGTGGAAAGTGGCAGAAAAACTGTATTTGAAGAAAACGTTGTATCCTCGTCGTCGAATAAACTGTATCTTATGTAAAGCTTGTATCAATTAGCGCTCCTTTCCCATTTCCAGTGCAACACAGTCTATCAAAATATTTTACAATAGAACAATAAATACTCTATATCATATCCGTAATTGCTACCAATGGGTAAAAATCTGTATTTACCTCCAATCATTTTTGTTATTGCAAATGTTGCAGCGGCGTTACAATCAAATACTTCTTATCTTCGCTATCTCTACTTTCAGCGAGATACCGAAATTATTGCGGCCATTGGTGACATTCCTACAATTTCCGGCGCGCGCTTGTGATTAATACAACGTCGCTTAAATTTTAACTTCCATAATGAATTACCGTAAACAATATACTCCACGTAAAAATAACGATTCCGGTGTAACAAAGTCTATCAAAATATTTTACAATAGAACAATAAATACTCTACATCATATCCGTAATTGCTACCAATGGGTAAAAATCTGTATTTACCTCCAATCATTTTTGTTATTGCAAATGTTGCAGCGGCGTTACAATCAAATACTTCTTATCTTCGCTATCTTTACTTTCAGCGAGGTACCGAAATTATTGCGGCCATTGGTGACATTCCTACAATTTCCGGCGCGCGCTTGTGATCAATACAACGTCTGTTAAATTTTAACTTCCAAAATGAATTACCGTAAACAATATACTCCACGTAAAAATAACGAAGAATAAATAACGCTTCCAGAAATATGTCAACCCATTCATCTAGATCGAAAGTTATTTTCTAAGTGAAAGGAGAGTCGCGATTTTGACTAGCGTCGTGCCAACGAGCTATCGAGGCGGCGCCACATTGGTTACAGTTGGCCACTGCAGTGTGCGCGAGACGCCGCTTCCGTAACTCGGTGTGAGTGTCTCGCTGTGTCAGTGCAATTCAGAGACGTCGCGAAGCCTGTCGCTCGTCCGTAACGTCGTGTTCCCCGCTGGACGTTTAGCAACGCTGAGGTAAAGCCACTTGGGCAGCGAAAATGGTCGCGATTAAAGGACGGAAGAGCTCGAACAAGAATCCACCGATTCTCAGTCATGAATTCGTCATTCAGAATCATGCGGACATCGTTTCTTGCGTCGCTATGGTGTTTGTCGTGGGATTGATGGTGCAGGTCAGTAAAAGCGGCTTTAACCCGGCCTACTTAATATTCGTACGTATAATCCCTCCGGTTGGACATTTCACGTTGCTCAGCTGATTCTACAAAGTCTTATCGTCAATCTAAGCTAAGAAACTCGTGACAAGCTGCTGTTTGTCATGCTCCAGAATTTTCCGTTCGCTGACCATATGGTACCCATAACTCACTCATGAATATTCTTCAGGCTTTCGTTTTCTCTTTTTGGTTTTTATTCATAAGAATTGTACGTATTATGTATTTCTTCATTTTTGCATTGAATATTTTTTTAAGACTATATATAGTGCGCAGAATGCATATCTGTGAAATAGTCCATCACTCGGTACTGTCCAATTATGCAAGGCGACTTTTTGTAGAAAAGAGGAAATTCTTTGTGCAGAGTATTCCTGAATACAGTCCAAATGTTTGTCTGAATTTGTGTATTTTAATTTATTATTTTGTATTCGGATTACTCTTAATCTCATTTTTTAGTATACAGTGAATAGCGTCTGGTGTTTTTGATTTGATGTTATGTTTATATTCATATCGAGATCCTATAATTATGTAGTAAAGAGAGAAATGATATTGTTTTATAGACAATATGTATTTTTCCATAAGTTATGAACATGGTATATACCTGAATTCTTATGCTAACGAATGCAATATTATCTTCAGATTACATCTCCATGGGCATATATTTTTATAGCCGTGCACCACAATGTGTCGGAGACACAGGAGCCTGAAGCACCTTGGCAACCACAGAGATACGTTACTGGATGGAAAGATGCTTGCGCAGTCTTCTTCTACTTCCTTCTTACAATTGTCATGCACGCAGTAATTCAGGAGTACATCCTTGATGTAAGAGTTTATTTCATTTTGCAGTTCTTCGAATCTTGTTATCTATAAACAGGCAGCCTTTGTTCATTTATCCTACAAAATTACCAAGCAAATTATATTTTGCAAGTGACGGATCTGCAAATGCACTTGATGATTTTTCATGAATAATTTGCTTGATAATTTTCAACATTTACTTAATAAATTTCTTTGAAAGGTGAAATTTGTAGGAAATGAGATAAAATAATGCCTGGGAAAAACAAGAAAGATTAGAAGATTTGATCAATAAAGCTTTGATTGAAATATTTAGGTAAATATGATAAAAAAATATGTATTACAGAAACTGTCAAGGCGTCTCCACTTGAGTAAAGTCAAGCTTTCCAAATTCAACGAATCCAGTCAGCTGATCGTATTTTTTGTGCTTTCTGCTTTCTGGGGAATAGATGTTATCCTGAGGTATGTTAGAGTGTTTCTTTTTTTTTTCAAATGACACACAATGCATTTAATCTCAGCAGATTGAAGAACGATGCTACAATTACTTTGACTTTATTTCAGGGACAACTTCCTCTCTAACATTCCTTCCCTGTGGGAATCTTATCCAGGAACACTGTCGTTTTCATTGAAATTATTCTTCATTGGCCAACTGGCTTACTGGCTTCATTGCTACCCTGAATTGTACTTCCAGCGCGCAAAGAAAGAAGAAATCCCTCCGAGAATCGTTCATGCGACGACAGGATTGTTCTTCACCGCAGCTGCTTACGTCTTGAAGTACGATAATACAACCACAGTATCTACGTACACTATTAATCCTTTTTCGTCATGATCTTTGGTGTAATAGGATGTTTTTTTTTTTCGTTTTTAGCTTCCAAAACGTCGGAATTGTTCTCCTGGTCCTTCATTACATTGGAGAAGCGCTGCAACACATCGCTCGCATTATCTACTTTGTCAACCAGAAGGAGCAGACGACGAAACGTGAGTTGATGGTTTTATTTTTACAATAACATGTGAGAAAAAATCGGATTATAGAGAAATACAAAATTATTCGCGCAAGCCTACCTGATATCTTAAATATCGTCTGTAATTCCTGATAATGAACAACGAATTGTTTTTTTTTTCTTTTAACTTACAGTCGCTTTCCGCGTCTCCAACACCACATTCGTCATTGTTCGCCTCGCGACTGTCGCGATCGCCGGACTCGTTTTCGTCTACGGTCTTGGCCAGGTCGAGGAATCCCTTGACTACACTACCGGCAGTTTCAACATCCCAGCGATCCGTTACACGGCGCTCGGAGTTATCGTCGCATATCAGGCGTATCTGACTTACGGTTTTGTCCAGCGTCAACTGAAACGAGCGCGTGAAAACAACGCCCCCGTTATCTCGAAGATCAAGCCGAAGCAACAGCGACCGAAGAAGAAGGACGGCAAGAAGGCAACGCTTTCAGAGGACGACGATTTGCCGGAAGTTGACCAAGCCACTCAGAAAAACCTTCGCTCCAGAACTTCCGTTAAATCGAAATAAAAAGCTTCCGCTTTTATCATGAAAGACTTTCCACAAGGCTGATTATTTCGTGACACGTCACGGAACATTTCACGTATAAAAAAGTGATGGAAGTAACAAAAGTGGTAAACGAGTAAGAGTGAGGAACGCCTTGATTGGCTGAATTGAAGATCCCTCGACTCTGAAGCCTATGGAAAAAAAAAACGAAACCCCATTTTACAACATTTTTGCATCGATTTCATAAAGCTCCCGATAGGCGATAGATTTTTATTAAAGCAAGAAAAAAACGTCCAGTTTCATGTGAATTACGCTAAGAAATATATCGTAGAACAGAGTTTTTGTAATATGTAAATACCGCGAGAGATATCGTAGATAGTTGTTACATTATTTTAATGACTATAATAGCGAACTAACTAAATAACGAACAGAGCAATCGTATATAGATTGAATATATATATATAGGTGGCCTACAAAATATTTACTGGAGATCCTCCAGAGATCGTGTTTGCCGTGTGCGACAGGCAAACATGAGATCAGATACAAACATCGATAATAAATTATTTGAACCTTTTAATACGACTCGAATTTCTGTTATTTTCATTGTTTATTCATTTGTATCAAAATATTTGTTTCGTTATTCACAAGACCAACAGTCAAAACGACTTGTAATAATAATAATACTAATATTTATTGGATGCATAATTATACAAAACCCTTAGGAATTGTCGGGTTTACCATCACAGTTTGAGTTCATTTTTTAATCGAGTCACTATGTTTGAACAGCTTTTAATTCACTGATTAAATAGAAAAAAACAAAACCCTTTTTATTTGTCGCGCCTCGCGATAATGTCTTGATACTGGAAAATAGACTTGACACTTTTCATCGTTACTGATATATTTATAGCTTATCACAGTTTATCGATTGAAAGTTGATTGAACACCAACGATGAAAAGCCTGGAGTAACGCAGAAAGTGAGAATATCAGATTAAGGGGGTTTCAGGAAACGTGAGATGGCCCAAAGGAAAAGAAGCAACACATTCATTGAATATGGTTAAAGTTTTCCAATCAGTAAGATAAAATATCCAACGAACTTTTTAGGTCACTGTTTTTTTTTTTTTGTTCGCATGGCACATTTTTTCGGTTCATTAGATCGCTTTATTACCAATAACTGGAGCTTTATGAGCGACCGAAGCTGAAGTTTGTTATTTGATTTAGAAAGTTGCGGAACGCTAATCTCCAGTCGATATTTGCTGAGGGCTCGCGGTGGCTGCGGTCTCCGAGTATCCACTGCAGATAATATTTGTACCCGCTCCCTCTCGAATATCGAGAGCTCTCCCGCACCCAGAGGTAGTAGCTCGCAGCCGGAGAATCGATATTCGTCAGGACTGCTTCTGTTACACGAGCCCTTGCCGAAGCGTTATATTTAGATAGACCCTTACCGCGCAACTGAGGCTCACACAGAGACAGTAAGAACGCAAAGTTTCTGTAGCTGCGCCTCCCCCGCTCCTTCAACGATGACAATATCCATCCCCCGAATAATAACGAGAGCTGCAAGCCTCTTTAATTAAATTTGATAAATATTTATCGTATAATTGACCTAGTAATGATTATTTAAAAAGAAATATTCGAAGCTGCCATTTTTCAGAGGTCAATCCAAAAAAATAATTCCTGAAAAAAAAAGTAGGTCTTTTTATTTCTTTTAAAATTCTCATTTACTCCGCCAATTGTCTAAATTACCGTTTTGTATATAGTTTGAAGTTTCATTCGAGAGAATGATATTATACATGCTTGTTTTTTTAAGATGATGGACGTTTGTAATTCTGATGATAATGCGAAAGCTTTAGGAGCTTGACTTTTTTTTTTTGAGAATTATAGTTAATTATCGTTTTACCTATAATATCAGATTTTACATAAGGCACTAAATTCTGGCTATTGTTGAGGCTCCCATTCTTACGCGGGGGTACAAATCGTCTACCTATTCGCCATCGAGCATATGCCAAGAATTCAATAACATCTCCCTTACCCCTCCAGAATTGTCCTTGATATAATCTTTCCACCACAATGGATAAAAATGCAAAATAGTCCTTGTAGAAAAGACATTATAAATTCCAGTCGCTCGCTGGAAAAGCTGCGAGAAGCTTTTATTCCATAAGCTTATAGCTATTCGAACGTTGGGCGCGTATTCCCTGAAACTGGGTTGCTACAAAATTATTTTTCCGCGGTCTATTTTCTTCGGATGTTAACAGGCGACTTTGATTAGGGAAGCTAAGTTCGTTTTCTTCGTGCTTGTTTCGTTTTTAATGGTCTATTGTACTATCTTCCCTCACAATTTAAAAAAATTACAAATTTGATTGGAAATCAATATCCCCAATTAATTTTATAGTCCAAATATTTTTTTTGCAAACGCTGCAGATTATTATAAAATAATAATTATTGGATACATAAATAAACAATAATGGTATACTACTTTTTCATAAGACTAATTTCATTCCGTATTTTATTTAATATTTGAGGGCTTGAAAATAATTTGAAATACAATTTAACTACATTGATAACACTTTTAGCTATTACTATAAGCTATTTACTAGAGAACTGTCAACCTATGTTATATTTTTGTGTATAACACGGAGCCTTGTTTATCTATTTATTTGGGATTCCTCGGAGAGGGAGGTAAATGCGTCGGTGACATACCAGAAGGGAGACTGGATAAATTTATGCGACGATCCATTTTCGAGTCGAGCGATGACGAAGGCACCACTTCGATAGACGGTGGAGTTGACACGAGCCCGCGGCAACTTCGAGTCTAGCGTGGGGTTAAATGAGAAGTTATATTCTTCGGGGAAATATTACGATCCCCGGTGCGAAAGCTTGATATCTTCGAGTTTGATATCTTCTCTTCTTGCGAGGAACGATGGGCCATCATGTCATGTCACTTCCACGGGTCTCAAGAGGCATTATAATTCTCCTTCTATGGTCTGCACTTTGAGTTCCATGGACATATGCATGGACGTCTCCAAAGAAAAATCCTCAAACAGCGTTTCCGAATTTTCGATCAATTTTCGGCCAATAACAATTAAAAAACCCAAATATCTTATATCTTGTTTAATAATTTGCCACTAAATTTTGAATTTACATTTATGGATATTGATTAATGTAAATTTGATATTCGAGCCTGATGTAAAATGTGAATCCTTTAATATTAATCATTCTCGAGGCTTTTTACAACACGAATTAATTTTACATCGTGGATTATATTTGATATACTGGCTTGGATATTATAGAAATCATGACATAAAATGTCAAATAAATAAAATAGTCGAGATTTTTTTTTCTTATCCTGACGTCATGTGAATTTGAAATTTTCAAGCAATGTCGAGTAAAAAATGTAACGTTGATTGATGTGCTCCATTGTGAACGTTTGAAGTGTAGAATGGGATTCACTTTTCAGATCTGGTTTCAAGCTCGTTTTTAAATAACGAAGGAAAAAGTGGAATGGCGACGTTTTGAAATTTCTCGCGTCATGAAATTACATAAAGGCACACGTCATCTGATATTTGATTTCCTTTTGTCCATTTAAATTTCTAGGTACTGTAAATTGAGACAAGCGCTGGGAGTTATCGGATAGCTGGTTACATTTTCTTGTATTAGTACTTGGAATAATGGTTCTCGGTAACAATTTCAATCTCCGATCGCATTTCATCTTACGCGTAACTTGTTTTCGCAGTTACGTAAACAATAAAGCGAATCCATGATATCAATTCCGCTTCATCATTTATAATTCGACCATTTGATATTAACAGTTTAATATCTAAATAGCATAACATTCTACATTTAATTTTATAAAATCATTATTAAGAGCAGGGCATTTATTTCGAAATTATATAGTCAGGCTCTAAACTGGGTCACTGATAATCACAAAAACACATAAATAAATGAGCTACGATAATTTATTGGGAAGCACACGTTTTTAAAATTCCCATAAAGACTAGTCTGCTCCATTTGTCGTGTTAATTAATTTAATTCAATACAAGATAATTAACTGATATCGATCCACGATGAATATTCCATTTTTTAAACAATTTTTCTTCAGCTGCGCAGAAAATCAATTAATCATTGTAGCAATTTCCTTTTCTTTGCTGTAAACATGCTATAAAAATCTTATCCGTTGTCAAATTACAATTTCAATATAAATTCAATGTTTGAAAACATTGAAGTTGTAACTAATTTGTAATGCGCGACTTGAACATTATGGATCTCCAGAAGCAAAAATGAATGCTGAATAGAGGTAAAGATCCATGTGGCCGGAGCACAATATATGTTATTGGAGAATATATTTCACGGATTGCAGGAGGAGAATGGAAACGCGTTACCGCATTCGCTCGTCACTATTTTCCGGGGCTCTCGTTCTTCTTTCCGCTGTAAACGCGGAGCTCTCGGTAGCAGCAGCACATCGAGAAAGCTCAGGGGGAGAGACTGGAGAAGCGAGGGTGGCACAGAGAGAGAGAGAGAGTCTGTGTGGGATTCAATATCGGAGCGCAGGAGATGCGGCCGGCTGTGGTCAGACTGGGTCAGTAGTTACAGATGAGTGGGTCAGCCGTTACCACTGACTATGTGCAGTGCCCGCTTATTTCCCTGCACGCTAACGTAACTAATAGGGGTTGTAAAGTTGGAAAAACGATATTACCACGTATCAAACATTATTGCTGTTCTACATTTTTGTTTTCTTTTACAAGGAAACTTGAAAATAGAAAAATTGTTTTCAGATATTCATCACGAATAGTTGGCCATTATAATTATCAGTGAAAAATCAGGTACTTCAGCGAAAAATTGATACTACATTATTTTTGACCCTCCTTGTGTACATTTAAAAAAATTACGGGGTGTGACGTACCCCAAAAATATCAAACGTCTCTTACGCATACACGATTTCTTATTTTGACTGAATAACATTATTGGCCGCTTTTGAATTTTTTATATGAGGTTCGATAGGTTCCACGAGATTTTTCGAATATAAAAATAGTTGAAAAAATTTTTTATCCAGCAATACGCGAAAGCTGCGCCCAAAAATGCGCTGGGGCAGACTTTCTTTCGTCCCAGGTGCACGAGAAAGGTGAAATGTTCCACAAGGAACTGTTTGACCATTTTTCCCACGGTATAATAGTTAACTCCATTACGTGTACCAGGAAATTCGGAAAACTTTGTTACAAAAGCGTTGTCACTGTTTTCCATTTTTCATTAATTTCATAGGACGTTAAAGAAGTACAATATTTGCGGGTATTCTCTTACAGTATTAAAGTAAACTCTATATTCAATTGTGCCAGTGAGTTTGAAGCTAGAAACGTGATTCGGAACCGGAGAGATATCAAAGTTTCTGCAAAACTTTCTGTGCTTTTTTTTTTTCTTCTTCTTCTTATTATTATTATTATTATTTTTTGAATAGCTCAAGTATAGAAGCGTAGAAGCGAAGGGACTTCCCGAACTCATTAAGCTCAATCAGGATAATTGGATCTTGGCTGGTTGAATGCAAATGTAATTTCTCCGGATATTTTCTTCTCTTCTTCAGTGCTTTTTCTTCTTGTTCTCCCCTTTCCCGCTCTTCGCGAAAGTCATTTCGACGGTTGCCGCTGTGCAGGCCTGAATTCACTGTACGCCCGCAAGTACGTTCTTATCCGTTGCTACCTGACGGCCACGACGTGCTATGATGTATTGATTGGAAGCTGGGCTACAGGTGGCTTTCTGGCGCAAGCGCCTCTCGCGTTACCGAGGATGTGAGTAAGGTCTCTCACTCACCCTGCCCTCCTCCTCCTCCTCCTCATTTCCCTCTCACTCTTTGACTCTCCAGTTCAGTCTCTGTTATTAAAATCCTCCATAAGGCCGGGCAATCGTTACCCATTTCCAGGCTGTAAGCAGAAGCAAACTCGCTAACCCAGAGAAGGCTTCAAAACGCGAAGTTCAGTAATTACATTAAAAAAAAAAAAAAACACTTAAAATTATAAAAAAAAGGACCATGTCTATATAAGAATGCTATATAAGAATGATTTTTTTTTTCGATTGGCTTAATAATATTAAATAAGTATTACAGGTTGATTGAAATATGACATATATCGTGTTAATAATACGTGTGGTATTATAATCCCAAATGAGAAAATCATAATTCTATAGACAATACATAATATAGCGTCGTATTTATATATGGAAGCGACATTGAGTTGCGTTTGTATATATATTTGATGTAGAAATTATATAAAGAATTTACGTAGTGTATATATATATATACCCAATTTTATGCTCAAAATGGTATACATTTTTAATATAATTTATTTACTTAGCTTGGGCAAGATCCCAAGTGTTGTATTTTTAATGTTACTAAATCGGTAGCACCAATGAAAACAGGTGCTTTTCGTGCTGCTAAGAATATGAGAAGGGTTTTTTGCTCCCCCTTCGCATCACATTGTCTCTCCGACCGTGACTATTATTCAACAATAATCCCCTTACTTTATTCATTCATAAAAGGGTTACATTTTTTATTTGGGTATTCTCAAAATTCTCCCGTCGTTATTATCATCATTTTAGATCTCTTCAAAAAAAAAATCCTGCCTTAGAATAAGTCGTGTTTATAAGTTGCAGTCGCAGTTATACATTCTCGCGACTTATTTATCTCTTTTTATTTTCCTGCACTTCCCACGTTCCTATTAATTCTCTGTAGCAGGTGCACAGTTTTGTGGGCTGGCCCGTAATCTACGGGCGTAATGGTCGCCGCGTGTGCGGCAGGGGGCGGGCCGGGAGTCGTGAAAAATTCACGAGCTAAAAGGCTATTGTAACTTTTTAATCGGGATGCCGGGTTTCCTCGCTGCCGCGCTGTTGTTCGTGCTTCTGGTGGCGATAGTGGCGCCGCTGGCGCTTGTGTTAGTCGCCGGTACTAGGAAGGCTGCTTCGACGCTCGCGGCAACCACTTTGCCGCCGATGCAACTTGCTTCCCGTAGTTGGCTTCGCTGTTGCGCTCGCACCAGCGAAAACGAAAGAATGAACACAAGTAAGCGAAGTCAGATGGAACATGTGGAGGAGAGGAGAGAGGTTAGCTCCACGGGGAGCAGCAACAAGTCTCGAACGACTTACCAGACGCGAGTTTTAATTATCCCCGAGTTTTATATACCCGGTAAGTAAGCGCATAATACAGGGACATTCTACTATGGCACAACATTCTCTTCGATCGGCTCATCGGAGTTCGCCGATGGTTGGAGATTTATGCAAAGCTCCATTGTCCCAACAAGGATTTTCAATTTGGCTGCGAAGCAGGCGCTTTGCTGGCTGTGATGAATATTTGCATGCAAATGGACTTAGGACAGCCCTTTCTCCTTCTGACCCTCTCACTTACCCACCCCCCCCCCCCCCATATTCCTCATTTTCCACGCACGTCCTCCATTTTGTTGTCCGCCCAGATCATCCCTCTATACTATCTATACATCTTCGTATCGACACATTTTCAAACACTTTTCTCAACATTTTTATAAAATATGAACTTTATAAATTATTGAAAATGTTGAAATTTTATAAATTTCTGAAAATGATAAGATTTTATAAATTATTAAAAATGATGAAATTTCATAAATTATTGAAAATTATGAAATCTTATAAATTTTTAGAAATGATAAAATTTTATAAATTATTAAAAATGATGAAATTTTATGAATCATTGGAAATGATTGAATTTGATAAATTATTGATTGGTTGTTAGGAGATTCGTGAATAAATTCAGCGATTTTTGAAAATTCGAAGGCGAATTTAAAAACGAGTTTCTGAAAGTAGTAATTCTTTTTCTTTGTTAATTTTGGTCAATTGAATTTAAAAGTTCAAAATTATGATTAGATATTTGAGTTCTGAAGAATATGAATTTTGGTAAAGATTTGAGTGAGCGGATATTAAACGAACAATGGATTAATTTAGGAAAAACATGAATTTGAGGGAAAATAGTAACAGCGATCATAAATGAAAAGTGTTTCACATTCTTGTGAGATTTTCACGCCAGATTAGCGATAAACAATTGAAATTGGATGTGTGCAGGGCATTAAACCGCACATTTGGGCAGTGCCGATCAAAAAACCATCAAAGTCTCGCGTGTACCGAACCCGGTGTTGACTTAAGCGACAAATAATTTCCTTCCATTTTGTTTCGCTCGCTCACAGAATATCTGAATAAGCCCGAGAGTCAAAAAAAAAACTACAAACAAAATTCATCCAAATATGTTAGCCCCGTTCGGAGCTTTTAGCCGCGTTTGTCGTACGCAGTGCGCGATTAAAAAATGAATCCCGGTTAGATATCTTGTTAAAGTTGCCCAGGCGTGTTGTGCAATTAAAAAATAATTGAAGCGTGACGGTAAGCATACCCATGTGGGGTTTTAGAGCCGGGCCGACGTTGGCACGACTACGATCGCCTGAGTTATAAAGTCGGCCCGACTCTGTTCGCCAACGTTGGTCCAGTATCGAATTAACGCTGGGATGATAACATCGGACCAACGTTACGTCTGAGCGTTGGGCCGCAGCTAGGTATCAATGTTGGCCATACGTCAATAGCAACAGCGGCTCTACGTCGACTGCGGTATCGGCCCTACATCGATTGCGGTATCGGCTCTACGTCGACAGCGCTATCGGACCTACGTCGACTGCGGTATCGGTCCTACATCGATTGTGGTATCGGCCCTACGTCGACTACGGTATCGGCTCTACGTCGACAGCGCTATCGGCCCTACGTCGACTGCGCTATCGGCCCTACGTCGACTGTATTATCGGCCCTACGTCGCTTGCGGTATCAAATCTATGATATTTTGCCACTGTCGGTTTGGCGTCGATTTTACGTCGGGATTATAATATCGGTCCGACGTATATGTATAAATCTCAAAAAACGGGTCTATTTAAATAAACAAAGGGAATTAGATGCATGGACATTTATTTAGAACTTATGTTATTATCACAATTAAAGTTTACATGTTTACAATGTGAATCGAATATCTGAGATGAAAAAAACATTAGCAATAAAAGTAAGAATCAAGAACAAATCAACGAATGATAAAGCTAGAAATAAAATGAAAAGAACAGAAACGTAAACCGATACTTTCATTTATCATTTGTGCTTCATAGTCTTTCCCCGTAACTTCCTTTGTTTTTGGCCACCACCTCGATCACCGGCTCCAATAAACCAGCGGCTCATTCTGGACGTAAGAGTTTTCGTGGAAACAGAATATTTCTCGGTCAAAACAGCTGTTGCGCAACAAAAAAACGAAATCAGTAACAGTATTGATGATTTTTCAAGAAAAATTGTGTCGCGTACAGTCCAAACATTTAAACGTTTGAGTTTCCACGAAACTTTTCTTCTTCGTTCCCCGGATTTCTCGTCCACACGCGCTATACTGTAGTTGTACATCTTTGCCGAGCAGATTCGTTAAAATGCTGGACATTGCAGATGAAAACTCTTTGTTTCCGATCGTGGATTTTATCATGATACATTCCTGTGAAAAACATGCCAAACATATTTATTATAGATCTAAGGACCTAAGAAATGCATGAACAACATAGAATATACATAATACATTATTATTATACGTTGCGTATTAATAACTTCAGAATGTTATTAACAAATCAGTTAAAAAAAAAACAAGTGTTCACTATATTACCCGGCAACATAACGTTTTTTTTCCTGAAATAAAAATGATTTGTTTATTTTTCTTCCTACCTATAAATTTCTACTCAGTTTTGTTTTTAGTTTGAAAATCGTATTTCAAAATGTTGAAAAATAAAATCACCCATTGCACCTAAGGAATGTCCATACAATTGAGCGAGTAGATTTGCAAATAAAGCTTCTTAAATATTTAAAAATATAATTTTCTAACTGAATTCAAAATTCTGAAAGAATTCCTACGTCTTCAAAAAAAAAAAATTCTCTGTAAAAAAAGTTAGATTACCAGATAATTTGTGGAATAACATTTTGGCATTATTATTATGCAAAATTGATTTTGTCGACATCTTTCGTATGATTCATTTTCTCAGATTTTATTTCCATTGAGCAATACTCAAAATTCTGTATCTTTCATTTCACTGTACTACTTTAATTTGAAAAAATTTGATTAAATTTATTTGTAGCAGCAAAGTCGTTAGGAATCATTGAAGGCAGATTTTGCAACTGAAATTGCCTCTCCGTTGCATTGCAAATTTTCGAATGATTTTTCTGCTTCTCTGTTTCCACTGGTGCTGGAATATCTTCACTGGTGCTGAGAACAACATCATCAGTGAAAAACTTCTTCAGAAGGCGTAGTCCTTACTCATAGTTCGCTGAACAGAAGAATTTATTGTTCGAGGACTTATTAACTATAACTGACTGACTGGTGATAACTGACAAACATCAAAATGTGACAACACATAGACCGAACTCTCCGGTCAAAAACGCACAATAAAATCATGGTTAATAACAAAAAACAACAGACCACAACAAAACAGATTAACGGTACAAACATAACCTATTTGACCGGAGAGCCCTGACAACTATAATATTAATACAATAAATGTACGAATAAAATTCTGAAGAGGCCCTGATCAGGGCGAAACGTAAAGTTTTAAAACAGAAAAACTTGAAAAGCCGTCATTCGCCGATACTTCACAACATATACCATTCTTACAACGGCTAAAGCAACACTTCACCTTCCTTATTAACTATGATTGTGATGAAGATAGACATTATTATATACATAAATTATGAAGCATGAAATGCTTCTTTGTACCTGCTTTTTTTAAGATATCGATTTTGCTTCCTGTCCACAATCGATCTCTGCACTTTGAGATCTTGGTCCAATGATCAACCTTTGGCCAGTCTTTTTTTGGCGGATAGTAGCAAATCCACTGATCGTCGACGCGATCTAGCCACTCACGAGAGACCACCTCAATAGATTTTCCATTAACCGTTTTCTCATCAACGAACTCAACGACAACGTGGGTTACGTGATCCTTGAATAAACTTGAAAGCCTAAAGTAATAGTGAATCACATGACATTTACTCTGTGAATTTGAGGTTAATACCAGTGTTCTCGGCACCCAACACGTACAGTACATAAAAATGAATTCTCCTTACCTGTGTGATTGAGACTCCATGTCGTCAGACGTCGAGCTGTCCATTATTACCAGAAATATTGACTATCCGTAAGTAAATCAAGATATAAAATACGTACGTTATGTACTAGCTGGTTGATGAACGCGAAGGGACGATTCGCCGGCCGGTGATTTACTGCGCGTCGGCACGCCGCATCGATTCAACGGGGGAAGCGCCCTCTCGCGCGGGCGCCTCCAATCAACGCGTGGAAATTCAGGTTGACGCAAAATAAAATCATGTGATTTCTAAGTTTCTTTTGAGTTTCTGGAAGACTTGTTAGCAATGCCAGACTCTCATTTTGCTTGATATTTATCCGAACATTCTGATGCAAACTAGCTGCAATCGTATCTGCAGCTTCCGATTCACACCTGTCAGAGGTTAGGTGATGTTCAAGAGTCTCGATTTCGCCTTCCATATTATTGAGACGACCATATTTTTTCACGCGGCTATATGACGTTTTTGTGGTATTTGCCATTATTTAACTGGGTCGTACGAACGGCCAAACGATCTCTAATAATTTTTGCACTCACTGAAAAGACTTCCACACCGACCTGTCGCGTACATTGTGACCCAACCCTACTATGAAAAAACAATGGTGACAATGTAGCGCGTCGCGGAAACAGAGTCGGCTGCTTCATAGAACTGAACGCCGTGCCAACATACGAGCTGATGTTGAGCCGATGCTCAAACAGTGCTACCACACAGTTGAGTATCATCGTCTATTGTCGACCTGCTGCTGACTTACGGCCGATCATCGGTTGTGCTCTAGGTCTCCAAGCGCTGGCCAATTCCGCTCCGGCGGTGACTAGCCAGCGTTGGCTAAATTACGGTAGCCAGAGTTGCACAAGATGCAGACTCTATCGTTAATGCGACGTTCGAACCAAAGTTGGGATAACGCTGGGCAAGAGTCACGTCCCGATCGTCGGTTGATGATCGGCTGCCAGCGCCGACGAAGCGTAGGTTGGACTTTGGGTCTGCAAGCGGTGGCCAACTACACACGAGCGGCGATTAGCCGGTGTTGACGGAATTGTGGTAACTAGCGTTGCGCCAGCGGCAGAGCCTAACGCTGGGCAAATGATCGAACGAGAGTACGGACAACGTTGGGCTATAGTCGCTTTCCGATCGTTGGCTCTTGATTCGACGCCGCCTGCCAGCGAAGCATATCTCGAACGTTTCGCCGACTCTGGGACATCATCGAGCTCCGATTGTTGGCTACCGACGAGTTCCCTCCAATCAGCCAATCGTCGGCCGTACTCGTAACGTTGGCTAACCCCACATGGGTATTTCTTGTTTTCAGGATACCCGAGGCTTTGCGCCTCCGCAGTCGTACATCGGCAGAAAGGAGTCAATTACATAAACGTCGGACTTTCCGCCACTGCTGTAAACTATACTATATAGCCAGCCAGCCTAGAGGAGCACTTAACACCCACTCGTTAGAATTTGCCACGCTCAATTAACTCGTATGCACGGTGGGCGCGATGCTATTAATTGTGGCGACGCTGGATGCTGCTGGACCATCCGGACACCGTTGGTGAGCTTCGCGGTTACGAAACTTTGCCCGTTAATTTCCAATCTCACGTGTACGATATACAGTTACAATTGATGTAAAAACTGGGGTAGTTAAACTGTCTGTAAAGTTACTGCGGGTGTATAACACGAAGAGGTCCGCGTTTTGAGGGAGCAGCGGTAAAACGATCCCGAAGGCAAGTCTCGCCAAAGAGCAGTACCTTTTTTTCGGTATCGTTTTTTCCTCGTAACATTCGTATCACACATTTTTACAGTATCGGTATCGTTTTTTCCTCGTAACATTCGTATCACACATTTTTACAGTAGTTTTGAAAAAAAACGTGATGTCATGCCTTTTACGTTTTCACAGAATTTTTTCTTTTTTTTTCAGAGCATTGCATTTTTTCTGAACATTGAATTACTGGACGAAAACGCGTACCATTAGAAATAATGCGTATATCGGTGGTTAAAAGGATATATGATTATATATTCAGACCATTGCATCACGAAAAATTGGACAAACGTCTCAGAGAATGTTTCACTAATTCCATTGGTGCGTAAACCCCTGAAACCCCCCGCCCCCCGCCCCAAGTCCAACAGGACAGGAAAGGGAACTCAACTACTCAACTCTAAGAAGAGTTCCATGTTCTATATAAACCGTAAAAACGAGAGCCACAGCCATCAGAGTGTTATCTACGTTCTGGTGGTCGGTGAGCTCACGAACAGAGGGTCAAGGTCACGAGCTTCCCCCCCCCCCCCCCCCCCCAACCCCACTAACCCCCTCCGCCGAGTCCGCAAAATGATATTTCCTCAAATCGTTTTTATATTGAATCCACGTGATGTCTGTGGGAGTGGTTACTTGGGTTCTCTCGGCTTTCCCGGAGGCTGTCCTGGCTTCGCGGAGCATCTCGCTCGCTCTACTCGATATACATATTATTATGTGTCCGTATACTTGGCGATGTTGCCGCGTTTTTCCCCGTACCATATGCGTTTCATTCGTGAACCCATAAGAATGTCTTTATAGAGAGAAGCAAGGAAGACATAGAACAGAAGAAATACGTTCAGCAATGGTCACATCCCGCCACATTCATATTTCCCATAATATCGAGATAAATTGAAATGCAGAAGTAAAATAACAAAAATATCGTAATAGATTTTATGAGCTTTGGCATTTTATGGAGAGACGGTTGAATAAGAACCGAGCAAGGCTTTTCGAAGGCTCTAAAAGGTAAATGAGGACATAATCGTTGAAACGATAATTTATAATTGTAGAATTGCTGTAACGTCATTTATAATCAGTGATTTAAAAAAAATATAGATATTTATGTATGTAGAAATGATATTCAGTGGCATATGGTCGGAAAAACAGGGTAAAAATCATTTCAGTAAAGTACATCGATAGCAATAACTCGTCTCTAGTTTTGATGTTCTTCTTCTTCTTCTTCTTCTGCTTTAGGGCTCGCTCCGGTGTACGCAGAGTTTTAATGTTACATAAGTACGACCGAGCAAGGCTTCTTTGTATTTTATTATTATGTCCCATATCGAACTTGCAATTTTTATAGAAATGCCGCAACGGGCGATGAAACGCGATATATTTATTTTGTAGAATTGCTGTAACGTCATTTATAATCAGTGATTTTAAAAAAAAATATATATATATATATATATGTAGAAATGATATTCAGTGGCATATGGTCGGAAAAACAGGGTAAGAATCATTTCAGTAAAGTACATCGATAGCAATAACTCGTCTCTAGTTTTGATGTTCTTCTTCTTCTTCTTTTGCTTTAGGGCTCGCTCCGGTGTACGCAGAGTTTTGATGTTGCATAAGTAAGACCGAACGAGGCTTCTTTGTATTTTATTATTATGTCCCATATCGAAGTTGCAGTTTTTATAGAAATGCCGCAACGGGCGATGAAAGGCGATACGATAATCTCCAATATAGGCGACAGGGAAAAAAGATTAGCCCTTAAGTGTCTGCCTTCGGAGTTTCTGAAATTTGCTGACATCTACATTGGAAAATTGTCATTTTTTTCGTTCTTTTTTGCGACATTACGCTCGGTACAAGCCGAGCGTATTAACTCATTTCTCTTTTTCTCGCTGATGTCTCTGACCCACTCTCTTTCACTGTAATTTCAATCCTCCCTTTTTAACCCCGACTCGGGCAAGAAAGAAAAGCCTCCACCTTCATTCTGTCCTGGCTCTCATAGCAATCTTCACCCTCGAGTGGGCGATTCACCCTTTGAAGTACATCACGGCCTCGTACATCTTACGTGCAGCCCTGAACGTGTATCTCTGTATCGAAAAAAATGATTTCCTTTTGGATACCGTGGAAATGACGCGCGCGTTTCTTCCCCCGAAACGCAGGAAAATAGCAAAGGCGCTTAAAACTTAACGCCCCCGACTTTTTTTCTTCTTCTTCGCAGTAGAAAATAGTGTGTATCACTGATAAAATAATTAATTTCCTCATTTAATTGTAATAAGTCATCTGACAAGTTGAAATTTACAAAAAAATCGTTAGTTTTCTCAAACTTTATTAAAAAAAAATAAGTTCGAGTGCAGGATGTGCTTGACTAAATTGGCAAAATTATTTTCCGAGAAACGTGCAGTTTTATTCTAAAACTGGAAAGCCTCAAGGGCCCAAGGGGTAGTTTCCGCCTCGTCTTGCAAAAACCCTTAAGCCTGCAGGGCGTAATCCACCGGTGTATCCCGTTTACCCTCGTACCGATACAACCACCCACTTTTTATTTATTTTTCCTTCCTCCTTTTGCTTCTTTTTGTTGCAGAGATGCTGAGCGTTTGGAGCCTCACGAAAAAGCCCCACAGCCTCCCCTTGGCGTTTCCGCGTACGTATCCACCAGCCGATCGTGCGAGGAGCACACACACACCCACGGATTTTGCGATCACCCATGGAAAAGACTTTTGCACACGGTGATGCAAAGGAAAACGACGCTACAGGGGTTGGAGCGGAAAAAGGGGGTGGCTGCGGAGGCGCCTGCGTCCCGACCAACCCCTCCACCAGGAACAGCGCGCGATCTGTCCGCGGCATTCACGAGGCCTCCGAGTTTGCCGTGAACTAACCAGTCCTGCCGCATCACCTATACGCGCCGCACAATCGTGAGTAAATAAAATTCATTCACTTATTTTTCACCGTACGACTCGAATAATTGGGAAATCATTTTGGCTCCGTACTTCCTAATTTAAATGTAAGCAATCGATTGACAATCGTTTCGATTGCCATCTGCATGCCAGTGTAATTTTTTGTGCTCGTGGAAATATTTACATCGCAACTCGATGAGTTTTGTTAGAAGATTAATTGGATTTTGGGGAATTTGGGGACCATCGAATGGACCCAAAAATAAAGGAATGGAACAAGTGCTTTCGATGAGGGTTGAGAATGTTTCTTGAGAGTTTTTTTTTTTTTTTTTCAAGGCCACGTTGAATCGTATCGAATGGTATTGTTTAAAATTTAATTGTACCAACTAACCATTTGGTTATCCGGATGTAAACCACCAGTCGGTCATTGTTATTTTTTTGGGCTTTCGGAAATACATGACGCGACAAATTTGTGACACCTGACCTGGCAAATTATGGATAATTCCTTGGGACCATTCAATTGAAGTGAAAATAATTAACCGAGTTCAGCTGATGAAGATGCGGGAATTTTTAGTTTTGCTTTTGTAGTTCTGTAACTCATTTTCAAAGCCTCAAGCTGTTTTTTACAAACTTCGCCAATCTAGTGGGCGAGTTTCCAAGAAAATGTGCAATTTATCCAACTGTTTCATTTCATAAAAGTGACCGACATTAAAAAATGTTATCTTTTGTAAAACCGAAGTACCTGGAAAATAGAGAAAGACTTAAAAAAAAAATTATGACAATTCAGTGCATAGGAAAAAATTACTTTTGAGTGTGATTTAACTACTATTTTTGCCAAAATGCCTTAAAATAGTTTTAAATTTGCAAAAGTGTGATTTTTCGTATCAAAATAGAATGAAAAATATTTCACAAATTATATTGTGAAATTGAGAAAAAAACGATTTTATTTTATTTTCAATTGTGTTATTGTATGAGTCAATTGGTTTAATTGGACACATTTGTTTTTTGTTTTTCTCATTTACAAAGCTCCAATAATTACGATCGTATGGGATTTCGGTGCGAATGTTAAAATCCATCGGAACGATTTCTATCGTGATTCGTAACCCCGTGAGTAAGGGTCATAAATGCCGTGACCAGAGGCACAGGACGCGTATAACTGGGATAACTGTATGGCGTGCGCTTGTTCGTTTATTCGCGTTGGCTCGTGCGGCGTACAACGATCTATGAATCGCAGCGACGAGTCCCGAGGCTGTTGAAGCAGGTCATGAATTCGCGGGTAATTGAAACACCTCGTGGACTGTAATAACCGTGAGCTGCTTGGGGGGTGGAAGGGGGTGAAAATGTAACTAAGCGTGACAAAAGGAACAGCGAAACAAGTTGGCACGTTTGAACGTAATTCTGTATGAGTAGCTTATGATAATCAACAGAGTTGACGATTATTAAAAAATATTTTGGCAACGAGAAAAAAAAAATATATATATATTACGACAGTTTTGCGTAATCACTCGGTCTTATTAAAAGAGCAGCGAACACGAAAAGTACATTTTTCAAGCATCACTTTGGAAATACGTTTTCAAAGGTTTTTGTAACTTAAAATTAACTCCGTTGACGCAATAACTTTCTGTAAATGGGATGAAAATTAGCTTCCTCGGCTTATTTATATTTATATGTAATACTTTTTCCTGCAGCTCGGGTTCCGTGCGGTTATACGAAGTTTGTCGTTCGGAGAGGACGTGAAACTTAGTGAAATTGAGTTTCCACTTTAAGGCATGTATTTTTTATGGTGTGTGCTGATAGGAAACGCGCACTTTTCAACGGTGGCGCCATCTAAATATAATTTTGTAAAAGCATCGATGAATTATCTCGAGGGTGAAGAGCAACGAGCTGACAAACTAAATCAAAAGTTAGCTGTAACCAATTACCGAGGCCAGCTAATAAGTTTAGTGTTTCGACACGGTAATTAGTGAGACCACCCAATAAGTTAGTCCGCAAATTTCATAATTTTCTCCACCAAGTAATTAGCTACGCCGACCAAGAGATTAGTTCACATCAATTATTTTGGTAACTCCAAACCATCGGTTTTCTGGTTATGAACAGTTGAAAACCAATAGTTTAGATTTTTTCAGTCAAACAATTTGTTTATTGTAAAATGAACGATGCAGATTGCGGAATAATAAATTTCCAGAGAATTTAATGTCAAATGTGTACGTAATTTTGGAGGTTTTTGATGCTTAATTACCTGAAATTTTGAAAATTATTAAAATTTAGCAGAAAAAAATGTGAATTAAGTAATAACTGCATGCCAAATTTGTATTCATTTAACTTTCGACGACACTGGATAAATTAACGCTTCACGAGAACTGCGCACGTGGAGTCAATAACAACTATCTAATCGCGGTTACATATATTCCCGGAAGTGAACTGATGTCCCGTCGGAAAATTTCCCTTATCGATTGAAAAAAACTCTCAATTGCCTCGTAAAAGAAAAAGTAAAAAAAAAAAAACTAGTTCCATGATAAACTACCACAATATTTTATGTTAATGACTTTTAAAAGTAAGTGAATTCGAATTCGACGAAATTGTTAGGCCAAAGTAAAAAAGTCGAAAGTAACATTTTCCTTAGTCGAGCTTTTACTTCGACTACATTTATTCCCTTTGTCGGAAAATGCCGATCAAATTTTTATTATGTCGTAATGTTTACATTTGCAAATGATTTTATGAGAAAACGATGAGAGGGAGAGAGAGAGAGAGAGAAAGCAGGAAAGCCGAAAGTGTGCCTGGATTCGAAATCGATTTTTAACATTCCCCTCTTGCACAGTTACGGTCCATCGAAAGCACCCTCGACATTTTTATTTCTCTTCAGCTCCTCTCCCACTCTCTCTCTCTCTCTCTCTCTTTCTCCGGTTTCCGTTCTGTCTCCAAGATCGTTCCCGAAGCAAGCTCATATTACCCGAGAGCTTTCCAACAATGGTCGAGAGAACCGCTTTTGCCTCGTCTCATTCTTCATGCCATATTCTTCACTCGTTTTCTGTCTTTTCTGATCAATCTTCGCTGCAAGACCGAAGATCTGCTTCCAGTCGTTACTTTTTCCACGTAGAAGAACGACAATTGCTTCTTTCTCACTCGTGGTACACCATAACAATTTTAGAAGTACGCAGAAATTAAAAAAAAAAAATCACTCTCATTATTAATGCATTTCTTTGCATCTCTACGAGAAAAAATAATTAAAAAAATCCAACCTTTCAGATTATTTATTACTTACAATTGTGTCTTGTTTTGGTTTATCACCTAATATTTGTCACTAAATTGTTACTATTCTTATCACAATTTTTCTAATTACTGCGAGTATATTCAATTATCTGAACTCCCTCATATTTACATTAGCTTAAATGCAGCTTCCATTGTAAAAGATGTGTACTTTTTCTCTGAATGTCCTCGACGGCTTATCTAGTAGAAAATAACCTGGTCTCTTGATTTCTTTACGGTTGTAAAGCAACATTCACTTTTTCGAATTCCAACTCGCCCTGAAAACACGAGACCCGGTGAAGGATCGTTTTTCTCGTGCCTGTCGTGAAGTTTCTTCTCCGCGAGCTTAAGAATTTCCATGAAATTTTATGACCCAGGGGATGAAACTTATTCTCCACTGTTCCTTCGCTTAAACTCGCCTCTCCACGAGTCACTATTCGGATTTCAGGCTACTGTAGTAAAAATCGTTTGGATTGAGAATAGATGGTGGTACTATTGCGTCGTTGGGGCTGTTACTGGTCACCGTATAAAGGAAAACGATGGCAGGAGCCATTCAGGGACCTTTTTCGACTTGGGACACCCTGAAATCAGGATTACCAAAATTCGGGATTTTTTCTTTTGCTTAAAACGTCGAGAATAACTCAATTTTATGTTAAACAAACAATTGTCGCCATTTACGTGAATATTTCGTTAGAATGCGAAAAAGAAAAACAATTTTTGTTTGGTTTTTTTTTTCTCGGTATTCATCATGCCGAGAAATCAAGATTATTCAAGCAAAGAACGAAAAAAATGTCGAGAGGAAAACGATTTCCGATTCAGTCCATCATCCGTGGACTTTTATCGCAGTTTCGATGAAAAGTTCTTGACCGGATGCCGTTGAAAGTGTCCTTTGACGTCTCTCACCTTTCAATTTCACATGTGCAGCTATTGGCCTCTTTAAAAATCCGTTAACATACAGTTATTGGCACGATTACGTATTTTACCGTTCTGTAGAACTCACTACTCATAAATGCACTAACAATTATTAAATAAATGATCTAGTCATAATAAAGCATTAATAAAAATTTGTTATCACTTGCAGAATGTTGCTTAAGCAGCTGCAAAAAAATTGAATTTCTACAATTTTCCAGTCACCCTAAATCAATAAATACAAATCGGCTCGAAATCTCCTGTTTCTTCAGACACTGGGATAAAATATTCATTGACTGATTAATTACAATCCTCTAATTAGCTAGACGTCATTAATTTGCAGCTAACAAGGCCGAAAATACCCGTCGCATACTTTCCGTGTCAGTAGCGACAGCCGAATTTTCGGAGGGGTTACAATCAGACACAAATTACATTTTTTTCGATCGAGGTACGTGCGCGATGATGGTAGAGGCGTTCATGGAGTAATTTATTCAAGAAGCAGTGGCGTTAATTAATTAGAGCTTGAAGGCCTCGGCAGGGTGAACTTATCAGGCGATAAATCATGCTTCGATTGTGAGGAGAATCGCCGAGAAGGGAAGTAAAAGGAGGGTGTGCAAAAAAAAAAGTAATAGCGAGCAAGATTTTTCCAAGAAGTAAACTCTTACCCTTCAGCCCACAGAATTGGTGCTCAGTCACTTCCTCCTTCTGCGCTTTTCTGTATTATTGACGTATCCATACGAAGGGAAATTTTTCACACTTGTGCCCTCGGGCCACGAAATAAGAAGGGCGGAAAAGTATAATTGAAAAACGACAGTGGTTTATTCGTTGCCACGAATTGTAGCGAAAATAAATGAAAGCACCTTAAGGGAAGATAAATAAAATCAGCGACATTCAATATATCTTTGATCGGAAAATTAATCTTATTTGACCCTGATTAATTATCTACATCAATTATATACGTCATACAATTATTCCATAGCGATATTCAGAAAAATCTTGATTTTCTATTACAAAAAATGGCATCTCAAGAGAAATTGGAATCGAGCGAATTTCAGTAGAGTTCTGAAACAGAAAAAAAAAATAGTACATTTTTTATCGTGAAACAAGTGCCGCCGTATATTGCCCTAAACATTTCACACTTGTGTGAAATCGAAAAATTAATCTTATTTGACCCTGATTAATTATCTACATCAATTATATACATCATACAATTATTCCATAGCGATATTCAGAAAAATCTTGATTTTCTATTATAAAAAATCGCATAAAAAGAAATGGGAATTGAGCGAATTTCAGTAGAGTTCTGAAACAGAAAAAAAAAAAATAGTACATTTTTTATCGTGAGACAAGTTCCGCCGTATATTGCCCTAAACATTTCACACTTGTGTGAAATCGAAAAATTAATCTTATTCGACCCTGATTAATTATCTACATCAATTATATACATCATACAATTATTTCACAGCGATATTCATGAAAATCTTGATTTTCTATTACAAAAAATGGCATCTCAAGAGAAATTGGAATCGAGCGAATTTCAGTAGAGTTCTGAAACAGAAAAAAAAAAAAATAGTACATTTTTTATCGTGAAACAAGTTCCGCCGTATTTTGCCCTAAACATTTCACACTTGTGTTCACAGAATAAGGAATACGCCCGGAAAAAAAGGACCGCAATTTTTGTATCACTATGAAAAGATAACGAAAATCTGACAAATTCTTCGACATGAAAATGGCTTGGCCCCGCGGGAGGTTCGTGCGCTTCGCTCATGGAATGAATACGAAGGAAAGAGAAGCTCGCGGTCGGCGATGTTGGTGGAGCTTTCACAAAGAGGGCGCCCGTCGAAGGTCCTGTGTGAAATTTAGCAGGACGATTTTTTTTTCTCCCTTCTCGAGGCTCGCTCGCTTTCACTCGCTGCTGCTTATCCCACGAGCGAGGCCAAAGAGCGAAGGTCGGACTTGAAACGACAGGGAACAAAAAAGATGCATCAAATTCTACGCTTCGGCAGGATTTTTCTCGCGCGCTTTTTCGTCCTCGATACTCCACCGCGTTTCTCGAGTTTCCCGAAGGGAATGACGTGGCAGGAATCTAAATAGGTTTGCGCCACTATATATATTTTCCAGTCGCCTCCGAACTGTCGTTGCCTTCCACTTCGTCGTCTCTGGTCCTTCGCCTCACGCGCTCGCTTTTCGCATTAATCACTGACAGACATGCTCTCGAGGTCCTCGCTTTTCCTTCGTCTCACTCTACTTTGTCTGTTCAACGCAGTTCTGTCAGTGCAGTCCCGTTAAAACGTGAGATTAAGAGAGAATCGCGGACACTTCTCGATGTGATCGAAATCTGAAAGTAATCAAGCACGTTGAAGCTGTTGAAAATATTGGAGATCGACCAGCCAACTCGTTTTTCCAATGGAAATGACTTCTTCATTTTTTGGGTGATGGATTAATTTTTTTAGAGCCGAGAAAAAATTATTTTCGCAAAATACATCCAACAATTCTGACCAGTCTCGTACTCCGGAGCGTGGGAGCGGAAGAGGGTCGGAAAAAATCGCCAGATATCGCCAAAATATTGGAGATCGATCAGCCAACTTGTTTTTCCAATGGAAATGACTTCTTCATTTTTTGGGTGATGGATTAATTTTCTTAGAGCCGAGAAAAAATGATTTTTTCGCAAAATCCATCCAACAATTCTGACCAGTTTCGTACTCCGGAGCGTGTGAGCGGAAGAGGGTCGGAAAAAATCGCCAGATATCGCCAAAATATTGGAGATCGATCAGCCAACTTGTTTTCCAATGGAAATGACTTCTTCATTTTTTGGGTGATGGATTAATTTTTTTAGAGCTTAGAAAAAATGATTTTTTCGCAAAATACATCCAACAATTCTGACCAGTTTCGTACTCCGGAGCGTGTGAGCGGAAGAGGGTCGGAAAAAATCGCCAGATATCGCGAAAATATTGGAGATCGATCAGCCAACTTGTTTTTCCAATGGAAATGACTTCTTCATTTTTTTAGAGCTGAGAAAAAATGATTTTTTCGCAAAATACATCCAACAATTCTGACCAGTTTCGTACTCCGGAGCGTGTGAGCGGAAGAGGGTCGGAAAAAATCGCCAGCTCTTCAGCATTAACGAGGGGTTGATGCTTCTGCCATTTCTCTCTGTCGTGCTGCCGGTGGAAGGTTTTGTCGGGCCGAAGTGAGTGTCTTATCAATCTTAGGTTCTTTCTCCTAATCAGGAAAAGAGCCTTTCGCCAAGACTTTGAGAGCGGTTAACAAATTTTAGGTCATACTGACAGAATAGTTTGTCTTGAAACGCCGACATAGTTTTGTTAACTTAAATGTCAATTAAAATATTTAATTAAATAGGGCAGATAAAAAAAAAGTGACTAAAATTGAAATGCCGGTTAGCGTTTGTTTTTCGACGGGTTAGTTGAACTTTTCAGTCGACAGCTATAGTTTTTATTCCACTGGTGATCCAACAAAGACGACGGATTTCTTTTTGGCATCAACGGATTGAAATATTATGACTGTCACGCTTTTTTCGCTTCAATTTTACTAGAAATAACGCAATAAAATTCTAACGTGACAGAAACAGCGGCCCACGGTGTGCACAATGAAAAGCTTGTGATATTCAAACTCAACGCTTTGTTTTATTTTCTCCACTGATACATAGTTTTTATTTACTCACTTTTTCTCCAGCAGCAGCAGCTGCAACTGCGATGACGAGAAACCGATAGCACACTGTGTGCCATCACTTCCATGTTATGCGACGCCACGAATTCTTCACCCCCCCCACAAAAGTTAGCGCGAGCTTGCATCGAGCTCACGGACACGCCCGCTTCCAAATTTTTATATGGAGCATTCCCTGTCAATTCAGTCACTTCTATTTCGACCATCTCGGATTTGCTCCATAATTTTTTATATCAAAGTACCATTAAAAAGCACCCAATGTGATTTTTAAAATAATTTTTAATGCAATATTTTGTTGAAAATTCTTCAAGTCTCGAAAACTTGAAGTTGTTAAAAAAAATGTCTACACAAAAGTTGAATTTTCGTGTTAGTTTTTGAATGGGACATTTGAAATAATTTTCCCGTTCCGGTAACGCTGATTTTTTTTTGTTTCATTGAAAAATGGGGTAATTAGTATTTTTTTTAAATAAACAAATGGATATTTTATCGTAGTAACGAAACGAGAAGCGGTGACTTTTGAAATATTGGAAAAAATATGAAACAAATGACGCAGAGTGTTTTTTAGTGGTACTTCGATACGACCAAATGTCGGGCCGATGGTCGGAAAAAAGAAAAATTTGTGGAACTGACAGAGAATGCTTCGTATACGAGGCAGCGAAAAACAATGCGTGTTCGTTTATGGGAATTTTGGTGAATGGCTCCATAAATTCCGCATCGTTTATTTTTTTACAGCCTGTTTGCTTGCAAGTATTTTGCTTTTCCCCGACGGTGCATAAGTTCGGGGTTTCCGCGGTGAATACAGTGATGTCCACGTATGGAAATTTCGTTTTCGCGACTGCCGGTTTTCGTTCTAAATTTAATCAATGAATTATGATAATTACATCGCACCTTATCTCATCTCGTGATGACGTTTTGGGAGCACACATTGTTATCAATACAAAAACATGTGCCAGATAATACACCGGATAAATGCTATTGTTTAAAATTTCAATAATTAATACACATTCGTCGGCGAAGCGATAAAACAAATGGACAAGCGCTATAGACGAATTCCAGAGCTTTTATTTCATTTTCAATCGATTCACGTGTGTGTCTGTGTACTCCTCGCATAGAGGGAATCGTAATCATCATCCCGGCTCGGATTCCGCAAAACCATACTTGCTATTTGCGTAATTCGACACGAAAACTCACCCCCCCCCCCCGATTAAGGCGGTTGTTATGGCAACCGCTCGCGGACTGGCCAAGTGAGTGAACGTGGCGTGTATTTTGCGTTCTCAGCGGGCAGGAGAAACGGCTGCAACGGCACCGACAACTCGGCAAGTGCATCAAGCGAGGTATGCAACGTGCACCCCCAGTTGCATGCTGGGAAAGAGCCTGTGGCTATTTCTCCCCTTCTCTCTCTCCTCTTCCTCCTCCAATGGAAGCTCTCATCGAGCTTCAGCGGTTAATTCAATCAGTCGAGATTAATATCGGAAATATTTGTGTACCTGGGGATGGTATCCGAGGAGCCACAACAGCTCGCACCGCAATGAGGAGCAGGGAATGCATTTGTTGCGCATTATTTCTTCGATTAATTCGTTGGGCGTTTTTCCTTCGACGTTGCGTTGTCGATGGTCCGGCGGTATGCAAGTGCACGCGCCGAATATATTTTCTCCGCTGCTCTCTAATCAGTTTAACAGCTAATTATGCCAGCGCGTTTTTATGAGAAAATGAGAAAATTCTTGAGGAAGGATTTAAGCTCGGCATTCACCGAACTCTCAATATTTTCTGCTTTTTTTTACAGGGTTTTTCGGCAAAATAGATGTATGAATTTTTCTCACGAAATTTGGGAGTTCAATTTTGGAAAAGTGTCTCGGTGAAGTGAAGTACCGTAACGAAAGTTTGAAACTAAATAAAATGAAACAAGTACAATGAACGCGAAATGAACATGATTTTTTTTTCAAATCATGGATTGAAAAATAAAAGAGATATGTTCTGTGGAGGAAAATCATGAATTCCGGGTTTTTGGTGAATAGCAATTTATTTATTTTTTGTTTTTTCATTTCATGAATTAAAATCTGCAGACAGCTTTCGTGAATTACGAACTTCCGAACCAGTTACGATAAAAAGTTAATCTGTGTAAAACAATTGAGACTTAAATTGCTCATTGCAAGCATTGGGCTTCGGCGACAGGGCAGAGGGAATTTTCAATTTAATTTTATCTCTTACGATTTATTCGTAATAACGAATCGGACTAACGTGGGATAATATTTCTATTCTACATAGAAATAGGTAGCGCGATTTCGAGAAACGCTTAATGGTTCGCGACTACTATTGAGGGAAACCGGAGGAAGTATGATTGCGAGCGGTTGCGAGTTGCAAGCTAGTAGATACAGACAGAACGACAGAGAGAGCGAGAGAGAGAGAGAGGGAGCGAGTGATTCCGCAAGCACTACTAAAGTAACGATTTCGATTGAATTTACGTGTCTGGAATCGTGATTGCATCAAAGCTGGGATAACTCGGGTCGTAGAGCTTCGGAGTTTCGCGATCAGTCCTCAAATTGTACAGGAACACATGCATACATCAGGAAAACCGGAAAGACACTTATTCTCCAAGTTTCGATGAAATTTCATCCTCGGGAACTTCGCGTGTTTGGAAATCCCTTTTGCAATCAGCTTCGACTCAATTTTCGATTGATATCCATACTTTTAGGAAAAAAAAAATCAATCTCCACAAAGACGCACAAAAAGTGTTCGTTAGTTCGAAAAGCCCGCAAAGCGGACCCTTGCAGATTGCCTGCTTATTATTTTGAGCTTTTCCCAAAGCTCCCTCTAAGAGAAAACATGCTAATCGATTTTGGCTTCCTCATTATAAGCGGAGCTTCGTTGAAAGTAAAGAACAACGAGAAAGCAGTTCACGAGATTTCACTTTGTAGCTCGAACGACGTGCTTAAAAAATTCAAAGTACCGTCGAATTTATCCATTAGGCAATTTCTTTCAAACCAATCTTCTCGATGCTTTTCACCACTTTGAGATGTGACATCAAAGTCCAAAGAAAAAAATTCAGGAAAGCTTCATTTACGAGAAAGCAAGAGAAAAAAAACAAAACAATTTGTAAAAATGTTCAAATAAAGACGTGTTATTTATTTGAAAGTGCGTATATTCGTGGCCGAATTAACGCGAGAGAATTCAGTGTGCCATTTGGAAACGGGGACGATTACTGTGACGGTAGAGGCAGCTAAATTCAATCCCTCTTAAAGACGCGACGGCGGGACATTTAATTTTAATGAAGAAACTTGTTAGTCAAGAATAATGTTGATGGAAAGACAGCAGCAGCAGCAGCCCTCGCTAACCTTATCTCCTTTTTCTCTTTGCTCTGACTTTTGCGATACAAGCAGCACTCGTACAGCAGTTACTTCTCGTTTCTCCGAGCATTTCACTGTCCCGAGTTCGCAGCCACCCAGAAACACTCCCGAGGGTCTTTCGACGAAAGCTCGTTGCTCTTGGTGCGCAGCACCCGGCACTTTGTTACTCGGATTAACGCGGTTAATTACGGGAGTCAAATGTGCGTTAAGCATATTCAGACGATACCCAACGCCGTCGCTCTCCTCGCAAACTTCCCCAAACTCGAGAATTAATTTCTGATAAAGTGAAGAAAATTCGGAGAAGAGATTCGTATTGCCACGAGTTCCATCATCGTGACGACAGTTCGTACTGAGTGCAGCGTATTTTATTGACAACTGGTACGTCAAATATGCATATGGAGAATTCGGTGAAAGCAAAAGGAATTTACTGCGTCGCTCGTCGGAAGTCTCAACGAAAATTCAATTTTCGAGCATGCGCTTCCCCATGGAAACCCCATAGGGTTTCCTTTATCCTTCTACATGTCGAAAAAAATCTTTTTATCCTTCATTCCTTACCCGGTTACGAAATTAGAACAGAAATATCCAAAATTTTTGCTTTCATGGAAAAAAAGCTTTTTTACATGATAAAAAAGTGATTTATCCGATAACGCCATTTTTTAAATTTGTTTGGTTGAGAAAAATGTGAAGAAAATTGGGATTTCAGTGACTGTCATGATTACTTCACTCCAATGAATTTAATAATTATTTCCTAACGCGTATGAAACGAATTGACGATTTAAAAAAAAATGAAAGAAAGAGCAGTTGCGCTGCGGCGCGTTTAACGAGAAGTGGAGAAAGTTGAAAGTGCCAGAACGTGATAGAAGTTGATCGAGAGTTGGGAGAAAGGTAAATCGAGACGGTTTCCTGCGGTGAGAGTCATCCGCTCGGTGACGGAGACAACCCCTCCGGGGAAATTATCCGCAGATATCACGCGGCAGATTCTCGCCCGACAAAGTGTTGTTGCGAGGACGAGGAGGAGGCGGCGATAAGCGCGGCACAACTCGCGCTATCGCCAACCGGCGCCGTGTCAGTGGAGCGTCGCGCTATTTGCTTGCTTCGTGTCCGCTAATCCCAGTTACGGTCTCATAAATTCTCCAGAATCTGCGCCTCCATTTGCGACGACGTTCGAGAGGATCCCAACTATGGCACCGTTACAGACGCTCGCGCAGTTAATCCTACGGCGTGTAATTCCTCCCGGACTAATACCCGCCTGTAGATTCCCCAAGAGTCTCGGAAATCAAAGCTCGATACTTCGCGCGTTGGTTAAGACGATGCGAAAACGTTGCTGATTCAACCCTCGGGTTATACAACGCCGATGCTGAAATTTCATTTTACTTATTTACCGTAAAAATCAATCCCCACGAAATTACAGCGAGAGTTGCACCGAGAAAAAAGACATTTTCCGGGTTTCGTCCAAAGTCAAGTCTGGACCGTTTATAATGGACATTTTTTCCAAAAATTCAAAAGCTTGAGAGGAAATAGTTAATCCTACGGCGTATAATTCCTCCCGGACTAATACCCGCCTGTAGATTCCCCAAGAGTCTCGGAAATCAAAGCTCGATACTTCGCGCGTTGGTTAAGACGATGCGAAAGCGTTGCTGATTCAACCCTCGGGTTATACAACGCCGATGCTGAAATTTCATTTTACTTATTTACCGTAAAAATCAATCCCAACGAAATTATAGCGAAATTTGCACCGAGAAAAGCGAAATTTTCCGGATTTCGTCCAAAATCAAGTCTGGACCGTTTATAATGGACATTTTTTCCAAAAATTCAAAAGCTTGAGAGAAAATAGTTAATCCTACGGCGTATAATTCCTCCCGGACTAATACCCGCCTGTAGATTCCCCAAGAGTCTCGGAAATCAAAGCTCGATACTTCGTAAAAATCAATACCAACGAAATTACAGCGAAAGTTGCACCGAGAAAAGCGAAATTTTCCGGATTTCGTCCAAAGTCAAGTCTGGACCGTTTATAATGGACATTTTTTCCAAAAATTCAGAAGCTTGCGAGAAAATAAAAGCTCAATGAACAAGAATAGATAGTTGTTTCAGGGTTAACAATATTTTGGTTGCTGCTTGTAAAAATGGGTCCGCCGAGGCCGGAGCTTCGAAATTTTTCGTGGTTAACTTACTTGAGTAGACGTTAAGCAGTTCTGAACGATCCTGGCGGTGTTCGGAGCTGTTGCTTGGCCCAGGGAAGCGGTAGAAGGTGCGACCACCAGGACGGCTTCTTAAGCCGGGCGCAAGAGGAAAACGGCGCGGTATAGCGCTACGTATAAATGTCGTGGTTGCTGGTGGTGCTCGCGAGCAGCTCGTTCCGCCACCTGTTGCGATAAAACTCGTTCGCTCGACGCGTCACGTAGTAAACCGTATACATATACATGTGCGAGCGAGTTGCCCTTACAGGATTCGATATATCGAGGGCTCCAGTGGTTTTGCCAACCACCGGTGAACCCAGAAACGAGAACCAGGCTGGGCTATAAGTCGAGGCACGTTTCTCGATGTCAGACACGAGTGGAGAGAGAGCTGATCGAATTTCCTGTACGTGTTGCATATGGATCTCGGCTAAATTCGTTGGATTTCTTTTTCACGCGAGCATTTTCAGTGGCGGGGAAAAAAAACCGATTTTTTTTCGCCCCGGAAAAGAGCCTGATTATTTTACGACATTACCCTGGGATTTTACGTTTAATATTTTATTGTTTTTTATTTTTTATTAAACGCTAGAATGCCCATAATGTCGACTGGGATTTTGGAAAATATATAGATTTATTTGTCGATCGATCTTTATTCATTTGTCAGTGCAATTTGCGTTCGGTTTGTTTATTAAGACACTGAGAAGCCCGTCTTTCCTCATTTACTCTACACTGCGCTTCTTGTGTACATATTTAATGCTCTGTACCACAGATTCTACGCGACGGTAGCTACTTTTTCTCCTGGGACACCTTTCCCCAGGAATCCTTTTATCATGCTTTCTTTACCCGAGACCATCCCGCCCCTTTGTGGTCGTTATAAGTACACTTTATTACGAAATTTGGAGGGTAAACGCGACGCCGACGGTTTATCTTCATTCGCGCAGCATTCTCGCCACGTGAAGACAAGCTCTTTTAAAAACAAACCCCTAAAAGCCTCTCGAGCCGGAGAACCCGCCACAACATTTCTACCATCTCCTACATCTATTTCCGCTGTCTTATAATGTTTCGGTCTGAAGAATGGCAACAAGTTTTTTGCATTTTTGAAGCTTATTTAAAATAATCATACGTTTTTTTTTTTTTTTTTTTTAAGTCATGCAGAGAAGAGGCTACTAATTGACAATGTCGCACCAACTTTTGCGTAATTTATTTTGTTATTATTTAAACAAAGATCGTAGATGATGCCAGAATTTAGGTATTTTGAGAATGAAAAAAATTCACCACAAAAACAGTGCTAAGCAAATTTTTGCATATCAAAATTCAAGAATTTCGATGGACAGAAAAAAAAGTGAGAAACATTCGCCTTTTCTAGCAGGTCTAATATATGCACACGTAAATCATCTTCTGTGATTTAAAAAATATTTTCACTATTCCGAACATCCGGTGAAATGAAATTCAGCGAACATATTTTTTTTTTCTTCCGCGAACCGCAATTTTCTCACCGAACGAAGAAAAAATGAGAAAATAATTTGGCAGGCATTCCGCGGACTGGAAAACTTTGAGCTCAGCCTCAAACTCGAGCTCACCCTGCACGTCGAAGGGATAAAAAAAATGTAGTGATTGACAAACGTACTAGAAAAAAATCTAGATTCGAAAACGAATTCTCTGCTCTTCTGTATTCCCGAGGGTGCAGAAGAAAAAGTGTTCCGGATTGCCAGTATGGCGGCGTGAATTTTTTATGAGTTTATAGCGGTGTTATCGAAAGTTCCTCCTCTTGCTGTACTTTGACGAGGAAATTCGTGTAAAGGGGAAGAGAAATCCTTGGGCTATCGAAGCAGATTTATCATGGCAACATTCCCCGGCCTCCCCTTCCCTCCCTCCGTCCCTCGCCATCAAATAATCATTCGCGACGTGATCCGGCACCTCCGAACAAACCCCCTCGATTTCCTTCTATTTCTCGGTTTTCTCCCTTTACCGCTCGTCGAACGAATTTCCGATGGAAGAATGCCACCCTCCCGGGCTAAATTGAAGCGAGCCTCGCTCGCGGCTCCGTTAGTGTGATGGGGCTCGAGCTAATTCGTACCCCGGAGGGATAAAAGAGACAGGAGGGATATTGGCTGATGCCTGTTGGCTGCCTACAATTGGTCCAGGTGGAAAATGCCTATACATGTACGTACATACACATACATAGGCTTGGAATTTTCGGTAGAGGTTGGAGAATCACCGAAAATTGGTGCAATCACATGAGGGAGATAAAGCTTGATGTATACAGAGGGAAAGGAACGTGGATGCTGCATATACGGAGCAAATGGCATCTCTTAAATCGTGAGATAGGTGAGCTGTTTCAGTCTTGAGAATCTCGCTGTCAGGGAAAATTATTTGTACCTCTAATCGATTTTTCTACCCCACGGTAAGTCCAACTCTGGTACAGACCTCTTAACGAGCTTAATTTGGCTACAGTCCCAAGCAAAGGGTTACCGAAAATTAATGATTCTCTGTACCAAACTTTGCAAAATCAATTAATGGTTATGAAGGAGCCATGGGAATTTCGATTAACCCTTTGCGCGAGAAATGAGCAACGGATAATGTATCACTGAGTGGACCATTGGATGGTGAGATTGTTCGCAGGGGAAGTTGGGATACTGGGTTATGGGTTTATGCGATTTTTCATTGAATCGTCTGAGTCAGGACGACTGTTTGCGTGATCCTTGTCTTTATGGTAATCCAATCCAAGGTTTCCTACCAGAGATCCCACCGATTGCAAATTGGATCAAAAGCAGATTCAATTTCGGCGCAATTAGGCCACTGATCGACTAGCGGGGATTAGTGCATTATTGGGCGCCTTTGAACTTGTTTACGGGTACTTATCAGATAACTAATTGGCACGTAGCCATGGGCATTAAGTCGGTAACAATGGCGATCGATATTTCGATCCGCCGAGGTTTATCGTGACATTGAACGACACGAATCCGCTAAGTCTCTTGATTAACGCTTTTTTCCGTTACCAGAATCGCTCCAAAGTCTCCAGTCATCTATTTCTACTTTCGTTAATTGGTACTAATGAACGAAATTTGCGATTAATGGGAATACGAGTTCAAGAATCATTTTTGTTTCCACTAATACAAGCTACTGAGCTTTTTTTTTAAATTCATAACAATTCTTCAATTATAAGCATTATCAATTTGAACGAATAAGAGGAACTTTTTATTCTGTACCAGGAATCGAAGATACAGTTACGAAATTTCTATACTCTGAACGGCGAAATTATTTACAATTTCGATGCTTATTAAAGAATTTATTTGAATTTCGAAAAAAAAAAAAACGTATTGGTAACTCAACTTATAGGACTTCCAGTGGCATGAGCCATCGAAACGTTCATAAATCTTCCGGAATGACCCTGTGTATCCTGCAGAGACAACAAGGGACTAATGTGGGTGCCGAATTCTTGAGATTTCGTCGCAGGAATTCGGGTGACGTTGACCACAGCTCGAGAAACTTGGTCCAGGGGTCCGAAAATTCCATGGCAGGTTCTCCTGAGCGTCACAGGCTTGTCAGGGACTTTTCTGGACAAGGATCCTGCTCCTTGGAACTCGGCACTGTCGAGAGGTCAGCATAGTTAATCTGTTGTTGACTCCTGGCACGTTTCCTGGAGGCACGACCGCCTGGTGTTCTTCGGAACTGCTGTTGTCAGTTTTTTCTCAACCCCCTCGATGAAAGACAAAGGGGGTGATGGTCGACCATGTCCGATGACGCCTCCAGGCATCTTTACCGGGAGTGAAGAGGGTCAAGCATCCCACGAGCTTAACGGGAAACCCTTGTGCTTTTCTGAGGTTCGCCCGGATTCTGACGATGCGAGCAAGGAGGGTTTCCACCCTCGCACAGCGTCCCCCCGCCCACTGGTCTTGATTACTCAACCGTACTATTGGGAGCTTCGGAAGAACGGCTCACCCAGCACACGCCCGTTTGTATTATTGCCTCTCTTATTAACGTAGCAGAAGGGAAACTTTCGACGAACCTCCGGATCCCCGCTAATTAGCGTCTAAACTTGGCACTCGTTTCCCCAGACACTTCGATCCGTAACAAGCGAGGTCGTAATCTTGGTTTATCGATTTTCGGACATTTCCTCATCTGCACCCATCGATTACCGTGAAATATGCATATTCCGCACGTGTACACAGATATGCATATTTCCAGTACATTTCCAACGTATCGTATAGCCAAACCTGGAGACATTCTTTGCGTGACTTCATTTCGCATTGTCGACACGGAGAGAAATTTCCCTGTTGTGACAACATAAAATGGCACACCATAAAAATCTGAACGTTAGGCTGACAAATCGTTTTGCTAGCATAGCAAAATGCAAACCGTGACCATTGGTGGAGCAGATTCGGACAATGCACGTTATCAGTAAGGACGCTGTCAGACGATTACCGGCGGTGGATCAAGACGTCAACTGTGAAGACCTCGAACCGATTACAGAACTGCTGAGCCCCGTCTCGTCTTTGCAGCAAGTAATCACACCGTTTGGTCTTTTGTCATTCAAGAATTCAGTCGATTGACCATCGCGACCCTAATATTGGCCTCGGACTTACTCAACCGAGTGGCCGTCCGAGTCAACTACTATTGCGAGATGCATTGACTCCGTTGCGAGCTTTGACGACAAGTACACGCGTGGGTCCACGTGCTTTTGGTTTGGTTGTCAAAGCGAGTCTGTCAATGCTTTGTCCTGAGGTAAATTTTGGAAGAGAACGTAGAAACGATGCTGGAGGCTTCCACGACGGTGGCGTCCTCGTCGACGACGACAATCGCTACATATACCTTCCCTACGTACATGTATATGTATACATTCGTTATGTGCCTCCGATACGCACCCTACATACATAGTACACGTTCATCATAGACGAGAATCGCTTGACGAAACGTGGAGTACGATGCACAATGGATGCATTGTGAACGGGCTGCCGTGGCCGTTTCAACGTCGAACTCTCTGCATCCGATGCCACTGGGCAGGGCTTTCTAGTTCGCTTTCACCGAGTCGAGTCCCTCGCTTACAGGGAGGATTATGGGCCGATGGAACCGCGACAGAATCTCGTCAGTGACTGGCCTCGGTGAGGGAGACTCCTCAGCCCGACAACGGGCTCACACAGGGGAGAGTTCGTGGCACGGGGCTTCGATCCACTGTGCCTTGCTCCTTTGGTCCGCCCTCTCGATATACATAAATGTATTATGGATTTGCGATACGTCAACGGCGTCAATGGCTTTACTTCGACACTTGACGATCGCACGACCGACTAGCCGCTCAGACTTGATGAGTCGACTTGAGTTTGCTCCAGTCATGTTGGGATATTTACATGGGGGAACTGGTGGCTGTTGATTGAGTCACTGGATGAAGGCACGGGGAAAGTAATGCCGTGGATTGAAAAACAGAAATTACACGCAAACCTCGTTGAATGGATGTCAAGTATAATTTTTTTTTTTCTCGCGACTTTTCTTTGTGCCTTGGACTCCTTGAAGAAAGTGGACCATGATGGAAAGGGTGGCTTCATCGTCGGGCTAATAAAGCTCCTGTGATTCGTCGAACGAAAATTTACGGAAAATTTCAATTGGATTATGGGCGATGAGAATGAGGGTCGACGTGTCTATTTATTCAGGATTCATGAACCAACTGGGCTTATTTCAGTCACTTCGGGACATCGACGTGGGGGAATTCCAGGAAAAGTCCTTTGTAACTCGGGCCGCGACGTAAAGCGGACTTTTCCCGTTGGGATGACAAAGCGACCGCGACAATGCGGCTTGACGACGCGTAATTCGGATCTGATGGGAGGACTTTCGTCGAGGGAAGGGCATTTCATAGAAAATTTCAAGTATATCAGGGGAGGGGCGGAAGGGAGAGGACGAAGCCTGTGGAGAATAGGCGGCAAGGGTCGTTCCGATATTCGTGACGGCGTATATACGAGCGACATCGCACCTCTCTTATTTTCATCCCCTTTTTCAGACCCAACCGGACCTTCCCTTTCTCCCTTCGTCCGCAATCGTGTTCAGGTAAATATTGGCCTAGCGAACCCCAACCAAGCTCGGCCAGTTTCATTACCCTTGGCAACTTCTTAGGGCCCTTTGGCCAGAAGCCTCAGGCTCGATGCTCTAAAAACACACACACACACACACATAGAGAGAGAGAGAGAGAGGGAGAAACGAACACATGTTTCGTCGAGGGCGCAGATATCGTCGACCATTACAGTCTACGCCCTTTACTTTGCATTGGCTTCCTTGCAAAATATCGAATACAAAGGTATTATTTTGCACGGCAAATATTGTGCCAACGTTATTGAAATATTTTATTCAAATTTTCCAACAACAATAACCTACTTTACTTTGGAAAATTTTGTTTCATAGCACGGGAATCCTATTTCGTCATTTCGAGACACGTCCGGTTTGGCAATGGGGGTGTGTAGATATTTCTTCTCCGTGTTTGACGATGGAGATTTGAAAAGGGCGGAGAGAAATGTAGTCCTGCATCGATGGTCCACCGGGACCACGAAATATCTTTCCTCGTATTGGCCTACGGTGAAAAATTTAAACGCTTCAGCAGTCGGCCTATCCGTGCAGTAGTAAAGCCCCGTGCGTGGTCAGACGTCAATAGTTCCTTTGATAAGACGTAAGCTTCCGAGAGGAAGAGAAAAAAACGTCCAGCCCCATTTCTTCGTCTGTGATGTACTCACCGATGGTTTATAACGAGATTTCAAAGGGACCTCGGTAAAAAAAAAAGAAAAAATGTATATCAGGGTGTAAGCCAGCGGTAAGTATATACGAGGGGTTGACCGTAGGGCCAGGCGAGCGTGACGAAGGTATTCGGCCCAGAGCCCAGAGCCCAGAAGATGCAGACTCGACGAATGCAATACGAGAGTTGGCGATGCGAGTCTCGTCGATCCCTTAAGGGCTCTCATGGCCCAGTAGATGAGCTTCGAGATGCCTTCTCCTCCTCTCTTCTTCGCACAACCGTTGAGTACTGCTAACTGAATGGAAAGTGCATCGAGACTCTCCGTAAGTGAGAGTGAGACGGGAGAAAATAAATAAAAAAAAAAGAGGACAAGACACGAAGGAGAGCGAGCGAAAGACCGGACGGCCAAGAGTTCAGCGAGCGAGCGCGTCGTCGAGGCGAAGGGAAAAGGGAGAAAATTGAAGGGAGGAGTAGGGCAGCGAGGGGAAGGAGAGGAGAAGCTATAGTGCGCACGATGGAATGGCAGGTTGATGGTGGTTGTGTATGCGGTAAGGGGGGAAGGGCGAAGGGAGGGAGCGTGCTTGATATTGCTAAAGGCAGGGCGCGTCCGGAGTGCGCGCGCCCGAGTGCTGTGTTGACCCAGTTTCGTGGCTTGACCCAGTTATTCCGGTACATATATGGATAATACATATACATACATGTATATGCGCCAGGTGCGTTTGGTTGATGGAAACGTTGCCCACCTTAAGCTTGTGCATTTGTTGTCAAGCTACCAGTGATTGGCACTCGCTTTACAATGAATCGTATCGCACACAAAGAGACACGAGTACACATGCCAATAACTCCTTCCTCTTTTTTCTTTTTTAACTATTCTCCTCTAGTGGCCAATAACTGTGCCAACGACGAGAGGAGCAGCATTCGACCAACAGCAAACTGGCCTCCGCTTCATCAGACAGTGCTCTCCCTACTTCGTCCTATATAGTATATATACAATAATATAGAACAGATAGTACATGTACATAAACACAGCTTGAGAGAGGGGAGGATGAGTGCAACCAACAGGTAGCTCTCTGGGTAGCACCTAACCGGATGCGCGCGTCCACCAGCTTCCACCAGTGGCCATAGTATAAATAGATACAGCCAGGATCATCCCCTGCGCTACCGAACCGATATCGCGAATGTTGTTCCGAGAATACTGGCTATACCGTACATGGTATATGAATTTATATATAGCTTCAGATGTATATACGTGCAGCACGTTGTTGAGTATATGACTGAGCTCTTCGGCTCCTCTCAGTGCCTCATGCAACCTCATCAACACCGCTCTACCACTATTTGTTTATGTACTATGGGTCACTCGCTATCGGCCAATTGCCCTCCTTTTCCCTCCACAGCTTCCACCCCCATTTCGCTTTCGTTCATCATCCGCTCTGGCTCCATTCGCAAGCTTTCGCTGACTTATATATGTATATATGTATATCTATACATACATTCGTGCACGAGAGTGAAAGAGGTATGAAAATCGAGCGAATACAGTAGAGCCAGTAAAACTTTTCGCCCGGTCGAGGAACGAGAGCCATTGCCTCACACGTGTCAAACTACCGCGCGCTGATGAATATCGGTGGAGATATTTTTGAAAAACTGTGCGCTTGGGAATTTCCACCAACGCATGGACTCGTAATGGCAGTGGATGTCGGCGAGAGTCGAGTAAAGAGTCGTTTGTAGGACACGAAGCGTTCCCCGTCAGCTAAAAAATAAGGGTTTTTGAAAATTATTCGAAACGATTCTGGTTATGGGAAGACGAAAAAATGGATCGAATGAAATTTGAAAAAAATTTCCTCACCGAAATTCCTATTTGTCTTTGCGAGTTTTCTGTAATCTGTGAGAAACAAATATTCATTTAGTTCTATTTTAGAAAAAGGTACGTTGAATTTTTTCTTGGCAATTTTCTTTGTTAAATTTTTTCGACAAAAGTTATGCGACTTTTTTGTTTTTTTTTTTTGAGAAATTTTATGAAATTATATGAACGGATTTTTTATATAAATTGTTTGAGCTTTTTTTATGTGGGGTGTGTTATATAGGACAGCTTTCAGGGGGTAGAGGACGCATCGGAGAACACACGACCACCCCTCGAAGCTTTTTTTTATCCCTACCACTTTGAGCTTCAGCCAATGTTCTCTGTCAGTTCAACGGCTCACTCCTCTTATAAACGCGGCCATCAGCTGCACCATGAAAACTGGTACAGCAACGGAGGCCTTGAAAGAGAATACAAGAATATGACGTACGTGTACGCGTCGGAGATTACCATTGGATTAATTCCTGCGCTCACTAAGCTTAGCGTAAGCTTGTCTTTCGCGAGGCAACACACAGCTGAAAAATTGCAGCAATTATTTGAAGCATCGCATTGTCCAGGCAATCGAGCGGATACTCAGCAACTCATCTCGTGGCCCGTGACTTTTGACACTTGTGCTTTTTCACGTCGGCTATTATTAGTTAACACCCCCAATGCTCTGACATCTTTTAACGCTTCACACATACGCGCGCAATTAAATAATTGATTCAAATAAAATTGAGCAGACATAGGAATTCCCATAAATTCAAGAAATATCGTTTACAGTACAATTTACTTTTAACTTATTTGTTAATATATAAGCACGACCTGTAAAAATTATAGGACTTGATGGAACAGTTGAAACAATTGTGGAAAAAAACCCTTTTTCGTTGGTTACGATTATTTACTGACTTTTACTCTGCCAGAAAATATTTGAAAATTAACGTCTTCAACGATGTACCGAATTTTTAATCAAATAATGTTATTAAAAATTGTTCGAACCCAATTTTTTTAATTAGATAAAATCACTGTAATTTCTTGAAGTATTAAAAAAAAGTAAAACGAGACAAATGATGATTTTGAATGGCTAATTATAATCCTGTTCAGGTAAAAAAAAGATTCGAGGTAATTAACTGCAGGTTGTTTATTAATGTTTCTTGGAAATAATTTTTACTGCGCAATTTGAAGGGGGAGATGAAGTCGTACACGAGAGAATCACTAGAGCCTCGGGCTTTTTACTTTTGCGCAATTGGAAGAACGTCCCTTAATACTGATTGAAAGGTTGCAACGCAGTCCGTGTATTTGTTTAAATGATACTGATGAATAAATGTCAATATTGAATTTTTCTCCCCATCAAATTGATTCTCCAGTTTTTTTAGGGTATTCTTTATTTATTTTTTATTTTTAACTCGTTTTTAGTGCTTTTTTATATCCATCCAAATTCTCGGGAGGTAAAATATTTTGATAGCTTATCTTGCAGACCGTGACATATTTTCGTGACAATTAATTGCTGCTCGTCTGTTATTATTTCGAGAAAATAGTTTGTGCTGCGTAATTCGAAGAGGGAAATGTTCGTGTCGTACACGAGGATATCGCTGGAGCCTCGGGCTTCCAGTGCTTGCGTCATTCAACCCTCCACCCTTAATACCGATGTTCTAGTTGAGTAAATATTTTCCGATTCCTTCTATTGGAAGTTTGCCACGCAATGCGTGTGTTCTTGCTCGAGTGTTTTCGATGACCCGTTCCAGAGGCTGCCCTTCCATTTTTTTTTTTTACCTGAAACGAAGGAGAACCATCGCTTCCTCGAGGCCGATGATATTTTTTCTGCAAGCTCGTTGAGACTTTCCCAGAGAATTAGTCCACGAGTATGAAAAAAGCCGACGACAATGATGTTTTTTAAAAATCCATTTTTAGATGACACAATTTGTGACCTGTAAAAATTTGCTGACCTGTATCATTTCGTTATGAATACAATTTTCGTTATTATTCATGAAACAAAAATGCATCGACGCGTGAAAACTGAAAGAGTGAATTTAAACACAGACGTTTTGACTATTCAATCCGGAAAAGTATTGGAGAGTATATTTTTTTTTGTCCCGCACCGAAACATCCCACATTTTAGCATACTGCAATCTGCCTTTTTCCCACCGGCAGCCAAAAGAGTATTCTGATTTCAATCCGAGATCCACGGAGCGTCAATCATAAAGTACGAACCGTAAAAATCGCAGGCAAGGAAAATTGTAACGGAATGAAGCAATTTAATTTGTACGCCAGGTGAGCGAAGTGTGTGTGTGTGTGTGTGTGTGTGTGTGTGTGTGTGTGCGTGTGTGTGTGTGTGGGGAAGTAGATGAAACAGGAATATCGATGTCTCGGTAGCCATCGGGGGCGGCGATTTATGAGTGAGGTATGAATTAAAATTGCGAGTGCTCGGGAATAAAAGCGAGTCTTGTGATCGATGTTTTGCAATATTCTTCGGGGGAAGGTAGAGCATCCACAGCATCTATACATTGTTGTGTTCGGAGAATGTAAGAATGAGAGATATGAAAAGGGGTATTTTCCTCCCTTTCCCCCGCCTGAAAGCAGACTATTGAAAACATGTCCTTATATATATATATATAGGTAAACGCGTAGCGGAAATTAAGGGGGATAGTTATCGGGCGGATCTCTGTACAGTTGAACGATTTCTGTCGCAGCAAAATATCAGGATAAAGTGAGTCACTTCAAGGGTGAAAATTATGAAAGTGTTAAAAATGAGGAAAAACGAAAATACCAGATATCCTGATAAAAACAGCTTTTTCGATTATACATTTTTTTTTTCAATCGAAGTAAAAAGAGAAAATGAAAAAAAAGGGTGAGAACAAAGGTTCGATTAAATGAGAAGGACGAATGGAAAGTTCCGTAGCTTTATATACTCTTGTCTACTGTTCCTCTTCGATTTTCAGTGAACGAGAGGCCCTGAATATCTGTGTGACACTATTAGAGAGTTCTCTTTTAATTTAAAACTTCATCCAGCCCTTTGCGCTGCGTTCGAACGTCTGTTCATTCAGGATTTTTCTATACCCACCGACAGATCGTTACGCGAAATCTTGCCTACCACTTCCTACGTCGGTACGACCCTGTGAGCATATCCGACGTTTTTCACGTGTCACTTATTTCGATATCCAAAGGTACGAGCGAGGTTGAGCTGTCGAAGCGAAGGGTGGAACGGAAAATGGGTTGGGAACTTCGAGAGTCGTTTTCTCAAAATATTGTTTCAACTTCGGTTAGATTTATATTTCTAACTGACTTTCTATAGGCAATTCAATGCCAAATAATCCAATCTACTTAAATCAATATAAATTCTTATTTAATCGAAATTAATTGAAATTAAATTTGTTTTTTTTTAGTTAAAAGGCAAAATTTCATATGTCCTCGCAGAATTAATTCTCTCGATAAATATAAATAAAAACACACAGTTTTTCGGATTATCTTTTTCACGAAATACGAAAAAGCAAAAAGTGACCGTTTTTTCACCTAATTTACGTTTTATTCTTGAGACCATCTCGATCTACATTCGTACGATTATTCTGTTTATTGTGGATGTCTTTACCGATCCACAGACGATTACGCAGACTCCAGTCTTCCGCTTGGTACATGCGCTTGTCTGAGCATAGTCGGCATTTTCCCCTTGCCATTTATTTTGACATCGAAAGCTACGAGTGAGTTTGAGCTATTCGGCTTGTGAGCGTGGAGGGAGCTGGAAAAAGGGAAAATGGATTACGAGCCTCGGGACCCAGTTTCCGGATCTACTGTTTCAAACGTACCGGCAAATTCCTACATCCGGCAGTACAGAGTTAGTAACGTTTGGTTTATCTCTGTCTTCCTCTCTCTCTCCCGATTTCTCTCTCTCTCTCTCTGTTGATGAAAAACACAGAGTAACAATAGGAGGATTGAAAAAGAAAAACCTGATTTCGAAAATTTGTTGTTTTGGCTTTTCGTTAGTTACGCTGTCAACGTCGATTTTTTGAGGGTTCGGTAAAAAAAAAAATTCTGCTACTTATAAAGGATGGAAAACGTCATTAATTTCTCATTTGGAAACTTGCCCATTCTGCTACCAGGGATATTATTATTCGAGAAAACATTGTTACCATCGATCTTCTCATTGGCGAGAGGGTCGAACGCTCGTATGCTGACCGACAGCTCGTTTTCGTTTAAGGTTTTTTTTTGTGCGCAAGGTCGACTCATCGCGGGCTCTCTTCCAATAACAATTTGAGCGGTTAACTGCAAGCTCGATTGCTATCTGCTCTCTTTATCCATTACCCGTCACTTCACCTCGTTTCCTCTTTTTTCCCTCTCTCATTTTAATTCCGGCAAAGCCATTATCCGCCCCCTCCTCCCCCTCGAGGCCTTAACAACTTATGCAAAAGACTCAAACTTTTATACTCCCGGATTCATCGCAAAAGGACAATGAGCTTTTGTGACTTACGACTTTTCGAAATTTACATTTATGCCGCAATTATTCTGAATATACGTGAAAAGCTCGTTTTTTTTGCCTGAAATCGTTATAACTCAACGAAAATAGAAAAATCGGTCTGATCGGGTCAACATGCACCTGATCAGGGAATCATCGGTAGAAGTTTAAATTTCCACAAAATATAAACCAACATCGCTGAATAATATTCCACTCAAGATTCATTTTTTTTTCGGTAAATTCAAAACTGCATGACTATTTTTGAGATTTTCGCCAAAATTTATACGAAAAAACCTTAATTGTAAAATCGCTGACATTTTACATGAAATATATAAAGCGCGCAATTTTTTGGGGGCGTTCCCCAAACCAATATTTTGATATAGACTTTGAAAAAAATGACACCTACCGAAGATGAAGATGCAGCTTCCACTTTGAAAATCACCCAAACATTCGGACATTATTTTCGAGCGCTTTTCTCGATGTCTTTAACGATTCCGAGTATGACGACACGAAAATGTGAAATAACATGCGAACATTTCCATGAAAATCGAGTTTCCGTGGAAACTGTGGTGGCAAAATATGGAACATGTCGGATTTTAAGTAGAATTATACGAAGGAGATTAATGAGGAATGAGCACGGGTTGGTTCCCCACGAATTTCCGAGAAAATCCAATGAAACTGAGGCAAGAGAAGCCCTTTACGCTCACCGACCCTTTTGGCTGATCTTGAGCGATCCACCTTTCTCATCCTCTCGCCGGATCGCGCGCTTCCGTTTATTCCTCGCTGAATCGACGCACACGCTCGGGATACAGAAACTAATATCGAGTCAGGGAATGATTATCTCGTTAACAAAGTGAACGCCGGCGAGTTATAGAGCTCGCGATTCGCCCTCCTAGATACGCGAGTACCTATAGGACGCAACGATGAAGGAGTTCCAAAAGAGACATTGTATATCACGCCAAAGAAAGACGCTTCAATATATATATATATACATATATATTGCTCCTCGAATTTGCCTTTTCCTCGGTCCTCTTCACATTCGCAATGTTCTCCATCCACCATAATTTGGACTCAGTTGGACTCTTCAACAACTACTTCGTTCCTCTCAATTCCCTTTAATTGCTCACCCTTTTTACATCGTTTTAAAAATTATTTACTATCGTCTGGATACAAAAATCCTTGCGTGTCAAATATTTCAGTCGCATTTGTGGAAACGAAATCGAAAAGCAATTATTGAGTTGTTTTTACAATTAAATAGAAGTTGAGACAACTGACATTGTAGTTTATTACAAGGTTTATTTTTTATTACTTTTTTTTTTTACAATATCAGCTGTGAGCATTTTTATTCGATGGAATTCTTTCGACTTTTTATTTTTGTATGTATGATTTTTATTTGTCTGTTAAAGGATTTTTTAGAAACAATAATTCGCATTAATTTTTTTATACGATTTATTTATTGTGATAACAGAGATTAAAAACGCTTTTTTTTGCTCGCGATTTGGGATAAATTTGGAATTGCAATATTTTGCATATATTTTCATCGATGCAATGGCATTTGTAAGCCGGTGGCAGATCTTCGTATGGCTATTCAAGGAATCGCGAAACTTGCCGGGCACTAGACAAGTTATAGTCGTTCCTATGGTTTCTGCGGAGCAGCGGCGGAACTCAATGCCAGCGTCACGCGATTCGATTTCGCAAGTCGCAAACTCGATCAACCCGAGCGTCGCGTTTTTCTCATCTCCCGTTTCCCCTTTTGCACCTCGACCACTCCGCGGTCGATCGTTTGCCGTCGCGTAGCTCACATCACCGAATAAAGTGGAACGAGGTAAGCGTGTACGGTTCTCGACCCTCCCGTCATCATACCCTTTTTTATATCGAGTTTCATAAATGCGAAAATCGTTCGTGACGATACGTTCCATATTCTATTGTCACGTGGAAAGAAAAAAGTAGTTTTGGCGACCAATTCCAACATGTTTTATTTATTACTGAAACCAAATCAAAATCGTGGGCTCAACTTTTTTCCTGCAACGATAAAATTACTTCATTGCCTCCAAATAAATGAGTCGATCGATTTTTTTTTTTCATTGATTTAAAAGATAAATTTCTTTGATTACAGACAAATATTTTCTCGACTCAACGTCCCTAATTTCCGTTGAGTTTGAGCTCATTCGAATCAAATATAGTATTAAAATTCAAGCAATGCGATTTACCCTTAAAAGACTAATCAAATCTAACGAAATTTAATTAACGTTGCAGGCGAGACGTCGGTAATTATTGCGACGGTGGGTGGATCGATTTTTTTGTTTTCATTGATTTCAACCATAAATTTCTTCGATCACAGAAAAATATTTTCTCGACTCAACGTCGCTAATTTCCATTGAGTTTGGGATCATTCGAATCAAAGATAGTATTAAAATTCAAGCAATGCGATTTACCCTTAAAAGACTAATCAAATCTAACGAAATTTAATTAACGTTGCAGGCGAGACGTCGGTAATTATTGCGACGGTGGGTGGATCGATTTTGTTGTTTTCATTGATTTCAACCATAAATTTCTTCGATAACAGAAAAATATTTTCTCGACTAAACGTCCCTAATTTCCGTTGAGTTTGAGATCATTCGAATCAAAGACATTACTAAAATTCGAGCAACGTGATTTACACTTAAAAGACTAATCAAATCTAACGAAATTTAATTAACGTTGCAGGCGAGACGTCGGTAATTATTGCGACTGTGGGTGGATCGATTTTTTTTTTTTTTTTTTTGGTCCGGATATTTCGGGAGCTTTGACAGCCCTCGTGCTCTTGCGATAGCCACGCGCTCAGAGTCACAACGCCCTACGAGCATATGGGCCACAGAGCCAATCGATAGAGCAAACTGTTGATTCCGGCCAGGACGTCGACTGTCAGACTCACCCCACTGCCGACCCTCGCTCGCGAGCTTATTCGCTCTCACTTTCCCTTCGCGCCCCCGTCTTCTCGTTCTTACCACTGTATTACTTCATTCTGTACCACTCACTCACGCAGTCTTCGAGTCTGGCGTTCCCTTCGCCCTCCCCAATTCCCTTCGTACGAGACTTCCACATACTCTGGATTATTCTAATCAGAATTCCTCCTCCGAGTTTCGACGGAAGTTCTGCCGGTCGAATATCTCGCCAAAGTGCTTTAAGCTCCATAACTTCTGAACTCCCTTCTTGTCTCCACTCGCTTGTATACATACCTGCGTTCTGTGAAGTAAGAAAGTGGGTAAGTTAGGCACAAATGAAGTACAACGTCGTAGCAACGATCCTAATTTGTTAATATACAATTATAAAATTTACCATTTTTTTTATTTCATATTATTCAGAAGAGAGCAAGTAATTTGCGTTTGCTTAATTTTGAGCAACGATTGAATTTGGTTTTTTGAACATTTTTAGCTGTTGAATTCGAAACGACGAAGAGAGGGTTTAAATTTAGAGAATCAACGAAATGAATTTTGATTGAAGAGCTCGCTGCCAAAAATGTATGGCCGAACATTTTCAACTGCGTATTGTAATCATTCTAATTAGCGTGAGTACCTGTCACAGCCGCAAAATCAAGCAGCGGTTCCAGGTACAAAAATATAGGTGTACAACATCCTGTGTCAGAGCGATTCAGGAACAGCGAAAGAGAAAAGAAGAAAAAAAAAAAAAAACGAGGGACAGACGGACGAAAATTGTACGGACTGCGTAATACATTGGGTGTATCGGACGAGTGGCGAGCCGTGAAATTTTCCGAGGGCGCTCACAGATAGCGGGGAAAACGAGTGGCTAAAAGGAAATGGGAAGACCTGCCGGCAAAGAGAGAAAAAAAAAAGAGAGAGCGAGTAACTCGTGCGGAAAAATCGCTCGGGTGAGTGATACTTTGTCTCTCAGTTTTTGGGTTGGCTTGCAAAACCATACGATTTTCTTTATCGCTCCTGAGGCTTTCCCAAGCCTGAGGAATTAGACACGCACGAAAAATTTCGTGTAATCCTCCGCATTTTTTTTTTTTCGAACGCCAGAGGCGAATGTCGTCGAATTGCGGTATATGCAAGGTGAAAGCGATGAGAACGATTGAGAGATTAAGCTTTTATGATAAGCTCTTTCAACCACGTCCTTTTTTTCCTTCATCTTTCCTTTCCACCGAGTGTCAATACTCGAGGGTTCATATCCTGACCGCCGAACGTCCCACGCAGCCGATCTGGAGTCAATCGAGCTGAAAGCTCTGGATAACCATGGGAATACCATGGAATTATCTAACTTCTATACTTAGTGATAAAAGAAAAATTCCAAATACAAAAAGTGTTGAGAGAATATTAAAAAAAAAAAAATTATTCGAAGATCTTGTACAAAATATGGTATTTTGAATTTACAATAGTTGTAAATGAAATTATTGTGACTACATTTTAATTAGCATCGATATAAAATTATCATTACTTAATAAATGGTTTATGGATATTTGAGCAATGGATATTACACAATCCTATAAATAAATATACGCATAGAGCAACGTCAGCCAAATGGTAAATACGATCCTTTTGAAATCGCGTGAATAACAGTAATGCGATCCGCTCAGTAGTTACATTATGAATCGTGAGTAATGGCAGGAATTCAAAGCTCGATTATTCAAATATATTTCGTAGAGTTTTATTAAAAGTGGATTTCCGTACGATTTTGATTCAGCAGTGCCCACTTTTTGACGTTCCGTCGAATAATCGTTGAAACACAATTAGGCCAGCCTCTTAAATTCAATAGGACCTACGAGATGAAGAAAAGAAAAATCTGCTTACGTACTTATTCAAGCGCATTCACGAAAGAGGATTTACATCGATGTGTAGGAGTTCCAGATTTTTCTTGCCAATCGGCAGTGATTGAATGATGTACTATGAACGTCGTTTCGAACCGTCCAGTGAGACTGAACGAATGAGAAAATATGAAAGTGGAGGAAGGAATAAATTGAGTGTACGAGAATTTTAAAGAAAATCTCTCAAAGGGCTTTACATGTTTTTTTTAAAACATTCTACGAATTTTTTTCTCGGTAACCGATTTCTTGCGTCAATCAATTTTTTTATTTATTATAAAATGAGGAAAGACGATGAAATATAGAACTAGGCTTTTTTTAGAATCCAATTCAATTCAATTCAGCCAATCAATTTCGTTAATTCAACTAATTCACAAAAAAATATATATATATTCGTGTAATAAAATGTCGACGTGTATTCTCTATATATAATATATATGAGAATAAAAAAAAAAGTATCTGAAAAATCGAAAAAGAGAGAGAAAGAAGTAAAGTCGAGCTTTGAAGAGTCGGCTGAAGGTACGAGAAGCTCGTTGAGAATTTCTCGAAGCGTTTTTCGCGCGAATCGTAGCAACAGCTGGAGTTTTAGGTTCGGCTGAAAGACTGGAAAATGCGAGCTCCCGGTGAGGGTGCGGAGGTCGCGCGTGCCTCTCGACTAGTCCGCTTTTTCCTAGTCTCGTAGTGGCTTTTCGGTGGACGACTATGACGCACAATTCGAACACCGGACTCACCTTAGAACCCTCGCAAGAATCCCCGAGCGACGGCAGGGAGCGTTCGCTTTTTCAAACTCGGTGGCCTAGACTTTTCCCCCGCTCTCCTACATTTGCCAACCTCCTCACCAACGACGTCGTCCTCAGGGCGAGAACATCATCGATCGCAGTGCTGCACCGCACATCCACTCGTTTTTATTTTTTTATTTCGCTCATTCATTGAAATACATATATATATATGTACATATATATTCAATTAAATATTTCTCATTGATCGAAATACATATATATTTCAATGAATGGTAGGGAATTTTTCGTGTATGGCAAATTTATGGACTCTTTCTCGTGATCTGAAACAATTTTTCATCGTGCTAAAATTTGCCAGCTTGAGTATATTTGCCACATTGAAGAAATAGACATTTTTTAAAAATACATATATATTCAATTAAATATTTCTCATTGATCGAAATACATATATATTTCAATGAATGGTAGGGAATTTTTCGTGTATGGCAAATTTATGGACTCTTTCTCGTGATCTGAAACAATTTTTATCGTGCTAAAATTTGCCGGCTTGAGTATATTTGCCACATTGAAGAAATAGAAATTTTTTAAATTTTCACTATTATTAAAAATCAGTAATATATTTTTATCGCTCTAACAATTTACGAGCTCGTCATTTTTATTCCTTTTTTTCATTGAAATAAATTTTTACAATATTTTTTTAAGTGCTTTTTAAAAGCCCTTAAACCTATTCCTAGATTTTTTTTTTTTTCATTGGGAGCTTATAATTAAGAATAGTGATAATAAAAGAGTCGCGTCGCTATCTCTTGAGCTCGTAAATGAAATTTCTATATCCATCCGAATGGGCGATCCACTCGGTAAAGCCCAGTGGATTGTCAACGATAAAGTTTCTCGAGATTTTAATGCTCTACCCTCAAGGTCCAAGTATAAGGATCGCGCTCGTAAAGCACGAACTGCTCGCCCGTATCCATAAGCCCAAGATGGAATTCCGCGACCCTACCAACATTCTTCCGTGCCCCTGGAATTTTGCAGTGGCTGTTGGGAGAGCCGCTTAACGAGCTTCTATGGCCCAGCAATGCACCACCAACATCCTTCCCACTTATAGCGAACACGTCTTTGCTTCCCGCCACTGTTTGAATTTAAAATGAATTTAAAATATTTGTTCGCCATGGATATAGACGCCACGAAAATATCCTGGAGGCTCTCGAACACTCAGAGCGACTGAGAGTAACTTTGACTCTTCGTGAAATTAATTAATATCCGAGGAAAAATAAAAAATAAAACAAAATTCATTTGCATAAATTTACATTACAAAACAATTACCACAATTTTGACTTGTGAAATTATCTTTTGAGCTTTCAATTTTCTTTTACTCATGAACAATTGAAAATGCTATTTATTTTTCCCGCATTTATTTGAAATGCAGGAACATCGCGACATTTTCTATTTTATGATAATAATAGTTTGTTTATGGGGATTTCACTGTTTGAATTCAAAATATTTGTTCACCATGAATATAGACGCCACGAAAATATCCTGGAGGCTCTCGAACACTCAGAACGACTGAGAGTAACTTTGACTCTTCGTGAAATTAATTGATATCCGAGGAAAAATAAAAAATAAAACAAAATTCATTTGCATAAATGTACATTAGAAAACAATTACCACAATTTTGACTTGTGAAATTATCTTTTGAGCTTTCAATTTTTTTTTACCCATGAATAATTGAAAACGGTATTTATTTTTCCCGCATTTATTTAAAATGCAGGAAAATCGCGACATTTTCTATTTTATGACAATAATAGTTTGTTTATGGGGAAAACAGAAAATAATATAACTGATTTTCAAGCCGTGAGTTTTGAATACAGAGACTTGAATATTTCTGAAAAAAAAAAAAAAAAAAAAAAAAAAAAAAAATTAATAAAAGAATGGAAAGGATCGTATGAAAACAAGGCTTTTCCAACAAGATGGCAAAAAAAAGTGAAATTACCTTTCGAGGCATCAATTTCCGTAGTCAAAGATTGAAGCCACGCTTCAGATCCATTCCTCTTTGTCCTGTTACGCTTTTAACCCGTCCGCAGTGTCATTTTTTAATTGCTCCTGGCTAAATTCAATTTCCGTATGCGCGTGGGTGGGGAAAAGGTTATGGAGTATGCATATTTATGGACCCGCGGGTCTCTATCGAAAGAGGGAGTGCGTCGCGATTTTATTGGTTTATTTTCAGTGTTCATTAACAATCCCTCGGGGCATCGAGTTGTAACAAATGTCATGTCCTAATAGCATAAATATCACTGACCATTTTTGCAAAAATATATATTCCGTGGATATATTTGCGATGTTTTTCCCCCGTTGAGTGTAAAAGAAAAGCACAAGGGAGAAAAAGACGAGGGAGAACAATAAAAATCGAGGTACGTTTGATTCTTTATGCTTTCGACGCGAGTTATCGTTCGTATAAACGGATAGAACGACGTCGGCGATTCCCATTGGACAATCGAGGCCGCTCCATGTTCACACGATGCTTGCAATATGTTTCTTTTATCGGTTCTCTCGGTTTATAGTATCGAACCCCAGCCCCACGATCCGAGCATCGGTTCCGATCTGAAAATATATCGATATACCAGAACCACATAATATATACCACGAGGGAACCACGGGCTGTCTCATTATTTCGGGAAACAAACGTGTCGATAACTCGCTTGGCAATGGACTGTCTCCTTTCTTAACCGATATCTTATTCATTTATTTATTTACACATTTAATTTATCGCTAATTAATTCCTACGAGGGATTTATGGTATCGAAAATCGCATTCGTTAACATTACATTCGATAATTACCTAAAAAAAAGCACCGCAAATTATTTCTATTCAAATATAGGTAAATTGGAAAGACGATTTTCATCTCGTTGTTGCATTTAAGTCGAACCAGAATTTCGATATGGGGTGTAGAATTTTTTTTTCGGCAATTGGAAGAGACAAAACTATTTGTGTGTATTTTTTTTTTTTGGTTCATCAGCTAAATATTTTCTACTTGGGGTATGGTAAAAAAAAGATTTTCCTTGCCGCAACTTCCGTTAACGGTAACCGTTAAGGAAAATAATTTTCTGCAAATAAACGATACGTTGCACCACGTGTCAGAGTGATCGGAGGAAAACGTGTATTTGCTCAGATCTTCGATATGTGCTATCGATGGCAGAGGTAAACACTTCGTGGAGAGATGCTCGCTCAGCTGTTACAGGGATTACACTCGATCCCAGATGTATCCAGATGTAAGGGCAGTGGGTGGGTGGATCGAAGGGCAGTTCGGAGTGAAGTACGGCGATAGGGAGTTGCGAGAGGAGAGCCAGAGGCAGGAAGGATTGTGCACAAAGGCCATTCCTCGTGGGCTATTTCTCCGACCATTCAAATTGCCAATGTAACGCACACAAAAACGTCGGTACACAAGGAATCCGGCTGATGTGCTCGGTGAGATTGACACTCTCCAATCGGAATCGCTGCTCGGGAACCCGATAAAAGTTCAGAAACTACTATCTGCTTCATCTAAAACGTTTTGTGGTATATATATATATATATATATACGTCAGAGGTATGTGCTGTATTTCTTCACCAGCATCGGGCAATCGACGCGCGAGTTACCGAGAGTTCTGATATCGCTCTTCTTCTCTTTGACTCCAGTGAGGCTGGAAAGTGGGTCGTTGAGGCGATTTTTAAAAATCCTTTGCCATGACAATTTAGCCTTGGATTAAAAAGCTTTATGCGCACCAAGAAAAGCTCTGGCAAATATTGTCATGCATGGCAAATATGTCTCGGCATTGTCGGCTGATAAAAAGGGTGAAGAAAAAAGTGGCCTTGCAATTTTTCCCTTTCTCAGAGCCGTTTATGAAGGGAAGTATTATTGCGCTGACAAAATCGGGCGTTCTCATTGAGGAAGCTTTGCGAAGGGTTGGAAATAAGGAAGGTTCGACTTTTCAAGGTTTTATGTAATACGGTAAAGAATCAAAGCTCTATAAAATTAAATAAAAAATCGGGCGTTCTCATTGAGGAAGCTTTGCGAAGGGTTGGAAATAAGGAAGGTTCGACTTTTCAAGGTTTTATGGAATATGGTAAAAAATCAAAGCTCTATAAAATTTGAGCGGATCTGTCGTTTTTTTCTGAAAGAGTGGAAAAAAAATAATGAAAAAAAAAATAAATAAATAAAAACAATATTGGAGAATACCTCATACGAGGTAAATTGATTTTAGGACATCGTATTTGAACGATATCAATTCAGTGCCAATATCGGATGATTTTCTGGTTAAACAAGAATTTCACTGTTCTAATAAAAAAAAAATTCATTTCAGTTTTCAATAAAATGTGTTTTCGAATTTCACAATGAAATTTGCAACAGCTCTTTTGTGTAATATCGAGTAATTCACGGAATGAAAAGGCGTTCAGCCTTTTTTCATTGCTCGTTGGTACGAAGCAACTTCAGTTTTGATATTGATAATGCACACACGGTAAATTCTTTGATGACCTTTTTTTTTCTCGGCTGAAATGCTTTTGCACCTTCACATTTCTTTCGTGTTTTCATTTATGGTTTCAATACGCATCGTTGTTCTCAATTCCATTACATAATAAATCTGTGCAAGATTAAAATCCTAAAAATGTAAGTCTGTCGTTTGACAGCCGCTCATAAAATATTTGTTTTCAGGGATTTTGCTGCTTTATTATCTTCGGAGTGTACGATAAAAAAACTCAAAACATTTACCCTCGTCATATGTCGGAATAAAATGGTTTTCAAGTTTAGTTCAAAGCGTCTGATTTTCGATGGGGTAGGAGAGACGATGAAAAATGAGCTGTCATGGAAATCAGATTCAATAATCTCGTGAATCGTGCGCTTTTATGAATTTTGTTACATGTACCCTTTATTAATATTTCGAGAAAGTTTCAAACCATTTGCCCTCGGGCGATAGGAAAATTTAATAATATCGTTTCTCCGGAAATACTCGCAGCAATGTGAAATTAATATAGCAATAATAAAAATGATAATAATAATATGACCGCATCGGTTATTCGATTGGACTGCTAAAACACGCCATCGTGATTTTCAATTAAAATATTTTCCGATAATTAAGGCACACATCCGAACAAAATGTGTTGCCAAATGTGTCATTTTCAACCCTTTGAATTGTGATTATTTTTTTATACACTTTCATACGTACATTTTAATGCAATTCAACGACTTATGAGCTTCAGGATTTTCCTAGTTTCCTTCGTCTATAAAATAATTAAAAAATTACGGCTTAGTGCAGAACGATTGTAATGGAAATATCTTGACAGATTTGAATCGCGCATGCAAAGCGTTTCTACACTCTACCCTTGATCCTCGTTACAGTCCATTCATCGAGTATAGTATATACTGTGTGTATATTGATGTTCTGTCTTCTTTGTGGTATGTTCGTTTAGCATCTGACGACGACTGACCGTATGTAGGCGGGGTCAGTGACTGACAGTACGGCGGCGGGTGGTCGATCGATCGATGTCTTTCGATTCCGGCATACTGATGAGCGAGGGAGGCTGCGCGGGTTTCTCGTTGGATGTAGATTCACCGACGCGCGGATACTCAGGTACGTGTACGTCTCTCTTATGTATAGTCGTAACAGGATCATTCACATCTTTCACCAATATATATCAACAGACACATAGATATACACGTTGATCTAGAATAATTCATAAACTCATTCACAAGTTATTTATTTAGTGTTATAAATAAATAAATAGATCATTAGATGATAGTTGATTGTCCCCTGAGCAAATGTGCTTAATCGTTTTATTTAAATTCGCACTGGTTCTTTAGTTATGAGCATTACAAGTTTGAATAAGACTCCGCCAATGAGCGGGCGCTATTTTGCCGCGCTCGGAGTCGGAGTGGGAGGTTCGGTCGCGCGATAGGCGGTCCCTTCCACTCGCCGCGTGGCGGGGAGAAGTCGGCTCCTCTGATTGGTCCGTTTATACAGATTTCAAACGCTTGTAACTCGGTAACTATTGCATATTTCGAAAAACCGTTAAGTAACTTCACTCAGGAGAGCTATTAGCTATCATTTAAAAGGGATTTTATTGAAAATTCTGAATCATCCTGTATATCTTAAAGATCTGGATTGGAAGGAGTTGTAAGGACATGAGAGACCTTCGCGATGAGCGGAGGCGGATAATGCGACGGTGAAGCTGAAAAAACGTTGGTTCCACTCCCAAAGTCTCACCGCTTCGACTTCCCTCTTGCCTATATAAAATCTATAGGGAATGAATTCGTGGGGATGGGGAAAAAAACCATGAGGGAGTATTGAAACGAGTCGGTGAGATTGGCTTTTCCCGTGGATGTCACTCTCTCTCTCTCTCTCTCTTTTTCTCGTCGTCGTTGCTTCCCGACCGTGGCTTTTCGCTCATCGCGTATGTCCGCGCGGGCGTTTAACTTTGCCTGACGGATAAATCGATATTCCGTCGCTTTCGCGAGAGACACGACGGGATGCCACTTGATTCGCTTTGCCACGATAGCAATCTCTCGATCACCGGTCTCTTTCTCTTTCTCTCTCAATATCTCGCTTTCCCTTTTCTCTCTCTTGCGAGATCCAGATATTCCCAAAGCGCACATTGATCTTTCACCCCCACGTGATCCGGAAAGTGTACCAGACGTTTCATGGTAATCGCAGCACGCTAACCCATCAAGTGACTTACCTTCGGCAATATTTATTCAAAGGTTTTCCATATTTTTCTACCTCGATCTCGGAGGAGGTATTGATGATCGATACTGATCATATTTCCAACGCGCATAAACGGAATTCTATAGTACAGTAGAACGTCGATTATACGAACTAATTGAGACTGACTACACCGTTCGGATAATAGAAAATTCGAATGACCGACCGGAAGTAGCTTGTGACGGCGGAGAAAGGCACTAAAACGCTCAGAATATCAGCAAAAACAGAATCTTCTTTATTCGTTTATTTTTTATTTTTTGCAAAAGTGAGAAAAAATATTTTTTCAAATATTACTAATATTAATCAATTATTTTGCTATATAAAAAAATTGGCATAACTGCATCACGACTAAATTTTGATAATTATGATAATTTTTGCATTCAAACTATAACTTACTTGAAATAATCGTAACTAATTACTCATTTCAATATAAAAATAGTTGCTTGGCCCATAAAATAATCGATTTCACCTAAATCGTTGGTACTAAACGGAAGTCATTGGGAAACAAGAGTCAGAAAAAGAGAGAGAGAGAGAGAGAGAGGGATAGAGCAATTTTATTAATAAATTAGAAGAATAATGTTAATAATATGACTGCCCCTTTCTAATTGTAAGGTAACGACCGAATTTTCAATAATCTCCAGGTGTCCCATAAATCCTCTAGAAAATACTGCTTCTCTACTGTATGTGTACACTTACTTGTTAAGCCACAAAAACATTGTGCTGGGATAAAGCTCGCTTCCCAGTGTTACCCCCTGTTACCCACTGTCCGCTTTCGGCCAGCTTTTTGCTATGACGTCCACTGCACGGCGTTAATCTATAAAGCGATTTGTTCGACAGGTTGTTCAGGCGCGAAACCAGGTCCGGTGAATTTTAAACAAGTTTGTGAATGGCGTGGAGCAAGCGATCAAATTGATGGTACACAAAAAATTAATTATTTCTCAATACAATCAAGTTTTCCATAAACAATAAAGATTCGACAGCGTCTAATAGAATTTTTTAAATGCTTACAATATTTCACAGCGTACAAGATGAAATTTAAAAAAATACATTACTTCCAAATTCATTATGAAAATACTTATTGGGTATGAAAATTATTATTAAGGCACATTTAATAAACAAATTACCTTTGAAATTCATTCGTTTCACAGATCGTTCCACCACTTTGACAAGAGTGCGGCAATACTTACAAAAATATCCCGAACATAATAATGGAATAATTAAGGTGGTTCACCGATTCATCAAAATTGAACAAAAATGTTTTTAAAAATTGCACTTTATGAAATACGTCGATTTGCGATCACGATTTAACCCAATTATATTTACATGGCCACTAGTATTGACGGTATTATTTATTCCAACGGGGATTGTAAAATCATCGCAAATAATTAGTGAATTTTTCATCGCCGAGCGAAATGTGATACTCAATATTGGTGAAATAATTAATCGTTGCTACAGAGAATGGTGAATTCGTATCTGAAATTTTATTGTATAAAGTTTTGTAAATCTGTCTGTATCGATAATGCAGAAGGCTTTTATTATCAATTATTAATTCATATCATATATGTGCTTTGTTCGATTTTCATGAGAGCCTCCGATAGCCCAGATATTTCCAATATTGACTTCGATATTCCGTTTCAATTTTTTTATATGCTCGCCGGTTAGATTATCCAGGCCACAAGCGAGTTTTCGCAGACGAGCATAATGGCTGTGACGTTATATACGCGTCTGTAACCAGCATGGTATTGCGAATCACGTTTCACCGACTGAAGCAATGAAGCTCTCGCGTTTGGAGTTCCGGGTCGAACTCGTGTCATCGATATTCGGAGTTGAAAGTTCCGGGACCGCTAGTCTGTCGGTTGAGTCACCCGAGGGACTCAACCTGTCAATTCGTTTCGTTCGAACCGATGTTTCCTTTTTTCCCCTGCTTCCATATTTCCTCTCTTCGCTTTTTCACTATTTTCCTCTATTTTCCCGACGCTTGAATCATTTGGCAATGGAAGAGCCGTCGGATTAAGGGAATTTCCTTATGCTCCTTAAACCTCAAGATTTTTCTTCACTCTGCACCATTTCCAGAATTTCCTCTCCTATCGAGAGATTTTTAATGGAAAAATGCGGAGAAATTTCAGAGGAAAATCTAGGGAAACGTAAGAAGAAGTATAAATTTTACGTGTCTTTAGTTCGCTGCGTTTGACGTCGACAAATCTACGAATTGCTTTGGACTTGTTGCCTGTTGCATTTGGTTCGTCTACATCGCGGTAATCCTCCAGCATTGCGAATCACTTTTCACCGACTGCAGCAATGAAGCTCTCGCGTTTGGAGTTCCGGGTCGAACTCGTGTCATCGATATTCAGAGTTGACTGTCGGTTGAGTCACTCGAGGGACTCAACCTGTCAATTCGTTTCGTTCGAACCGATGTTTCCTTTTTTCCCCCGCTTCCATATTTCCTCTTTTCGCTTTTTCACTATTTTCTTCTATTTTCCCGACGCTTGAATCATTTGGCAATGGAAGAGCCGTCGGATTAAGGGAATTTCCTTATGCTCCTTAAACCTCAAGATTTTTCTTCACTGCACACTATTTCCAAAATTTCCTCTGCTAGAATATCAAATGGTTTCTGGGTGTTTATGATTAGTTGAAAATGAAGTACTTTTCATGGGGGGAGTCGACATGATCGCTAAATGGATATGAGTAATGTATTAACGAATTGAGACGCACTGCAGGAGAAAAAAAAAAAAAAAAAAAAACGGTGATATATATTTGATGAAGAGTCTGCGAGTTTAGAGGAAGGTTATCTCCCGAGGGAAAAAACACCATACAGGGAAGTCCACCGATCGATCCAAATGGACGAGGGTCCAAGCCTAACCGTCGCAGTTCAACAGTTCGAAGACGAGAAAAGCACTTCTCTTCGACGAGCTGACTGTCGTTCAGTCTGACGGCATTGAGACGCTTAGGATTTACTTGTCGAGCGATCAACGTGTCGCTCATACATTTTTTTCCCGCTCGCACCCTCATCTTATTGCTCTCATTCGGTCGACACATCGAGAATCAATCCATTATGGTGGAGAAACAGGAAGAAATAAAAGTCGATCAGCTGACGGAGAAACTATCTTTATGCTCTCTACTCTTTGAAAGAGAAATGTGGTCTCGTCAGCGGTGAATAGTTGTGGAGTATTTATATTCTTCGCATTTCTTTGCATTGAATTTCAAGAAGGAAACGACATTTTTTAATCGGAGAGTTAAACTTTTTTTTTTTTTACTAAGGCCCATGACGTATGAAAAAGAAGCAATTACAGCAATCCGAAAAAAAGGGTTGATCTGATGTGTTTTTCAAATTTAAATACATGCTTTTAGTGGATTCGATCCCCAGTTATGGAGCTTGGAAACGTATTCCTTCGATGGAAGGACTAAAAAATGTATATGTAGAGGAAATAATAATGTATAGATAACCCGAAAAAAGGGTTGATCTGTTGTGTTTTTCAAATTTAAATACATGCTTTTAGTGGATTCGATCCCAAGTTACGGAGCTTGGAAACGTATTCCTTGGAAGGAAGGACTAAAAAATGTATATGTAGAGGAAATAATAATGTATAGATAACCCGAAAAAGGGTTGATCTGTTGTGTTTTTCAAATTTAAATACATGCTTTTAGTGGATTCGATCCCAAGTTACGGAGCTTGGAAACGTATTCCTTGGAAGGAAGGACTAAAAAATGTATATGTAGAGGAAATAATAATGTATAGATAACCCGAAAAAAGGGTTGATCTGTTGTGTTTTTTAAATTTAAATACGTGCTTTTAGTGGATTCGATCCCAAGTTATGGAGCTTGGAAACGTATTCCTTGGAAGGAAGGACTAAAAAATGTATATGTAGAGGAAATAATAATGTATAGATAACCCGAAAAAAGGGTTGATCTGTTGTGTTTTTCAAATTTAAATACGTGCTTTTAGTGGATTCGATCCCAAGTTACGGAGCTTGGAAACGTATTCCTTCGATGGAAGGACTAAAAAATGTATATGTAGAGGAAATAATAATGTATAGATAACCCGAAAAAAGGGTTGATCTGTTGTGTTTTTCAAATTTAAATACGTGCTTTTAGTGGATTCGATCCCAAGTTACGGAGCTTGGAAACGTATTCCTTGGAAGGAAGGACTAAAAAATGTATATGTAGAGGAAATAATAATGTATAGATAACCCGAAAAAAGGGTTGATCTGTTGTGTTTTTCAAATTTAAATACATGCTTTTAGTGGATTCGATCCCAAGTTATGGAGCTTGGAAACGTATTCCTTCGATGGAAGGACTAAAAAATGTATATGTAGAGGAAATAATAATGTATAGATAACCCGAAAAAAGGGTTGATCTGTTGTATTTTTCAAATTTAAATACGTGCTTTTAGTGGATTCGATCCCAAGTTATGGAGCTTGGAAACGTATTCCTTCGATGGAAGGACTAAAAAATGTATATGTAGAGGAAATAATAATGTATAGATAACCCGAAAAAAGGGTTGATCTGTTGTGTTTTTCAAATTTAAATACATGCTTTTAGTGGATTCGATCCCAAGTTATGGAGCTTGGAAACGTATTCCTTCGATAGAAGGACTAAAAAATGTATATGTAGAGGAAATAATGTATAGATGAAGCTTTTAAGATGGTCGAATGGCTCTCTACTATTGTGTCAAAGTGTCATTTGGTTTATAGGTCTTCTGAGCGATCCATCAGTCACCAGCAAGGACTCGAACATGTTTCGGGTCGTTGCCTGTTGATTCGTCAGGGTAGCGACGATCCTCGAAGGGAGAAATTTTTTCCGCCCTCCAGAGCGCAAAAATTGTTTTCGAGCTTTTCGTTCTTCACTGCGGCGCAGTCATTTTTCATCGTAAACAAACTGCAACAAAAACTGAAGCTGTTCTCGGATTTGGACACGATTTTTCGAGAGATTTTGAATGGAAAAATGCGGAGAAATTTCAGAGGAAATTCTAGGGAAACGTAAGAAGAAGTATAAATTTTACGTGTCTTTAGTTCGCTGCGTTTGACGTCGACAAATCTACGAATTGCTTTGGGCTTGTTGCTTGTTGCTTTCGGTTCGTCTACATCGAGGTAATCCTTCAGCATTGCCCACGGCCCACGTTTATCCCCCTCTTCGTTCCGGCCATTCGATCGACCACGGAAATGGTCGAGCTGGAACTTTTCCATTTGCTTCCGGATTGTGGACCATAGATGCACGATGACGTTTTCCGTCCTTTTTTTTCCCCTGACCCTTTTCGCCCCTCGACTTATTCCTCTGACAAAAGTCGAATATGCGAATTTCGAGAGTAACTGGAAGCCCAGCAGGCTTTGCTGGATCGGTTTTGGACCGGCGATGGAACAGCAAAAAGCTCCAAAGCTTACACGTATATCGACAATGGTATGGTGTAAGAGCAGGGGATTGGACTTCCTTTTTCAAAGCACGAACCTTCCAACATTTCCCGTGACCTCTTTTCCACCTCGTGACCTTTCTGCTATGATTTTTAAAGGGGAAAGCTTTTCTCGTTGATTCCGGAATTTACAGTTTCGACTTCCGGTCGGAAAAACCGCCTCAAAATTTTTTTCTCCTCGAGACATCGAATTTTCGTCTTCAATGTCGTCTTCAAGTTGCATATTCCGCATTTCCTAGCGACGGAAATGATTTTCATCGTCACTATTAACTTGTTTTTCTCAGTATCACAAGGTACAAGGACTTGAATGATTGTCATTTGGGCATTAACTTCAAGATATTATTTATTGTAACCAATGCCGTATTTTTTTTCTTTCCCTCGTTATTGCTTTTTCAAAGACCAGAAACTCGTTGGTAATCAGCACGTACGGTTTGTTTTCTATGCTGGAAAGGGAATGACTGTGTGGTCACGTAGAGACTGGCTGGCCGGGTTTTCCATTCTCTTCTGTGACGCAGGAGAACGAGGGAGAGTGAAACTCGGTACTTTTGTCGGTAAATTGACGAAACGTATAAAAGCTCTCACGAGGCAGTTAAGCGTGGGGCCAATCAGTGCGACTACGATCGGGCAGCCCTTTTCCAAAGCTCGAAAAACAAGCATTGAACCAGTTCAACCAGTTTCCTGCTTTCATTTATTATAACACTGAGTTTCCGGCGGGCTTCCTTCTTCCGAAAAGATTGGGAAGCTCGTTAGGAACAATAGTGATAAAGATAAGGGTCATAACGATTTACGTCCATTAGCTATTACCATCCAGAGCTTTTTTATTTTATTTTTTCAGCCGACCTTCGCCAGCGAAGCGAGCAACAAAATTTTTAATCACCTTAATTAAGAAACGTTACGATTAATATTGCAAGGGGATGAACAATAGTGTGCTTGAAATTGAAAAAAATTGCGATACTCGTATCAGAGTTTATGTAGAAACATGAACATTACATTGGGAAAATCTGATTCGCCAGATTTTGCACAGTCGTCAAATAGGAAATTGATCTGCAATTTTTCCTCAGTGAACATTTTTTTAAAATTTCCTTGGACTTTAATGGATCTTCCGTGAACGGTGTGCAAAATTCATTTGGACAATTTCTGTTTGGACTGTAAATAATTCCTTCGTAAAATGTACAAGAGCTTTTGAAAACTAAAAGCTTCAGCATTGCTAGAGACACCGGAAAAGGAGGACGATACTGTCAAGTGGTGAATAGCTAACGAGAACGAAAATGAAAGCACGAGTTGCTGTCGTGCCCTTAAAAGTTGAAACAGCTGGTGTTCAACAGGTTGGAAATAACACGTGTCTGACTGTCAGGCCATTCAAAATGTATGCGGTACACGAAGCACTCGGTGCGAGAGACATTTGTTCCACCTACTTCGTTTGGTCTAAAAATATGAATTGAAATTTCGATTGTGCTCGAAATTGACGATGGCCTTTCGCTGTTAATTGCCCTCTCCAATCGCACGAGTAGTGGAAAATACATGCCGCCCTTAAACGCTTTCTCCCTCTTTCAATTTGGAGCCTGCGCATTTTTCAGAGACCCCTAGATTTCAAAAAAATTAAATGGTGTTTCATTAAATGGTCCATCGTTCCAGCAGCCATTTTATGACCACTGGAAAATGGAAAATAATTGTTTGCATCGATAAGTTGGCTTGAGAAAAAATTCTACTTTATATAAGGTTGTATATATACACATATTCCTGCGCATTTTTCAGAGACCCCTAGATTTCAAAAAAATTAAATGGTGTTTCATTAATTGGTCCATCGTTCCAGCAGCCATTTTATGACTACTGGAAAATGGAAAATAATTGTTTGCATCGATAAGTTGGCTTGAGAAAAAATTCTACTTTGCTTCCGAGGTCCAATTCTCTGTACAGCAAAGCTCTGTCTATTTTGGGGGTAGAAATTCTGTAAAAAAAAAATTGTTGCACCGTTCAACAGGTTGTGAGTTGGGGTACAATTTATATATGCAGTCCCGCAATATTCATGACATTGTACGATGGTGGACTAATTGATACTGTCGAAATGTGATTGGGGGATGGCACTCGTCATTTCTCACGCTGGTCCACGACAATAGTAATACCATAGCCAGTGGACATGGGAATGCCAAGGGCACAGAACGAATCCTGAACAATTACTGTACAGGTCACATGCCAATCTCTATTATTACACGGGTAATGATATAATGTTGTATATATACACATATTCCGATACATATGCAATATGTACCTTTGGTTTACACGAGTAGACGCTTCGTGCCGCGCTAAAATGGCTGTCCGCATCAGTGACACACATTGTACAGTTATATGACAGCGTACAAGCGATAACCGCACCTTCCCAACCGGTTTAATTGACGAATCGTTAAATAACCAATGTAGGAAAATCAAATTACAATTGCCGCTTCGTTACGGTAAACCGTAGGCAGTTGGCCTTCGGTTTGACGAATATTGGATGGGTTGATTGGTTGGTCTTTACGCCGTTGAACGAACGCCGGCGAATCTCCATTTCCACTTTTTACTCACGCTTCATTCCTGGATAATACGACACAAAATGGATTTTAATGCCGACAGATTATTCCCGTTGATTCATCGTCGATTCTTGGGAAAGCGAATGCCAAATGATCGGTTTGAAAAAGAGCTGTTTGTTTGGAAATACAAAATTTTTTTAATCCAATTTCCATGTGAGTGAGAAAAAAGAACTATACGAAATCGATATACAGAGTAGAAAGAAAAAGAAAAAAAAGAAAAAAAGAAAAACCAATCGAAAATTGTACGCTGAAATGGTAATTTATTAAAGCGATTAAAACGTGCGTTTAAAACCGATTTCCGTGGTTTTGAAACAAGCGGAAGTGCGTCTGAAACGACATCGTCCCGTCGGTTCACTATAAAGTTTGATAATGCAGTATCGAGCAATTGGATTGCCAGCGAAGCTAAAATTGAGTTACAGTATGAAGCCTTCGGCGGGAAACGACGGTAAATGGCTCAATTTTATCGACTAACCGAGGCCTAAGCACACCTTTTTCCTCTCGCCGTTGGGAACGTTGGAAACTATCCACTCGGGTATAAATAATGTTATTGACTTTTCATCGATGAAACATCGACATACGTGAAATCGGCCCGGTATCGATACGAAAAATAATTCTCTTTTGAGAATCCACGTGGACAATATAATAGTGGACCGCAGGCTGAAATGTCCTATAAATGTCGTTATCTACTGCAGAGTAATTGGAGTACGAAGCTCTTAAAGGGCTTGTATTAGAATACTAATTGGTTTTCACAGAACCAACGGTACACGTGACTCAATACAATATGATCTGCAATATTCTGTGCATTCGAATCACATCCGAGGTTTTGCTACTGTGGCTTTCTCGCTAACGTCGTCGTTCGAGCTTAATTAGAGCTTCCGGGAATCGCAGAAATTATTGGTGGCTGTTGATTCGTAGCGACATTCGCTTATGCGATTTTACGGCTAAAACGTAATAGACGACAAAGCAAAGTCACCCGACAAATCTTGGGTGACAAGGAAAACAACATTTGACCTGGTTCAGCGGTAAACCATTTTCTTTTTGAGCTTTCACGTCAACGTCGATGCTGAGCAACGCTAGAAAAATCTCAGCAATTCCGTGGGCAAAATTTATTAGAAAATAGAGCAAAGTTTCGTATTCTTCGACAGAATCCTGGATAACAAGGACTAAAAATGTTGTACCTGGTTTAGCGGTGAACCGCCATTTGCTTTTTGAGGACGTTTTTTCAGCAGGGTCAGCCGATAAGCACTTCGACAAAGTCCTGGATAACAAGGACTAAAAATGTTGTGCCTGGTTTAGCGGTGAACCGCCATTTGCTTTTTGAGGACGTTTTTTCAGCAGGGTCAGCCGATAAGCACTTCGACAAAGTCCTGGATAACAAGGACTAAAAATGTTGTGCCTGGTTTAGCGGTGAACCGCCATTTGCTTTTTGAGGACGTTTTTTCAGCAGGGTCAGCCGATAAGCACTTCGACAGAATCCTGGATAACAAGGACTAAAAATGTTGTGCCTGGTTTAGCGGTGAACCGCCATTTTCTTTTTGAGCTTTCCCGTCAACGTCGATGCTGAGCAACGCTAAAAAAAAAACCTCAGAAATTCCGTGGGCAAAATTTATTAGAAAATAGAGCAAAGTTTCGTATTCTATCGGACGTTTTTTCAGCAGGGTCAGCCGATAAGCACTTGGACAGAGTCCTGGATAACGAGGACTAAAAATGTTGTGCCTGGTTTAGCGGTGAACCGCCATTTGCTTTTTGAGGTTTCCCATCAACGTCGATGCGGCTGTGCGCCGCTAAAACCACGTCAGAGACTTTGCTTTGGCTTTATCTAGCTCATTCACGAAGCTCTGTGTGTTTTAGGAGCTTCCGCAACATGTAGGGATACACGTTATTATACCACAGGCCACAAGCCACTCATGCTCGCGGCTCTTTATCGTCTCTCCTACCGCCTGCTACCATAATTAGCTGATGAGAGGAAAATCCGTTTAATGCTCTCCTAGTTGGTCGCGTCTTGGTCTCTTTCTCTCTCTCTCTCTATCTCTCGGTCTGTCCTTGGGCAACGCCAAAGCGTGTCACCCGAAGGGACTAGTTATTCTATCATCGCTAGAAGCTTTTGATATCAAAGAGCGGCGTCATCGAGACTCCAAACACGTCGATGCAACGAGGAGCTCGTGAAAAGGACAGAGCTCGGTAAAGGATCGATGGGATGTGGCAGGGAGAAGTAGTTTGGAAAGTAAAATGGCATAGGCGAGGCTTAAGCGTGCATGGAACACATTTGCCCTGTACTCGCATCCGCCTGCGCTTCGATTGTGTATAAACCAGATGTGCTTTTCACCGCAGAATTGCAATTAGCTCACAAACCGAGCAATCCATGTACTACATAAATCGTTTGACTTTACTCCCTTTCACGGCAAAGCTCTTTTTTAATTCCAATTGCCTTTTACAATATATCGGACACGGGGGAAATAATTGAATTCCGGAAAAGCTGCAATTTGGTTATTAAAATTAAATAATTATTTACAACTCAAATCCATAATTCCACGATTCACGGTGAAAATAGTGAAACATTTGACTGACAAGTGCGACGTTAAATTAATGTCTGCCACTCAATGCACTGAATTTGACTGACCAATTTTGTGGATGTGTAAAATTGCGGTAGTTTGCAACAATGAAAGTATATTTTTTTGTTCTTGCCGATAAAAGTGGAGGCTCTTAATCATTGAGGAGCAAATCTTTCTGCAGTGTTTACCATTTTATGCGACAATTCCAGATTCAATTGGTCTGCATGATTTGTGTCTAACCGAGCATCCCACGCAAATTCTCTTCAGCGGGAATATTGCACGATGCGACGACTACTGAATAAGTCCTTATGCATTTACATCGATTTCACATCCTCATTATTCCCACGGGTAAATTCTATTCAAACTTTGTCTATTATTTGATACACGTTATACCAACTCGAGTTCAGCTGGCGAACCGAACATCGGAGTGATGTTTCGGCGCGACTCGCATAGCTCTTCCACTATATGCAGATTATCGCACAACGCGAGGAATATTTAGGTACACAGTTTGTATACACATACACGCACACAGTATGTGCACAACATATATATTCTCTAGATAAATACAGGAGATACACAGTTTGGCTTTAATATCAAGCATGAATACTTGTCGCTGACGTATATCATGTCATCGTCAACGAAAATGAACTTTCAGACCGGATACTCGATAACACTCGCGAGAAAATGATGAAAAGTGTAGTTTTTCAGGTCCGACACATACACACACACAGTATGTACACAACTTATATATATATATATATATATATATTGTCTGGATAAATACAGGAGATACACAGTTTGGCTTTAATATCAAGCATGAATACTTGTTGCTGACGTATATGATGTCATCGTCAACGAAAATGAACTTTCAGACCGGATACTCGATAACACTCGCGAGAAAATGATGAAAAGTGTCGTTTTTCAGGTCCGACACATTATTTGGATTTTGAAATGGATTGAAATTAGATGGATTTTGAAAATCTCGTTTTTCTTCCCAATAAAACGTAGACTCTTTAAACGACAGCCTCGCGAATTTCAGTATTGACATTTAATTATTGAATAATTGCGATTAATTTCATGTTTCACAAAAATGTGAAGAAAAAAAAAATAGGACTCCCGAAAAAATTGGAATTTCGATGAAGAAAATAAGGAGATACTACGAGGAAGTGCATGCCCGATGCTAAAAAAATGAAAAACGAATGTCCGCGCGTTTTCCACGTAACAGCACATCGGGAACTTAATTATACACGTATTAGCTCCGGGAATTATTAAGTTCGCCACTTAGCGACGAATTGCAGCACAGCATCGCCCGGCTAATACGCGAATAACAATATTGCATGAGTAAGTAGCTCGAGTTCCACTGGATACAATTATCCGACACGGTTCACCGGATGTAGATCTCATTAAATTCAGATATACTTTCAACACTATTATTTATCATGTGGGTGAGTAATTACGGAGAGATATCGCGTAGCGTTATTAATACACAGTGGAACACGCCGGTATATATGTCATATATATGAAACACTGATAGGTATATTCAGGAGTAGGTAGGAAACCGCAATATCTCGACGCGCTGCAGGGAAACTCCTCTCAGCGTCGGAGAATCTACGCGCGGAGTCAACTAAAGCAAATTGGGCTTTGCCAGAGGAGAGAATATGGTATAGATCCTCCGCGTCGCTTCCGAGACAGCGAAGATTCCCCATTGAAATTCCTGGACAACTCCCCCCCCCAACCCACCACTCCCCACGTCGTCGGACTAATCGCTCTGATATGCCGGAGCATTTCTGTGAATTCTTCGAAGAGACAGCAGCGAGTGCAGTTGCACCGTACGAGGCATTCTAAGTCGGTACAATAACATTTTTTTTTTTTTTCGACGCTCTCTATTTATCTCTGAATTTTATATAATCTGGCATAGTGCACACAGAACCTGTATAATATTTGGTAGATTGGAAAAAAGATAATTAGACGAAAAAAAAAATTGAAATTATGATGACGTGAGTACTTCTGTTATTTTTATACTTTTTTTTAAAATACATTCTATAGAGTCTATAAAATATTTAACAGGATGGGGGGGGGGGGGTTGGATGGTATTGAAAAAATGATAATGCAGTGAATAGTTCAGGGCTTTTATTTTCTAGACTGTCGACAATTCGATATTGCTCTTAATTACATATTACCTGGAATGGTATTTACAGAAATTATTGAAAAAATTGACAGGATGGACAAACATTATTCGGAGGGTGAAAGAAATGTTTGTTCGAGTTATAGGGTGTTAGAATCGATGGGGAATGAGCCATGTGTCTTTATGGGGAGTGAGTATGGGCGCAGGTAAATGAAAATGAGATAGAAGAGGTGAGAGGCAGGTGGCACAGGGTGTACACCGTGTCACTCGATCGCCTACCCCACGGTAATTGGCTTCGCGGTAATTTTCACGATGATGGAAAATCTAATTATTTCTGGGAAGCGTGGACTTCAATGCGTGGCCCTATGCTGGGCAACGTTATGGGCTTTTGGTTCTCCGATATAACACTGACATTGCAGCTAACGGTACAGCATTCTGCTGTCTAATAGCCGCGTGTATGTAGTACATAGTATGTATTTATGTATTGTCGAGGTATCCAGGGTCCTGACCTGTGGAGAGCGATTATGTGAAAACGTCGAGCTGTGCACATGGGCGCTGTAAATGCATCATGCCCATAAAAGCATTCTCTACCAATTCAACCATTTTTTTCTTACCCTCTCAGATGTTCATATCATGTAAATTTGTAAAGTCTAAACTAACTTTTTTTTAAAATCTCGTCTTGAAAAAAAGTAGGTTTCCTTTTTCAAGAGGACATATTTTGGGGCTTGAAGTCACACGAGAAGACGTCTGCACATAAAAGTTGTAATTTTGTGTCAGCTTTTCAATGGAACATTTGTAATCATTTTCGTATTATATTAATAACTAATCTAACGAAAAACAGGGTCATTATTATTATTTTTTTTTCGAAAACTAATTTTTTTTCCGGGGTAGAACTATGAATTCCGCTGTCAGAATTTATACACCCAATTTATCCGCATTTATTTCTGCAAGCTCACTTTTTTTTATATTTTTTCTTGTATATGTTTCATGAGTATATTCACGAGATGCTGCATTTGTATGGAAAAGTAGGAGATTCACTGTAGTGGACTAGTCAACTACTCTGTTATGTCTGAGAAACGGAGTTTCCATAGCCAGATATATATTTTGAAAAGACACGCTTTCCGAGCTTGAAGAGACTTGTGCGCGTCGTTTTCTTCGGAAGGATTCTCCTCGGCCGAGTTCATCCGGACCATTGAATACGTACACGAATCGCCGTTCAGAGAAAGCACCGATCTCCATGTGCCTATTACCTATACATTATACGTACATACGTGTATAGCAATACCTTCAAAACATCTGAAAATACACTGAAGCGTGGGCACGAACAAGTCTCTCGTGTAACGATTCTCAATAACTCATGCGCTCCGTCCACTTCTATGCACTGCGAGGTGAATATTCAGAGAAATATCTGACGAGAGAAAATCTAAAACAGAATCTCAACATCAGTTCGAACATTCGCTGAACCCAAATTGGGCCGTAAATTTTCATTCCTGATTTATATTAACCACAGATATCCAATAAAATTGAAGCTCAATGGACAGTAAAAGCTCAAGTTCGATTTGAAACTTAAAATTCGGGTTTTATTTTAAGTTCAAACTCAACTAAGCTCCGGTTTAATTCTAAATTGTAATTTAGACTTTATTCTACATTTAAGCATAAGTAGATTGTCATTGAAGTTTTGCATTATTTTTGAAAATTATTGTTAGCTACAGATTTGAATAAAATTGGAAGTTCCAGTTTGAGTTAAGTGTAAAAATTAATCTGAAGTTGGGAATATGAAATTGTGAAAGTAAAATCGAATATATAGGGGAGAGAGAGTGTGGGGAATTTTCGTATTCATTACGTCTGGCGAGCAGCTTATGAAAAGCTGCTGTGAAAGCTTGGCTTTCCTGCATCCGCTGAAAGTTCCACCAAAGCGCATGTGGCACCTATTAAAAAACACGAAAAGCTACGTTTAATGTTGACACACACGTTATGCACACTCGCTAGCGTCCCGATGATTTCACCTCGTGCTATCACCCATTACTCGTTGATAGAATCACCGTTTGACTGGCGCAACGCGAGGTAATAGCTTCACAAATATTTTTCCAATGCCTCTGGCAAAAGCTCACCCGTAAAACGCCGCAAATCCTCCCCCGAGATTTCTGGGTACTCGGAAAATTCAGGACTGCCACCATTCGATATTTCCACCGAGTCATAACTTTTTTTCGGCTAACCGATTTTCAATTTTCTTCGTTCCTGCAAATATCTCTGTTTGTGCAGCTGTGAGATTATTTTGAAAAATTGGGAAAAAAGGGGTAAGGTTAGGCGAAAGCATATCGCTTTCAATGGAAAGGATATTTCGAGTGTATCGCGTACGTAAAAAAATAAATAAACTAAATCCACTGCACAAAATCACCGATTCCACGTTTTATCCCGCAACGAACGCCATCATTTTTGACGATAAGACTTTTCTATTTAACTTTTTATGAGAACATGTATTTATGAAAGATTTTGCTTAATCAGGTTGAGTCGTTGGCGCGATGAAATTTAATTGAAAAAAATGTCCGTGCATATGGCTAGTAGATACGGTGGACCTTTACCCACAGATGCCAGTGGAAAATGTCAGTGCAACGATAACTTGGCTGCCAAACGCCGCAAATCCTCCCCCGAGATTTCTGGGTACTCGGAAAATTCAGGATTGCCACCATTCGATATTTCCACCGAGTCATAACTTTTTTTCGGCTAACCGATTTTCTATTTTCTTCGTTCCTGCAAATATCTCTGTTTGTGCAGCTGTGAGATTATTTTGAAAAATTGGGAAAAAAGGGGTAAGGTTAGGCGAAAGATATGCTTTCAATGGAAAGGATATTTCGAGTGTATCGCGTACGTAAAAAAATAAATAAACTAAATCCACTGCACGAAATCGCCGATTCCACGTTTTATCTCACAACGAACGCCAGAATTTTTGACGATAAGACTTTTCTATTTAACTTTTTATTAGAACATGTATTTATGAAAGATTTTGCTTAACCAGGTTGAGTCGTTGGCACGATGAAATTTAATTGAAAAAAATGTCCGTGCTTATGGCTAGTAGATACGGTGGACCTTTACCCACAGACGCCAGTGGAAAATGTCAGTGCAACGATAACTTGGCTGATGGTGCGAAGCGCCGGGAAACTCGCGTTATGCAACTACATAAACGGATGCGAGGAAAACGTGTAACGAACGATCCCGTTAGCCGGTGCATCGTTTCGCGTTGCCGGCGATACTGTGGCTCAATTGAAAATTGTTAAATCCGTGGAGCGTCCGCTCCGCGAGGCCACCGCCGGCTTGTAATTAAATTCTTGGTCGCCGGAGACTCGCACGCTTTCCTCGTTTCCTTGTTGTTTTAACGACCGACGATCGACTCCGAGACCGAGCCTCTGTGTCCGCACTTTTTTCATTATTCAACCCTCATCCCTGACTCTTCGCTTCATCTGTTGCACGCTATTCGTTATTTGCAATTAAACGTAACACGCTGTCATGATAATAACAGGAAAATATATGGGCAGCTGCTCCATTAAATTTTCTATTAAAAAATATTTTTTTTATTAAAGAAAAAGTCAATCGCGTATAGAAAAAAAATAACTTTGAACCACTATTTTCTTTTTATTAAAGATGTATTTGATATTATATATTTTGCGTTGGATAGTTTGTGAAATAACATAATTTATTTGTTTTTTTTTTAATACATATTTTATTATATATGGATTTGAGAAATAAATTCGTTTGAAAAACGAGTGAATGATTTTTTATTTAATTCAAAAAGTACTTTTGAGTAGTAGTACTATATGGCCAATTATGGAGGCGATCCGAGAGGGTGAAAAAAAAATACTGAAATGATAAAGAGAAGCTCATGTACACCCAGTGTACGTCACTGTATCTGTTCAAAATTCAGACTGGCACTCGAAAAATGCAAAGATGATTTATCGACGTCAATGGAAATATGATAGATAGCACAGAAAAGAGTGTCTTTTCATAAGCCAGCTGAGGTTGGTGTTTTTTTATAAAGGCTGAACGTCGAGCAGGGAGTTCATGTCTGTTTGGATTGAAAAGGGGAATAAAAGCTCGGCATTTAACGCACACCGGGTGTTTTTCTTTTCGCCGTCGAAATAAAGGAAAAAACAATGAGGTTCATCTACGAAAAATGCTCAGCAACCGTAATTCCAGAGAATTTTGTCTTCGGTATCTGTAGAATCATGAATAAAGGGTTGCCTTGATGAAAATATACGCTTTTTCGCCTGGATTGGGGTCTCCTTTACTTTGTCTTGTAAAAAATTATAAGAACAAATTGGTTTGCCTAAAAACAAGTTGTGATATTTTTCAGTTGACCGTATATTTTTTTGTCCCTTTTTTTGATCGAATGAAGCAATGAGAATGGTATAATTGATTTGTCAGGAATTATTGATAAGAGATATCTAATTATTTGGCTGTGACAATATTTCATTATTCAGAAATTTTCATTTGTCAAATTACAACCCAAAAAAAATAATTGCCATACCGAAACTAATATTTTTCCGAGAAGTAAAAGGCGGCAAAAAAGAATTCCTCAGAAATTATATAAAGAATGTCTTGGTTCTCATATTGAGATGAATTCTGAATTAATTTCGTAATGGAAACGTTTTCAGAAAATGCATAATTACAATTTTGTAACCCGAGGCATTTGAGAGATAAAAAGCGAGCTCATGAAAATAAAATTCAGGATATTTAAAAAAATATATATGTGTGTGTGAAGTTCTTAGGTGTAAATTTTCATTTACCAACGTAAACCCAACTCTCGAGTCAAACCCCCATTCAATGTCCATAGTGACGAAGGTCGAACAGCGACCTTTCAACCCCTTTTCCATTTTGCCCGTATACGAGAGGAGCATCACTACCAGAGATAAATTCTATAGGATCCACCGGCGGATTAGTCCTTCTGAATTAATTATTTTACCGAACGAAGCTCGAAACCCTTCGTACATGCTTTCTGATGGACTCCATAGCTGCTTCAGCACTCACAGGATAATAGCATTGCCACACCAGGAGAAAGGAAAGCTCGGTTTACAATTAACATTGAAATATACTTGGTGCTCGTCGATGTTATTTACCATGCAGCCTTCTCGTAGGGCTTGAAATTCATTTTGCTTCCCCATAGAGGAACATTTGTTTTCGGCGGACATTTTTCAACCAAGATATTTATGCCAGTACACTTAAATTTATTTGAGATAAGTATGACCATCACTCTGAAAAATGGCGCGGTACTTAAGTAGTTTTTACCCTTTCATCGTGAATACGTAACTCTCAACGTGATTTATTTAATTAAAATTTTGTATGGGGTTGGAACAGAATCTACTTGCTTAGTATCCCAATTTTAATTAGTATGGAGTAATTAAATTGAATTGTCATCGGGTCTAACAACAAATCGACAAAAATTGACGCAACGTGCAAATTCTTGTCGTGAATATTTCCGTCACTTTCTAATAACAATAATAACAAATATCCCTTATAATATTATGCATGAAGTAAAAAAGAAATGAACAAACGACGGAACCTCCAAAAAACATTGAATTTCTATACAAAATTGGTATAAAAAATTCCCTTTCGATGAACTCGAAATCTTTTTCATCGTTTCCGTTTCATTGTTTTATTGGGGGGGTGGGGGAGATTTCAAACGGCGCGTGAATTAAGAAAAGATTTTCTTCCGGTACCGAGCAGCCCTCGCTAATCTTTTGGATATTACTTTTCCCGCACAAATCCCATTGAAAAAAATACACAGGATCGGGCGACTTTTTCTTTTTTTCGCTTGCCCCGCTTTTCTGCAGTCCACCGGTGGCGTCACCGTAAGAGATTGATTTTCCCTTTGAGAACACGAAGGGGAGCTGATGTATAAGCTCCCGCTGCTGATGCTGGGTCGCTAACTGAAGAGCAGTGAGCAGGGTGTAGGCTGGAGAGACCATGAGACAAGACCGACACCAGTATTTACGTCACAAAGAGGGAGCGAGATAGAGATTTATCCTTAGGGTATATACACACTACTGCCGCTTCGGTTACAGACAGAATATATTCCCAAGGCCTTGAATGACTGCCACGACTGGGACACGTTTGCGTCCCAACTTCTCCTCCTTGGACAAACTCGCCCTTAAAGCACGCACGATAATAACACTTTTCTGCAAATACGAATAATTGCTTCTCCACTCTTATTCACCCATATATATATATATATATATATATATATATATATTGATCCTCCTGATTTCTCAGTGGACTACTCAGAACTTTTTTATTGCAGCCTAAACTTGCGTTCCGTAGAAAAGTACGAGTATGGGTTCAATGGCTTTCGTTGTGATCAGGCCCACTACAATTTTCTCAGTTGATTTTATTTTTTATGGTGGCGGAAATCTGGGAAATTAGTCAACTGCAGTTTCCTCCAGGGAAAAAAATCAATTTTTCACGATCTTCTCAATAATCTGTATGAAAATGTGATGGACTTTTTGTTGTTGGCCGGAACGAATCTTGGATTGTTCTGCTTCTGAACAATCAGTGGACTACTCAGAACTTTTTTTGATTGCAACCTGAACTTACGTTCCATAGAAAAGTACGAGTATGGGTTCAATGGCTTTCGTTGTGATCAGGCCCACTACAATTTTCTGCGTCACTTTTATTTTTTAGGGTGGCGGAAATCTGGGAAATTAGTCAACTGCAGTTTCCTCCAGGGAAAAAAGCAATTTTTTACGATCTTCTCAATAGTCTGCAGGAAAATGTGATGGACTTTTTGTTGTTGGCCGGAACAAATCTGAGATTGTTCTGTTTCTGAACAGTCAAACGACTTAACGTAGTCTAAGGAACGGAAGAAGAAGGAGCATTTCTTTCGTACTATTGAGAAAAAGTTTTTTAAACTCGAGTCTTGCCCTCTTTTTTTACCTTTCTGAAAGCATTCGCTACAAGATGCCTGATTGGATAAAACCACTTTCCCACATAGACAGTTCTGGGAAAGATGAAAGATGATGGGACAATTTGTAAGGCCCGTATTTGCGACCTTTTTTCAACTTCCGCTGTTTTCTCACGACCGCATAACAAAAATGTGAGAGAAGAGTTGATGGAGGGTTAGACGTGGCCAGTGAATTTGTAGAATTTGAGGAGGAGAGCGATACGCGCGACGGAGAAAAAGCACATTTGAGCTTTATACTTCTGCGTGACCTTGACCAACAATGCCAACAAATACGACAAAGTCTGGAGGGCGTCAAGCACCTTCCATGAATATTTCGTTACATGTTTATGACCAATCTCTCTGGTTTCGTCTCTCGGTATATACGTAATCAGAATGTACATAAATAAAGATATGCGATGTCCCGGAAGACAATTCGTTGGGAGCCTGATTTTGGTGATGAATACCCTGGCAGTCGGGACGGGCAAGAAATATTTGTTGTGTACGTATATACACCCACGCATTTCACTCCTGAAGAAAATATAACCAGTGGTATAAATTGCAGAGAGAAAGCGCCAAGAGAAATTCGTTCCGCGACGGAAACAAAAACAGGAAAAGCAAAAGACTAAAAAAAATAAATAAAAGTAGACCCCCGCCCGCCAAAGTGAAGCGTATTATTTCATAACTGGAGAAGAATCGCGGATAAATATGCGAGGTTTCTCGACCAAGTGCCGGCGAGCATTAGCCGGATGAGGAAAGTTGAATGAGAGAGGAGCAAAAAATAACATGGAATTGTAAAGAAAAGCTCCCACGCAGTGGCTACGCGATAAACGTGAGGTGTGACAATTTATTGTTCCAATTGTCCATTTCAGTAACCATTTGACGCTCGAAATTTTACGAAAATCAACAGGCAGTACAATATGAAATAAATTACCGTACTTTCTAAAAAAAAATTGTCCCCATAAACGTCGTGGTAAAAAATAACTATTTTTTGTTTATTATTACACAAAAATACTCAAGTAAATTTAACAATCAGTGATAACTCATCATCAGTACATTCTATATTTTTATTTCACGAATTAAAACGCATTCACCCAGAAAAAATTTTCCGTTTTTTTCTGTTTTTTTTTTCAACAGTGCAATATCTTGTCTTCTTTGATTTCTGTCAGTTATCCGATGTTTAACGAAAAGCAATGCTCTTCATGGAAAAGAAAGACACTCAATTGATCTTTATTTCAGAAGTAAACTCGAGCATTAAAAGTTACATGCAACCAAGTGTTTGGAAAGAACCGTATTAGGTCGGTCTAAGTTTGGATGATTTCGAGGTAAACCACGAGTCGCGAAAACCTGTCAGAGTCAAGATGGCCAAAGTTTCTTCCATAAACGAAAGCCTATGGCCTCTCGTCGAGCACATAGTTTCGTAGTTAAACGTGTCATTGCGGTTGTGGGCTCTCCGGTCTGACCCAACGCTGACCACATCCACTAGTTTGGCCTTGCCGTTTATTGCCCGAGCGTTGCCATTCGTTGGTGGCCGTAACTACTTGCACGCTTCTAGACTGGCACTCACCGCACACCTGCGGGTCTGACTATTAACATCAGTAGTACGGATTTGGCGATGTATAGCGAATAGTCTGACCGTCGCTACCAGAGATAAACAGTGAGAGAGAGAGAGAGAGAGAGAGAGAGAAGCTGAAGCTTGTCAGAAACTCTCTACAACTGCGTCTGATCAATATCGACCGTAACTACTTATTGCGTCTGATTGAAGCCTGATGCGCAGCTATCACGTGCACACACATTGAAGGAAACTGTGGCAGGGATCACGAGAACGACGATTGACAATAGGTACTAATCATGGCTGAACGCGTACTAGGATGGCCGTATACCTATTACGGGATCTACTACGGCCTCTCTTCCCTTGGCATTGTTACGTCACCGACGCGTCTGCCCGTAGTTGACCGTAACTACTGAACACCGTATGTCGACCGATACCGCTTGAATTTCGCTCGACTTCTCTCTCACACATACACACACCTATTATATTCGAATCTCTTTGATTACAGACATCAATACAACGTGTGAGCATATAAACACTGCCAAAAATGTTGTTTTGCTCCGAAAGTCTGTTGATTTCCACAATCGCTGACACTTTACTCCTTGTGCAATTAGCGGTGGGATTAGGCACATTTTCGAAAAATTCTTTCCAAAAAATCTGTGATATTGTCATTTTTTCGGAATTCCGAGACGAAAATCAAAAAAGATATTGCGAAGGAAAAAATAGAAATAGGAATGGTTTTGAAAAAAAATTCTGTTTGATTTTCTCCGAAATTGTATTCAATTATAAAAAGCAATTTCAACGTCCGAAATGCTAGTGAAACCTCTGGGAATATAAAAAAAAAGTCTGAAGGAAAACGGGACTGAAATGACATCGAATGCTTCACCTATAAAGTGATTTAGTAGATTACCATATTACCGCTGTAGATACCTGGAAAGTTCGTGGACGCGTTACTCCGGAACGTGGAGTATATAACTATACTGCGTAATCAACGTTATCTTGATCGATACCCAGCGAAGCGGTGATCAACGACGAGAAACACTGTACACCGTGCACGAAGTAACATCAGCTGGTTCACGCCCGAGACTTCATCCTCTGCATCGCTTATTTGCCCTCGCTTCGCTTGCTCTCCCGGTTTCCCGCACGAGGGCTGCACTATATATATGCAAACCAAGCTCTGTTTTACGCTCTGCATCAACCCCTATTGTTCGACACCGTTCTCGACTTCACCACTCTCCCCGGACGCTTCCCTGCTAAAACGAACTAGAACAAAGCACCGCAGGATCCTTATCAACGCGACTCTCCGTATCTTTTCCTCTTTCTCCCTCTCCCAGCCTGTCGCCAAAAATATTTTCCACACAATCACTGATTCGACGAGAAACAAACTGAACGAGACGAATTTCCATTGGTCTCGTCGGATTCCACTTTTTTTCAAAATAAAATCAGAAATGCAACAAAAAAAAAAGGGAATATAAGGAAATTTCACATTTTTTTGTTGCAAATATATTTAAATATAAAATTGAATAAATTTCTAAGTGACTGGTAATTGGATGGTAATTAATGGCGATAAATTTTTTACCATTGGCCCAAAAAGATATTAAATTACGAATTGGTAGAAAATGAAAAGTTATTGATTATTAAAATTTACAATATGAAAATACTCTTAGGAGTACGTTTTACTTTGGTGAGCACTTCCGGATTAGGACATAGTGACCGGTCATCGGATACTAAATTCAAATTGCAATTCGAAATTGCTTTCGCCTCCGTATATAATACGATCGAGAGAGATTGGTTGGACGTGTTGATAGTCCATGCAATGAACAGAGCTCAGCGTTCGATGATGTAGTGCTTAGCTTGTCATCCTTGTCAACTGTTGCGTATACGTGTACATGGAGAAACTGTACATGCTTGTCGATTTGGTTCGATATTCCTGTAATATTCCTGCAATATTATGTGTACCGCCGAACATCCATAAAATGAACATGAAATAACGTCCTCAGACAGTCGATAGTTGAAAGTTGAAAATTTCGTATTCAATTCGAAGAAATGTTATGCAGGTGAAAGGTTAGGAAAATATTTATTCACTCAGAAACGAAAGTACGAAGCAATTCGTGTATTTATTTATTTACAAGCTCGTCGACTTTCTCCCTGCTTTCACATTCCATGAAAAACAATATTTCCCAAATAATTGTTAACAATTTTTTTTTGGACATCCGAAAATTTCTTCATTTTTCCTTCTTCATGCAGAAAGCTTTGATTTGCGACTTGTAATTTTTTTAGAAAATCAATAAAAATCAATGAAAGCAGGAAAATTTCAATTTTTTCAATACATTTTTGTTTCCGGTTTGTTATATTTGCAATCCGGCGTTAATGGATTTTTTGAAAAAATCTTATGTAGTTGCAGAGAATGAAAAAAGCAAAGATCGCAAATTGGAATGATTGGATTGCGGTGATAAAACGAAGAGGCTGCTCGTGCGTGAAATTCACGTTCGCGGTTTCAACGGGGGTGACCTCGTCAGCCGGGCCTAATGAAATTTCGCTCCAATTTCAGCGCATCAAGCAGGCTCTCTTACACTCCTCGTTCCCCTTCTCGGCTTCGTACCTGGACCGAAAACTTTGCTATTACTATACGAGATCCTGACGTCACTGTTGCTTGGGTTGTAAGCTCAAGAGGTCGGCGAAGGTACGAACTGCTTTCCAGCTACGGACAACCGATATAATGTACCTACTGTATACGCGAATATCGGCCGCGAAACCTCGTTTAAGACGAGGCTCCGTAAAGTTCGGTGACTGCGGTCCTCCGGGGACTCGCTTCTTCCCATAATATTCCAAACTGAGAGCTTCGAGAACAAGCGACATATCGGTGAGAAGACTGGTGGAAAGCTCTCCCAAAAGGAAAGGCAAACTTCATAACTTGCACTTCCGCTCGATGGTTCGATGTTGTGTCGTGAATTCACGAATTTCACGGTGAATTTTCAAGGTGATAGCTTGAGAGCCCATAAGGGAATCAAAATGATGGGTTCTCAAGATTACTGTCACTTTATATTTAGATTTTCGAACCGAAAAAAACGATCGTCAGGAATTTTTGCGGCATGGAGAAGTCCAATTAGCCTTTGCTTTTTGATTCGTACCATGAAAAAATTCCAAAAACGTGTCCCAAACTCAAAATATATGTTTTGACGGTTCACATTCATTGCCATTTAAACATGCGTTAAATGAAAATGGTATTAAAGCCATTTTAAGGAATTAGTAATTTCCATTGAGCACTTGACATGGAATTTTTCTTTTTCCATATACGTTTACATTTTATTTTATATTAAAATAGTGAGAGAATGGTGTTGGAAATCATTGTTCTTTGTTTTTTTAGTATTTGAACGCACGTGCGTTTTGGGTCACCGTAACAAAAATGTGCGTACAAAAAAAGGTGAATATCAAGCTTTGAACTCTCTCCGATGTTGCCTCGCGAGCATATTTAATTTCAAGAAACTTTCAAGAGGCTTCGAAAGGGGGATATAGTGTATAGGCATCCGGTGCTTCTCAAGGGAAGATCTTAAGCCTGTAGGAAAATCTAAAGCGAGGATCACCGCCAAAGGAGCCCGTGCTATCAGTCTTAAAATGTTATATAAATCCTCAAACGCTTCGTAACTTCAATCTCCACGAATAACCTCTGCTACACAAATTTCTGTCGCAAAAAGGAATATTTAACAAGGTCGAAAAAAAAAAAAAAAAAAATTGAATTTCTGCCAGGCGTGTCGTATTTTTTCATCTTCATATACCTGTTCGAAAGCACTTCACGTCGCGTAGGAGCGGGCGAAAAAAAAAAAAAAAAGAAAATAAAAAAAAACGAGGGAGAGTGAAACGAGTAAAACCTTAAACGTATCCTCCTCGTTGTACGTGACGTTGCCAGCGGCAGAGAAATATCATCGTAGCCACGCGCCACTGTGTGGAAAATACAGGACAATAGCGCACTGCGCAGTGGCGATGAAAAGAAGTCAAAAAATGTATTCCAGTCACGGTTAAGGAGGAACATGCTGAGGATACTGGCGACGGACCTGCACGCATCTGCCATAAATCCTGGGAGATCGTGTGTACGGTACGTCATGCGTCCCAGCCCACACGATACCTGTCACATTAATCTCGTGAGTTTCGGTTACCGCGTGACGAGTTAGGAACTATCCTTCTGTCGCCATAGTGGTTTCCGTCACCTGAGCCTAAACCTCCGAAGTTAATAGTCCCACCATCGAAGAGACAAATTACTTTTCCTTTCTCACAGAGAAAACTCGGAACCCTCGGCAATATCGAAAAAACGTCCGCACACATATGTGTGTTCTGGAATTTATTTTATTTATTTTTTTACAATCATTCCCCATCACCGATATTTACAAATTTGCTCATATTGGTTCTCCATGAATAAAGTTTAAATGGTATCATGGAAGAAAATTTATATCTACGCATACATATGTGCACTCGACGTATGTTACACATCATATTAATAAATTATTGACGCAGATATATATTTATAATAATAGTAGTTATTATTATTATAATTTCAAGTATCATCCGGGGATTCGTCGATCGATTTATAAAGGATTAGCTGGTACCACACCAGCCAGTACGTATTTCTATCGTGAAAAGCTTTTTACATCACTTATCTAATCCCCCGCGAGGCACTAAAACGTTTCAGGGATCGTTTAGTTTCTTATCGTTCAGTCGCGAGGAGACTCTACCTCACTTTTATACCTCCCTGTCTTTCTCTCTCTCTCTCTTCCTCTTTCTCTCTTGTTGGTCTCGGTACTTGGAACGAGGAAATCGATCCTACAACTTGTTGCACCTCGTGAGGGGCTTCATCCTCAGGGTCTTCATTCCGAGATGTTCATTCCCGCATTTCGATCGTCCGTCGTTCACTGATCTTCTCAGTCCTGTCATACAGTTCACGAAAACTTGTCGACGTCGACAAACTTAATGCCAAAAATAACCTGCCCTATTTGCTGAACGCAACACAAATTTGGTGGGCTGCATTAATTTTCTTAATTCCTAATCGTAAAGAAAACGAGCAACAAAAAAAAGTATTGGGATTCGAAAAAAAAACCAAGAATTGACACATTACCCTCTGTTTGTCTGACTGCGGTCCTAATTCGAAAACCCAGTTACTTTTCAAGGAAAGTGCAGAACTCATTTGAATGTTGCCTGAATCCTATTTCAGTAAAATGCAGTAATGCAAATGAAATACATTTTTCAAAATAATTTCTTCCAATACTTTACCCACAAATTTGAATATTATAAAATATTTAAGAGATTTTTTCTTGGTTCGCAGATTCAATGTTTTTTTTTCTGTTCAAGTTAACACGGAATTTGGTAAAAGTTTCCTAAGAAAAAAAAATTACCATATATCCCAATCGTTCTTCGATTTTGCAACATACCGATGATGGTTTCCACTGAATACTAACCACGAAAAATATTGTAAATAGCAATTATTACATTTTTGTACCCTTTCTCCACCGTTCAAATTGATCGCCTTGAGGAAACTTCTCAAGTTCTCAGCTCTTTTCCGACCAGTAGACTTTTGATTGGTTATAATAGTTAGTTCCGCTCCGTAAGGGCTATAAATGGCCACAAAAACGTCTCTCAGGAGGAGAACTCCACGTCCTTCGGTCGCCGGCGGTGCTCCAGCTTCCCAGAGTCGAAGGATCATTAAAAAAGTGGAAACGAGGTGGTATCATTGGTTATCGAATTAGCTGCGGTGTGCCTGATTGGTCCATCGTTATTTTCTTCCACGTAAAAAATCTTACCCTTCGTGATCTCAACGCCCACGCAATAAAAAAAGGAGAAAGAACAAAAAAAAAAAAAAAAAAAACAGAGTCGATAACTAACTGGGGAGCGTTAATTAACCGGAAAGATTCATTAGGGAGATCTTTGCCTCGAGTCTTGGGTAAAGCTCGTTTTTCCGCGGCATCAGTTGCCAGCAAAGCTGAGTAAACTTTCAGTTCCGATTCTCAGCGAACGGTCCGACGAACGGAAGAGCAATAAAGCGAATGAGGGTGTCTGTGCTCTCCGGAAAATCAAGAAAACGGGGGAGCGAGGGAGTGAGAGAGAAAATTTCGAAGGAGGCCAATGGGGGGTGGTAAATAGACGTTTAATGGCATCGTCCGATCTTAAAAGGTTTTCCCGTTCTTTTGCCGCGTCGGAGAAGCGACAGGCACGTCCTGCTACCACAGAAAAAAAGTCCAGGAATGAAATGGATATTAGACAGCTCGTCGGCGGGCCAGTGAAGTAAATTTCCTGGTAATTGAGAGCTGTGGTTATGCTCGTAGTCTCTGTGCGTCATGAACTTTAATTGATAAATCATGAGCAGTTCGCCATTATCAAAGGCAAGAGAATAAAATATGTTAGTCACGTGACGTAAGTGATAATTAAGGTCCTGAGTTGACAAAAAAAAAAAAAGCCCCCTGCAAATTGCTTCCTCATTATTCCGAGCTTTTCCCAAAGCAATTGCCAAGCGAAAGTACAAATCCACCAGGCCATTTTTCCAAACCACGATTTTTCCTTGTTTCAGTCCACTTTGCGTGTTCCGAGATATTTTTCCCCCCCTGAAAATCAGAGCTTTCCCTTCGAGCAAACAATCGGAGGCACGACATTAATTTACTTATTAATGCGGACCCGACGAGCACGACCGAATGATACAATAATTATAGGAACAATTCGAAGCGAACTACCTTCGCTAACGGATTGGTGCTCGAATGAATGTTGTACTGGCCGCGAGAGCGATTGTATTATTCAGGAGCTCGTCGATAGCGAACACTGGGAGTGAACGGGTCACCGGCAACTACGTGGAAGAGACCATGACACAGCGGCTGAAAATACCTACATGGACGATAATACACATGGAGATGATGATAGGGGTTCGGTGTCAGAATTTGGGGGTAGCCAAGTTTATTGCTAAGTGAGAGTGTACATTTTAGAGAAGAGGCGAGGGCCGGAAGGGACTTTTGAGGCGGGGAGCTCGTGGTCATGCACAGGAAGACCACAAATACCGGAGCAACTGGCTGGATACAGACACGATGAGGGAAAGGGAAGCGTTTCATATTCCAACGTAGACCCACAGAAAATAAACATCGCCTGCTGACAGCCGGTGCTTCACGTCCAGGAGGCAAACACTGCAAAGGCTTTTCCTCCTCTACCCGCTTGTGTCCGTTCTTATCTTAGCAACCAGCGTAAAAGCAGATCTCTCGACCGCGCCACTGTTTAAACAGAGATAAGGACTTTAAAATAGTGGAGTATTATTTATAGAGAAGGAGGACCACAAACGTCAAGATAAAGGGGCAATTTCGCTGACCTCCCACTCCTTCCACCCTTGCCCCTTTTCCACTTCCATTTCACCCTCGTCCTGCTTTCTCTCTTTTCGCCCATCCTCTTATTTTACTCCTCCTTCGTCTTCCCGTCTCGCCAAAGGGTGTTATAAGAGAGATAAAGACGTTAATCCTTCAGGATCGTCTCTCTTAAGGATCCAACGTGTGTTGGAAAGTTTTTAAGCCTCTGGGATACGTCTCAACTCTCTCCGAGAGCCTGGGATACAAGAACATTTGTTCGGAGTAAAAAGGCTTGTGGCTGTTGGTGTGACCAACGACTCTTCGAACCTCCTGGGTGATGGACTAATTCCCAATTGGATGAGAGGGGCCACGTCACGGCGGAAGAAAGTTTTTTCTTCGCGCCTCTTCTCCTCCTACTTTCACTTCTTTCTTATTTACACGCGCCGCCTGGAGACTCGGGAGATGAATGTTCCGAGACCCGAGTCCCCTTCGGTTGTCACTGGTGTCTCCCCTCCTCAATGTCAGCCAAACAGGATGACGTTTTGAGAAGAAATATCCACACAAAGGCCTACACATTTCGTAATATTGGCACAGATGTTTACTAGACCGGTAAATTTAAAAAAAAAAGTACAATCATTGCAATATTTTGCGGTTTTTAATAAAGTAAAAAAAAAAAAAAGGAAAAATAAAATTCATCAGTTTTTTATGAATTTCAACTTGGGTTCGATTCGAGAATCGAAGTCGATATTTCAATCGTTAATCATGCTTGCAGTATTACACAAAAAAATTGTCAAGTTTGCCAATAAATATTGAAATGCATGCAAAAATGTACAAAATGTTTTTTTTTTTTTTTTTTTTCATGGGATTTTTGAGAGTTCGGCAGTTGAGAAAAAATTGTCGTGTCTCTACTGCAGAAAAGGGTTGTAAGGATTTTATGAAAATTCGCGATGTAATCTGATGAATAATAATGTAATTTTATAGTTTGACGGTTTTTCACGTAGCAATCAAATCATCGTGCTCGTCGAGGAAGTTTTTTAAAAAAAAGTAAGTCAAAGATTTCCGATAGTCTTAAGAGGCTTTAGCGGCAGAGAAGGGACGTCAACGAGGTGCGGCCTTCTTGTAACGTGACGATGATGAAACCACGACGAGCACTTTACACTTACACTTACTATCGCAGCTTGTCGTGCCTCATAACTCACCATCTTTAAAACTCTTTCTCGCGCCATTTTTCCTCGATTGAAAATAAAAGTGTGAGCTAAGGGCGATAAAAGTATGAACACCGGGGCTTTTCGTCGTTCCAGGAAATTTACTGCACTAGACATAATCGGTTCGGGTACTTGAGAAGAAGGATCGATGGCTCATGGATCGATCTTCAATCACCTTAACGTCAAAAAAATTTTTCAGGATAACGCAAACGTAACACGACGTCGAAAAAAAATTAACAGAACGAGTAATGGTAAAAGTAAATGACCATACAATATATTGAAAGACATTTTTCCTCCCATCAGCTAATTTTATCTAGATATATTATTTTTCATTCATCTGGATATCTCACTTTGTGCCCTCAATTTTTATTAACTAATAGAGCGCAGTGTTCAGAAAATAAAAATAAAAATGTCGAAGCGAAGAAAAAATATTTGGTGGTGAATCTCTTTTATTTCCTGACAGAAAAGAACAAAACGCAATTGGCCGGAAATTTTTCAAAAATGAACCGGAAAATTACTCTTATTTTTACTATATTACTTTTTAAAATTTTTCTACTTCAAAGCTTTGAGTTAATCGCAGATATAAAAAATAATAACACCAATGGCCTTAGGAGTTACTATTAAATTTGCCTCACGATTCCTGAAGATCATGTGCCCCGACGTTTGCATTTTCCCTTCTACGTCAATTGTCTGAACACAACTAATTCAAGATAATGATAAGCGAGGAGACAAATGGTTTATCCTATAGTGTGATTAGAATCGAAATGGGGGCGTAATGAGAATTGTGGAGTTCCCATTTCCACGGAAACGTCTCCACTGAATCCAGACGCTGCTCGTTATTTTTCCGAGCCTCTTTCGTAATAATATCAACCTGACTCTCCGGAAACGGCAGCTACAAGTTGCCTTTTGGTTTGCGGTTTCTGCCTCCTTCAATTTAACAAAACCCACCGTGGAACGAGTCGCCGGTTATTATTTCCGGATTACGACTCCGGTTGTGCTTGCTTCATCTTCAGTGACCATACAAATTCTTCGTAGCTCGTAATGTCACTGCCTATTTCATTAACTTTTGTTCGTACGTTCAAAGCCGTGAAAACAAGCGTGGGAGAAAAAAAAAAAATTCAGGTCACTTCCGCCAGGTCAGCGAAGGTGCTGAGCTTTCGCACGCGCCAAAAAATCAATTGAAAGAAGGTTAAATAATCGTCTTTTTCTCGCCGGAACGTCAGGGATTTTCCGGAGTGATACGCAGCTTCCGGAAGAGCTCTGACTTACCGACAAAACGCGTAGGAGCTTTTGGAAGGAGCACATTTTAAGCTGCTAGCCCTACGGTCGATAAGTTTTTGGTTGCTGGTTTGATAAAAGCTCGGAAGTTAGCTGAAGCTTCGGTAGTTGAGTTTGCAGAATTATCCCGCGGGTTCTATATAATTTTATCAGTGAATGATAAAATAGTTAGGTCCTAGCCGAAAGCTCCTTATGATTCAATGAGGAATTAACCCTTCAATTGTCTCGGTAACATTTTGGGAATACATGAAAATTGCTAATTTTTTTTTCAAATAAATTATGTAATTTAATGTTCTTTCCTTTTTAATTATGAAAAGTGAAAAAGACAGTAAGGAAAATAGAGAAAAACGCTTTTTCCCTACTTCAATTTGAAACCGCCAAAGGATTAACATCCCGAACAATAATTTCGATCCATTAATGTATATTAATTCAAGAGCGCCGGATAATAATTGAATTATCGGAATATGTGTGTAATCAATGGTTTCGTTGGTCCGCTTATATATGAACCGTGCCTCATGTACGCGACCTGGTTTAGCGATAACATTTACTATATATGATATTGGCTGTATGTGATATATGCTATGTTTGTATACGGATAAATAAATGTTTACCGATATGTATATCAACGATCTCTTGTGTCGGCCCATGAAACTGTCCAGGCAAAGCGGGATTTTCGTCGCGAGAAATTTTATTAAAAAAAAAAAAAACACCAAAAAAAAAATAAAAACAATTCGATCCACGAGATAAGAGAAAGCTACGAAAAAAAACATATGTGTCTTTTGCAGGTCGGCCAGGCCCTTGCCATGCGATGTCGTTGCAGAGCCCCAGACTTCGACACTACAGGTCGAACAACCAAACATTCAAATACATTAATACAAATTAAAGTTATTAATTATTAATATACCTATTTGCTACAACTAAGAGATGACGAATTTGTTTGAAATTCATTGAAAACTACCACTACTTACTACTCACTACTATACTATTATTATTATTGTTATTATTATTATTATTATTATTATTATTATTATATCTATACATATATATGTATATATATATATATATATACATTAATATACATACATATATATGTATATACATTATAACTGCTGAACAAAAATTTCCCTTCGCTCTAGTTAAACCCATCTCAGAGTTCTCTGCATCCACACGCTTTGGAATGACGCTCGTCGGCTCTCGTGCAACACGTTGCGAGCATAATATCATCTACGTTGTGTATCTACTACTGTCGTTAATACTATCGTTACCATTTGTGCTACTGTATCGAGTTTCTTCTGTTCGCATAATTTCGGAATGTCGATTACATAATGATTGAACTTTAGTTTAGTGTTGTTTCGGTTTTGAGCATTGCCGTTCTTCGTCGACGCGTTGATTTGAAGTTTCAGTGGTTTTGAAAAAAAAAAAGTCAATTATGAGTGGCGTTCAGAGAATATAAAAAAGCAGCCACTTATTTTGCTGTGTCGAGTGATAAATGACAATATATCTTACCAAAATATGATAACATTTATAGAACGTTTGGTGTCTTTGCTTTGAAAGAGAGCAAACGAAAAAAATAAACAAGTCAAAGTAAAATTTACCACCGAAACCACAATCAGCGAGTCTCTCGTTCAAGCTCTTCTTTGGCATGGCCTGATTCACGTAAACTTTCAAAACGCACTTCTCACCTTCGTTTCTCTCGTACAGAGCCGAACGGATGTGAATGAAATGGATCACGTTGAGATCCGCTAGTATTATTGCCGGAAGTACGGCTTCAATTTCGTGAATCCTAATTCCATTGGATTTTGCTGAAGACAATACGAAACAAACTGGTATTTTGATGATCGTTTCAGGACTATGACCGCCATCTGTTTCGTGTGCAACCTGCCGATCCTGAGTCATCAGGTAGGCCTGATATGGCAGGGCGGAAATGGCTGGGACGATCTCGTTCGGGAACAGGTCGAGGAGTCCACTCTCAAGCAGCGACTCGGTAATAATCGTTGGAAACCAGGTGCCGGACACATTCGATTCAAGTTTTACGCTGGCTTTGATGAATGACCAAAAAAAAAAGAAAAACATGAACGCTAGTTAAAGACAATAATCTGGCCGGCTCCGTTTCCGGCGTCACGATCAAATGTCCTCTAACGATTTTTCCTTCCTTTCTTCTCTTACCATCGATTCAAGGCACGGGAAGAAGAGACTCCTCAGCCCAGATTGACTCGATCTCTCCTCCAAATGAGACTCAGGAGTCGTCGCCGACGAATCAACGTCGACGACGATCGAGTCTTGCCCAGCTAACGGACATGGTGAGGGAATGGGGCGGCGGAGGAACCGGCAAATCCGGACGGGCCGGAAAGCTCTGTCGGAGAGAAACCCTCGCGGAAATCACTAAATCGTTGCCCTGGTCGCGGCAAACGACGACCGAAGCTGCACACATCGTCGGGATGAGAAAGAGACGTGAGAGCTCTGTCGACAGTGGAATCAGGAGTCAAGTTTCGATAAAATCGAGAAGGGACTCGGCTATCAGCGACTTCAAGAATGACTTGGTTAAACTTTGGACGAGAAGAGACACGCAACCTCAACCCCCACCCACAGTCATATCGCCAACCCCTAGAAGAGGTAAATCTGTCAAAATCTTCATACCCTGTCATGAAAACTGAAACATGCACCTTGAATCAGGCACTCAGACAAATTGGACAGTTAGGGGTATCTTTTACTGTTCTTGTTCTTTTTCTTCTTGTTAGTCTCTTCAGCTTCTTGTTGATCATTGTATTTTTATTAATTTTCTTCAGGGTCCGGGGAGTCCCGAGAACTTAAATACCCTCGACGCGGATCAGGAGAGAGTGCAAAGTCTCGAAGAGACTCGGTAATCGGTGGTTCAACTCCTAGTCCAGCGGACAGAAAGCATCAATGTCGTCACCACAGACGCAGACAGTCGCAAGCTTCGGTAGACGGCGGAGGGGCAATCACACCGACCAAGTATTACAGGAGCGACCAGAGACCCAGTGCCTCGAGTACAGACAGCGCGGCTTCTTGTGCGATGAGGTCGGTCATGAAGATCTCTAATGAATCATTCTCACCTGATCATCTTGATACCTTCAAAATACCTGTGATGCAATAGAACATTCTTCACAGATAGGGTCGGAAAATCCACCTCGAATTTGATTTCATTGAATTTTTATCTTCACTCTCGTTTTCCAGTGTATTCCCCTACTCGTGAAACAAATTTTCAACCCATTCACTTCGTTACAGAGCAAGACTTTGATTTCATTACAAAATTGAGGATGTCAAAATAATGAGGAAAATACTTGCTAATAGACGTTAGTTTGTCAATGACCAACCAATTTGTCAGGTTCCTCTTTCCAGTATTTTTGAAAAATAATTATAAATTTATTCTGTTACATCGTCTTCTCTTTTCGGATTATGACTAACTGTTTCGTTTTCGGATTTCCAAATTATTTGAATTATTCTATCCGATGTTCCATTGGATCGTCATACTTTGAATGGTATCAAGAACCGAACCCAAAAGTTTCAGGATGCGACTGATGGTTGTGTGATTTTTTTTTCGATCAGAGAACACTTGGAGGCCCAGAGAAATCAAATGGAAACGAAGAATCAACAAAGCTCCGCGACTCTGACAGTCGAGACCAGGTCAGTTAACGTTGAAACTACTACAAAAACTCTCACATTGGAACCGTCAATTCAGACCATCAACCCACCAACAATCGTTATGTCGTCGGTAACACCGCCGACGGTGTCTCCCGTTACCGGCAACAGTCTTCCGCTTCCCGGCACCTCGACTTCCGGTAGTTCCAGCCCCGTCGGTACTCCAGTCGTCAATAACACACCAACGCATCCCCTGCTTACCACCCGAAGAGATTCTACGACGCAGGTGCATTTTTACTAAAGATTCAAACGTGTTTTCCGAAACTGTGCAATCAAATTAATATTTTTTTTCTACAAAATAGCGTTAATTATATTTGCGTACACGAAGGAATTATTGGTCGGCTATTTAACGTAAAAATTGATTAAAACAACTATTTTACAGTTACCGTAACTACACAAAAAAGAAATTCATTAAAACGCATAAAATGGAATTTTATAGTGTCCGCAACTATAAAAAAATGTTGCCTTGACTTAAAATGGATGAATGACACTTGACAGAGAGCAATATCACATTTTTTTTGAAATTTGGAGCACCCAAATCTTTACAAAGGCCGATGTAATATTTGAATTTCTGTTTTTCTCGAAAATTCAGTGTTACTACGTGAAGGGAAAGGAAATATCACCGAACAAATCGTCGAGACTCACGAGACAAGCAGCAACGATAGATGAGTCACTGCCACCCTCGGGGAGGAGAGGAAGTCAACCCACATTGTCACCGGATCCCGACGACGGAGGTATCGACATCAATTTTTATATTCACTTTGTAGATACGGTGTGTAACGGAGCTTTTATTGTCTCTCAAGGTCGAAAAGCGCGCAGAGATTCCTTAAGTCCGGACTCAGCATCCTACCCGAGACGTCGTGATTCCAGGACTCATCTCAGTCCCGACAGAAACACAGCCGACAAAAGAGATCACAGTCCCATCAGACAGAGAAGACAGTCTCGGTTAAGAAGACAATCAACCTCAATCGCTGGTCGGCCACCGAGGTAGACTAAGAAAACATTACTCCAATTTACTTTCATAAACCGGGATTAGGTTATGCCAGAAATTAAGCCTCCAGTGAGAAAAATTGACCACACATTGTGGAATTCAGGAGGCGATGACGTTCGCCGTAACGAAGTAACATTTTTTAAGACAAATACAAAATTGTCTAGGATACAGCAAAACTGCTTATGAATTCGAGTAGAAATTTCGAAAAACGTCGTGAATTTTACACGAAGCTCTGGTGGAAATTCTGGTAGTAAAAATGCCAGGAAATGAGACGTGAAGATATTTTCCAATCTTCAGGTCACCAGACAGTTCAACATGTTCCTCGCGGGAGCCGAGCCCATGCGCCAGAGCTCCAGGAACCATTCCACATGCTCCAGTGATAAGAAGACAATCGACCACGGAAGAGATATTCATAGCCCGTGGTTTTCGCCGACAGAGTACAACGGAGGAGATGATAAGATGTCGAAATTTTCGTAGACAGAGTTCGCAGAGCGACGATACGGTTGGTAGAACGATATTTTGACAATTGTAGATCTCCTCCCGATTTAACTCAATTGCTGTCTCGTTAACGGCGTCTTTTTGTCAAGGTTCAGAGGTACAGAGGGAGAAGAGACAGCTCGGCTCAAATCACCGACGGTACTTTTGCCTCGATGACCGTCGAGACGTCCAGCACCTTTTTCGACAGCAGCACGCAAACCGGTAAGTCGAATTACCGAAAAACATAATCACTTCCCACCCAAAGACGATGTGCTGCTGTTCGGTCGGTAACAAAAACAGTAAAGTCGTAGTTCACAGTCGCAATCGATTTACTCGGTCAAAGTCGAGAAGTAAGTAAAACGAATTGCGTGATCTAACGAATCCACAGTCGGTACTTCTCGCCTTTTCTTCGAACTTAATATCATTTAATCCAACAACAAAAGATGTGAAAAAAGAGGCTCGACGTATGGCACATTATCTTAACAGGAGGCGAAACTTTCTCAGTCGATCATCAACGATCTTAAGCAATGACTTCTTGATCAAGTATCTTGAAGAATAAAAATAGTTCCTGGCTGATATTGGGTGGGAAATTGAAGCTATCTCTGTCGCACGATAAATTTTCGATCAATCCTCGAATACTGATTTTAAGAATACCCAAAACTCTTGAACCTGGCGAAGCTTAGTTCGAATCTCGCGGCTGACACCTCGACAAAGGCGCGCGCGCGCGGGCGGGCGGGCACACACATTCTTATCGTCAGATAGTGGAACACTGTCGAGTTTGGAACGATCCTCTCGCGACACGCTGGAAGAGGCGTGCAACGTTGTTTTTGGCGAAACGAGGTACGCTCGTTACGCGTGCGCGCCTCGAGCGGGGGTGGCTTTTAGTTCGTTGTATAAAACACGGGGTGCACACCAGTCGATAGGTGGAATAACAGACAGAACCGACCCTCCTTTAATCGCGCAAGGGGGACATTGCAAATGCCCTTAGCGCGACGCCGGACGCGACCGAATGTGCGTCGCCCCATGACGTCGCTAAAGACAAAAAAGCGAGGATTCTCATCGGGTTGTTAAGCCTCCAGAAGTGGTGGCGTTTATTTCGAGTTAAAGGTGAGAGAATTTTCGTGGTCGGTGTTAAAATTTATCGGGGTAAAACAGAAATAAACACGTGGCCCAAGGCAAGTCCATCGAGAGGGAAGGAGAGGCAAAGTGAAAGAGGGAGAGAGAGAGAGTGAGGGAGAGGGAGAGAGGGAGAAAGTGGACTTGACAGTGAGGAAGAAAAGCCGTGGGGAAGAGGGAGTTGAGGAGTACAGAAGGGGTGGATAATCGACCCGTCGATCGAAGGACACAAACAATTAATCGACGAGAAGGAGATTGACTGGTCGCTAAGGACCAACCAGACGTCCAGGTGCTCATCTCCCCGAGGACCTTTCACCGTATTAAAGCTGGATTCCAGCAACCTCCGATGAAGGACCTTCGAGTGTTCGTAATAGGGAGTTGTGATATCTCGTTGGTACTTTGACAGGGACATTGCGATTCTCGACAAGGGCCAAAAACATAAATAAACAGACGAAATTCAAATGGGTTATGGACACGAATGCTAAATATTCAAGCGACCGTCGAGAGGCAGCTAGAAACATGACAGTGAATCATCTAAGGTTCTTAAATGCTCGCGATTAGTATCATCCCCTGCCAAGTCAGCGTTTTTCAACTCAACCGTTGACATAACGAATAATAATAAACCTTAATAAACCATAAATCGTCGAAGTGAGGTGAATTAATAATGAGTCAGTGGAACACGCAAACAGTTACAGAGCTAAACATCGAAAAAATTGGATTCTTGGGAGATTGTCACCGGATGTTGACGCTCTCATCAACCACCGACGAGTGACAATTGAATTTTTCATTAGCCCATGTGGAGGGTGGCACCACTTGACATTTATAGACAAATGCTCGGATGCTGTAAGCAATAAAAAAGCAAATATTTGAGGAATCGACGAGAGCAAATTCCAAGGGCTTTTATCGGCCGTCGGCTCAGACGAACGTGGGCATACAGTAACAGTTTTCCGGGCGTGAGTTTTTTTTCCTCCTGGCTAAGGGTGCGGTAGACAGTAAGACTGAGTGAGATAATATCTTTTTTTATCTTCTTCCTCTATCGCTTCCGTTGGGATTCTTTTTCCTCAGAGGATTGCTGTGCGCTTCGCGAAGGGTGGCCGAAGGTGAAAAAAAAAAGGTTTGCGTTGAGAAGAGGCAGCGGGGGTGGCAACGAGGAAGCGAATCAAGGGGGAGGAAGAAGCGAATGGAGCTTCTCGGCTCTGCAACATAGCGCGCCCTGAGGAAGATACTTTGACGCGCGGGAAGCTCCGAGAGAACGAGGAAAAGGAGGGGAGTCGCCCAAACCGGAGTCAGGCGTACGTCTGCACTTACCGTTGATCTTGCACTACTGTGGACGCAACCACTTGTAGAGGCGCACCACGAAGAACGAGCGTACCGCACAAATCCTTTGACACCTTGGAAACTCGATTTGCTGTGACGACGAGCAGACGTAAAATTACGAAAGGTGAAAAAAACGACGTCTCACGTTGAGGAGGAAGAGTTGGGGAACAAACAGGAAAGTAAAACGAGGAGGAGAAGGAAGCAGGACAGAGCTTGTGAACTCTGGAACACGGTGCACCCCGAGGAAGACACTTGGACGCGTTGGAGAGTCCGAGAGAAAGAGGGAAAGGAGAAGAATCACCCGAATCAGACTTGGGAACACCTCGGGACTTAGCGTTGCCACTATTTTTGATGCAACCACTTGTGGAGGCGCTGCATGAAAAGTAAACGTACTGCAAACGCTTTCGCACATTGAAATCTCGGCCTGCTATTCCACCAGGCGAGCTTGAGAGTGAAGAAGCTAAAAAAAGCCGAATTAGGAGGAGGGAGCAGGAGGAAGGGAGCGAGGAAGCAAATCGAGTGGGAGGTGGAAGTGTATTAGAGCTTCGGGAGTCTGGAACACAGTGCGCTCTGGGGAAGACACGTAGGCGCGCGGGAAACTCCCAGGAACAACGCAAAAGAAGGGGGAGTCGCCCGAAGGAAAGACTCGGGCATAGGTCGGCACTTAGCGTTGATCTGCACTACTGAAGTGAGCGCAACCACTTGTGGAGGCGCTGCACGACGTCCAAACGCACTGCAAATGGTATCACACTGTAAAAACTCGTTGCGCCAACCCAACAATCGAGCTTAAGGGTGTCGAGTCGATGGAGAACAAGTTGCAGCGACTTTGAGGAAGAGTCGATAAAAATTGACAGCACTTTCGGAAGATGAATAACGAGGGAGAAGGTGGAGTGAATTTCAAATTACTTTCTTATTGAATTAATTGTTTGCCGATAATATTCGAGTGCTTTGTGGAAAAGTGGCGTGGGTGAAAGTTGCGCGAGATGTCGATTCGTGAGATCTTCGATACTTCAAGGCCACGTGCTCGCTCAGAGTCGCACGGTCGTTCGTTTGATCTCATCGAAATTTGCACGACTACGAGAGAGCGACTGACGACATTTTTCTAGGGGATTTTTCGAGCGTGAGGTAAACATTTTCCTTTCTTTCTCTTCGGTTTTTTTTTTTTTTTTCTTTAGAAGAGGCTCTCACGAATTACTAACCAACGAATACAATGCTCCGTTTGTAAAGCATTTGGAACAAAACCGTTGGCATTGATCGAGTGAAAGAGCAGTGCGATCTCGGAAAGCCTGAAGAGCGGTTAACGATTCGTGAGCCCAAAGCCTATAACGCATACCTCCTGTGTTCTTGTATATCTATAACCAAGAAGCTCGTGATTCGAAAGCTCGTAAAGACGAAACTCGAACGCTCTAAACAGCCTCAGGGCGTCACCAGCTTTTTTTCAATCCCTATTAAAGTCGGCGTTTTCATTTTCTCTAACGGCTGGCGTTTCGTCTCCAAAGGCTCGTAGACAAGAGTAAAACACGAAACGAGTTTCCAGCCGAAGTAATTCTATCGAGATTGCTCTGGCGAACGTTATTATTTATTATGTAGATTGAATCGTGTACCAAAGGATAGCGAAAGATAAATTGGAATAAGTCGATGTACAAACCATTGATTTTGCATTGATACACCAACTCCAGTAAAACTACATCCAATTTTAAATAATTTTTTTGCAGTAATGTCGGCGGTGACAAAAACGTAACATAGAAAAATTATCACTCTGAAAAAGAAAATTAGAGGTCCTCCGAATTTTTCGTGATCGTTATAAACAAGCATAGAATAATTTTGACGGGTAATAAAAATATGAATATCTTTGTCTTGAGAAAAAATAATAATTGCTATAATAACTTTTTAAAAAACTTATAACAACTTCTTTCGATTTATTGAAAACTTGGAAACAAAGATTGTATTTTGCATGTAAAATGCATGACTTTTAACACGGTATTAATAATCAATGATAGATAGAATTTTATTTATTTAATAGAAAATCGTGTTGGTGAATATCAGAGAGGAGATAAATACATGACACAGCGAGATGTTTATGCGTACAGAGCTCTCAATATCTCGTTAGTTTTCCGTAACATCGAACTCGAATGAGCACAATGATATTAGCTATAACAAAATCAAAGCAAACTACACACACGTGCACACACTGCAGCCTCTACGCTCTCTGGCTTGATTCGATTCGAGAGCGCTGTATGTCTGAGCGTTTCCGGCTGTTTCTACTGCAACGGAGCCAGGCGAGAGTCGAGCATCGACCGCACGCTGCTGGACTAAGCTACAAGCCGAGTCTCCATCGGCTATTCGAGCTCTCGGTGGTACCGTACCTACAGGCTCACTTACTTTATTCGATCAGCGCAAACCAATTTCGTACTGCTAGACTTTTAATAATTAACTCTCGTCTAGTAACTGCTTTTTAAATTTTTTATCAATCTACCGTCTGAATAAATGAGCTATGTACATCAGACAACAACGAAAAATCTAAATTCTATCCACGTGGGATTTTTTCCATGTGAAAAAAATAAAATAAAATAAAAGTTTTTTTTTAAACAGTATTTCTTATTATTTCTCCAGTAATAAATTTTTTTAAAATACAGAAATCAACATTTTTGCCTCGTTGACAGTTCAGCTCAATTTATTTGGTATTATTTTTATAACGGGAAATGTATTTTACAATTTTTTAGAGCCTTGAGTATTCTGATTTTTATCTCGTCTTTCTTGAAAACAGATTTCACAGAAAAGATGCCGAGTATCATGAAAATCCGCAGTCTTATTTCATGGTAAAAGCAATAACCAGCTGCGGGTACTAAAAGCACCTATAATCTTTTGCCGTTTCTCATTTCCCATCCTTATCTCCCAACTTCTTTCGTTTCTAGTTATACCGAGGCGTTTTATCATTGGACGTTTATATCATTCCATCAGATTCATCTTTCCCGAGTCGGAAGTGCGGCATTCTTTGGGACTCTCTCTGTCTAGTCGAACCTCGTCCACGTCATTGATCATAAAATAAATGATTTTGCGCGAGGCATGATTGTAGTGCGATCGAAGGCGGATTCATCCACTTTCAGATTACGACGATTCCCTTGCCCTTCTCCACTCCTTTCTCGCTGCCCTATAAATTTCCGCAGGGCATTCTACTTATCGTCTATCGCCGAAATGCTTCTAAAAAGCCTACTTTCCGCTTCGCAAGCGCCAAAGATACTGGCTAACGTATTGGACATTCATAACCACCCCTTTACTTTCTAATTCACTTTCTCTATTCCTCAGTAATCGATAAATAATTTCCCATTCATTGTTTTCAGTTTCTGTGGAAATTAATACCGCAAAAATGTTCTCCTCATATTTAATGACATTTTTTGTACAGTTGCGCGTCATTGTCGTAGAATATCTCGATAAGGATTGGACAATTTATAGTATAAATAAACAAATTAAGAGGCAATATTTGAAAAAACAAAGTAAATCGTTGGGTAATTCCGAAATTTGTTAACAGGAAGTTGAATGCATGAATTCTGTCATGAGTGATATCGAAAAATTGACTATTCCTAAAAATAATTGTAAAATATTTCAATCGGATTTTTTCTGAGCTCCAAAAATTTATATCTTGAAAAAAAAAAAAATTCCTTCGGAGAATTCAAAATTTTTGATTACCCGAGAGTCAAGTTAACCTTTTTTCGCGGACGTGCATCGGAAATCCTGTATGCCGATAAATAATATTCATGATATAATAATATGCCCAATATCCGTGACGTAATAGCAGAAGCTATGGACCAAAGTCGTATATCGTAGTGAGCCATTGCGGGGTGTAGGATAACGAGGTAAATGGAAACTTGGCTCGATCGATCAACGAGATAAATCATTTCCCCGATGACAGACATAGAAAGCCTGGAAATTTTGGGGAGTGCCCTCGCCACTTTCCTCTCTTCCTGCTAACTTTGACAAAGACGTAGAGCGTCGTACGTGAACTCCCCACCTACTTCGCAAAACTCGTACTCACTCATCGCTTCTAGGAGAAAAGTCTCTATACACACACACACATATATATATATATATACCAATTTCTCAGCGTGCACTAGTTGTATATGCTGGCGCCTCTCTAAAGTACCGAGCACTCTCGACAAACCACTTGTAGACGACAGCGACCAAGACGACGAATGCGCAGTCGAGAAAAGTAGTTGAGCACTTAGTCGAATGAAGATTAGCGTAAAGCCAATTCTTCGGCTATTTGGTGATTGAATTCGCACGGGACCTGCAACGAAATTAAGCCCTCCGATTGCTTTTAACGCACTGAAAAAAAAATTTTCTTGTGCTAAAATAGTGACGACATTGCTAATTATTTGCTAACCCAACAATTTTTCTTTGGCTTTTTGCTAAGTCAAAAAAATACTTTGATAGTCCGAAAAAAAAAAAATATTCTTCCAGGTTTGCATTTATTACAATGTTATCACTATTTTTAGCGAAAATCTTGGTGGGCCTAAAAAATCGTTTTCTCCATGCGGGAATCCCCAAATTTCACTCATTGACCATCACGTTATTTTTACTGCGGTGTTTGAAATTTGGTGATTGAATTCGCACGGGACCTGCAACGAAATTAAGCCCTCCGATTGCTTTTAACGCACTGAAAAAATGATTTTCTCGTGCTAAAATAGTGACGACATTGCTAATTATTTGCTAACCCAACAATTTTTCTTTGGCTTTTTGCTAAGTCAAAAAAACTATTTTGATAGTCCGAAAAAAAATATTCTTCCAGGTTTACACTTAATACAATATTATCACTTTTTTAGCGAAAATCTTGGTGGACCTAAAAAATCATTTTCTCCATGTGGGAATTTTCAAATTTCACTCATTGACCATCACGTTATTTTTACTCCGGTGTTTGAAGGGAGAGAGTTGAAAAAATCATCAAAGGGATGTCGATGGGAATTTTGGATTTCCTCGATAAAACCCCTCGTATAATTTATTCTCTCATTTAATATCGTTTTATTTTCAGGCGCATCGAGCACCGTAAAGTCATAGACAAGCGGGTCCTGACCGTAGGGAAATTCCAGGCTAAATTATCGCGCAACGATATATACAGAGGAGGACGATAGGGACTGAACTCTACGAACGTGGAATCTATGGAATTTCGATGAATTATTCGACGAGAGCTGGTCGATTCTACCCAGCATGCTACTCCTTCTCGTTCTCCTCCTCCTCCTCTCTCTTTCTCACTCTCTGCACTTCTCCTTTCCGCACTGCGATCGATCATCGGAGCCTTCTATTTCTTTCTTGTCACGCACAGCCTGCGTAACATGTATCGATACGTCTACACATGACATTATATGATATCTTTATCAATTAGATCATTTCGTAGCCACCGACATCGTCTTCCTTCTCCTATACTTACATGAATTCACTCTTCATCATTTCACAAAAAAATAGAGTTGAAATTAAGACCACCCATCGAGTTAAAAAGGGATTCCTTTTTTTTGTAAATAAATATTCAGTTGAGTCGTGTTAAGAATAAAAAAAATCGAAGCTCTTGTTGTGATCTTATGCAAAACTGTAAATTATTTGTCAATTTTTCACAGTAACAAACGAAAAGCAATTTTAAAAACTATTTGTGCAAAAGACTCTTAAGAATCGATTGAAAAAATCGCAATAATACCGAAGGTGGTATTCTGTCAAAAAAAAGGACAACCTTTTGAATCCATTAAACTTTCTTCATACTTCAATATGCTTTTCCAATGCCCAAGATAATGACCAACGGGACCTTTAAATCATTTTCTAAAAATTAATCTGCTAACGACGTTTCTTCGAATACTTCATTAAAATAGTTTCACAATATAAGATGCATATTTTACCCCCTTAAGCGCTCATAATTATGAAGTCCTGACATTCCTGGAGGAATATGATCCCTAAAAAAAAAAGATGTCTCGTTTTAATTAAGGAATTCTTGATCCTTGGTAACCGCGTACGTAAAATTATCAAGTTCTTGGTCCATTAAATGATGTAAAATCGCTTGTGCACATGTGACTATCATACTATACCTTTTCCATAGTAAGTTCGCCTCTTGAATAGACCCGTCGCACTTGTACGATTTACATATATCTATATAGATGGCCGACTTCTATATCTATATCAGTATTACTATCACTATACTATGTGTACTATACCACCCACGTAGAAATTCATTCATGACTCTCAACGATGCTTTACCGGAGCGTGTTAAACGCCAGCGTCAACATACTCTCGTTTGCGAGGAGCTTTCATGGGTTTTTGGTGAACGAGGATGAGTCTCGAGAGCCAACGAAGCCACGAAGATTCTAATTTAAGGCTAGCTACCGTAGAGAGAAGTAGAAAGAGGTTGAATTAGACTAGACCAGTTGACTCTGACAGTCTCTTTCATGCTCAAAAGCCAAATTTGCGATAGAAGCTTACGATTAATATATTGACTCTTGATTATCAATTCGCATAAACTTTGAATACGGCATACATATTTTTTTAACACTTCAAATTTTGTCTAAATAACTTTTCGACAAACACCCTTGAAAAGTTAAAAAAAAAAAAACGATTTCCAATGTTAGAATATTTTGGGAATATTTTGGCGATTTTCAAAAAATACTTTTTCTATTTTTGCGTGCAAATGAAATTTCACTCACTGATAACAATCGCTTATCTCTTAATGGGGCCGATTTGTTACATCGGAATTTACAGATTCGTTACTTTTTACGTGAAAAATATTCGCAGTGTTACTCATAATCATTTTTTTTTCCAATTAGACTAATCTTGAAGAAAAAAAAAAAAAATCGGACCTTTTTTCGGGTTTCTAGTGACGGCTACCGCAGGGAGAAGAGAATGGAGATTAGAATTAACAGCGGTGGCTCGATAAGACGCCTTTTCGTGCCCGAAAGCCGAATCCGTCCAGGTGATAAAAGCCATGAGCGTCACGAACCGGAATCCTCCGAAGGTTCACACAAGAGAGCCTGGATAATGTTACGGGATATGCGTGCCTAGCACCCCGTGTGTGTCCAATATGTCGCTGAAACGTTTCCGAGTTACGCGTGCCTAGTCTACTGTGTAGACAAAAGCCCATAGATTCTGTCAACCGGATCTACACGCAGCCACCCACACACGCCCACACATATATGGCATATCCTCTACAGGACGTCTAGCATTCCTCTATTATATCTGTCTGAGCTCGATTTCGCTCCGCCTGCTTTCGAGTCATTCAGAGGGATGGGATTTATCGTAGGCGATATTATGTCGGCCAAGTGGATCACACGATCCTCGAACACCTTGAATTTTCCGTGGCCTTCGGCGCTTCCCGTTCCAACATATACCTCCTCGTACGATTCCATGACGTACCACAAGACCTTATCCTTCAAAATCAGATTTTTAAAAATCCACTTCTAAACAAATCCGCTATTTTTTTTTTACATATTTTCTATTACATTGAAAAGTATTTATCCATTGGATTAGAAGAAACGATATTTTCAATCACATTTTTCTTCATTTTCATGCAATAATTTTGTGAAAAATATTGACATATGGACCAAAAGTTCTATAAAAAATGCATTACGTAGTTTTATTTCATAAATGAAAAATTTACGCCGCAAATATATTGATAGTCAGATTTTTTTGCAGTTTAAAAAGTGTCAAACACTTGCAGCGATTAAAAAAAAATGAAATAGTTTAAAAAAAAAATGATAAATATTGTTGGATCGACTGAACAAGTTTTTGTTTTTGTAACTGTGATGCCATTTGTCAGTGTGGTCGTAATGCAGTCTTGTAAATTCATTTATGCCTCATTAAATGGTCTGAATTTCGTCAAAGCTCGTTGACTATTCCCCTATTTTCTTCTCTCTTGTGCATCGCTGCCCATTTTCACTGGTCCCCATAATATCAAAATTCTTGGCGGCACGTGTCGGAATTCTCGATTCCGCGGAGTGCCGAGAGAGGAAGAGACGGCGCGTCGCGATTCCTACATTCTCGGGCGGCTCCAGCAGGAGCCACACCCTCGAAGCCGAGGACTGCTGCGAGTTAATAAAACGATGAGTACGTGGAAAGGAGTTCTCGGCGTCGCGCCGGAAGTGACTCGAGGCCAAAGTCGTGTCGTCTAACGGAGCGTCTCTCGTTGCAGAGAAGGGGTGGGAAAAGGCCTTGAAACAAGGGGAATTTGAGCGGGAAGAAGAAAAAGAAAAGAAAAAAACAATAAAAAAAGCATCAGCACAGAGGGTGAAATAAAGTGGGGTAAAAAAACTAGATTATCCTCGAGTTTCGCCAGTCGATGACAGGAATCGTCCTTTACCTTTTCCTTATTCTTCAAATTCTCTCCTTTGCTCCAATCTTCATTTTCTCACTGCGCATTCAATGAATAAATATGAACAATTTTATTCCTTCAAAAAAAAAAAAAGCTTTTCTTCACGAATGTCGACAAAATTTATATTTATTTTTAGGAAATTAGTTAAAAAATTCTGTAGAATGAACCAAAAGATTCTGACGTTTCTATGGATACAAAATTTTTGTCGCGAGATGATACTATTTTTATTTATTCTTTTTTGTGGACGTCTTCGTTTCTATTTCTATTCTTTGAATGATTGATAGTCGAATTTATAGGTAAGACACGTGACAACGAAAAAAGGTTTGCAGAAAGGGTGGAGAAAGTAAGGGAGAAAGAAAAAAGCAGATTATCTGGAGGATCGCCAGTAGCCGATAGGATCATCCTCTTTCTGTTCCTACTTTTTCCATTGTATCCATCCTCCTTATCTTTGTTATCTTATAGCACATTCAATAAATAATCTCGGACCAACCGTGCTTTCTCTTTCTGTGCTTTCAAGAACCATCGCCGCTCTACGACAACAACCACTATCACGAGGAGTGCCTGAAATGTAACAGCTGCGGCCTCAATCTCACAGGTCCCAAACAGAAAAGGGCTAGACGGTGAGTACTATGAGTATGATGATAATAATAAAAGCAGTGGCATATAAGTGCTACTGAGTTTTATGTCGCGAATACTCACCGATGGGTGTATGTGTGCTCGTAAATCGAAATCCATCTTGCCCTACGAGAATCACGAGATTAAACTCTGGAGGCTATATATATATCTATATATATATCTATATGAGGTCATAGGATTTGTGAGACCGAGTGGAAATCTGAGTGCTTCGTTCTGATGCTATTTTCTTTGCTGCTATCAGATACCATTCTTGTGGGAATTGTCGCAATTTCAAAAGCACTTTAGAACGACAAAAAAAGTATTACCTTTCTCCTCTACAATCTCCGTCTCTGGAAGAGATTTTTTTTTAAATCGAAAATAAGAAGGAAAAAAAAATTGGCCGCAATATATTTATACTATTTTCTGCACTATTTAATATCATTTCTGCTGTGAGCATTTTGAGCGTTCTATATTATAATATATTATACATATTATAAAATAAATCTTTCCATTTTTCTCTTTTTCTTCAAATTAGCAGAAAACGCAGCGTTTTTTAAATTCGTATTCTAAGCATGTGAAAAGTTATTTGACATTTTCATAAGAACACAAAATTGTTCCACGTGGCAAAACTTTTTTGGAAAAATTATTTTTCTTATATTACCCGAGTCACCCAATTCACATATACGATATTGTTATCTCCATTAGGATATCTACTGATATTAAAATTAAAAAAAAAAAAAAAAACAGGACGTAAAATCGATAACACATTGTAAGGTAATCGCTCATTGTCAATCACCAGGTTCAAGAACCAGATACTTTGCGATCTGCACTTCGCGGACGTGGCGCTGATGGAGTGCTCGGACTTCATGCAGCAGTTGCGCAGCTTCAAGCCACAAAGTTTAGGCTGCGCAGTTGCGAGGAGAAAGTCCTCGACAACACTGATTTTTCCTCTACCCCCACAGGCCTGTTCAGGTAAATAAAAACCAAATCTAAATATATAACGTAAAAAATGGAAAGTGCATTTTCAAAAGCACCGGAAACCCAAACCTTCCAATTAATGTTGCATGTGCCTACGGTACTTGGTACTAGTGGTACATAAGTTAATTAGAGTCTAGCGCCTTTGAGACTCGAGCTCGAGAACCATCCGAGTGGAGGGTTGAGAATAAGGGGTTTGAGATACGAGGGATAAAGAGGGAGAGAGAGAGAGAGAGAGAGAGGAACGATACGGAAAAGCCGTCGAAAGAGAGCGAAGCATAGAGCCACAGGTGGTTGCGCGTTCGTTTGTATGACGATCGCAGAAAGAGCCAAGGCCAAAACTAGACGACGACAACTTTGATATTCGAGAGACGTTTTCCTTTCCGTCGCAGTTTAACTTTGATACCTCAGGCTCGTTGTCACTCTTGTTAATCTGCGCTTCCTCCCATGAAAAGCTTAATTCCATTCGTGCCCACGACCAGCAATCAAAGAGACCCTGGTAAAAATGTTATTCCAAAGTCCTCGAATTTTTTTCACAGCATCCCTGACTTTTTTCAAGATCCTCATTTCTTTCCAAATATCTCAAACACTTTTCGGAACACCTTGGAAATTTTTCGTAAAAATTTGAGCTTATTCTTTGGAAAAACTCCGCTATTTTTGTGAGGATCTGCAGAAACGTTTGAAATTATTTTCTTAATTTTCCAAAGGGAATTGATGTTTTTCTTTGAACAAAAATGTTATTCCAAAGTCCTTGAATTTTTTTCACAGCATCCCTGACTTTTTTCGAGATCCTCATTTCTTTCCAAATATCTCAAACACTTTTCGGAACACCTTGGAAATTTTTCGTAAAAATTTGAGCTTATTCTTTGGAAAAACTCCGCAACTTTTGTGAGGATCTGTAGAAACGTTTGAAATTATTTTCTTAATTTTCCAAAGGGAATTGATGCTTTTCTTTGAACAAAAATGTTATTCCAAAGTCCTCGAATTTTTTTCACAGCATCCCTGACTTTGTTCAAGATCCTCATTTCTTCCCAAATATCTCAAACACTGTTCAGACCACCTTGGAAATTTTTCGTAAAAATTTGAGCTTATTCTTTGGAAAAACTCCGCTATTTTTGTGAGGATCTGCAGAAATGTTTGAAATTATTTTCTTAATTTTCCAAAGGGAATTGATGCTTTTCTTTAAAGAAAAATTGTGGCTCGAGTTGGCATGTACAGTGCCAACTCGGTTGTCATTACTCCCGCCGGGCAGAAATTGACCCGCTTCTCCCTGGAGAGCAATGAAACGGATTGCGCACGCCCACGAGTCAGAGGTTGAGAATGAGAGACTTTGCGCCCACGTTTCGCGCACGAGATAAAGTTATTTCAGCGAAGTTGAAACGGAAAGTTTTTCAGCATCAATTTAAAACGTGGAAAGAAGAATGGGAGGAGCTCATCGACGTTAGTCCAACTGGCAGAAGCGGATCTTTTGGAACCACGACCGTGACGACGGATTGTCGCGGCCGGTTCACTCTAAGTTCGAATACCGAGCCCTGAAAGATAACAGCTTGGTGTTCTACCTTACAGTGACTCGACTGTGGCCACATCAACGTGACGCCAGCAGTTTTTAGAAGAGGCACTTTGCACCTTCGGAAGAATAAAAGATGAAGGTCCAAAGATCCAAGATTCCATCCAACGAAGAAAAATGAAAAAAAAAAAAGGATATGAAAATTCGAGTGAGAATTACAAAAAGCGCAGAAAATTCGTCGGCCTTCAACGACTTAAGAAAAAGTACATCACTTTTTGTTTTATACAAGTTCCTCCTAAAACTTTCCCGATTTTAGAAAATGGCAGTTTTTACATAATTTTGTTTTTTTTTTTTAACAAATTTTTTAATAATGACATGTGCCCTTTTCATTAAGCATTGTAAAAAATGAAGGGCCAGTAATTACCGCCAGGCTATGATCGCGATGTCACGAAGTGACCCTCACATTTACCCTCGAGCAAAAGAATCTTACAGACTTTGCCTCAATTCCCACTTGAACTCGCCTCCTTCTCATCCCGCAGTAGTAACAGCATTTTCTCTGCTGTATATATCCGGGTAGACATTAAATACTTTGGGAAGCGAAAGCCACAGTGTACCTCGCGATATCGTTACCCTCTTTCCCTCCGCAACCCCTCCTGCCGATTTCTAATCAAACTTTTCCCGTCGTGAAAAGGGTAACGAATACAAGTGGTGGGATGATGGGGCAAGTCGAATCGTCCCTGAAAAAAAAAAACTCATACCTGGCCTAGTTAGTCTACCCTTGAGAAATATTAAATTCAAACGAGCGTTTTCTTTGGGTGTCTCGAAAAAAAGTTTTGACCCTATTGCAGTTTGATGTCTCCTCTTGAATTAAACACTAACTTTATAATTATGAAAACGATGGCTTTTAAGATATTCCTTGCTCAAAAAAAAAAAGTGATGGTCATGACAAATTTTAATTGGGGATTTATACGACTATTTTTATACTCAGCTTATTTATGAATAATCACAATTACCAACATTTTCGAAAACACAATTTTTTAGCACACATGAACTGTAAAAAAAAAAATTATCACGATTTTGGCACTTTTCTTACTTAACTGAATGAAAAGTCACAAATGTTACACGTGATTTTGTAATAAGCTTCCATATTGCTAATGAAATTTTTTATAAAAACAGTTTTTTCGAAAAATGAATTGAAAAAATCATGGATATTCCGAAAAAGAATTTATAATTATTATTAAAAACGTATTCTTCATATCTCAATATGAGATAACGTTGATTCCGAAATGAAAATCGAATTGATATTTCGGTTGGAAAAATAATTTGTAGAATAATAGTGAATTTAATATTTTAGACGAGTTCTGCCAAGAATTCCCTCACAATTTGATTCCAACCCCGGGATATTGGATCGAGTGTTCAAGACATCAAATCACATCGGACACTATTTGGGACGAAAGCGAGAGCGATCGCGAAGCGACGGATCCGGAGCAAGCGGAAGAGCAGCAGGAGCTTCAGTTGATGAAGCAGCGGCAGGACTTTTGTCTGTTCGAAGAGAACGAGATCGATACCGATGACATACCACGCAAGAAAACTGCCATCGAGGAACAGTGGGAGAAAAATCAAGGCTTCGAGCTTACCTCCGTCGAGCAGGAGACGTACGAGAAGTATTTCTACGGTACGGAACACTGGAATTATTTCACAAACGACGAGGATCTCGGACCGGTGATACTCAGCATAAAACAAGAGCCTATCAATGGCAGAGACCAGTTCAGGATACTCGTGAGGGCGATCAGCTACACGGTACATGGACTAATACCTGCCAGCTGTGTCTTTGCCGACCGGTATGCATATCGCTATTTATTAACCCTTTGATCTTAATTATTAACATTTTTTAAATGCACAAATTCGTCTTCACTATTAAATACTTGATCCTAATTTATTTCTATCAGCCAATATGTCCATACAGAGAGATCTTTAGTAAAGAGCAAAAAAAAAGAGAGAAATTTCACTTTGGATCTTTAATTTCAATACATACATATCGCTATTTATTAACCCTTTGATCTTAATTATTAAAAATTTTTAAATGCACAAATTCGTCTTCACTATTAAATACTTTATCCTAATTTCTTTCTATCAGCCAATATGTCCATACAGAGAGATCTTTAGTGAAGAGCAAAAAAAAAAAGAGAGAAATTTCACTTTGGATCTTTAATTTCAATACATGCATATCGCAATTTATTAACCCTTTGATCTTTATTATTAAAATTTTTTAAATGCACAAATTCGTCTTCACTATTAAATACTTTATTCTAATTTATTCCTATCAGCCAATATGTCCATATAGAGAGATCTTTAGTAAAGAGAAAAATTTCACTTTGGATCTTTAATTTCAATACATGCATATCGCTATTTATTAACCCTTTGATCTTTATTATTAAAATTTTTTAAATGCACAAATTCGTCTTCACTATTAAATACTTTATCCTAATTTATTTCTATCAGCCAATATGTCCATACAGAGAGATCTTTAGTAAAGAGCAAAAAAAAAGAGAGAAATTTCACTTTGGATCTTTAATTTCAATACATTGTGTTTATAAAATTAATAAAAAAAAAAAAAAAATCTGACTAGATACAATCGGGAAGACGTAGTACGCAGCCTCGGGAAGGAGGTCAACATAAATCCCCCGCTCACACTCGGTCAATTACCAGACACACCGGAAGAATTATTGAAACTCGATCAGGTGTTTATAAAATCGGAACTGAAGGTCGGAGTGATCTACGTGCAGGAGGGACAGTACAACGAGGAAGAGATACTCGACAACAACGATGCCACGCCGTTGTTCGAAGAGTTTCTACAAATTTTGGGAGACAAAGTGAGACTCAAGGGCTTTGACAAGTACAAGGGAGGACTCGATACCGTCCACGATCTCACCGGACTCTACTCGGTTTACACCAATTGGCGTGGCATCGAAATAATGTTTCACGTCTCTACGTTATTGCCTTACGAGAAGCACGATCCTCAAAAAGTACGTCGGGCTTTTTAAGTTAATTACATATCAAAAGGGTCGTCATCCTCCATCATTTAATATCATGAAAAGATACTCAATTATTTGAGAAGAATTTTTTGCCTTTCCGCTTATAATTATAAATGTTTATGGTGTTTTTATAAATTCCAGTTGCAAAGGAAGAGACACATCGGCAACGACATTGTGTGCGTTGTATTTCTCGAGGCGGACAACACGAGTTTCAGCCCATCCTGCATAAAATCCCATTTCCTTCACACATTTATACTCGTACGAGTGAGTCCGAGGATAAAACGAAAAATGACGCGATACGAAGTGTCGGTGGTTACGAGGGACGAAGTTGGAGCCTATAAACCATATTTATGGGAACAGAGCGTTTTTGAAAAAGGTACGAACTCCGGAAAGTGAAATATGTGAAATTATACTTTTTCTCGACTCTCACTAATTTCATTTCACTTTCAAGGGCCCATGTTTCGCGAATGGATGCTAACGAAAATTGTGAATGGCGAGCGTGCCAGTTATTCAGCCCCGAAGTTCGCCAGGATGCAGGAAAGGACCAGAAGTCAAATGCTCGAGGATATCGTGGCAAATTTAGCGAATCACGCGGAAACTGGTCAAATTCCAAAGCCATACAGGTAAAAGACACGCAGTTATTAGCAGAAATATTAAAGCGACTTAAATTTTTTCCCCAAATTTCATCGTATTCATTTTCTTCTTCTTTTTTTTTTTTTTTTGTTTCTACGAATCGTATTACAAGTAACCAAGTGTCGTCATTAACGTTCGCTTTTGATATTTAAAGACGTGGTTCGTGGCGACCCATCGGACACATGAGGCCGTCTTCGCCGCTCCTCGATTCCGTAAGAGATCAGTTTGAGGATTACGACCAACTGGCCAAAGATTTTACGAGGGTGTTCCTTAATAATTCGGGCAACATCGAGTTACACGCGAGTCTGTTTGACGTGTCGTTTTTGGTGCCCGGACAGCAGAAGCAGAAAGTCAGGTTCATCGGGGTTAGAGCTATTCTTGGTGTCAGAAGCAGGTGCGTAATGATCAATTATAAAGATTATTATTAATCCTTCAAATATTAATGTAGGATATTTGTTAAATTAGACAAATATTTTTCTCTGATTCCTAATTAACATGTGAATCAAACGAAGCATTTTCTTATAAATTGCTGTAAAAATTCCAGAGTGTTTCAAGAAATGTTGTACGGAATACAAACGGGTTTTGGAAGTCCCCAAGTGCCGGTCGCAGAGTTGCTCGCGAGACCCGCGCCGACTCTTCTCAGTCCTCAGAAGCCGAAGAGTTCCAATTTCCTCCAGGTCCCCGACATCGAGAGTCCTAGGTACGTATCGCATTTATCGTGCGTTCTTTTTAGTGCGAATGACAAAGCAAACCGATATTCGTGAGAAATTGGAGGTAGCGATTGAAAGCAAAAAAAAAAAGAAAGAAAGAAAAAAGTGGGCTTGAAGAGAAGGATTCGGGCGATACGCTGGGTCATTGTGACAAGTGGTGAGATGAAAAGATCAACGTTTATCGATGTCGAATGAATATTTTCCAATATCTTTATTAAATTTTATATCGTTGTAATTTTTTCTCGGCACATCCATGTCTCCTATCCTCACGGCACCGCATGTTTTTCAACTATTTCATATTACAAATAATGACAATATTAACAATAATATCGAACTGTCAATCTTTATCCGAGACTACAAAATTATTGCGAATGTTTTATTAAATGCAATTGCGTGAGTTCCGGCGCATAAACATTTTTGTGTGTCTCGATGAGAGCGCATGTTTCGTTTTGTTTTTCGTTCGTCGTTTAAAAATAATCTGCAATGCCTTTCGACTTGAAAAAAAAAAAAATAATTGATGTCGTGGAACGTATAAGTATTGTGATTTATGATTATTATCCTGCAACCTCGTTGAACGTAAAAAAAATTTTTATACTGTCAAAATCGTGCTTATATATATTTATTTTTCGACAATGAATTTTAAACTTTTTATCCGACACTTCTCCCCTTAAAAATGCCCACCTTTGGACCATTTTTGAACCTTCTATTCCTTACAAAAATTTCCTTCCCGACCTAAAAAAAAAAAAAAAAGAATAGATCTTGGACATTCTTCCGTACCCTAGAAGTGCCGCCCTGCCATTTCTGTGAGATACTCGTTCTCATATGTTTAGGCCCAAAAGTGTGCCCTCTTCGCCGATGGTGAAGCGAGCCTTCTCAAGATTGGGGACGATCACCGCAGGCTGGGGACGAAGTATAAGGAACAGAGGGAGCACTCTTCACAGCGATGACCGAAAACGTTGGGTCAGCGCTCAGGACTGCAGCAGTAAGTTATTCTCAGGCCATTCGCTACATTTTCGAGCTATTGGACACGAGAAATCTCAAGCCTCCGGTGAATTTTGCAGATAAAGACTCAAAGGACAAGGACAAACCGAATCAATCGTTGGCGGTACCGAGGCTCAGCGTTTGTGCGGACGCGCAAAAAATTGACCGCGCAAAACTCGCCCAAACCGAAGTAAGGATTGTCAATTTTAACAGAAGATTGGAACCAATCTGAGTGACTTCCGTGGACAATTTCTTGCGGCAAAATCACTGACAAAATAATTGGATTTGCGAAATTATTATTAATGACTCTGTATTTTATTTTATTTGCTTTCAGTTCGATATAATCGAATTCGATCCCGAGACCTTCAGGATTTTGTTGGATTATTTGCACACTGGCTCGTGCCCTCTGACCTGCAGCAACATCCCCGGTCTCATATGCGCTGCGGAGCATTACGACCTCCCCGAACTTCTCCAGGCGTGTTTCCACCACGCGAAGCAGTTTTTGAGAATCGAGATTGTTTGTGTGATGCTGTGCGCGTTGGAGAATTACTACTGGCGTTACACCTCAGCCTCGGAGCTCGTGAACATGATTCTCGCGTTTGTGGAGAGTCGAGCGTATCAGCTCTTTCAGAATCCGGATTTTCTCACACTCAGCGAGTCGATGGTACAAACGATAATGTGTCGGAGTCTCGAGGTAGTGGAAATCAAAAAATTCGAAGCCATGCTCAGCTGGGCGAAGCACAGAATAAAGACCAAGACTTCGAAGCTCGACGCGAAGCTCGAATTCAAATGTATCATGGAGAGACTCAGCAGAGACCTCAAATTGTACAGAATAACGCCACAGGAACTCATAAGGGTGAGTCTCCATTTTCACAAGCTCATGAATAATCGAAAAAGTAATTGGTAATATGTACTCATTATTTTATATAAAAACATATTTCATAGAAGCATTAGCGTCGTGAGTTGTGAGAAATTTACGGTGCAATTTTTTGCGACATTTATCGATATCTTTCACACTCAAAAAAACAAACCAACTACATATTACACATTTTTTCGAACTCTCTATTCGAGAACACACTTTTTGCACAAAGGAAATGCCTTTGAATATGTTTACACATAAAAATCTGAAGCGACGATTAAAATCCAACAATTCCATTCGCAGATTGTCCTGCCATCGAAAGCCATCGAAAACGAGAGAATACTGGAGACCTTAATGTTCCAAGCAAACACGGGAATGTACAGAAACGTCGATAGTTACTTGGAGGACTATCAGAAGAGGATACAGAATCAAGAGAGCTTCGATTTCGGATTGTAGACGATCGAGCGGCTTCATCCACAATTGCCGCTGCCTGAGTCCCCATTGATCCTCCTCGAGGCTTTACGTTTGGCGAAGAGGATTCGTGGAAACGTTTAATTAGGTGCGCCTCGCTTGAACACGAGAGGAAAAATAGAAGCGAAACTGCTGTGCGTGTCGTCGCGAGTACCTCCTAATTAAACGCGCAAAGAGGCGACGCGGCGAGAGCTTTTGCGACTGGATGTCATCGAGATTGCGATGTGGGATGCTTCGGCACGAGAGTCGCGTTAGTTTAAAGCACATATTGGTGCGTCTAACGCCCGAGTAACGTCATAAAGCTCGGTACACGAGAGCGCCATCGAGAAAATATAAAACACGTGGAAAACGATGGTCGTTTTAACGCTGACCTCATTGTCGGGTCGTGGGTTCGTTGTCACCTTTATCGCTGGCGAACACGAGGCAGACCGAGCCCACCGCTCATAAAACGCGTACGATTCGATACTCACACGCCCGAGCACATTCACACTCAAGCGGACGAACCTCCTGCACTCCTGAGTCCACGGCGAACACAATACAACGCACACCGGGTTTTTTAAAGCGATCCGATTACTGTAAAAGGTTGTACGCGCGCTTTTAAAGCTCCTGCGTTTTGTTTCCTACAATTTTATCGTACTATCGAGGCAATTCTTTCACGGCAAGTGGCTGCACTTTTTTTACGATGACCGTAAATTCTGGTGATTGTGAATTAGAAAACAAAATTTTCCATTCGATTTTTTCATTTTTTCCTCACGATTTCTAAAAAAAATGAATTCATTGTTCGACTGTTTTCAAGATTGGTTTCGTAATCGTTGATGATTCAAAAATTGCGTTAAGTTTCATTTGAAATGGATTTTGTTAAGTGCTATTAAACAATTTAAGTGTATTGATGCGCTTAGAATGGGATAAATGCTACATTTTTCCGGATAATTTCACGAAATATTCAAAATTCGTTTGTAATACTGCAGATTATTATTGAGGATAATTTCCACTGCTATCGCAACACTGATACGGCGATACACAAGCTCGTTCCGTAAATTAATGCATATTTTCATGCAAGTGTGAATCATGACTTCGTCGTGAAGTCTTTTTGTTCATGTTTCATTCCTGCTGGATTTACTCGGCTGTGCCGATTACAATACTAGCGGTTACACAGTAAATACAAAAGCAAAATTATCTATTTTTAACAAAAGGAAATATCTCCACACAAATTTTTTATTAATTTTAAAGAAAACTTTTTTTTTTTCGTTCTCTCATATTGCAATTAAAACATAACAATGATTTGTTAAGCTAGGAATTAACCAAAAATGTGTCTGCAAAACGAAGAGAAAAGTTTCTGTCGAAGTCTGAGAGAATTTTTCCGATTTGTTTTAAAAAAATTACAACTTTGTTTTAACACTTCAAGATTCGAATAATTCTGCAATTTCGACGATCTCATCGAGCGTCTACGAACAAATGTGTCGTGATGGACATAGGAATTATTGCAGTTCCAACAAAACACAACAGAAAAAACAAAAAAAAAACTATTTGTACACTGAGCAAGAGATGCGCAGTGCGTGACGCTTTCGTCACGATAATTAAAAAGATAAAAGAGGTATAAGGTGAAAAGCACAATTTTCGTAGGCTAGTCGAATTAAAGAATATATGAATGACTATATATATATATATATAAATATGTAATTATATATTTAAAAAAAATTGTATCGTGTAAAATGCGAGGGAAATGAATGATGCGCGTAACGTCGATTGAAAAGCTCAAGCGCGAGTACCTCGCGCAGCTATAGCGAGGCGCTCGATCGGGAGCCCTGAAATAAGTGAAAAAAGAAAAAAGAAAAGAAAAGAGAGCTAGTTACTCGCAAACGCAAAATAAAAACGAGACACGGATGCGCCCCTTTCAGTTTGATAAACATAATCTAACTTATGATCAGTCAGTACGATTCAGGGTCTTTCGTCTCGGGAGAATAATATTGCGGTGGCGAGGCTGTTAACAAAAAGAATCAACGGAAAACGAAAGCGGAACATGACAATCTGTATTATAAAGAAAACAAAAACAAACAAAAAAAAAACACAAAAAAGGATTAGCTATAATTGATAAGCGTGAATATATTTAACTTTACATGCGTACGAATAACAATAATGATAACGATTTCAGAAAACTGATAATACCCAGTAACGTTAACTGATGTAACGATAAAACATATATAGTATATATAAATTTAAAAAAAATGTATATATACATATATAATACATATATACATATTTCTATATGTGTATACGTTTATATGTATATATATATATATATATCTATATATTAATATTACTGATGAGGGTAAGGAAGTAAAACGTAACGCGTTGATATTGAGTGTGAGTTTAAAAAAAAAAAAAAAAATGGAAAAAAGTAATGTTCGAAATCTGTTCTGTTTTCTATCGTAGATTTTGTATCTTCCATACTTTAAGACAGAGATTCTAAAAAGTTAATCTGGCGGGCAAGGGCTTGGCGAAAGACGATGAATTTTCGGTGCGTATTGCTAAAATATTTTCCATTTTTTTTTTTTGGCTTTTATTTTTGCGCGATCGAGTAAGCCGAGTAATCAAGTCTCACGTCTCAAAGATCGGCAATCGTTCACTACGCTCGAGAGTAATATGTAAAAAAAGAGCGAAACATATCGAGAGCGAATGAATAAAAAAAAAAAAAAGAGCGAGAGAAGTTACATTTCCTGTACGTTTACTTGAAAAAAGAAAAAAAAAAAAAAGAAAAAGTGACAAATCAATGGTCGAAGCCCAAGCGCGACTAATGAGATTTCCAAAAAGTTCGATGTCCCATTGTACATTACCCAAAATCCCATTAAATCTAAATTAAAAACTACTCACTTATTCGTGTAGCGTGTAATAAGGACAACTCTAAAAACAAAGTTCTTTCTTCGGTTTTACTTGAGAAATAACGGATTTTCAAAAATTGGCATATCCAGAGGCGTGATTCTGTCTTGACAAAGAGACTAATTAAAGGTTGCAAATAAATACACTATCGGCCCGCAAAACTTTTCTCGAGACTCAATGGGAAATGGATATTTTTTACGTGACATCCGTTCGACGTCCATAAATACAGATTATATAAAATAAATAATTCTCAATCGCATCCATTGCAAATCGATCGTAATGTAATAGTACGTCTTGCTACACGTTACTTAATGTAAAGAGAGAGAAACGTGTGTGCAAAATAATGAAAAAAGAGAGAAAAAAAAAAAACAGAAAGAAAAGGATTAATCATTAATCGATTCCTCTCTAATGGTGGAATCAACAGAACTGTTAAGTGTCTTATTGTTCAGGCAAACGGCTGGACGAAAGTAGGTTTTTGGAGTACATGCGTTTCAATCCTATCCCCAATTTTCATCTTCTAGAGAGCGTTGTAACCAGCTCATTATTCTTAAGCCCATTTGTTCATTAATCCGATAAATAATTCGCCAGCAATTAATTTTTTCCAATTCTTGTCACTTGAGTGGAGCTTACATGCATTTTATTGTAAAATAAAAAAAAAAAAAACGAGTTTTTCCATAAAAAATAATGAAGAAAAAATCTAAAAAATCAAGACATAACGCAACAATGTCTTCATATTTTTTTTGTTACTAATCTATCCGAAAAATAATTGTTTGTATTTAATTGATTTATTTGAAATTTCCTTCCTCCAAAACGAGAAAAAAAAATTTTCAAAAAGTGATTAATATCCAATTATTCACGGGATTAATAAACAAATAGAATCTATATTACAAGATGGTTACAACTCGGCTTCTAGCGTCGGCTACGCTGCTGCCCTAAACTCGACTAACGCGTATGATATATTTGTATAAGTATGAGGAGTGAGAGTAGCGCAAAAATTGGATAATTAAGTCAAAAAGATAGGAATAAGCAAGAGGAGTATTGGGTGATCGCGTTAGTCTATGTGCGTGAGAGATCTAAAGAAAAAATAGTAATAATCTGCCGTTGACGTATGTTTTTTTTGTGTGTAATTAAAAAATGTATGGAAATCTGCAGGATTTGGAAAAAAAAAAAAAATTTCGTTCCAGCCTCGATAACATCTCGCGTCGATGGTATCAAGTACAAACTCACGATTCTTGCATTCTTTATCTGTACTCACTCTTCGTATTCATTTTTTTTCAACGTGTCCAGGTATTGTTCGATAATAAAAAAAAAAAGAAGACAAAGAGAAAGCGTAAAAAATAATTCACAGAAAGAAAATAAATAGTTATCTTTGCAACGCATGCCATATATTCTGTCCAGCCAGATTGCCGCCTACTGTTCAACCGTGAGTGTACTATACATATACTGTATTTAAAATAATCGGGTCGCTAAAATATGTTTCGATCGCTGACAGCTTTGGATTTTAGTTTACCTACATTTTATTTCCGAGATTTGAGTGCAAATGTGTCCAAAATTATTTTCTGTTTAAATAAAAATTATTTACGGTTATTGAAGCGGATATAAAAATTTTAAATGATATTATTACAAAATTTGCTCAACTCGGCGCTCATTGATAAACAAAATTATTAGCGGTCCGAGAATATTGAAAAAGTCGGAACTCATTGTATTAAAATTGAATAGATAATTACGGGATTCACTGGCATTCGTCACTCCCAATAATTATTTAACATATTTCACTAGATTGTCAAAATAATTTTCGGTTTTAACAACTACCGGTTATTACCGAAACGCTAAAATAGCGAATTCTTTTATTCGAGTTTGCAAAATATCCGAGCAGTTCAGCATCGAAACGTACATTTGCGAAAGATAGTTAAGCTAAGAATGAAAGGAAAATAAATAAATAAAATGGGAGAACGAGTTGTATCCCGCAGGCAGTTTTTGGAGTGTGTCAAAAGTGATAAACTCGCCGTTTCGCGCAGTAACGACGAGGCTAGACACGACGAGTCTCTGAAAAATATGATTTTTTTTTTTTCATATTTTCCATAATCGTAAAGAGTGTTCAGGAAATCAATATACACATACATATATATTTACCAGAAGTTTTCATGCACAAATCGGTATATTAAGTTTAATATACCATTTTATAATAATATTACAGTACTCTTATATTAAACATGACGTTTATAACGTGTTTAATGTACTGGTTATTAATTTAACATCACAATTGCATATTAAATTTAATATAGCAATTTTTGCATGAAAAATTCCGAAAAAAAACTATGTTAATTTCCGCAATGCAAATTTTTACAGTGGTTTTTTCTATCTAAAAGCTCTTTCAACCATTAGACTCTTCGCCGCAAACATAAACGTCACCGTGAATTTTTCATCTCATCATTAAAGCCATAATCTCTTGTCTCTAAAAAAAAAAAGCGAGTCGAATGTCCCGCTGAGCGTTCTCTCTCTCTCTGCGAACCATAAAAACACCTCATCATCACTGTTGTTGTTGTTGTTCTTGTTGTTATTGTTGTTGCTCCCCCAATGGTCGCTACGTGCCCGAAAATTTTCAATATTAAACCGCGATGATCCTTTTTACCCCCGGTTACATTATATTTGTATTGTGAAACATTCTCTATCCGCGCGATCGGAAAATCTACTGTTGGATGAAAGATCGCGCTCGGTGTTATATCATCATTTCTGTGTCACTTGTATTATTGTATATGAATGAAAAAAAAAAAAAAAAGAAAATTATAATAATAAGGAGAAGAAGAGGAAAGCATGTATTATATCGCGGTATAGATATAGTTACTTGTGAAGAACGAACGTCATTGTAATACCATTTATAAAGTTAAGTTTCTATATCGTGTACACTAAAACTCATCTGCTCTGGTACTTTTACTAAAAAAAAAAAGAAAGAAAAAAACACGCACGTCCGTAAAAGCCGGAATTCTACTAAAAATCGTCTCAAAATTAGCAGCAAGAATTATCATTGCAAACCACACAAAAAAAAGAAACCCTCTGTTTCTCTGATGTTTGCCTCCGTCGAGACGTGTGTTGCAGCGAGTAAATCAGGCACCCGCGGTGTCGCAATCGCGCCGTAACGAAACGAAGGTTGCACATGAAAAAAGGAAGAACAAAATGGAAGAAAAAAAATTATTATATATGAACAAGAACAAAAAATTTATTGTATATGAAGCTACTGTGATGTTACTGTTGAATATAAAAAAGTATATATATACGCATATGTATATATGAATGGGTACATACATATATATTAAAAGATGCTGTATTTAAAAACAAACTTGTCATTTATTCGTCCACATAAGTAAAGATTTTTTTTTGTCCGAGAGTGCAATAGATATTTCAGCGTTTTTTTAATACGTTTTCCATTGAACGCGCCTGATTTTTTTTTTCGCACAACAAAATGTCATCGCTCAAGTTCAGAAACTGCAACCCAACTTACGGACAGCTTGTTAATATTTTGAATGAAAATCAATTTTTGCCAATCAGAGATGTTTTTTCAATACCATTTATTTTTCTTGAAAATTCATAAATGTTTTTAAAAGCGGCAATAAAAATGTGCAGAGAGTTGAAAAAGGAAACTCGTTGAAAAAATGTATTCTACTCCAAAAGTCCTTGAAATTCAACGCTGTACAGAGAAATATTGTCTTACATTGATAGGATTGCGCGGTTGCGTGCAACTTTAGGAAGGAAATTCAATTCAGCTGGTCGTCTATACGTTATAAAATCACATTTATTTACAATTCTACTAGATTAGTGGAGTCCTGTACAAATCGATGACCGCGAATCAGTACTTACACGTATGCGTGATTTAAAAAATATTGTAAACGGTAAACAGAAGAAGTAGAAGAAGAAAGACGTCACTATAGTCACTGTATTAAAACGTTCGTTATTTTTTTTTTTTTTTTTTTCTCGATTCTCTCTGTAAACGTGCGGCTAGTTTAGCACATCGCACACGATTCGCTTGATCTATTTATTATAATGTCATTCATTTTCTTTCATTTAAAATTATCTCGTATCTCGTCCCATTTCTCTTCCCATTTTCTTTCTCTCCCTTCGTTTATCCCGCCCTTCGGACTAGCCGATCTCGATCGAATCTGTGACCAGGCAGAATCCGTTTAATCAGATCGGTGCATATTTAAACATTACTTGATCATCATTGCGCGACCTGCGTTGCGTCCACGTCCAAACGTAGATTTTGCACTAATGGTCGATAATCGCGATGTATATTATGTACAATTTTGTACACCGGTTAAACGTACGTAGTCACTTCCGGGATTGCTGAAAAGAATTTTTTAAACGGACGGTTTAGCGTCGCTATTTTATTGTCTCACGGCGTCTCACGGATTTTTTCACCATTTAGCTCTAACGCTCCAGTCTTTTGGCGTCCAGTGTAGACATTTCGGGTCTATCCTTATCGAGCGTTTCTCCATCGCCGCCGCGTGTTGTTCGATTATTTCCCTGTGGGCAAAACTGCGGTTAAATATGATTAAGCGGTGTTTTTGAATTCAAACGAGACTCTGGTATTTGTTTGTCTCGCGTTTAAAAAAAAAAAGTACATCGATACGAGGCATTTTTCGATAGTTAATTTTTCCACTCATTCGGACACTGTTTTGTTTTTTTGGTCGTTTTTTAAAAAGAATGTTTAGTAAATATTTTGTGTAAAAATGTAAAATTATAATGAAGTTACAGAGTTACGTTCAGAGGATGTTCAAAACTTATAGAACTTATGTCGGTGTACGCAAAAAAATATTCAATCGGAGAAATGATCGTTGCGAAACTGACGAAAAATGCCTGATAAATGGTTCGGATTAAGAAGCTCACCTATTTAACGTAACGATGTACTGTCCCTTGTAATAATTAATGAGGTTGAGATTTTGTAGAGTCGAGATAACGTCCTCTTTCTTGATGGATGTGAGCTCGCAGATTTCGTTTATCGTAATCTGAGCTTTCTCGTTTTCAACGAGGGGCTTGACATTGAGCAGAATATCGAGTATCGTGTGAGCCCAGTAACTTCTGTACGACAAAAGTCCAAGATCGGAAAGTGGTTTTTCCGGTGATCCAGTTTTGCCCTCGAATTTCGACAATTCGTATGAGAATTCAATGAGTAATTTGCCGTATCCTTTTCTCTGATATGGCGGCAGTGTGAGAATACACGCTACGTTGTAATCTGCCGTGGATTCTTTTTCCTTGGAGAAATATCCGACTATGTGAAAGCCCCGGCTATCGAAGTCCGTCATAACGTAGAAGAGAAATGGATCCGTGTCGTAATCGAGTGTTTTGTGGTCGAGAAACAATTTCGCGAGTAGGCACAGATTCTGAGCGTAATTTTTGTTCTTCCGTCCGTCGATTTCGAAAAATGATATCGGCCCTTTCCTGTAAATCTCGTTGCCGGGCGGATGCCTCAAATTGCATTTTGCTAGATGTCTCTCGAGGCATTTTCGACTCTTTCGATATTTCAGACAGAATTCGCATATATAAATGCACGGAAGGTTCACCATTTCTTGGGGATACGGACTAAAATACCAGGGCTTTATTCTGTGCCTACCGAGCTCTATGAGTTCAATGTTTTTCATCCTCGTAACAACATCGTCGTGACCATGATGGGCGACCATCGAGCCTTGGGAGGGTCTTGGACCTGCCGCAGGGGGTGGAATAATATGTGGAGGTGCTTCCTGCGAATCTTCGTTATCCAAGAAAGTCCCTTTCCTTTTTCTCGCCATTTTCTTTTGTAACGCAGCTTGTAATACAGCGGAGCCATTGACGGGCTCGCTGTTGATGCTGCTCGGACTGGGCGGTCTGCTGGGCACTTGTTTCTTTGGTGTTGCGGCGCCCGTCCCAGGCGTCGTTCCATCTTTCCTCGGATATTGTACTTTCCGGGTGTCCAGACACGTCTCGGCGACCCATTCGTCTAACCTTTTATTAACTATAAAGCAATTCTCCAGGAGTAATACTCCGCCTCGTTCGTCAAATTTGCATGCTATTACGAAAAATCTACCATCTAGCCACAAACAGCGATACTTACAATCTACGTAATGAACGTAGTAACATTTGATTCCTCGCACATCCTTAACGCTGATGATTTCAGCAAGGGCTGTAAATATCACTTTGTTAGGCTCTGATTATGCGAAAATAAACCAACATATTAACTTGCATCGTACGACAAAAGCCTTTATGCTAAGGAAGGGCTTGCGACAACTGACAATGTGTTTATAACACTCTGCACCTACATAACCTCAAAATCTGTAAACCGATCGTTTTTTTCCGATTAAAAAGATAAAATTAAGGTACAAAAACCTCTGAATACGAGCGTTTAGATAACGATCTGTTTCTTCGATTCAGAAAACTCTAGAATATCGGCCAGATTAATCCACAGCGAATCGATGGTCAGTCTAGTGTCAGTGTCAGAAAAATGTTTACACTCGTGGGTGCGTTTTTAAAATGGGAAGCGGCAGGATTTTCGGTGGGCTTTTCAAGATCGTGAATAAAGCTCGGGTTAAGCAAATTAAAGTACTTACGCCAGTCTTCTGTGCCGTGCATTCTAACCGGCAGGCGACAACCTTCCACCAGCGAGTTCTGGAAGTGAGGTTAGATTAATTGTAAACTCCGATATCTCATTACTGCCAATATACCCGACGACTCGATCCTGCTGCGCCGACAGAATAACAACGATAATTACCACTGAATCGCATATCGCCTCCCGTTCGTCGTGCTCCTCGATCATTTCAGTCAATATTCTCACAAAAATTGTCACCGAACACAACGATTGTTTTGAAGCGCTCGAAGCACTGACGCGCGCGCCACAACACAGCGCCGTCACCCCCGGCAACTAAATTTAAAGGGTTCTCGATGGAATCGAAAGAGTCGGACAGTATCGACTGTCGATGTGTAGCGACGAGCTTCACGCGGTGGTGAAGCACCGCTAATCGGCAACTTCCGGTCATCCCCGACCTCGCGTTACTTTGTTTCATTCTTCTGCATGTTGTCACAGAATCAATTCGACGTGAGTTGACAAGTTATTAAACTAAGATCGCCTCGAGTCCAGCTGATACAGGTAATTCGTTACAATTATCCAGAAAAAGTCGTAACTTGGTTAGCGGAGGCGTTCTGCAAATAACGATTTGAAAAAAAAGAACCGTTAAATGATTATGCGACCATGTTGCATAAAGGACACACTGTATTTTTGCGGTTGTGATATTATATTTTGATCGTCGTTGAAATCTGACGTTGCGAAAATATTTGAAACATGTTTGATCTCGATCGAATTTGGCAACTAAATTTAAAGGGTTTCTCGATAGAATCGAAAGAGTCGGACAGTATCGACTGTCGATGTGTAGCGACGAGCTTCACGCGGTAGTGAAGCACCGCTAATCGGCAACTTCCGGTCATCCCCGTCGTCGCGTTACTTTGTTTCATTCTTCTGCATGTTCTCACTGAATTAATTCGCCGTGAGTTGACAAGTTATTAAACTAAGATCGCCTCGAGTCCAGCTGATACAGGTAATTCGTTACAATTATCCAGAAAAAGTCGTAACTTGGTTAGCGGAGGCGTTCTGCAAATAACAATTTAAAAAAAAAAAAAAAAAGAACCATTAAGTGATTATGCGACCATGTTGCATAAAGGAAACACTGTATTTTTGCGGTTGTGATATTATATTTTGATCGTCGTTGAAATCTGACGTTGCGAAAATATTTGAAACCTGTTTGATCTCGATCGAATCTGGCAACTAAATTTAAAGGGTTTCTCGATAGAATCGAAAGAGTCGGACAGTATCGACTGTCGATGTGTAGCGACGTGCTTCACGCGGTGGTGAAGCACCGCTAATCGGCAACTTCCAGTCATCCCCGTCGTCGCGTTACTTTGTTTCATTCTTCTGCATGTTGTCACAGAATCAATTCGACGTGAGTTGACAAGTTATTAAACTAAGATCGCCTCGAGTCCAGCTGATACAGGTAATTTGTTACGATTATCCAGAAAAAGTCGTAACTTGGTTAGCGAAGGCGTTCCGCAAATAACGATTTGAAAAAAAAAAAAGAACCGTTAAATGTTTATGCGACCATGTCGAGTCCAGCTGATATAGGTAATTCGTTACAATTATCCAGAAAAAGTCGTAACTTGGTTAGCGGCGGCGTTCTGGAAATAACGATTTGAAAAAAAAAAAAAAAAAAAGAACCGTTAAATGATTATGCGACCATGTTGCATAAAGGAAACACTGTATTTTTGCGGTTGTGATATTATATTTTGATTGTTGTTGAAATCTGACGTTGCGAAAATATTTGAAACCTGTTTTTCGGCTTTCTACGCGAAAATAATCGTTCCCACAAGGTTTTGTGGGTGCGGATGGGATTTTTGGAAGCGGAATCTGCGACTGATGAGCTTAGTTGTCGATTTGATGCGTCGACGGGTTTTGTATCGAAGCTTTTTTGAAGTTTTGTACGCTGAAATGATGAAACTTTGAATTCAATTGAAAAAAAATGTCTTTTGAGTTAAATCGAATGTGCAAAGTGGAACCTCGTCGATTGCTTCCTCCTCAACATTTTTCGATGCTTTTTACAAAGCTTCCTACATGAGAAAGCCGGAATCGATCAACATGAACTCTCACAAGGGGAGCTTTCTAATGAAAAAAAATTAAAAAATAGCGAGGAAGCGATTTGCAAGGTTCCACTTTCCAGGCTTTTTCACCCCGTTTTGTCCAATGAAAAAGCGATTTTAATGAACATTGATCTGGATCACTCAATTTACACCCGCGCTCTTTACTAAATCTGACGAAAACAATGAATTATCAGTTTTCGTAAATGCGTGGAGGCGAACACGCCGAAACCATGAATTTATCGAATCTCCACTTTCCATCCATCGTAAATCGTGAACGAAGCCGCAATAAATAAATGCTGATAAGTTCGAATTCGAGAGAAGCTTTTTCCGCCAACGTTAATTGCCGCAGGTGATTAGGACGTTTTTTGAAGTCAGAGTTTTCACAGCAAACCGAAAGAACAGAATTCCAATCTGTCTATGCGTTAGTTGTTAGTCTTGCGTTTCAAAGCAACGTTAAAAAAAAAAAAAAAAAAAAAAAACGAAAAGGGTCATGAAAAATCGCCGACACTTTGACCCAAAATTTGCTTGGTTCCGGTTCCGATTACGGCCATTTCATAGCTATACTGAAATTTTCTTTTCGCGAGGTTAAGGCTGACGGAAAAATTGCAGATTCTCGCAATTTTTCACATCCAATTCTGCAAAGTCGTGTTTCGTGTTGAACAGGACCTGCCACTCTTTCGTATACGTGCACGCACACACGTACAACTCGGGCATATAAGTCTACTTACCTCGAAGCAAGGCACACAAGGGTTCATAGCGCCCGAGCGTGCGAGCCACCCTTATATGTAGGGCGTGGCCAAAATCCGCCAATCAGCGTGCGAAGGAACCCCGAAAGATCTCCAACATCGAAGGGAGTGAGAAGAATTGGTGTAATGTGTTGAACTTTGATCCGGGTCTAAAGGTATGTGATTATTCTTTTATCAAAATATCCCTCGGAGAAAAGGGAGCCATTTAGAATGTTCCTGTATCACGTGAGTATGCATCTTTGCTTCTATATCGTATTTTCCATGCAGAGACTCTTAAACTGTGAAAATAAGTGGTGTTGAAATTAACACCATTTCGAAATCACCTTTTGTCCACCCAATTCGTTACAAAGAGCGATGCAAGCGAGAGAGACTTATTAATTAACACTGAAATTGATAAAACCAGACATCTGCACCATTCGGTGCATTTTTTTACACCCTTAAATGCGTAATCGGTGTCAACGTGGTCAACATATTTCCGTCAGAGTAAACCGCACAGTTAGTGTACTTTTAATGAACTGGTGTTAATTCTAATCCATGCATTTAACAGCGTCGATTTTTTTTTTACAGTCCATTATGCATATCTGTAAATTTTACATATTTTTCAAGGAGTGTTTGACTTTTTTTCTTTTTTTTCAGGTTCTTCGGTGAAGACTCGGATACATTGGAGCCGGATGTCGGAAGCCGTGGTGTTAACTACCGAGTGTTATAATAACCGGGCGCTGATTTTTCGCATGAATTATTCCGGAATCTTTATGACGATCGGGGGAGAGCCCGACTCATTCGCTCGGAGTATACGAAACGACGAGTATATAAGGGGAGGATACTGCGTGCATTTAATAGCCTCGGTGTTACCTCGGAGGCCTCTCTCGCCATTAAGAATCCCACAAGACCTGTACTAGCAGCCCCGTTCCCTTGGTCCTACCTCCGCTACCTCCGACATATTACACCGGCAAGCCGCCGCACCTCTTTCCCTCGAGCCTCCCCCGCTCGCGGTGACATGACCGTACACGGAGGGAAAGAGCTCCGTGCGCTTCCTCTCCTTCCCGTTCTTCCTCTCTCTCTCTTTCCTGTGGCACGTCTACAACCCAGCCGCTACAACCCCTTATGTACTATGTACCTATACCTGCAACGTATACATTATGTAGGCATCCTGCTGGTACACTAAAATCATTAGAGACACGTGTGCCTGGTAACGCGCAGAATCCCAAGTCCTGGGCCCATTAGAAAGCTTAGATAGCCGCCAAGCTATGCCGCCCTGCCCGGAAATCAATAACAAAACAATTCCGAGCATATGCGTGTGACATGTTACGTGTGCTATCCACATATGCATACGTACATCGATATACGTATGTAGATATGTAAAATAGCGTTTAGAAAATTAGCATTTTTTTTTTTCCCATAATCTATGATACGTGGAGCACGTGCGAGAGAGAATTGCCAAAACCGCGGCATAGGCTGTTTACACAATCTTCACCGGCATTTACTTAACGCCACCACTTCCCCGATGCGCTTCCCGCTCGCCCCTCTCAAATTGCGTTGGTCTTCTTACCGCGTGGCTCGTATATAAAAGCTCGTTCAAAGGAAAAACGCTTTTCTCGGTGCGCACGCTGCTGCTTAAAATTCATAAGGCGCTCTGTTTACTTACTAAAGATACGCGACCGCTCGCTCGCGTCGCGCGCTTTCGGAGACTTCCCTCTTTTTTTTTTTTTTTTACACGTCCTTTTTTTTCTTTTTCTTTTCCCTCTCTGTTTTACCCCGTCTTTCGCTTCATCCCTCTGCACCGCGACTGGCTGCATCTTCGTCCCCGTGTCTTCCTCCCTTTTTTTTTTCTTCCGCCACGTTTTCTCGGCGCGACGCTGCTCGTCTCGTGCCCGTCGACGGGCACCCAACTCACTTCTCCACGATGCCTCACTACCGCAACTTCTCGCACATGCTAGACCGTGCTTTATCACGGAAAATAAAATCATTCGTTGCTCTCTTTTCCTGCAGCGTTGTGTTTTTTCGTTCCGCTTTGCCGCAAGCTCGCGGAGTCACGACGGAAAATTCATAGGAGTCTCTCGATTATGTGACTGTCTTTTACTTTCGGGTAATTATATATCAAACCTTACGCTAGGATCATACAAGCCAAGGGTTGCATCTCAGGATTTAATGTCTGAGCGATTAAATATCGACACTCGAGCTTTTCGTTGGCAATCGTAATTTAAAGATGACACTAATTTTCCGGCCAAGACAAATATACTTGTGTCCAACACGAGGCACACGTTTTTTCAACGACAAGTTGGGTTTTAATTATTGTAGCATACAGTCCGAGTCCACTCGAGGTAGACACAATTTCAAAAGTAATCAGAGCTTTGAAAGTAACGCCCCTCACTGCCGGCCGCCTGTTGTTATCGCCACTTCCATAAAACGTACCAACTGAGATAAAAAAGCGCGCGCTTAGATCCGACAGCGCTTTGAGTCAAAGAAATGCTCTCGTTGCATCGTAAAACGGCGTCGCGTTAATGAAAACACAATATTTGTCCCCCGTATTCTGGGCACAATGTAGTTACACGAAGTAATATATATATATATTTTTTTTAGAAAAATCCAATGCCCTTATTCACGTGACCCGGTGGCCTGTTGAAGTTGCGGGTAATTTATCCAATCACGAAATACGCAAATCGCTCATATGAAATATACATGCATACATGTAACAGAGCTTTTGCATTGGCGCTGGGTCGCTATAATTTCGATAAGCCCTTTACCCTCAATCCTTTTCTTCGACACTCCCGCTTTTTCATCGGTAAACATAATTACGTTCTTACGTACAAATTAAAATCAAGACGGATATACGTTATACCGAATATGCGCTATAGTTAGACGTCAGCGGCGCAGTCACAAGCATTTAGCCCCAAAGTCCCGGGGAAACGAGGTGGTAGAGAGCAAAGTATGGAGTGAGGCACCTACTATTAACTCATTAGGCGAAGTTCTTCGTATTATCACATTCTCTTTGAGAGCAGGAGTCGGGGTATGAGGAAGGCAAAGAAAGTGGAGAGGAGGGAGTGAGAGAGAAGGTGGGTGGGAGGGGGTGTACTTACATGGTACCTGCCGGTGCTGTTTCTCTCACCAGTACGATGCAATAGTGAGTTGACGACACACACACACGTACATACGTCTATATATATATATATATATATATATATACATGTATGTATAAACACACGTACAGATCTTTATTGCATGTTACAGACAAGGCGCAAGGGAGGAAAGCTTTATTAGGGAGTACGAGAAGGAGAATACCAGGAACGAAGGATGCACGGGGAGCCCGGTGAACCGACCAAAGAGACGTTTGGATGGAAAGAGAAAGAGACGAGGCGAGCCAGAGGAGTAAACTAGAAACAAAGTGAGAGGGAGAGTCTCGCGGAGTGGGTGGACGGTATAAGCAGCGACAGGATGGTCCCGGAGCACGGGAAGCAGGTGGAAAAGGGGGTGGCAGTGGGAGGAGGGCTGCTCCGCTGTACAACGCCCGGCATTGTTTCGAACGGGTTGGGGTATACACGTACATACATCTATTTGGCACATAGTGCCGAGGTAGGAAGCATCTTAGAGAGAGAGTGGGCGGAAAGGGCGAGGGAGGAAGAAGAACGAAGCCGCGAGAGCGCCCAGCAGTGCCTCCTGCCGCTTCTACTCTTGGTTCCGAGAATAGAAGAGGGTTTCGAAGGGAGAGCGAGCAAGAGAGGGAGAGAGGGAGAGAGAGAGAGAGTTGGTACATGTAGTACGTACTATACCTGCCGCCCTCGACGCAGAGCAGCATCGCAGCCCCTTTCGCAAAGCGGCGAGCAGCCATCTTGCCACAAACTTGACTCCACCAATCAGCGTCGAGGCTGTGGTCACCGTGGAGCTCGCACGTTGTACCTTGTACTACTCTCACGAAGCAGTAGCACCAAACCCTCGCACCAGCAGCAGCAGCAGCATCCTCTCCTCACAACCGACGCCCTTAGAGCCCACCCAACCCTTTAATTCTAATCAATTTACTCGTCGCGTCCCGCGAACCTGGTACACACGCGAGAAAGGGGCAACGACGTTGCTCTGTGGTACCGTAGCTATAGAATAGACGTACCGTGTGCTCTCTATGCAACCCTCTAGCCTCGCATCAGCGCATTTCCCTCCCCTCACCACCCCCCACCCACTTGGGCTTCTCTATATGCCTTAATAATTAGCGGGGAGATTAATTGGCGAAAGTTTACGCGCACTTAATAATGCGCACGTTGAGAGAGAGAGAGAGAGGCGGTTTACACAGGCCCAGCATCCCAAGGATTCGAGGCAATGAAGAAAAATTCTTTGCCTTTTCAATGCAGGAGTAATCGAGCAGCCCCAACGATCCCTCTTAATTGCTCGAATTCACCTCTTCGGATATCGCACGACGATTGGTTTGCATTTTATTATGTGCGAGAGTTCTTTTTTTTTTTTTTTTTTTTTCTCTTCTCTTCCTTCTAATTCGTTGGGGATCCTTGAGGAGTGATTCGCGCGGATCACTCGTGTGCCTCGTACAATCTCTTGAGTCGAGTTTCCTTTTTTTTTTTTTTGCCTCCATTTTTTTTTCTTTTATTCTCTATATATTCTCGATCCTCCGTCTTAGTCCTTTTGATCCCTACCTTGTCGAGTTCTTCCGCTGAATCGGAGACTAGAGTGACAGGGAGAAATAGGACGGGACGAAGGACGATTTATTTGTGTCGGTGATTGGCCACCCTCGCTCTTTATCTATCTGGGCTTAAGGATAGCCTCTCGGTCTTTGCATTAAAGCGCGAGGGTAGATTGGTCCGCGGGGCCGAGACCCCGAAACCCTCGCGAAGCGTACTCTGTGACTTTGTCACACCGATCTTTCCCCGACGAAACGAGACGATCAATCTTTTTTACGTTGCCACTCTTGGTCCATAGAATTTGAGGCTGCTATCGTGGAACTGGGACGGAATATATTCGTTCACGGGTCACAAAAGTTGTTTTCGAAAAAATTTTGTTGATTTATTATTCACGATTCGCCTGCAATCTTCGGAATTACCGGGCAAAATATCGGTTTGCTTTTTTAAACCCTTCGCCTCGTGGTACTTCCGTTTATTGGTATTTTTTTGATAGTTCCCCTTTTCATAGCTTTATTTACTTTCCAATTTTCGTATTTTTCTGTCTCTGCGAAAGAAATTCTTCGAATCGGTGAAGAAAAAATATAAATAAATAATGACTATGGTTGCGGCGTATATTTATAAAATCTACTTCCGGATAATTGAACAATTAGAGTAAATATATATATATATTAAATTTTACACACTTGACATACAATTTGTATGTTTCGTTACCGGTGAATTATCACAATTTGTATTATTTACCAAAATAAACGGCTCAAAGGCCAAAAGTCTCGACACGAGAGTCTTGCAGCGTAGTTGAAAAGTAATTGGAGTAAAGCTCGTGGCGGTCTTGACGATGTGGTCAATCCTGTTTCCGTAGGACTGACCGGCACGTCCAGTGTCCAAACTCAACGACACGAACGAAAGAATTAGTCCCCGCGACCGCCCAGAGAGCTCAACGCACGCGTGTACATTGAATTTCCCAGTGTATACGTCTATACGTAAAAGTACTTGGCTCTCGTTATAATGAATGGCGCGTGCTTGCGCGAGAAACTAGTTTAGCACCCTTTAAGAGTTTCTAAGCACCCCCCAGACCCGTGGTCGCGGGCTTCTTAAGGTCTTAAGTTCTTGACTCCTTCACCTGCTGCTGCCTCTGCTGGTCGCCGGGGGCACGAGACTGAGAGAAAGAGAGAGAGAGAGAGAGAGAGAGAGAGAGAGAGAGAGAGAGAGAGAGAGAGAGAGAGAGAGAGAGAGAGAGAGAGAGAGAGGGAGAGAGAGAAAGAGAGAGAGAGAGGCAGCGACGTGACGAGACCAACTTTTGTACCTTGTTAAATACGAGAGGGAAAGTGAGATAAAAAAGTAAACGTCTTGCTTTCACCGAACTTTCCAAACTCCCGACTATAACCGAACTCCTTTATTGTCATTTTTTTAACACCCTCACACTCTTCTCTATGATTATGTAAGAGATGCTGAGAAACTCCTGAAGAGATTTCGCGACGTGGCCTCTTAATTACCCTGATGCATTATTTCCGGGCCAAAGTCTTTTTAAAGAAGCGCCCCATTAGTCCGAGTCGTTTGAAAGGCAAAAGTCGAGTGCGTGCTTCAATTTATTTCCATGGGTAATTAGCCCGCCGCTGATCCATTCGTCCCGATCTGTAACACACGAAAAAACGAAGTTCATTTTAATGAGTATTACGGATAAATATTAAATTAGCCAATGTTTGGGAAGCCTTTCGAATGGCACGGTCTTTGTGACCTCCTTAAATTTCGCTGACGTTTTAAATTCAATGCGACGAATGAATAAACACGAGGATCTTTTTGAGCTTTTTTTTTATGAGCCTGGCGTGTGGCCGGTGAGCTTAAAAAAAGAAAGAAAAAAAAAATGCAAAAATACACTGCGGAGTGAGTCGAGCGGTTTAGTCGTGAAAGGCGAAAAATAAGTGCGAGGAAAGTTGACGACGGAGGTAAATGGAAAGGCCAAGAAAATTTACGTTTCAAATTATGTTGGTGTATGGACAGTCGTAGGCGAGTTCGAATAAGTGTGCGGTGCTCGACGATGGAGAGAGGCCAAGAAATGGAGGGACGGTTTAAAACCGCGGCGGAGCGAGAGAAAAAGTACGAGACGAGGGTGGTTGATCCTTTTTACGAGGGAGAGGTCTCAGCGACTAGTGCGACGACGTCGTCGTCGTCGTCGACGAGTGTCGAGTGGTTTTGGAGCTAATAAAAAAATTAACCCGCACCGGGCGCGAAGCATAAAACTCGGCGATGTATAAAACGCGCGGAGCGGATATTCAGTCGCTTCGGCCGACGGCAACTCTGGTAGAAGATCGGCGAGCAGGGGCCCGGTGGGCGGTGGGAGGCTTGGGGGGAGGGTTCAGTTTTGAAATGAGAGAAGAGCGAAAAAAAAGAAAAAGAGCGAGTCGACATCCTTTTGTTTTTTTCGAGTTGGTGGGTGGCCCTCGACGCTTACCACCGTCAAATTGGCGACGCGTTGGTGACCTCGAACAATGTTTCGCCTTGCTCGTTCCGATCTGTGTATACGCTTTTTTTTTTTTTTTTTCGTACCCTCTGCAACCCCTTTTTTCCTACCGTCGCCCCTCGCGTTACTTTTCTTCCAACCCCCACACCCACTCCCTCGCTTTCTGGGCGTCTATCGTGTACGTACTGATCTCGTTTTCTTTTTTTTTTTTTCAACGCGATTGAATTACATCAGTCTAGTGCCGTTTGCCTGATATATTCCCCCTCCCTTATATCGTGCTGGAATATAATTATCACAAATTTGCTGCTAATGATTGGAGGCCGTCAGCCTGTTACCTGGCAGGCGAGATAAGGGATGATACAAATCAGGGCTGGGAACCTTCATCATCTCATCCGATTAACCTTCGACGTGTAATTGACCGTGGTTATCATTGTTTTGCAATTAAGACAAGCGTGGCTAAAAAAATATTATGATCTTAGGGTGACCCAAGCTCTCTCAAAAGTACTTCCGTACTCGATTTTTCAATTAAATCTTATCGACAATACAATTAATTTCGGCGGTGCAGATTATTATTATGAAATATTACACTTAAAAATATTATGAAATTTACAAACCAAGTATAGTTATTAACTGTCCATATTAGATTGCACAATAAAATTAGTGAACGTGATTAAATTTAATATACTTATGTTAAATATAATATACACGAGTTCCAGTATTAAAATACAGTTGGAGAATTTTTTGATATCCGTAAAAAACAATACAATATTAAATACTCCTATAATTTTAGTATTGAAAAGCTACAAACTCAACCGAAAGCAACCAAAGATTTTTAATTTTCACATAAACTGAGCAATCCATTAATATTAAAATCTCATTATCAATAAATTCAGTACCCAAAAAAAAACAATGATTGGTAGTATTGTTTTATCGAAAGTTGAATTTCGGTCGTGATATCCACATGAAAAATGTCTGCCGATCTGAAGAAACAAAAAAAAAAATAATAATAATCTCGATGACAACAGAAGCGGAAAAAGCGAGTGGGCAAAAAAAGTGCAGTGCAGCGTCTACTAAAAAGAGTGCACGAGCGAGTTAGTATACCGAGAGGGTGGGACGGGGGAGGTAAAACACGGGGGGTAGGTAAATTGTAAGCCACCGTGAGATTCTTCAGAGTCGAGCCGACTCTGCGTGGGCGAAGAAGGGGGTTGGTCGGTCGGTCGAGAGAGAAGGGGGCGGGGAGGGAGTGAGAGGAATGTGTTGCGGGGGCAGAAGGGCGGGAGGGGGGGGGGGGGTGCAGCCCCGGTGCTAATTAAAACCACACACCACGTGTCTTTCCACGCCACGGTAACGAAAAATAAACGGAAAAGGATCTTTTCAGAGAGTGCGCACAGCCCGCGTCCTAACCCTCTCACCCTTAGCATCCCTTCTCGCTTCCTCCCCATCGCACGCTCACTCTCTCCGTCTCTGTTGTGTGTGTGTTTTTTTTTTTGCGCTCTTTCCCGAGCCTCGCACGTACACGGAGATATCGTCGGGCAACTCTCATCCCTGAAAAAGCCCACCCCCGTTCGACTTCACCCCGTCTTCGCGTACATTCTCCCGCCGCCCCCACTCGCCTTTCCCCGAGCTCTCCCCGCGCATGCCTTCATCCCATGTCGGCTTAATTATCGTCCAAGTGTTCTTTAAAGAGCGAATTACACGCTCGATGTTTGCTCTCTGCAAGAGTTCGCGGAGCTTTTCATTCGATCCCGTCCGACTAAGTCTCCCGCCCCCCTCCCCCTTCGCCCTCTCACTTTTCCACTAGCGCTTTTTGCGTTTCACCGCGTTTTTTTTTTTGCTCTTTCCTGTCCCGCTTCGCTTGCCTCCTCTCCGACGATTCCTCCCGCTGTATCCCAGCTGATACTCGGGCTTGTCGTCTACGATGAAGGAGAGGAGAGCGAGAGAACGTCGCAATCCTATAGCCGGTGCCTCCGGAGAGTCGCGCTTTTTCTTTTACGCCTCCAAGACTTTTTTTCCTTCAGCAATTTTTTCCCTTCTGTACTTGTCCCATACGCTCGTTGAAGATCGCGTTCTGCATTCGTCTCCGCATATTTTTTTTTTTTTTTCTTCCACCCTTTCCACCGAGCCTCAACCCCCGCTCGGTTCTCCTTCTTTTCTCTCTTTCCTCCTCCTTTCTATCGCGAGTCACAGGCTTTTATGGAGCGCGTACCTGTAAATGCCGCTCACGCTTAACTATGCAGTTTGTATGGGTTAGCGGTGGGCTGCTCTCTCGAGTCGTGCACGCTGGTCGCGAGGCAACACGCCGCGCTCTCTAACAATATCTCAAGCACCCGCAGCAACGCCAACGAAAAACACCGCGTGCGCAATAAAATTCGAATATTTTTCAGCTTCGCCCGAGCCTTTTCTCTCTTATTTCGCTCGTCTCACATCCGAGTTTCATTGGGGCTCAACGGATTTGCCTGCTTCTCTATCAGGCTTACCCACGGCAACCATATAAATTCATATTTCGCCGATGATTCCATAATACATGGAACGAAAGTAGTGGGAGAGAGGGAGGACGATTCAAAATAATGTATATCCACGAAATTTGGCTATGCCGCATGATTCCCCGGTCGAAAATAAATATTCAAATCTAATCTACCTCCCACACACGTTTTTTTTTTTTATTCCAGCCTCCACGGTGTCCTGTGTGTGCGTTGAACGAGCTGCTGGTACATTTCGTCCCCAATCGAAGGGCGCGCACAATTCCGGTGCTTCGATTCCGTCTCATCGATCGCCACCCCTGCGAATGCCGATCGAGAGGCCGCTCTGTTAGTGCTTTGGTACATTGGACAGGAGAGAAGAGGAGGAGGGAATAAGAAAAGAAGAGGAAGGAAAGAAGAAAAAAAAGCGCCCGAAGGGACCAAAGCTTTATTTCGCCTTGTCGCTTTCGTGGGGAGATCTGTCGAAGACGAAAAATAAGCCAGAAACGGAATGAAAGAAAAGTGGAGGAGGCGGAGGCGGGCGGGAGCAGCGTCAGGAGCGAGGGGGAGCGAGTGGAGATAGTAGCGTTACGGGGAATGGTAACGGGCAACAGCGGGGCGGCCACGAAGACCCGAGAGAAGCCGAAAGCTCTCTCGCAAGCACATCTCGCTCTCGTTTTCTCTAACGTCGTACGAGGGGTTTTGCGTCGGGCGCGAGGGTCTCCCGCTGATATATTGCCTCTCGGGGAACCCTCGCGCGCCCTCAACCATCCCTTATGGCCGCCATCTTGAGGGACTCGCCCATATCCAACGACTGCACGTACGTGTAAGGTACACACGTACGTATATCTACAACAGCCACGAGGGGAGGAGGGTAGGAGGGTGAAGAGCCATCCAGCCATCCCCCATTCCTTCTCCCGCACGTCCGCCCACGATCGAAAATCCCGTTAGAGTTATACGGACTTAGCGTCCATTTTGACGAGGGTTCCGCGCGCCCCCGCAAGCACAGTTACCCAAAAACCCCCCCGGGGCTATTCCCCGTTGCAGGGGTGGCCCGCCACTGCCTCTTCTCTCTCTCGCCCTTCTCATCCCTTGCACGTCTATCTTCCGCTTTCGTTCCCCCTTTCGTACGTGGGGATAGTTAGAAATGTGAGGTACAGAAGTTTCGGTGGCACCACAGCCACGCGGTATTCCACTGTATCCCGTATGGGATCGGCCCTTTGGGCGTGCGATATGCGTCCGCAACGATAGGCCAACCGAGGCCAACACCACTCCGGAATTTTCGTCGCTGAGCTCTTCCGCACCCGCGATAACACCAAAAATCTCCCACCCACCCTCGATGGATATACACACCGTGACTTATATACGTACCCCGTAGAGAGAGATATTCCCGCTCGACCCTCTTACGTACCCTGCGAGAAAGCCTCCCGGTCTTTGTCATTCCCTCGGTCGTTTATTTCCCCCTTCGGTTATTCTTCGTAACGAGATAAATGCGATCTTTGAAAAAAGAAAAAAAGCTTCGGCGATGCCACACGAGGGTAGAAGCGTATTAATGGTCTTATATTATTGACACGATATCGGTACACGAGTCGGTGAAAGCACAATCCCGAGCTATGGCTTTCCATTGAACTGTTATAGCTTCTTTTTGCTTGTACGAAGAGTCGTGAAGACAAATGGATTCGAACGTGTGAGTCAAAGTTTTACTCGATACTGGCTTTCAATAGTGGCACTATTGGCAGTGACAGCTTTGTGGGCTTTTGGAATACGCAGTTTTCGAATAAGGGTCGCGGTTTATTAATAATTTCCCATACCAATTTCCCGCGATGGTTTCTAATTCCATACCATTTGGCATCCCTTGAAATATAGATAAATTTGGACACACGGATTTTTGAATGGTCGAAGAATATTTGACATGGATCGTAGAAATTCCGTATCGTTAATTCGGTAGCGGGATTGCGTCGAGGTGCCGGAAACAACCCCAAAATGGAGCCACGAGAATTTTCGGAGGGTCGAAGTAGTGACGGGCGCGATGGAGAACGAGACAGAGCGCAGGATAGACCGGGAAAGCAATTGGATAGCCGGGCGCGAGGGTGTTTCCGGTTACTCGGGGAATTTTCTTGCTCGGGAATAGGGCGAATTTAGCGGCCTTAACGGACTATGGCGAAGAAGAGGGACCACCTGCCAAGTACACGAGGGTAGACCGTACGAAAGGCTAAACTGCATTTTTCGAAGTCTCGGCGTGTTCTGGATACTCGAGAGTTTCCGAGTCCACGATGTACACAGTCTTCCATCTTTCACACATAAAAGCTGACGTTATATACTGTACTATGTACACTCGGAATTCTGGTGTGCTGTTGGGGGATTTGATTATGCAAAACCGAGTGAAGACGGTCCGCACGCCTAAGACCGCTCTCATTTTGTCCTCTTCTTCTTCTCCGTCATTCTGCGCTTCCCCGTCTATTCTTCTTCCCCCGAAGCGTCGCCGTCGTTTCCTCGAGGCTGTTTCACACGCGTTCTTCGTATCTGACACGCCGCAACCTTCTTCATAATTTCGAGTCAACGAATTTCCCCTTAAACTTCAGCTTCATCCCGAAATCCCTTAAAGCTTGGTTTGGAAAATATGCTTTTCAATAGGGCAACTTGAGAGGAGCCGGTGCGCTATAGTTTCACGGATAAATCCATAGACCCGTTTCTGCTCTATGGAGAGATAAGTTTTTCGATATCTCGTGAAAAGCACGAAGCAAAAGCTTCGCGGATACTCGGCAAATACAGAAAGGAGTGAAAGAAGTGCTGAATTCGTGAGGAAAAGTGCGGGAAATGCAGCGAGGAGTATTTTCTGCTGCTGTCGCATCTCACGGATTTTCCATTATATCCCACAGATAAATCTATATTTACATGTATATACAATCCCCAGTTACAGTTGAGCCTGGCAATAATGTATGCCGGGCTAGTAGGCTTAGGAAGAAAAATAATCGGTTTTTTTTTTTTTATTTTTTCCAAAGCGGCCGCACCGAGGGGGATGAAATATCTTTCTCTCTCTCTCTCTCTCTCTTTTTGTCGAACCCAAGCGCTACTATTTTCATATGCAAAATCGATGCCCGCCCGATCACAGGGCGAATCGTGCTCTGCCACGAGAGTTTCGTCACCCTTATTTCCACTGGTAAACTTGGAAGGCTCGTATTTAAATTTTCAGTACTTTTTATGTGCTCGTGTCCTTCTCTCTCTTGATTGTCGCGGATCAAGAGCAAGAGGCGCGTCGATACTGAGGGATGAAGAAAAGAAAAAAAAAAAAAAAACGATGAATCGAAACGTAGGTACATTATTTGGGCCCGTTCGCAGCAGCAGCTGCGTGGGTCCTCTGGTTTTGGTTGAACCAAAAAAAAAAAAGAAAGGGGTTGCCACTCGCGGAATTAGAATATCCTCGCGGTCTCATTTGAATTTCAATCTATACTCCCCGACTGACGCACGCACACACATTCACAATATCATTCGCGGACTCTTTTTATCCGGGCCACGGGGCCTCATGGATACAGTTCGTGTAACAATTGGGACCGTGAACACCGGAGAGAACTCTCAGGTAACGAAACGCACCCGCGAAGGGTTGGAACTCCAAGGTGCACCGTATACGGTCCGATTAAAAATTTAGGCTACCTGAAACCCGGCCAGGCTAATACCGCAGGTATACCTAAGCGCGCAACCCTTTCAGACCCCGTTGTACCTCATTAGAGCCGCGTTAAACATCAAATCTGGAGCACAACTAGGTACTGTCATTTTTTTCGTTACCCCATTGGTCCCTTTGATGGTTTGACCTGTTTCGATAAGAAACTAAATTCGCTGAAAGCCGACAACGTTCAGAATCATTTGATTCCAATTTTTTCAGTAGTACGACGAATGTTGGAACGTTAGATAAAAATTGCTGCCATTAAACGCCGCATCAGGCGAACCAAAGTCTTTGTATATCCGTAATCTCGTAAAACAACGTACGACCGGATATTCAATGTTGCAGGAAATCCATAAAAGACATCCGTAAATTAGAAATTTCCCGTTGTCACGACTTTTTTACAAGCTCGCAAGCGTGTCCCTTTTACGTATCGTTGCCACAGATAACCAACGCATTTCAAAGTGCGTAAAAAGTTGCGGTGACGTACAAGATGGGAAAAAACGCACTCTTTCAACACCCTTGGTCTTTAAAGTGTCGTATGGGATCCCATTCGTGTCCTCCCACTTATGGTTAACGTCCCTGCATAAAAATTTGAATTTTCTAAAAACTCTTTGAACCCCAGCATCGCTCGCGCATTTTATCCCAAGCTTTCGGTGATAAAGTGGTGAACCCACAATGTTAGATTAAAATAGTTGCTGTTAGCAGACGACCAGGCGAACCGGAGCTTTTGTACATCAGTGATCTCGTAAAATCACGGATGCATGACGGGATGTTGAATACGGTACGTCCTACCGTACGGTACGGTACGGTACGGTATGGTACGGTACGGTACGGTACGGTATGGTACGGTACGGTACGTCTTACCGTATTCAACATCCCGTCATGCATCCGTGATTTTGACATACCGTAGGAAGAAAGATACGTAACTTGGATAGACAGCCAGGCACATACGTCTGCACCCGGATAGCAGTGAGTGAGTTAGGCTCGCGGAAAACGTATATAACTACTTTTCTGTGTAAAAATCTAAATTTGGTAAAAATTCTTCGACCCTCAGCATCACTCGCTCATTTTATCCCAAGCTTTCAATGATAAAGTGGTGAACCCACAATGTTAGATTAAAATAGTTGCTGTTAGCAGACGACCAGGCGAACCGGAGCTTTTGTACATCAGTGATCTCGTAAAATCACGGATGCATGGCGGGATGTTGAATACGGTAGGACGTACCATAGGAAGAAAGATACATAACTTGGAAACTTTGGGTTGTATCGTGGAGGGCAGCCCACAAAAAGATAGTGATGGTTTGCGTTCGGTGAATGCGTCGCTCTCGGTAGTATCCATATCGCGTAACATAGACAGCTAGGCACATACGCCTGCACCCGGATAGCAGTGAGTGAGTGAGTGAGTGAGGCTCGTGGAAAACGTGTATAACTGTGCAGTGGAACAGGGAAGAGGATAAGATGGGAAGCCATAGCCTGGGGCCTTTCCTTCTGTGTGCAGCGTTCTGTGTATGCCGCACCTTGCTTCTCCTCAAGGTACAGTCGACGTAAGCAAAGCCCGCTTCTCTCTTCATTCGAGTTTCTCACAAATGCGACTCTTTCCTTTTATTCTTCATCGCACCGAACAATATTACAATTGCATTTACATGATTCACCGCTAACATGGTAACGCAACAAAGAATAGATGATTAATGAAATTTATTTGTTTGTTATTTTGTTTTTTTTTTTTTTTTTTTTCTAGGCTTGAAGAGGGAATTCTTCAGCTTCGGATTTCTTCATCGATTGTCTGGGTGGATCGGAGAAATATGAAAAATTGAAAAATAACGAGGATTCAGATTTTTGGGATTCACTGTACGTTAGCACGTCGAGTCCGTCAAGTAACTCGTGTGCTAGTACCACCCATGTGTGGACTGCAAGTTTACCACCGACGACGGCGAAATTTTAGACCCGAGAGCGAGGGCGCTGAGCTTGCGTCGCGGCATTGGTGTGCCCCGTCCGCTCGCGCGTTCGCGGTATCCCCGGTACCGCATCGTGTGCAACCAAAAGCTCTCTGCTCTCTCTGCTCTCTACCTCTCTCTCTCTCTCTCTCTCTCTCTCTCTCTCGGCGAAGAGGAAGAGGAACGAAACGTCGAGCCAGCATACACGCCGGCAAAGTTTTGCTTCTGCCTCTAGCCCCGGGGATTTTGGTTAGAATATTGAATCTGCCGAGTGGAAGCTCTGTAACGAGCGGTGCACATGCACATACTACCAGTGCCGCTTGTACTATACGTACTATATACTATGGCCGGGCTAACGGCGTCCCACGAAACGACCTCGAAGTCGACAGCACCAGCGGCATCCATGCACCGCGGATAATATAATCCCGAGCCTCGCTGGTGTACGCCAACCGGAAGAGGAGTAGAAAAAAAATAAAAAAAAAGGTAACGATCTACACATGTTAAATTCTCGTGGATCACTTTGCTGGATCTTGAATGCGTGAAACGTGGCGAACAATACGTTCCCGCACATCAGTTCGCTAAACTCTTCATTTTTTCGTACATTCCATGCAACATTGCGAAGACCATTTCGTTTCACTAAACGAATTTTTCTCAAATTTGTATTTCAGGCGAAGCCTCAACTGAAAACTAGTCATTCTTTGAATTGCAATTCCTAAGATGAATCAGTGCGAAGCGAATGGAATCTTTGTGGATATCATTCGCAATGAATTTGCTTTTAATCGGACATGATGAAGGGACGAGGCAGTGTGAGTTACGGTGCGCAAGCCCCCGAAAGAGGTCGGGGGTCGTAGTCGTGGGCTCGGGATGAGTTTGCACGAAGCGACCTAACCCGAGGAGAGCAGGACCGCCACGGGCGTTAAATTTTCGGCCCGTGGATTTGATATACGAGGGTCAGGCCATGTTTCCGCCTGTTTTGACCACCAAAGGGGTCGGGGCCGTGGTGCACGCCCAGGGTCATACGCTGACCCTTGTCGGGTTCGCGTGCGTTCACTGTTACTGCATAACCGCGCACCGGTCAGCAGCAAAGGAGTAGTCCACGAGAGCCCAAACCTTTGCCGTGGCTGCTGGTCCTTCGAGGATGAGTCCTCGGGCTTCCTCCTCGTCAAGGGACATCCTCGTACCCGGGGCACGCGCCGTTTCGCCACGAACGGCTGGCTGAACAATGTCGTCCATTCCCTTCCTCGCTCGCCGTATTATCGTTCCTGTACTTCTCTCGTCCCGTTTTTTTGTCCGTGGCTTTAGCGAGTGGAAAGGAGTCCAGGTAGTCGACGAGAAGCTGGCCAACAGCACCCCAAACGAACCCGCGACTAAATAATAGAAAAGCGTAGCCTTCCTCGTCTGCTCTGCATATATCCCTTTCGCTATCTAGGGCCTGGAGCGCGAACGTATTTTTCAACGATCTTGTAGGAGCAACTCGCGGTCCGTACTGCCATTGTCTGTTGCCATTGTCCATACAGGGCACTCCAAAAATGGCACAGTCTTCTTCGGCATGTCCGAAATGTAGATAACATGGATAGTCCGAAGTTTACCGTGTCTGCTCCTAGAATGAGATCTTCTGGGGTTATTTGAACGGTCTATAAATGAAATATACGTCTTATTAAATTTTTTTTTATCCTTGAGAACAAATAGATCCATCACGACTGATATTCTCGGTTTCTTTTTATTTATTGTTGGGTTTCCTTGAAATTTCGTATTTCGGTTTACATGATGATGATGATGATGATGGTGGAGGAAGCAACACCTGCACGCACCATTTTCCTGAAACTGGATCACCGCGTAGAATGTCCGCACTGCCATTGTCCATACAGGGCACTCCAAAAATGGCACAGTCTTCTTCAGCATGTCCGAAATGTAGATAACATGGATAGTCCGAAGTTTACCGTGTCTGTTCCTAGAATGAGATCTTCTGGGGTTATTTGAACGGTCTATAAATGAAATATACGTCTTATTGAATTTTTTTTTATCCTTGAAAACAAATAAGTCCATCACGACTGATATTCTCGGTTTCTTTTTATTTATTGTTGGGTTTCCTTGAAATTTCGTATGTCGGTTTACATGATGATGATGATGATGATGGCAGAGGAAGCAACACCTGCACGCGCCATTTTCCCGAAACTGGATCACCGCGTAGAATGTCCGTACTGCCATTGTCCATACAGGGCACTCAAAAAATGGCACAGTCTTCTTCGGCATGTCCGAAATGTAGATAACATGGATAGTCCGAAGTTTACCGTGTCTGCTCCTAGAATGAGATCTTCTGGGGTTATTTGAACGGTCTATAAATGAAATATACGTCTTATTGAATTTTTTTGTTATCCTTGAAAACAAATAAATCCATCACGACTGATATTCTCGGTTTCTTTTTATTTATTATTGAGTTTCCTTGAAATTTGGTATGTCGGTTTACATGATGATGATGATGACGGTAGAGGAAGCAACACCTGCACGCGCCATTTTCCCGAAACTGGATCACCGCGTAGAATGTTGTACAATAACAGTGATAGGGCCCAGTATCCCTTTGTGCAGGACGTACGTGAGGGCACTTCCGTCCAGGTAGTCACAAGGTTGGGTCACCTCTTCATGAATGCGACTGTCTGTTACACGATGAAGCGGTGACCAGTGGTCAACGGGCTTCCGGCACGAGTCATCCGGCTATTCCGGTGATCTCATTTGAAAAATTCAGGTCGAATGCCGGAAAAAATGTTGGGGCGCCTGCTGGCAGGACAAAGCGACGAGGGCTTCCACAGGCGACATGCAGATTTTTCCAGCGCGCGACCCTCGCTCCCGCGATTCGGAATTACAAATATATCGATGGCATTGGTTCCAACTGTCGGGGATACAGCAGTTTATTTTCCAAAGCGGGGTCTTTCAATGCGTGCACATCGGCGCGTGTGCTGGATTCGATACGACACATCAGATCGCGTCATAAATCGAGTCCCGGCATGCAAATTGGCCGCCCCTCAACTATTTTCTTTTTTTTTTTCTCTCTCTCCTTTATCCAGCGCGTCACTCAAGCCCCGACGAATCCCCTCCCACTGCTTCTGACTCGAAACTCTTCAGCGTCTATGAGAAACAGTTTTCCGGGAAAATCTTGGGCGCGAAGAGAATTATCATACACTCCGGTGATTCCTGATAAGATGGCCGAGCGTTATCTTCAACATTTTCCGGGTATTCGTGGAAAATAAGTGGCGGCATGAAGTGCCTTCTTCATCAAGTTCATCAGCCTCGGCCAATTTCACGGCTCCCAATGTTTGCGTAAACAGCTGCATCCTCATAATTTCCATGCTGTTAATTAATCATACGAGCTTTCGGCAAGGCAGTGGCAATCGTGTCCCCAAAAGCCCTATGCAAATATTCCGTTTCTCATCAGCGCACGTTATTCAAACCCTGAAGTGCCATATTAGCTTCGCATGGCAGTCCAGAATTATTTTAATCGAAAATACGATACAATCGACACGTCGGTAGAAAGCTGGAAAGCTGAAGAGCAATTGAAAAAAAATTATCAAACGAATGTTAGAAAAAAAAGCGAGGACGTGATATCCGCGTCTTCGCAATTTGCATACGATTAATTAATCATGCGAGCTTTCAGCGCAATGGCAATCTTACCCCTATCAACCCCATGGAAATACTCCGTTCCTCATCTGCACACGTTACATTCGAGCTCAGAGTCGGCATGAGCTTCGCAATCCCGAATTATTATAATCGAAAATACCTCGAGAGCATAATACACCCGATACGCCGATAGAAAGCTGGAGAGCCGAGGAACAATGAGAAGAGGAATGAAATAAAAAAACGCCCTTAAAATGAATATTAGAAAAAACGTAAGAGGGAGATATCCGGAAAGTCTGCACCCTGGGTATCCACGAGTACGTTATAGGTGTGCATGTACGTATGTGGCTCCCTTTGGGGGGTTGAGAGGGAAATATAAGAAAAGAAGAGATCGACATATTAGCTTCGCATCGCAGTCCAGAATTATTTCAATCGAAAATACGATACAATCGACACGTCGGTAGAAAGCTGGAAAGCTGAAGAGCAATTGAAAAAAAATTATCAAACGAATGTTAGAAAAAAAAAGGGAGGACATGATATCCGCGTCTTCGCAATTTGCATACGATTAATTAATCACGCGAGCTTTCAGCCCAATGGCAATCTTACCCCTATCAACCCCATGCAAATACTCAGTTCCTCATCTGCACACGTTACATTCGAGCTCAGAGTCGGCATGAGCTTCGCAATCCCGAATTATTATAATCGAAAATACCTCGAGAGCATAATACACCCGATACGCTGATAGAAAGCTGGAGAGCCGAGGAACAATGAGAAGAGGAATGAAAAAAAAAACGCCCTTAAAATGAATATTAGAAAAAACGTAAGAGGGAGATATCCGGAAAGTCTGCACCGTGGGTATCCACGAGTACGTTATAGGTGTGCATGTACGTATGTGGCTCCCTTTGGGGGGTTGAGAGGGAGATATAAGAAAAGAAGAGATCGACATAGAGGGCGTTGAAGGAAAGGTTGGATGAGGAGCGGTTTTCGAGGGGTTGGGGTAACTGCGTGAGGGACGTTTCGCGAAGCCATAGACGTTCCAGTCTTCATCCGTCGCGCTCGTGGCAGAGGAGCACAGGGCACACAGTATGGGAGAGAAAAAGCATCCTCCTCTTCCGTGCCCGGCGGTCGATTCTCACCCCCTGCTTTTGGCTCTCCGCGCATCGCCCGCCACCGCCGCCGTCGCTGCCGCCGCCGCCGCCTTCCGTTCGACCCTCTCCACTCACTCGTTCCATCGTTCAACCTCCCGCCGGTTGCCCACCCTCGATATTAAAAATTTCAATATCCTAGCCCCAGGGGTGGAAAACACATAATGTATTCAGGTGACGTCCCGACCATTCTATCGGCGAGAAAAACGTACAGTTTTCGAGGAATCGAATCCGAGCGGGCTCTCCTCTCTCTCTCTCTCTTACTTTCTCCTGCCCCTTGTGCCAGCGAGACTCTCCCGCTCCCCGTCTCACACACCCCGCAACAGCCAACGGTGTCACGTCCCTTGCCACCCCCGAGATATACCCTCGTCCTCCTCCCTCGCCACCCACATTACGTATATAACACGTCCCACGTCCACCCCCTTCTCGTCCTCTTCGACGACCCACCAGCACCAGAGTGTTCTTTCGTTCGCGTCCCTACGTTTTTTTTTTTTTCTCTCTCTCTTTCGTTTCGTTTTTCTTTTTGTTTTCCTTCAGCACGCCTAGCCTGTCCACACACAGGCTATACGCTCTCATGACGACACGTGGAATATCTTTTATCATTCCCTAATGACTTCCTCTCCCTTTTCCATTACACCTATACTCCGGTTGAATCATTCCTTCGCAGCGTTTCAGACGAAGGAAAATTTGTCCCGTCCTCGTTGAACACTGCTTGATTCCCGGCGACCTGTTTTTTTCTATATTCTATTTTTTTTTTCGTACAGAATCTCTCCAATGGAGTTTGTTATTTGATTATCTATCGTTGATTCCAGAGGCAGAGGCATGGAACTCATGGAAGACCTTCGAGGGACGTGGTCCATCGTTGGAAGTTCGTCCGGAAAGACAGGTGCAGTCCCAGACGGACTTCACCTATCAGCCTTCAAGTGGAGACCGAGACGAGGAACAAGACAAATGGATGCTGCGATGCAAGAGTCCAAAAAGTGAATGGATGTGGCGGAAATAGAGCGCACAGGAGGAGAGAGACTATTCCACTGCGGCCGACATCAACCCCTGGGATGAAACGAGAGACGCGAACTGTTTACAGCCCACGGGTCTAAACAACTTAACGATAAAATTTATAGTTTCTGTAGCACGCCTACCCTTAGGGCCTCGCGCTCGTTGGCGATGTTACTGTCGGCAAACGAAGGGCCAGGGTTGGGCTACGACGTAAACGCGGGTTTTCGAGGAGGTGGATCGGCTCTTACATATATATTTATTTGTGTATATAGGTACGTACATATCCTAACCAATACTGGGAACTGCAATACACTACAGTTGATACAAGAGACTGAAGAGAGAGTTGCCCGACGAACGAACACAACTCTGGAGAACTAGAAGGGCAAGAGGGTCGTACCACTGATGCTGTGCTGCTGCTGGTTGCTCCAGGCTCCAGAGGAAGACTCGAAGGGCGGCCCTATAGTTCCGTTTCTCCTGCTATGAGACAGCAAAGCCCTGCTTGCATATACCCACGTTGACGTGTCCCTCTCTCTCTCACGTTCCATCGCGCGTTCTCACTTGTACAGGACTTTTACCCTGCGCCCAGGGTTGCGTCGTAATTTATGGATGCCGTTCCCTTATCCGCAGGATACGAACCTCCATTCCCTGTCTCTCTTTTCCCACACGTTTGCTGTCTCTCCTATCGATCCCATACACCACCACTGCCACGGCACAACGGGTGACCTCGAAGTCGTCCACCATCAGCATGACGTTTTTTTGCTACTTCGTTGGGGATGGACAAACGTTTTTTCTTCCACTCGATAAGAAATTTGTTTTGATATCCATGCCGTACAAGGACTCGGGCATGATTTATTAGTCACTTCAGGGACACTCAAAGGGATTTACTTTGAATTATCGATTAATTTAATCGGCTGAAGATGAATGACTGATGACATGTGCATGAGACATGGAGACATTGTTACTTGAGGTGCTGACATTATTTTCCAATCAATAATGCGATACAATATTATTTTGTGTGTACAAACTGAATCTCTTGTAGATTTAAATTACGTTTTTTTGGTTTTTTTTTCTGTGTATTTATTCTGGTATGAAAAAATGGCGTTCGGTGGTTTCTGATTTTGGGATTGACCGATTCGACTTCTGATCGGTGAATCCATCGGGATTTTTTTTTTTTTTCAAGTATAATTTTATATGCATTATTTTTCTTGGAAATTTATTGACTATAGGTACGAAAATGTAAAAGTATTAACATAAAAATATAAAAAAGTAATAATTTTTTATATCGGAAAACAAATTGCAACGTGTAATCGAGAAAACAGTGACTGGGTTTGAAAAAAAAAAATCTGACTCCGTCTCAGTCTCCTGAAGAGGGTCGAAAATGATAACTCTAGCTTTAATTTCTCCAATAAATTCAATTACGCAACGACTTAATTTCGGAAAACATCGCTACCACATTAAAGCGCAATGAAATTACCGTACCAACTGAGTATTAGCATTCCCGGTGACGACTCAGCGTCATCCCCTAAATAATTCATACCCCAAAAATGTAGCAACAGGAGATTCACAATAAAATATAAATATGAGTGAATTTTTTATTCACTTAACGGATGACGGCGCATCTAGAGCCGCGGATTGTTATAAATATTTCTCGTATACGCTTACAGTTTCTTTCCACAACGATATTCGCTGCGTCTTATTTTCAAGTGCTCGAAAAAGCTCATCCCACGTATCATTGAATACATTACTCGCCAATAAAATCAGAATCCATTCTTTCTCGACGCAAAAAAAAACCACCGTTTTGCATTCGGAATCCCTCGAATCTACTTTTACCAATCTAACAGTGTGAATTTAAAAAGTAACCGGACAAAAGGCACGTCTGCAATGAATTCAGGAGCTCGAGAGGCTGTCACGCTGATTCTTTATAATTCAGCGTCGAATAAAAAAAAAAAAGGCAGCTCCCGAAATGCAAGAAGCAGGCACATTGGAAGCTTCGTTACGAGATGCAGGATGAAGAAAGCATGGCACACCGACTATGAACTTAATATAAGCTGCCAGGTCGTTCGGCAGTAATTCCTCGCATCAACGTCGAATTCTCATGGCGCACCCGTTACATCGGGCGAAACACACCAGGCTGCTCTCTGTACAGAAATGCTTGGTTTGCTGGAGCGAGGAAGGGTGCCCTCACTCAGTTTCCTTCCATACCAATACGTACATATCCATATATATATATACACATACACATAAAACCATATATTTGTCTCTGTGTCTACAGGTTCGTGTGTAGAGGTCTCCGTGTGTTGAGTCCACCCTCGAGGGAGCAGGATATGGTAGGAAGAAGAAGAACAAGAAGACGAAGAAGAAGAAGAAGAAGCCGAAGAAGAAGCAGAGGAGAGGGTGAGTTAGGGAGCTGGCGCGCGAGGACGAAGAGGAGGTGGAGAAAGGCGCGGAGGACGAAGAGGGACGGCGAAGGCGAGTGAGAGGAAACAGGGAGCACACGGCGAGGAGTCCGCAGCCCTCGGTGAGGAAAGGAGAGCGAGGAGGAGAGGAGTAACCGCGAGAGGATGAAGGGCGTAAGGGAGGAGGAGGAAAGAGAGCGGCGAGGGCGAAGGATTCAAGTGGTCGGAAGGGAGACGGAGGAGTGAAACAGCACGCGATACCGAGTGAGATAAAGTGAGATTGGTTGAAGCGCGAGCGAGGGAGTAAGACAGAGCAACCGAGTGTACGTGGCGGCCCGTCTTATATTGATTTCTGTCCACGCCACCCCCGCGCTCCTCGTACTCGCTCTCGACGTCCTTCTCTAGTTTACCTCTGAAGGCTTCTTTGCCCTCACGAGATAGAGAGAAAGAGAGGGAAAGAGAGAGAGAGAGAGAGAGAGAAATTGAGTACGGGGGTGGAAGGGAAGCAGGTGTGGGGTGAGAAGCGCTCGCCGCACTTTCGAACAGGCGGGGAGCCCTCGGGGGTGGCACTCTGTCACATTCAACCTCCCCTCGAACCAAATCCAGCGGCAGCCGAAGCAGCAGCAGCAGCAGCAGCCACCCTCCCACATTCAAATAACAAGCAGGCAGGCAGGCACCGTTCTCTCTACCTCCGCCTGTTCGCTCTGTGTAAGTCTTCGGTACTTGTGTATGTAGAGGGATGGAGGGATTGGGGTGACAGAGGGTGAGTTTCGTCCGGCGAAAGCACACCTCGATCGATTGGGCTTGTCCAAGGGTGGTGGGCACCCCCCTTCGGTCTTCGTCTCTCTCTCTCTCTCTCTCTCTCACCCTCTTTCTCTCTTTCTCTTCTCTCTACTACCCCCTCGTCCCTCGCGAGTATGTGTGTCTCGGTGGCTGCGTGTATGCGAGTTGCCATAGCAACTCACCCTCGCTCGCCGCGGGGGTGAAGCGCCATTGGCCGGCTACGGTCTCGACCAATCGTGCGTGTTTTTCCTTCGGCCACCGTCCACCATTCTCCTTTTTAACTTCACCGTTTTTCCTCATCATCGTCACCTTTGTCGCGGTCCACTCATTCATATACATTCACCCTTTCTCCTGTCCATTCACTTAGTTTGCTCGATTCAATTAATTTTCAATCGATGCCGATTAAGAGTATCGGTGTTTAATCAATCATTTTACTCCTGGTCGATGACACTTGTCGAGCGATATTTATGCTAACATGTTTATTTTGTTTTACGAGGGTAAATACACTCGGGAATGTTGCGCGGGCGGGTAAGAGAATAAAATCAAGCTCTTCGGCAAGTCGGTTTAACTACTTATCGATATACTCGCCGGCTTATTGACCTCTTTCACTCTTTAGCCAGGACGAGAGTTCCTTCTGGGAGAATTATGGGCACGATGTACGGGCGACGAGTACTCTCGAGTTCAGAATAGTTTACAGCGCTCTTTACAATGTTTTTATACCGCGACCGCCGTCAGCAACGAGAGATTCATGCGATAACACATTACCGCTGTGGAAATTTTATTACCGACACACGGGACGACGAGTTTGCCGAATAATCGGACAAAATTTCACAAGACTCGGCTACTTTCGCGGCATAATCCTCGCGTCGTCAATCAATGGAAAACGATAAACATTTTATTACCCATTCTGTCATTCGATTGTCACGTGAATCGATGAATAATGCACTTTTACAAGGGAATCTCATCGAACAATTGACAAATTGCTCGTTGACGTGAAACCGGAAGTTCGTGGCTGTCAAACTTCAGACAGAAGTCGCAGAAAATATTTTATCATCCCTTACGTTTTTAGGCCTCTCGTGGCAGGTGAATGTAATCGGATTACCGAAAACTCGATTTTGATAGGTACGAAAAATCGAAGCTTTCCACTCCATCTCTAGTATTTCAGTTCTTTATTAATCTACATTTGCACTAACGCACAAAGTCAAACGTACACTTGGTTACATTATTTCCATGATTCTCCAAGAAACTGCTACCACAAAAAAAAAAAAATAACTTGCAAATTTTGCCTTGCCATTAACTTCCATCCGATTGACTTGTTCTTCAAAGATTCCATCAAGCATTTCACCAAAAACGCACCTAAATGATCCGTGACGATCTCTAATCCCATGCACCCTGATAAGCGATAATCTATCGACGTACAATTAATTCTGCAGTGAGAATAAATGATTGCCCGCGGAGGTAGTACGAATGCGGAGACTCAGTGACTATTGAAGCGTTGACAGCCGCAATGGTTATTCGCTACCTGGCGAATAATCGTGCGGCACAGTGACTATAAATTGCGGTGACAAATGTCAAATAGAGCGGAGATCGTAGATGTCTCCACTAGAAATAATGAGCTACAGGAGATGCTGTGTACAGGAGGTAGTGAAAGGAAGAGGTAAAAGTTGCGGAAAGTTGGAGTACCAAGGTTGACGTTCTTGAGGAAGAGGAGAGTGCGAGGTGCATGTACTCGAAGAGAAAGCTATCGCGCCGTCACGAAAGAGTGAGAAGCGACTGAGCGAGTGAACAAGTACGAGGCTAAAACAAAATACAAGCCCGCGAACTACGAGGATTATGCAGGATATAAGAGGGCACGAGGTTGAAGGAAGGAGGGCAAGGGAAAAGTAGGAAGAGACCGGAGGAACTCATAAAATAATTTAACCCACTTTAAGAAGAAAATTAACAGAATGGCCAAAGTCTTTAAGATCTCGTTCTCTCTTACCACGAGCTCCGTTTCTTGAGCTCCGGTCCCCGACTACCGAACCACCCTCTCACTCATACTTGTTCTTTTCTCCTCACCCTTCCTCATCTACCTCACACTCTTTTGCCTGCCTACGGTGACTACCAAGCGAAGTAGTTCGCCCTCTAGGTACTTCTTCTTCTCTCTTTTCCTCGTTCCCTTACTTTGCACTGGCTTTCACTTCCTCGTTGCCTCACACCCTTCCCTCTCTCTTATTCATTGAGCAGCAACGGAGTTTTACTCCACCCCCGCCACCCCCGACCTCTTCCAACCACCGCCGCCACCACCGCCACTTTCTTCATTGACTCTTTCTTTCTACTACGCGAGCGTACTACGTCGCGCTTCGCCGACTGGGACGAGGAGGGCGGCCGGGCGCGCCAGAGCAGCTCCTCTGTTTTTTCTCTAATTATGAATGAAAACGTCTGCGAGAGGGTGCCGAGCAACGGAGACGGCGAGTCGCCGTGAGAAAGAAAATAGAGGAAGAGTGAAAAGACTCCGCGAGACTCGCTCGCCCAACGGGCCCACTCTTTTTTTCCCTCGACCCGTATCTCCGAGCAACCCACTTCCATTACACCTTCTTATCTGCCAACCCGAGAAACGGGCTCGCTTAAAGTTGTTCAAGTTTCTTTCATTCGCTCGCGTGAAAATCAACCTCACCGAGGCTTCTTTTATCCCCTCTCCGCAATCTAAACGTCGTTTGAATGCTCTCTGACATTGACACTGACATGGACCCATTATGGGCATGAATACTTTTGGATACACAGATTTTAGTGATACTGCTGAAAATATTTTGCGTATATTGCAGGGTTTTTTAAAAATATAAAGCGGTATATTTAATTTAACATGTGAGAGAAATTTTCAATCAGATATTACGAAATTCTACAAAAATAAGGAAATTCGATATAATTGCCCATTTTTCTTTACTCGTGTATGGAATTTTATGAAACAACTGATATTTCCAATTTCCAGTTACGTTAACTCGTAGAATTTTTTATTCGCCTTATTTTTCACTTCTGCTTGACCTTAAGGTACTTATGATCGTATAATTCATTTGCAGAAATTTTCAAACTCTCAATCGATTTTATTGTTTAAACGAAAAAATATATTTTAAATCTGTGAAAAAATATTTGGAGATCGATTATATGAAGGAATCGCAGAACTTTATCGAGCCCTCGATAACAAATCACGTTTGCTTGGGTGCGTTGTGTATTAATCAGATGATATAAGTAGTTACGGAGAATATGCAAAGCAAAGGGCCCGCGGCCCTTCAATTATGGCGTATCACACTCGATCGGTTATCAAATTCGTGGCAATTAATGTGGCTTTCGCCCTCGCTGAGAGCTGTTAGACTGGATCTTGGAGTAGGGACGTATTTTCTGTCGGGTATCGCACTCGTTGTGAGCCCTCGTGGGTCTGACAGAACGAGCTCGAGTGAAAGGGTGTCGTTTCCCGTTCGACGAATCTCGAGAACCTGGATCTCTATATAGCGGAGCTGGTTTTGTTTCAATGCGAGAGTGTGTAGCCCTAGCCCTAAATATAGGAATATCCTAACGAAGCGAGGCTCAGAGGAGCGTGAAGAGGCTACGTCTTAAAGGGCTGCTGCTGCTGCTGACGACCTACGAGTCCCTGATACTACACAAAGTTGAACCACCTGCCATGTGCACATGTAGAGTACTCTTACACATAGGGGTTTGCATATGTAAAACGAATGGGAAGCAAGGGTGACATTTCAGGCATAAAAATAGGGATATAAATCAAGTACACCCTCGATCCTGCCAATTACAGAGTTGGCAATCGCGTGCAAACACTAAAAGAATCGACAAATTGGTTTAAAAAAAAAGAAAAAAAAAAAGGGTACGCGCTTTCGTTTATTTGTCGTTGCCCTGAAGATCGCTGGAATCTCCAGTAGAGCAAAATCTATTTAAGGAGAGTGGCCACAGTGGAAAGAGCAGGAAACTTGAAGTTAATTTTTTATAGTTGCGCTTGAGCTCAGCGAAACGAGATCGGACCTGCCATGTGCACATGTAGAGTAATTCGAGTATCGGACCTGCCATGTGCACATGTAAAGTACTCTTACACATGTAGAGCAATTAGAGTATCGGACCTGCCATGTGCACATGTAAAGTACTCTTACACATGTAGAGCAATTAGAGTATCGGACCTGCCATGTGCACATGTAAGAGTACTCTTACACATGTAGAGTAATTAGAGTATCGGACCTGCCATGTGCACATGTAAGAGTACTCTTACACATGTAGAGTAATTAGAGTATCGGACCTGCCATGTGCACATGTAGAGTACTTTTACACATGTAGAGTAATTAGAGTATCGGACCTGCCATGTGCACATGTAGAATACTCTTACACATGTAGAGTAATTAGAGTATCGGACCTGCCATGTGCACATGTAGAGTAATTAGAATATCGGACCTGCCATGTGCACATGTAGAGTACTCTTACACATAGGGATTTGCATATGTAAAACGAATGGGAAGCAAGGATGACATTTCAGGCACAAAACTAGGGATAAAAATCAAGTACACCCTCGATCCTGCCAATTACAGAGTTGGCGATCGCGTGCAAACACTAAAAGAATCGACAAATTGGTTTAAAAAAAAAATAAAAAAAGAGGGTACACGCCTTCGTTTATTTGTCGTTGCCCTGAAGATCGCTGGAATCTCCAGTAGAGGAAAATCTATTTAAGGAGAGTGGCCACAGTGGAAAGAGCAGGAAACTTCAAGTAAATATTTTATAGTTGCACTTGAGCTCAGCGAAACGAGATCGGAGAGCCGCGCGGGGGAAGATTAGCCGGGGAGATCGCGCGATCCGTATAACGGCGAGTGAAACTTTCAGAAGGCGCGCGGTTGAGCGAGAGTCGGTACTTCTGGTGGCGCTTGCTGATCCGGCCTGCCATTTAAGCTAATTATTCGGTTAACTCGAGGCGCGCTGCTCGACCGACTATCGTACCGAGCTTTCTCGCCTACCCGACATTCGAATATTCGACTCGAATCGCTTTTCGTACCACTGCAGCATCCCTCGACCTTTCTCACCTCCTCTCCACAATCAACCCTCTTACCCCCAACTAACTAATCCAATTAACTTTGCGAAAGCTTTTCGGTTCCTCCACATGCGATCGCACGCCTAATCGTTCGACGTGCTTCCAATTCGCCTCGTGAGCCTGGTATTTTTATTTTCATCACATTTTCACCTATTCACCGGTTTTTTGCAGTCTCCTTAACAACTTCAGTTAAACTTCCTAATTTTAGATTGAAAATTTACAAAATTCAGTAGTAAAAAAGTAAAAAAAAAACCAATTCGCAATTGAATAGCTAGGAATTGATCTTACAATTTTGTAATTACCATTACCATTTATCTGAAATCAGTCACGTGCTCCCGATGAGAAAATCTCAGTGCACAATTTTTCTATCAATTAATCGATTGTCTCTCGAATGTAGTCATTGATATACACGATAATTGCATAACAGCTTCCTTGTTTTCCTCTGTCAGAATCCCGAAATTTTATTCTGCAGGCCTCGATTATTTTCTCGCGAAATTTCATCCATTCCAAAGCACTCGACTGACACACAGTGAACCTCGCGGCTCAAAACCCAACGCGTACCGGCTTAAATTCGATCAGAATTTAAACTGTTTTTACCGAGATAAAAAATAACGCGGTGCTTAATGGCAACGAGTTGGCTTTTCAATTTTCGATGATTTCGTGGAATTCATCGATAAGGGCTTGAAGGGTCGTGTAAGCGGGTGGTGCTCGGGCGAGGATGAGTGGGTGGCTGGTGTTCTCCTTGTGGTTGGTACCCGCAAGAGCTTACCCTCGCGCCCACCGCACTCACTCTCTTCTTGCGATTCTCGTGGAACATGTAAGCCTCGCATACATAGATATTCATATATAGTACCTATATATATATATATCTATGAAGGGTATAGCGGGCAAAGCGAAAGCAGGAGCGTCGGAGAGTATATATTTATACACACACACACACACACGCACATATATGCGTGCGGGTCGGTGAACGAGTGTGTGAGAGAGAGTGGATGGTGGTTTTGGAAAGTACGCGAGGGTAAGTCTGAGCGGCTCGAGTGGGTGAACACAGCGGGTTCGCTGGAGGGTTAAGACAGCGTGTGTGGGAGTGGGCGTGGCCTCGGTGGTAGCCGTTGGCCAATCAGATGAAGGCGGGTGGCTAGCCGCCCCCAACCACGCGGTCCACATCCCCTAACATACATATTGATCTCGTGGTCCTTGCCGAAGCCCCTACCGTCGCACCACCATCGCCACGCTACCGCCGCTCTCTGCACCCTTATACCTTACACCCTGTACCGTCCTCCCTACACGCTTCTATACGTGCTTCATTCCGCGACGAGAGAATTTCCCGCACCCGAACTTTACCTCTGACCAACGTATGACGTCTAATGCGTAGACGCTCTCTCCCGTAGCCCCATAGCCAATCTGGATGAAAAATCGCGAGCAGTTAAGGACGAACACGAAACTAGTAATTTTTTGACGAACAATACGATTGTATCCTAGTCGAGAAATGGAATTCGGGAACCGAATTCCATTTTCGGATGAGCGAATTCGTCAGGTCGATTTATATTCACTTTTTCATTGAGAAATAAATAATTTTTCGTGTGTTGGTTGATTGATGATAACATTGTTATTAGCCTAATATACGAAATATCAATTATGCAATGCAATTGATGGAACGTTGAAAATTGCCCGGGCCAATATAATGTCCTAATAACAAAAGGAGTAAAGTGAAATTCATATACAGTCTTAACTGATTCGTTTAGCGATCATTTCTCTACCGGAACTTGGAGCAATGAATGATTTCCGAAGCGTTTTTATTCTTCACCGTTTGTCATTACCTCGGGATTTGAATTGTCACCACACACGGTGATTTTTTTCGACGCACGAATTTTTTTCGCCCACGTGGGTCTGATCCACGTCGTCACCGCATTCGACGACGAGTCCACACACAGTTGAAAGGATAACACTTCGAAAATAGATTTCCGGTCGGAATAGCAAAGAGGAAGTTAGCGAAATGGACGTGGGCGAGGGTTGCCCGGGAATGGCAATTTAGCCGGGAGTCAATTCTTCAATCTGCGGCGCTGGAAATCCGCGGGCGTAGCGGGTGAGAATGTCGTTAATGACATTTCCAGTCTAACAAACGAGTAATGGCTGTAATAAAATGACTCGGGGAGTTAGGGAGTCGAGTTTGAGGCGACAGTTCATTGGCCGCTGATGCCTGAGCCTGTTTCGCTGAAATAGAGTCCAGGTGTAGGTGTTCTCCGCACGCGGGGGAGGGAAATTTTTTATAAATACAGAACGGCGAAGCCACCGTAACTCGAATCTCGTCGGGAAGTTGATTCTTTAATTCCCCTTTGACGAATGAGAATACGCAGAGGGAACAGACAGACGAGATGCAAAGCCCGCTATTTATTTCGGTAACAGACTGCAAACTGCTCCGTGGGCGCACTCGTGAATTTTTGAGAGGCGTCAGGTATGCTGTCAGTTAGCGGTAAGGCTGATGCAGCATTGCCGGCATTACGAGGGTGGCGGAATTTGTGTCGGCGACCCGGCCGCGTCTTTCCAATCTTGCTCTCTTTTCATCCCCGCTATCTTCGCTCTTTTATCATCTCTCATTGCGCCGAGACTCGAGGGATTTTCGTCGCGGACATCATCAGCGAGTCGGCTCATCGCAAACCGCTCTCCCGTCGGGTTATTCTTGACGATTAATCGAATTAGCATTTATTCTTCAGGGGACAACGGACTGACGAAGAATTTTCAGACTTCCGTTCACGTCGAGCTGCGATGCATTGTCAAGCGGATCAAGAAATCATCTTCTTTCGCATAACCGAAGCGGTGAAACATTAAGCCCAGTTGTCAGATTACTAATAATTGAGCGCCCGACGAGATACGCGATTAAGCGAAATGATAATTCACGAAAAGCCGACAGTCGCGGAGCACGAAATCAATTCTTCATCCGTATATCTCACCGAGTGTCGCGCCGCTTTACTGACTAACTTCGCGGTGCCCTTAGCGACGTGTGTGTGTGTGTGTGTTGAAAAAATCAAACACAGGAGTGACAGTCAAATTTGGAGGAGTTTGCGAGCAGTTGTACTGCTAAGTGCGCGCACACACACACACACACAACTCACATGCGAATGGACTAAAAAATGAAAGGGACACAACGGTACGCGCGGTGACGCGAGCTCGACTGTGACTTTTAGAATTCGTGTCGGTTGTCCTGAAGAATGAGGAAAAAGAAACGGTTAGCAGCGAGAGAAACGCGAGCGAGTGAGAGTGAGATGGAGTTTGGGGAACAAAAAAAAAGAAAAAAAAGCAAACGGAAGAAAAACAAACGGAAACAAAACGAAGAACGAAGCACGCTGAAAAAGAAAAGAAAAATAGAAGCGAACCGAAGCAATAACAAAGCTACCAGCCGAGTTCCGACAAAGCTCTGCAATGTGTGCTTGTATACGTGTATGTGTGTGTGTGTGCCCTCCACACAATCTTCCGCACGTCCCTGACATCCCTGTCCGCCGCCGGTCTGAAACAATGCAGTCGGCGCAAAAACAAAGAAATAAACATGAAAAGACAAAAGGGAGCCGTTTGAATCCGTAATTTGCCCCCCGAGTTCTTTTGTTTTACACGCTCCCTGGGCTGCGTACCCCGCGCGTTCTGTCACCGCGACTCTCTGCCCGTCCGCTCAGACCCCCGCTGGACCCAAACTCACTCCCCATACTCAACGTTAGCGCGTTCTAGCGCGAGAGCGTCAAGAGTCTATCCAGCAGTCAGCGATGTCGTTGGCGTCAGCGTGGAATCATCTCTCCTACATTCATTCGTTCACCCTTTCTTCCTCAGCCAACTATAAGCTTTCCCACCCCTTAACAACTTTCCCACTGACGCTCACTCGACTTTCTTACAATTAGCGCATTACCTTCGGCTTTTTCTGAGCTGAGAATCGACACATCGAGAGAAAAAGTGCTATCCCAGAGACATTACCCAAGTAAACTCGTGTTTTACATGCCGTTTAATCAAAGATACCACGACGACATTCTGACGGAGCTAACGATTAAAAAAAAGTCTATTCCTTTTTTGACATCTTTGATGAATGTCACGAATTAAATTTATCCCGGAAATTTAAATTAGATTTTTAGATGATATATTAATGAATAAAGATAATTGTATTATCAATTTCTTTTACATCATGCTCTACCCTAATACATTTTTTAAATACATGTGTCGGTTGTCCAAGGTATTGAATTATTGTATCTGTATATTAATTGATTACGTCTAAAAAAAATTTCGAAAGAGAGTAAGACAGGATTAAAATAAAAATTAATTAGTAACTTTTATCGTTTATTCCTGTACTAGGATAAATATAATTAATAAATATATTTTCAGCTGACAACAAGGTAGAAATGATATCGGAAAAAAAAAGTATCACGAGAACATCCCTCTCCCTAATGTTTCTTACGAATTAGGACAGAATAGACTGACTGACTGACGCTCACTCGACTTTCTTACAATTAGCGCATTACCTTCGGCTTTTTCTTCGCTGAGAATCGACACATCGAGAGAAAAAGTGCTATCCCAGAGAAATTACCCAAGTAAACTCGTGTTTTACATGCCGTTTAATCAAAGATACCACGACGACATTCTGACGGAGCTAACGATTAAAAAAAAGTCTATTCCTTTTTTGACATCTTTGATGAATGTCACGAATTAAATTTATTCCGGAAATTTAAATTAGATTTTTAGATGATATATTAATGAATAAAGATAATTGTATAATCAATTTCTTTTACATCATGCTCTACCCTAATACATTTTTTAAATACATGTGTCGGTTGTCCAACGTATTGAATTATTGTATCTGTATATTAATTGATTACGTATAAAAATTTTTTCGAAAGAGAGTAAGACAGGATTAAAATAAAAATTAATTAGTAACTTTTATCGTTTATTACCTGTACTAGGATAAATATAATTAATAAATATATTTTCAGCTGATAACAAGGTAGAAATGATATCGAAAAAAAAAAAAGTATCACGAGAACATCCCTCTCCTTAATGTTTCTTACGAATTAGGACAGAATAGAGTCTTGAGGTAGGTCCTGTCGAGTTTACTGCGCTTGTTACTTGTTACTAAGCTTAAAGCACCCCAGTCGCTCTTTATTTCCCCTTCTCTCTTTTTCTTTTTTCTTTTGTTTTTTTTTTCTTCCTTTTTTTTATCTTTACTCCTCGTCCTTCTCGGGCGCGCGTCGTTAAATTAAGCGGTACGCCACGAGCGCGAGGTTCACTCTGCGGTCGTCGCGAGCAGTTGCTCTTCGCGAACAAGAAGCTTTAGAGGATCAAGTTTTACCGCGTGAAGAGTCTTTACGACGACGAGGCTGATACTCGGAGAGCAAGTGCCGAGAGAACGAGAGTGAATTTTAATCTCTCATCTATATTCCCACCCTTTTCCTTTTTCTTCTCCTCACTCTCTTATTCTTCTTTCCTCTCGGTAAATTAACCATCTTGTTATTGCTTTTTTTTGCAGATAAGCACGTGTGAGATGCTGAGGTACGAGACGCTCGTTCCTGAAGAGGAGATAAGTGGCTGGTCGTCATTATCATCTCAGAAAATCGAGAAGGTCAGTTAATTAAAATATCGTCACTACATTTTCACTCTCGTTAAACAAAAAATAAAAATCTGTCCCGCTGTCGTTATTTTTAATCCGGGCAGATTTACCATCTCACGGTTCTCATTTTTTTCTTTTTTGCTTCCCTACAGATAAGTTTGAACATGCGGGGAAGATTCGTTACCGAGGCACAAGACACTAGTTGTTTAAAGAGGAGATAAGTGGCTGGTCGTCATTATCATCTAAGAAAATCGAATACCGAGAAGTTCGGTTAATTAAAATATTGTCACTACATTTTCACTCTCGTTAAACAAAAAAAAAAAAAAAATCTGTCCCGCTGTCGTTATTTTTAATCCGGGCAGATTTACCATCTCACGGTTCTCATTTTTTTTTTACTTCCCTACAGATAAGTTTGAACATGCGGGGAAGACTCGTTACCGAGGTACAAGACACTAGTTTCTAAAGAGGAGATAAGTGAGTGGTCGTCAGAAGCAGTACCAGGAGGAGGTTGAACAGCAGCAGCGGCAGCATCAGCCCGTGGAAAATGTTCCTTCCCCGTCGGGAAGCTCAGCAGCGGAGCTTCCGCGGGCGCCTCGAAAGTTTCCCTTGGCTCTGAACTCTTTCCTCATTTCCCGGAGCGCGCGGTAGCTGAATTATTCACAAGCAGTTTTCTCCTCGTCCCCCTTGCTTGTCTAGCTTTTGTTTCTGGGCCAGGGTCGTTGCGTCCACGGTCGACGAACTTTCACTCGTGGCACATAGAGAAGAAACGAGGGGGGGGGAGACGAGGGGATGGAAACATTTCACTTCAACTTCTTCTCACCCGTTAAGTAAAAGGCCTCGCTCCTCGAGGCTCATTGACGGAAAAGAGGAAAGACAAAGGGCAAGAGGTACGAAAAAACCTTCTCAGGTATTTCATCCGAAAATCCACCTGTTTCATTGCCTGGAAATACCAGAGGCGAAAGAAGCGACGAACATTGACGGGTGGGGCTAAAAAGTCACACGGAGTCAAGGCCATAAAGTGGAATAAGGAAGACAATAGCAGTGGCGGAGTTTCCGGGAATGTCGTGAGGGGTTGTCTCTCCTCACGTGGCTCTCTTCGAAGGGGTTGAAAAATCCTTCACCCCTGCCGTGTCGTTGTGGGAAATGCTGTGTGCCACGTCTGTTACTTTTCCTTCGTTTCGTGTCAACCCTTTATTCCAGGGCCCCGTTATCCTCGCGCTCTTTCTCTCTCTCATCGTCGCCAGCCCTTTTTTCAAAACTTATTTATCTCCGAGACACGGAAATACACCGCTCCCGTAAAACTTTATACCTGTGTTGAGGAATCAAGCCGGAGGATGATGCATTCTGTCGCACGGTTTCACTCACACGCATGCGGGATAAAGAATTCGCTTCGTTTCTCGTGAAGACGCGAGCGAATACGCGCGGGGTGCTCCGCAGCTTGGATTTTTCCGATCGAGTGACAAGACCGGGGGTTGCCTTTCGAATATGTATGGACGGGACGCCCGAGGCGGATCACGAATGAAGAGAGGAGAGAGAGAAATTATTGAAAGAGGAGAGTACTGAAGGGTTATTGTATTAGTTTTGCGCGGACCAACGATGGAAAAGACAGCGTACCGGCGAAAGGGTTACGTCCTAAATATAAATGTGATACAGGATCGCGTGTAGCTTGACGATGAACGACAAAGGAAATTTATCTCGAATTTCCATGGACCTCTCTTAACGTCCTCTCTCTTTTTCTCTCCCGCTGTTGGCACCATCCAGTCTCGGTACTTTCTCTCAGACTCACGCTCCGCTCCTAGGCTCCCGAAGAACTCTCTCACCCCTCAGACGAGCTCTCATTCTTTCACCTTTATTGCTCGGATGCCTGGCATCGAGAAGGCTCCTTCCGCCACGTCTCGGGTACGCGTCTCTGCCAGCGGCACAACTCCGATCCGAGGACAGGTAGAACGAGGGCTATACGCGTCATATACGTACTATGAAATTCTTCGGCATGTACGCGCACGAAAAATGGGGTGGGCGCTTCGGGAAAGTACGTCACGTACGTTCGCACGTTGTACTTGACTGTGTATCGCGTGTACCAGGCTTTCTCTGTCAGAAAAAAGCACCTTTTTGTGCATTAAACCCACATTTCATCACTACTTGGAATCGTATTTATCGCGCACTTTGTCGAAATTTTTTTGTGCGAAACACAAAAATGCAGCTTATTTTTTTATATTAGGAGAAGAAAGTTTTATAAAAATTCAATACCCAATCGCTTCATAATAAAATAAAAACGTTAGCAAGGTATACACTCTTTTGTTTGGTTGAATTAAAAATGATTTTTTAATTCAATACCCAATCGCTTCATAATAAAATAAAAATATCAGCAAGGTATACACTCTTTTGTTTGGTTGAATTAAAAATGATTTTTTCATTGAAAAGTGCGAGTTAAAATTAGAGAAAAATGTACGAAAATCAGTTTTAGGTGTACCATAAATAGTAAGAACTTTCTCAGAGGTTTGGAAAAAAAGTGGCCCGACCGAGAGAGAGAGAATCGCCTTACGGTTGGATGAAAGTGGGTACACGCGTTTCATGGGAAAAGATGTCACGCACCTACCCCAGACTTCGCTTCTACAAATTCTTAAGTAATACGAACGCCCTCACACGCACGAAATGGGACTGGCACGGAAGTGGGTAGAGCATCTAGGCTATGGGCTATACGTGTCACTCCAAATAGCTGAATTAAAAATGATTTTTTCATTGAAAAGTGCAAGTTAAAATTAGAGAAAAATGTACGAAAATCAGTTTTAGGTGTACCATAAATAGTAAGAATTTTCTGAGAGGTTTGGAAAAAAAGTGGCCCGACCGAGAGAGAGAGAATCGCCTTACGGTTGGATGAAAGTGGGTACACGCGTTTCATGGGAAAAGATGTCACGCACCTACCCCAGACTTCGCTTCTACAAATTCTTAAGTAATACGAACGCCCTCACACGCACGAAATGGGACTGGCACGGAAGTGGGTAGAGCATCTAGGCTATGGGCTATACGTGTCACTCCAAATAGCTGAATTAAAAATGATTTTTTCATTGAAAAGTGCAAGTTAAAATTAGAGAAAAATGTACGAAAATCAGTTTTAGGTGTACCATAAATAGTAAGAATTTTCTGAGAGGTTTGGAAAAAAAGTGGCCCGACCGAGAGAGAGAGAGAATCGCCTCACGGTTGGATGAAAGTGGGTACACGCGTTTCATGGGGAAAGATGTCACGCACGTACCCCGGACTTCGCATCTACAAATTCATAAGTAATACGAACGCACTCACACGCACGAAATGGGACTGGCACGGAAGTGGGTAGAGCATCTAGGCTATGGGCTATACGTGTCACGAGGGCTCCGGGAGCTCAACGTCGCCTCCCGACGACGGTCTTTAGCCGGAATTCCTATATCAGTTATTGATGGGGTTGGCTTGAGGGACACGAAATCAAGGAGTGAGACGGAGAGGCTGAGGTTCGTGTGTTCGCGTGAGAATATTACGTCCGCTTCTCGGGCGTCTCCCGCCCCGGGCGCAAATCGGAATAAATCAGATCTCGCCCTCTCTCACCCCGAGACTCTCCGCACTCCCTTACCGGCGCTCTCTTATTCCCTCTTCGTTTAGTAGTCTCTTTTCCTGCAAAAGGGTCCTCGCGCTCGGCGCCTCGTGGAGTCTTCTTCGTGATCGGGATTCGGATTTGCACGCTTCGTTTGAAATATCGCGAGTATGAACGTTTCGAGGATGAGAATCTCCTTCCGCGATCCGTCTCCGCGATCCGTTCCCTGTCCGATCACCAGTGAAACTCACACTTTTCGAAATAACCAACTGCCAATATTTACAGCGCGACAAAACACATCCAAGCACTGCGGATTACTTTTTTGGACTCTTTTCTCTACTAAACACTTTTTCCCAAGGATATTTTCCCGATGATTTTGGGAATCGATTGTATCTTTTGCCTCAATTGTCCTATTTTCAAAAATGGCATGAGAATCAGGAAGACACAGTGATTTTCCTGTTTTTCCAATTTTCTCGATCGTTAAACCCTTATTTATATATATTTTTTTAAATTGCAAAACCACGAGCAGGACACGATGACATTTGACATTATCGGAGCGAAATTGTGTGCTTGAAAATTTGGTCATTTCCGTACAGATGTCCCGGCGACACGTGGAGAATTTGAAATATCAAGTTATTTATCAGGGATGCATTGGATAAAAATAAAAAGGGCTATAAAATTAGTAACGGAACCGAGCCGAAAGGGTTGGACGATGAAACGTGCGTCGAGGATTTTGGGTTGGACGAAAAATAGAAGATTCCCCGGAGGGAAAGGCGCCGTTACCCGGTTGCGAATAGCGAATGAATATGAATTTATAATTTCCACGCGCATCCCGTTCCACGGATCGTTGCACCCTTGGAAAACGCGAGGAGAGTTGGTGCACCCCTCGTCGCGGCATCGAGACGCTACTTCGAGGAGCAGCCCTTCGGCTCGTTCGACTGTCGTTCGCGTCATATAAATCAAAATCAGTTGCATTGTGAGAGGCGATAGAGTGGCGCACAGGAGAAAAGGGAAAGGAATAAGTGCGACGAGGAGGGAAGGGCGCAATCGAGAGAGAGAGAAAAAGAGAAAAATAAAACTCGGTCAAGCTAGGGCAGCACAAAACGTGGCCCGCGGGGTTAGCCAGGTAGAAAACGCGTCTCCTCCTCGTCGTGGCGACGAGGATGCTGCCTATACGCTGTGCGATAGACGCGAGATGAGCGAAGGGTAGGGAGAAGGGAGAAGGGCGACAGGGAAATGAGAGAAAGGGATGAGGAACGAGTGTGCACGTATAGGACGTACGTTACATGCATCACTGTACATATGATATACGCAAAAGATGTGTATATGCATGTTTGTGTGAACGCAGAATGGATACAAGCTGAGCGGAGAAGGGAAACGCGTCACCGTAGGTGTGCCTGCTTATATGGGAGCTGTTCCGCGAAGCTGGGGTGAAACTATCGGTCGGATATACATATGTATGCCAACCGACGGTACAATGTATTCAAATTGGGAAAAGAGCGAGCGAGAGAAGGTCGCGATACGGGGGAATATAAAAAAAGAAAAAAGGGTTACCCTTTCGGGATGATGGGTAAAAAATGCGACAGACTGGTTAACGAAGCGAGATGGTCCATTGAAAGAGCTCAATGGGATGCTGGGCTTGGATGCTGCTGGGAGCCATGGGCATGAGGCGCCTAACGTATGCACGCGCGACCGAATACTCTGCCGTAAGTGTGCGTGAAAATGTGCAGCCAATACCGAGGAGAAGGCAACCGTAGATCGAAGTCAGTGTGCGATACACGCTAACTAGCCGGATGTTACGCGAGCATGCCATATGTCGCGAGGGAAGGGATGGATTCATTTTTTTTTCACGCAACCTCCCAGGAAGACGAACCCGGAGGTTGGTCCTCATGTAATGACTGTCCGTGTCAAAGGGCCTTTTCAATCCTTTTTCCAAATATTTGACTTGTTCATTATATATTTTACTGAATATATAGGTTCCAAAAAAATGTTAGTTCCTACGACTGTTCACAAATAAACATTATTTGGTGAAAATTTAGCTGAAAAATGAAGTATTTTGATTAATAGCCTCATCTTTAATTTAGCAAAAGTGATGGAAAAAAAGCATTTTTAATTAGCACGTCTAATCTCATTAACTGTACGAGATCAATTTAGGGGGACGTGGTTGAAATATATGAAAAAGTCGTAATGCCAAACGTTTGTATCTATGTATAGTTTGGGTTGTACAGTGATAATAATGATATACATATTCGATAAGGGTACTTCTTTGCAATGCAAAGATGGAGTAGACGAAAAAGTCTCTTGTTCTCATTCTTCTTCTTTCGCGCTATCTTTTCCTCGGCCTCGACGAGTAACACCGGGAGACGGATCGTTTTTCTCCCTTAAGCGGAACTTCGCAGCACCTTCCCCGTTCCATCTCACTTTCTCTCTCGTTTTCTCCCCTATCTCACTCTTCCTGAATTTCTTCCTCTCTTTTTTTTTTTTTAACGAACAAAAGAACCTCGACACGTCTTAAATGAACGCGCTACTTGTTGCTTAGAGCGGAGGGGGTGGCGGTGGGAGAACACGGTGGCAACGTCCGCGTTGCGGGGCTGCACGGGAGTTACGAGAAAACGCGGGCCGGAGAGTGAAAGAGCGAGGAAGAAAGGGCGAGGAAAAAGGGAGACGAGGAGAGGCGTTTGACTGCCAGGAGAAAACTGTTTCTCTTTTGTTTTCGTTATCGTCTGGAGGAACCGCCGTCGCCGCCGCCGACGTTACTACCACAACTTCCTCGCTCGTGGCTCGTAGTAAGGTGGTGGGGAGAATCGCAATTAAAAATGTAGTTCAAGGTTGAGACCCCGACTCAGAGGGTGCTGGCTTTCCTTCGACTCCTCTCCCTCCAACACGACCGCGAGAATTATACCAGCTTACCTCACCCCCTCATCGCCATTCGTTCTAGCCTTCCTCAACGTATTCCTCTGTTTAAAGAGCTGCTTTTTCCGGCTCACCGACATCACTTTTATTTTCTTCTACGACGTTTCCGCGACGTTGGACGGAAATTCCCATGTTTTTGGTCATTTATTTTTCTCAAATTGTCATTTACAGGTAAAAGGTTGTTTTTTTAGTACAAATTGGATTCAGCAGGATTAATTTCTCTTTAATGTTACATCTACATATAAAAAAGGTAAATAAACGAAGAGCCTTGTTTATGGACCACGATATGTCACATCATCTTGAAACGATCTCAACCACATCTCACAGCGTGTCTTTCTCAATCCGTCATCGTCATTATCGTGTCTTAAGTGTTTTCGCATAATGTAAAATTAGTTCACGCATCAGCTGAGCCGGTGAGTTTTGCCGATTCATCGGCGAGGTGCCGAAAATAGATAGTAACTGTAATCCATTCTGCGTAACTGACGAAAAGTGACTGAGCGACCTCATATATTTTCATCCAAAATCAGTAATTTAAAAAAATATATATCCATACAATTTTAATTCGTGGGTGACAAAATTGCGAAGTTTAATTTTATTATTAGGAGCATTCGTGTCGTTTTGACATGTGAATGTGTGTTGAGAAGTGTTTGGAAAAAAAAGACAAATGTCAAAGATCGTGACTTTCCGATTCCCTTTTCATTTCCAGTGTCATTCTACAGTTTATGTCGGGTGGCGATACACATGCGAGTTAGGGGGCTAAAAAGGAGGACTGCCAGGATCGCTGCAGGTATCGGATGTATCGGTAGTTCGTACTCCGATGCGAGGACCCCACGTGGGATGAATACGGTGGAAGAGATTCTGGCGTTACCCCATGTGCTACCTGGCACATCCCCAGCGTACCCCGTGGATGGGATTTTTTTTCCACGCGGCTATTCGTCCCGGGAGCCCATCACCTGTGCCGTTTTTGGGATTACGTTTGTCGCGGAAGCCGGCTAACCCACAGGGACACCCTGTCGCACACACAGGTTTTTTTTTTCCCCGATAAAAAGAGTGTTACAGTAAATTGGGGTGAAGCCGAAAGCACGTGGGAAGGATAGAGGAGCTTCGGGTGCAAGCGGTGAGAGCGACGGCACAATGGGCAAACAACATTATTGGCTTTTCAAAACGGTATTTACCGAAAATAACCAATTTGAAAGGATAATGGGGGCGAGTCCTCGTCGCGTTACCCCGAGGTGTAAAAACATTTCGAGCCGCAGGGTATAATAGTGGCTGGATCGTCTGGCTAACACAGTAGAGCAACGGTACCAAATCGTAATTCCAGTTTTCCCCTTACCTGCCGGTGGTTTATCGATTATTGGGCGATTAATGAAAATCTCATCATTAGTCATTATCCACTAACTGCGATAGCGCCGAATACCCGGAAAACTCGCTGATAGACGAGTGCCGCTTGGGATGTGGAACATAGTTGAAATATAATGATGGGGAAGAGGAGGATTCGCAGAAAGGAGAAATTGGCGGGTGAAGGAGATGAAAAGGAAGCTTTGCCGGAGAGAAGACGCTACCCGGAAGCCCTTCGACCTTATAAAGGAACACGTATAGCTTTGACGTACATGACATTCTTGTGTGGATAATATACACGCGTAGAGTCACATGTGTATGAGTATTCAGAAACCCTACAGGTACAACACATCCCTACACTTCGATATTTCATCCCTTCGTTCACTCTCGTGTCGTCTCACTTGCTCCACTTCAACAAGCAGAGAGGAAGAGCCTCGCAGCTTCCTCAGCAGTAGATGGGGAGAAAAGAGAAATAGCTGAAGCAGAAGCGAGGGAGAGCGTAAAAGAGAGAGAGAGAGCCTCGGGAAGGCAATAGTTTTCCCCGAGTTTACCCCTCGGGACATCATCGGTTCTTCCCTCCCGGTTTCCACGAGCAAGTCCTCCTGGTCTTGTGCGCCAACCCTCGACAGAATCCTCTCTTCATCCCTCCGTCCTTTTCTCACTCACTCCCCTTTACTTTTTCGCGACATATAGGTATACACCCGGGACAACACACAGTGTACTTCCGTCTTATTCGTAGCCTCCTCTCCGTCGCACATCCTCCGCATCTGGACCACCTCTTCGGGGTGATCCACCGTAGTGAAGAGAAGGAGGAGAGCTGGTAGGTCGGTGAAGAGCAGAAGCACCAGCGGCACGAGGACGAGGAAGAGGCAGAGAAGGTAAGAGAGGTCTGTGGGAGGTGGAGGTGGAGAACGTGCCTTCATTTGTTTCAGCGGGCACACTGGTGGGTGGTTACGTCACGCGCGCCCGTCGTCATGGTAACCCTCTGGGCTCGCCAAGAGGGGATTTTCCACGTTGTCGGTTAAGACGACGTACGACGACGATGGGCCCAGAGCACCAACGCAGCGAGTGGAGGGGCACACGGGACCGGGGGGTTTTCCTCTCTGTACCCGTGCACGAATCTAGCCGACAAGAAGCCCGCACCGCACGGTTTTTGACTTCCGCAACGAGAGCAGGATAGAAAGGAATCGGTGGGAAGGGAGTGGATGAGAGGCACGAGGACAGGGCTGGTGGAACTTTGCGAGCATCAGAAACGCCATTCCACCAAGGAAGTCGGAAGGCATTCTACCTTCGCAGGGCTCGTGATGCACTAGAATCCTCTCTCCTACCAGCTCCGCTGTCTCTCCTCCCGGAAATCATCCCCGGGTCGAGAGTCTGGCTTTGATCCTCTTTGAGCGCAGACCTGATGGGATCGATGGCCTAGGCCACCTGGGTATAAACGTATACCAAGAGGACCCGGTTTTACCCGAGAACGAAGTGAGCCACCCAGTGAAGATCCTCGTTCCTTCGGATCAGCTGCAACGAGTCTCCGGTAAATGGCCCTTCGACGGAAACTTATACCCTTAGCCTATTCATAGCTTTTTATCGAATTCGAACGGTAATCTTCAATTTCTTGGCTTGCAAAGCGAAGACAATTCAACTTGATACTTTTAATTGCAAGCGTTTCATTACATACCAAAGGTCTTATATCACAAGGGAACGTTGAATGATCTTCGACAATGTGGCACCTTTCTATCGGTGGTTTAATCGCGGCGATGCTTGCTTCTTTGGTGAACATTCGCCGCAGGTTTACCGAGTCACCTCATATCGTTGCTAAAGTGTACACGTCGAAATTGCCAAGACCCGTTTTTCCCTGTAGTGGCTTCTATGGTGCACCGGCACCGTCAAAGCGCTTTCTCTCTTTTCCTTCATCCTCGTCTCTGCCTTTCCATTCACTTCTCGATCTTCAAGCGACTCGCGCTTGGGATATTTCGCATGTCCTCGGGGGTCGGAGCTTTCGAGGCGCAGCAGGTCGACGGCTCTTCCGCTACAGCGTCAGCAATATACAACGTCTTCGTGGCTTACACGCTCGCTGAATCATCGTCGCTGCAATAATGAAAGCCACCCAGTCCTCCACTGAACCTTAACCCGCTGAGGAATATTGCGTCTGCCTCTTAATTCGCCGCACTTGGTCGAATGTCCCGCGACCTTCGTTTGCGCCAACTTCGTAACTTCACGAGAATTCCCTTCAACCAGAAGGATACCCGTAACCATTTACAATTTTCCTTTCCCCATACATGCCCCCCCCCCCCCCCCCCCTCCCCGCCTAATCGCACTCGGTACCGCTTAATGCGTTTCCTGCGTTTCCTTCGTTTCCATCTCTGTTTCACCCTCAGCGTTTGAAATTAATTTCAAGTTGCCTAAGCAACCCCCCCCCCCCCCCCCCCCCCCAGTCTCTCCTCGCGGTTCCCCGCAGCTCTCTGTTCTATTTCTCTCTGCCTCCCTCCCTTGCCCTCCATCTTTCCTCGCCAGTCAATAAGGAGTACCCGGCGAGGCGGTTTCGAAACTGCTCTTCCATGAACTCCTCACATACGAAGAGCACATAGACTTTGCCGTCGCTTCGCTGCTCTGCCCAGGGAATTCGAGGAAAGGGCACGAGTGAAGGTCGGAGAGGAGAGCTCCTGATGAAATCTCCAATCTTTTTCGTGAAAAAAACCCTCTTTATTTGTCAGTGTCTCATGTTCGTTTGCATCACTTGGTAAACTCTCACGTACTCTTATCTCGCAGACAATCCTCCTCATCGAAGATGTGCACAAGATTCACAAAAGTCAAGCAGACAGCTCAAGGCGTCGGGGCAAAATATTTGTTAAAAAAATAAATAAATAAAAAAAAACAAAACCGAATGGATCCCAAAAGCTATCCGATATAATGGAGTGTACATTCAATGTCACCCACACATACAGAGACATGACGGACCGGTGGGCTGTATATTTCTGTTGGGATAGTGTATACTATCACTTGCAAATTCCCGAGGGAAGATATTCGGATCGCGTTGAGCCAGCCGCGAGTCACGTTTGCACCCTTCGCTGGCAGTCGAGGGAGTGACAGAGCGAGAGGGAGGGAGAGGGAGAGAGAGTAGACGGTAGCTCGACGTATGGTGAGGAGGGGGAAGAGGGCGAAGGAGTGGTGAGGAAGAAGCGGGACCGAAAGAACGTGGGTTGGGATGGCAGAGGGAACGAGGTTGGAGAGTCGAACGGGGGTTGGGGAGTGTACGGGCTTGCCAAAACCACCCTGGCGTACATCCCCGACGTGGCCCCATCAGAAGCAACCACCAGCAGCAGTAGCAGCAGCAGCAGCAGCAGCAGCACCGGGAGCACAGCGTGTACATTCACAGACGGCGAGTATCCTCATCCACGTCATAGTCTCTACACGAAGAACGTGGGAGCCTGTTGGGTGTTCCATCCTCCACCCGTTCGGCGGTCCCTGAGGCGCAGGTTGGAAGACGTAAGACGGGCGCTGGAGGAACGACGACCCAGAGGAAACACTCTCTCTCTCTCTCTCTCCTCGAGCTTGAGCTTCACGAATTACCGTGTGTGTTTCTCTCTATTGCTCAGAGCTCCTCCATCCCTCTTCTCTCTTGCTTCCGTGAACTCCCTTTGCCACTCGCGGGTCCTCATCATTGCCTTCTCTCTTGCGAGTTCGCTTCGCAGCCTCTCACCGTCTTTACCAACCTCTTTCTATACATCTTCCTTCGTTTCTGACCTGGTGTATGCATGTGTGTGTGAGTGTGTGTGTGTGTGTAGTGCTGCTGCTGGCTCGGCGCACCGAGTACTTTGAATTGCTTGCCAGCGGCTTAGCGTCTTCTGCAGGCTCGGCTCGGCTTGCAAAACCGACCTGCGCGGAAGCTCGCGCCAATTTGCGCCAATTTGCGTGTACGGCACATTGCTCTTTAGAAATCTGCCGGCGCCACACCGCCTCACCACTCCTCTCACCGCACATCCCGGCAGAGCACAGCTAGTACCTCGACGTATAGACGTACACTTGGAAGGTGCCTCTGGATACCGAATCGCCCAAACGTATCCACCGTCTTACCTATAAACTCGTACCTGCCCAAGACGCTCCCGGCTAATGCTTATTATGCAAGGATTCGAGAAACTCACGATTGAATTTAGATCAGCAGACTCCCGGGGCTTCTCACTGTGTCATATTAATATTTCACTCGATGGTACGTTCGAAATGGTACTTTTTTGACAGGTACTCTTGTTTCGCTGGATACTCTTCACTGTTGAATTCCAGTTGCCAAGAAATTAGAGAAAAAAAACGCTTGTTTGCGAATTTGGAGCGCTTGACACTGGAATCATGATTTTTTTGTTAATGCAGTAATTATTTCTTTGCAAGTTTCTTTGTAAATAGTCACGACACTTTTGACACTCTATTTAGCTTGCAAATATTTGTATTCGTCACTCGGTATATTGCATAAATATTGGGAAATGAGACATGAAGATGAAGATGAAGAAGGACGATATTGAAATGATTTTTGACGAACCGGAGACGAAAGTAGTAATTTTTCTGCCCGCATCGTGAGCGAGATACGAGTGACAGTAAATTCGAGAAGAGGGCCATAAATCAGAGGGCAGTAAACGCGGTGGGCTGACCCGAGGAGAGGTTGTTTGGGCTGACCCTCGACCCCCGTCACCTCGAACTCGGACCGAGGGGTCACCCATCGACTGGCTTGCCACGTTCGCCAGACGGGGGACAAGAAACAAACCGGAAACGGTCAAACCGGATTTCGATTGACCTGAAGTCTCGGGCCAACGATAATGTATGGTCACTCCTACCTACGGCACGCGACCCACGTGCATCATTGCCATGGAATAGTCGTCGAGGTCCGCAGGCAGATCCGACCTTTGATTTATATATTTTTCTCTTAAGGCCTCTCTTTCTCTCTCTCTCTCGCTCACTCGTTATCCCATATTTTGCGGCTAAAAAGGGCGGCTTTTCGTATTATTATTATTATTTTTCTCTTAAGGCCCTCTCTCTCTCTCTCTCTCGCTCGTTATCCCATATTTTGCGGCTAAAAAGGTCGGCTTTTCGTCGTTCAATGATTATTCGATTGTCACACCGTGACATTAGCCACGACAAATTTATTTCCTGGCTACTGAGGCGAAAGAAAGCCTCTGGAAATTCGCCCTCCTCATATTTTATGCAATACAGGATATATACCCAGTGATACAGCTTTTCTTTTTTTTTTTTCAAGTATCAGAACATATGAGTACTTGGGTATCGATATTTCCCTCGTTTCCTGAATACTTACGCGGTAAGAAGGAGGAAAATCGTTCCGAACGGGAGAAGACAGTTGCGGCTTACTATAATTTGCCACTATTGATGCTAATCACATTGGGCGAACAATAGTAGACGGATTTATAAAAGTAATGGCTTTCCTCACGAGCTGACGACGTACGAGCGGAGATGAAACGGAATGACAATGGGATTCTTGCGAAAATGCGACGTATGGTTTTCCACGTACACGCATTATATTCTCGTACGAAGCCCGCGGAAAATCGGCAGAGTCTAAGCTGCAATAAATTGGCATTTTTTATTTTATTTATTTTTTCTCGTGAAATCCCCCATTTAAATAGCAAACGGTATTTGCATTACAAAGAACGATTTTATATTGTATTTTGTATAACGATGCGTTGTGTGTTGAGCAATTTGTTGATAAATATTCATAAACCGTGGGAGGTACGCGTTTTTCGATTTTTCAATTCAATAATCAAATTATTCGCTCGGTTAATCACACAACCTTTCGTCCGGTGACCTCCGAACTACGGGCACCAACGGCAAGCACGAAAATCGAATCAATCACGGGCAAGCGAACCACTGACCAATGGTCAAACGCTCAGCCCCGCGGGCGGTAGGGTCCGGCGGACCATTTGCGTTTTACGCCAATTGAACCGAGTGAAAATCCCCGCAATGGAACATGGAGAATGGGCTCAGCGTACCACACGAGCTTGCCAACGCTTTGGCCAACGGAGATTCCGGCTGAGAGAGGGTGGGTCGCGCAAAATGGCCGAACGCCATTTTCCGACATGGGGTGTTGGCCGTCGGACGACGTACGGATACGCGTTCGATCCTCGCCACGGAAATTCCCTGCTTCGCAGATCCAATCCCATTTTTTTTCACGAATTTCACTCACACAAACACGAAACCCCATCTTCACGTGAAGAGGAAAAAAAAACGTAATTTTCCGGAAAATGCCCTTAATTTTGAGTCCCAAGGTTGAGAAATAACAAAATGTCATTTTCTTCGCCAATTGCAATTGAATTAAAGAATAATTTGATCCCAATGAGCGTTCAATTATTGAAAATAGAGGAGCCAAATTGTCTGATAAGTGCGTGAGATGTAATGTGAAAATGCATCGAATGAAAAGAATACAATAATTGGGACTTTTTCAATTTCTGAGCTGATGATATTTGTGCAATAGCTTTCTAATGTACGATAAAAATAGTCGCAGGGCTTTAAGTGACCCTCGTCATCTCGCGTGTCTCACTCATCGACGTCGAGACGAATAATGATTTGGGAATTAGCGCAGTGCAGTTACCTCGAAAATGAAGGGATAAAAAATATTTTTATTCGATAAGTGATTGAGGCATAACGTCGATCCAGCACTTTGTTCTCCTGTGCTTTTATGCCACCTCGTAGCATACGAAGAGCACCATAGGAGCACCTACGTTAAAATACTTTTAGTCATAGCTTCCGCGGAGCTTGGCAGAGACGACGCCTACTCTCACGCTCGCTGGTTCGCAGAAATAAAACGTTTTATCGCGAGCAATAAGAGATTTCGAGGTAGCGGGGCTAAGGTAGCAGTGGTAAGCTTCGGGCTATGGAGAAGAGTCTTCGCCGAAGACGTCGGGCGCCCACGAAGAGAACTTTATCGCCACGTTCCGCACTCGATCATATTGTAAAACGATTATTACACCGTGGGCTCTATATTCCTCCGGTTCCTCACTATTTTCCCATTACTATATGCTCTTATAGCTATCCATGTATATCAACTATATTGATCCGGAGTCTTATCTGTCTACTTTCCCCATAGCGAGCCCCCAACTCATTCTTTTCTCCCCCTGTTATTAGATACTTAACAAACAACCGGAATCACCAGATAAAAACCCATTTTCCATTGCGCATATCAAATCGACAATAAAATCATAAATATAATACCGCAACGACATCCAGTCGCGCATTAATCGCGTAGCTATGGTGACGTTCCAATGTCGTCACGTTACTTCACCCGCGGAGCATCCTCTTCAAGATTTCTCGTATAACCTTATTTTCGCTTTTTTTTTTTTTGGTTCTTCAGAAACGTGCGGAATTGCTGTTCCGGTTGTGAGGCGAACCATCGCAGACGCAAGAAGGAACAACCATGGGGTATTGCTTTTGACGGTGGGAAAGACGCATGGAACTCTATTAAAAAGTTTCATTTCTCTTTCCCCGAAGAGAAGAAGACCAACGAACGAGCTTTGGAGTGCATCTCTCAGGAGGAGCTTGCGAGATGGCAGAGGCGAGACGAATTCGTGACACGCCACCGGGAACCCGCTTCTTCCGATACGCGTACCAAACTTCGAATCGCAATACACCACGTATTTTACGCTCCATGTCTCCGGAGAAATATCCAAAAGTTCCTCGCAAAGACAGATTTTCGTTTTCTCAGCACGAATGCGCACCTCTCGTGAGATACACAATCAAATTTACAGAGTGAACGGGAATTATCCGGCCGCGCTTTACACAAAAACGCAACACGTTGCTTCGGTGGCTTTGAAGACACACGTTTTTGAGTTGTAGACGGAAATTTACTTCTCCAAAAATATACTTTATTAGCAGAACTTGTGGATTTATTAATTTTATTTTACGGGCACATTTTTAGTCACTGGTGTTTTTTTTTTTTTTTTTTTTTTCTTTGACACATTTGCGATGACTTAATTCTTCGACAGTTACGTAAATCTGCTACATCCTTTCTCCACGAAATTGTACATTTTGACGAGGAAGTCCAGCCTTCGAATTGAATTTATGCATTGGATTTCAAAATGTAAACGGATCGATGGAAAATATGATGAAGAGATATTTCCATTACGTGAGTGCGGAGATCGAATTAGGATTTCGCGTGAATCCTGGAAAAGTCTCGGGGGGAAACTAACCGAAGTGACATTTTCCCCGTTGACACCAATTCTCATCTGGACTCGTGAAAATACACTTTTTCACATCATGTTCTACTGATCATCACTGTCACCCCCACTTTTTGTGTTGTCCTCCACACTTTTGACGTTTTTTTTTCTTTTCATTTCTGTTTTTTTATACACTCAATTGTTATATTTTCAAATTTTCACGGGAAAGACAATATTTTTGTATGAAAGCTCGGTCTCACAATTGAACTCAAGATCGAATTTCGCCTGTGACGTTCAGCTAAAAATTAACTAACGTCCAAAAATGTCACCCTTAGTCAAAATTAATTTGATGACACTCCTTACTTTCTCTGTACATGATAATTGAGAAAAAACTCACTTTTTTTCAGGAGATGAACCAAAAGATGAACGAAGCAGCAACAGGATCGAGAAATCCAAAGGTGTTGCTGGTACAGTGCCAATCGAAGGACTAAACTAAAGGGTTAGCATATTCTTGAATACGTAACACATGCATATTCGAGCTGGGGCCCAGCATGTGGCAGTCCCCGCTGCCTCTCTCTCTCTCTCTCTCCGTCTCTTATTGCATGCCTGCCTGTTTATGTGAGTGTTTGTCATAGTGTTTTACGTGTCCGTGTGTGTGTAAGCGAGAGAGAAAGAGAGTGACAGGGTCCCAGGTGGGGTCGGGGCCCCCCTTCGGGGCCCTGACGTATGGAAAACGCGCGAGAACTACGTGACTAGCTGAATATGTACTCTGGGTCCTTGTGAGCCCCCTCCCTTAACCCTCTTCCCATTCCTCTTCATTTTTGCCCTTTATTTCCGTCAGGAAGGTACACACACACACACACCATAGACCCATAGGTGTGCATAGAAATGTGTGTAGTTCCATCTCTCTCCTCATATATTGGTTACAGTAATGCGATTTTCATAAGCATCCGCAAGCCTAACTGTCATCCGTGTTCGATGCCCCATAATTAATGATTCGTCGGTGGTTGGGCTACGAGAGCTGTCGATTTCTCTGAGGTGTCGTTTCCTTTTTTTTTAGAGATGGAAGATTTTATTCGATCCTGAAAATGGTAAGCAGAGTGAGCGATGACTTTCCGGTCGATGAAAATCACCGAATTGACGCAGTGGAAAATCGAATTTGACACACTTGCACTGTAATCGTAATGAGAAAGAATTAACGATTTTGTATATTATTGTATGATGTGCTATTGAGTGTTTTCATGGTTTGATTGTATTCTTTCATTTCTGTTGGACTTATTGAATGTTGAGATAATGATCGTAAAATAAGATCTGCAATTTTATGTTTTAGGTACAATATTTATTTTAGGATTTTGTAATATTCAATGCGAATCCGTGTCAAATGCATGGAAATAATTTACCGATTTCATGTCTGAAAATCGGAGGAACGTCGCAGGCAGTGACTGAATAATTTTGGGAGAAGAAAAAATGACGTTTCTGCAATTTTGATTTCGAATCGCTTTGCCAAATCCTGTTGGATAATTTCCCGGCCTTTGCGAAATCATCCCAAAACGTTGGAGAGCCCACTTCGATTGCTCCATTACAGTTTATTCAATCGCCTTAACCATGATGGTTAAATGATGGAATTGAGTGGCGCAGAATGATACGGAGCGTAACTTGAGTAATATTTAGTTTAGGATTTGTTAATATGTCAATGCGAATCCGTGTCGAATGCATGGAAATAATTTGCCGATTTTACGTCTGAAAATCGGAGGAACGTCGCATGCAGTGACTGAATAATTTTGGGAGAAGAAAAAATGACGTTTCTGCAATTTTGATTTCGAATCGCTTTGCCAAATCCTGTTGGAAAATTTCCCGCCCTTTGCGAAATCATCCCAAAGCGTTGGAGAGCCCACTTCGATTGCTCCATTACAGTTTATTCAATCGCCTTAACCATGATGGTTAAATGATGGAATTGAGTGGCGCAGAATGATACGGAGCGTTGGAAGTGGGTTTACGCGGTGGCGTAGTCAAGCCCTTTTTCCAGTAGCGATTGCCTATCGGAACGACAGATGCAAAATAGATTCGCTCATCCATTTGTGACCGGTAGGACTTGCCGAACGGCACAGAACCCGCCCTTTTTACCCGCTCACGTACGTAACAGCGTAACTCGCAGGCATGCAGTAACACAGTTGTAGTAGGACTTAGTTAAGACGTCACCCAGAAACGACAATGAGGTCAGCCATGCATAACCGGGCTTCGCACCTTTGCCGCTCTCCGCTCATTCAATTCACGATCCTTATCTTCGAGGGCACTCGATGGGCCACGTCGATTTTGGAGATAGCGCGAGCACACTCGACTCGCTTTCCTTTTTTCAATTTCACTATACGCCACGCCGTACTTAAGGGCCCTCTTTTCTCCCGGCGGGTTCGTCCGACGGCCGACGCACTCGCGGCCCTAATACCAGAATCCGCTTCTATCGAATGCCCAGCCAGTAAATTTATAATGCCCACCGCGACCTCCTCGATATATTTCCTCGTAGTTCTTCACACTCGCTTACGAGGCCCGCATAATTTTTCAGGTAATCCGAGAGCTCTGAAAAACTTAAATGAATCGGTTTGACTGATTAGCATTTTTCGATTTTACTCTTGGAATATTGTGAACGGATACGCGATATTTCACGTCTGAATACTTCGCAAATTGCGCACTATTTTTGGCATGCGTTTATTTGGCAGTACCTGTTGAATTGAACGTCAGCAGTGAAATTAAATGGGACGAATGTATTCTTAATAAATTCTAACAAATTTCGTAGGTTTTTAAAAAAGGCTCAATAATAAATTGCTGATAATGTCGTAGTTTTATTTCGCGAAATATCATTCGCCGTGAAAGCTCAATAAGAAATAACGAAAGCAGACAATGGCCAGATTCGATTAAACGATCAGATGAAGAATCAAACAGGTTATAGAAATCATCTACCTTCGGGATCGATTCATATTTTTTTATTTCGTAATAACTCTTAAAATATTTTTTCATCGTGTAAACTAAAAAATTCAGTCAGCCGTATATATAATTATCCATTGTTTCATTATTTAAATGATTAATTTTCTTGAAAGCAACTCAAAAAAAAAACAATTTCGTTTGCCAGTTATTCTCATAGTCAACATTTTTTTAAAATTTACAACCAAGCGAAATAATTCGCGCATTTGTGGTAAATTACCTGCGAGCTCATGGTGCATCAAATTCTTACCGAATATAAGTTGAACTCTGCCCTCGGTGCAGACGTTAGACGAAACGGGACTGCGACCCCACAATAACATTGATTACTTCAATAATGGATAGAATAGCCTGGGGCTCGTGGCTGGGTGTTAGGTTTTCCTACGCGTCACAATGCCTCTCGCCAAGTATACAAATAAAAAAGCAGGAAGCAAACGAGTGAGCGAGAGGTAGAAAAAAAAAGGGAAGAAGAAGAAGAAAAAAAAAAAAGATCGAGGGTCACGATCGAGAGGGGAGAGAAGAGCCGCAGGAGCCCCAAGATACCTAGTTACCCCGACGAGAATATTCAAATTGCAACCCTTTCGCCCGTGAAAAGAAACTCGGTCGAACCCTTCGATCGGATTCAATAGGCATCGATATTCAAATTTATTTGACGCAGGTATATACATATATACATATTCCGTTCACGCGTTCTCTTGTCTCTGTCACTCACTTGCCCAATCGGCGCAGTTAAAAAACCGTTGGGAATCGAAAATTTGCATCTTTTTTTCATCCGTTATACACACTCACGTTGTTTCCTTTTTTGTAATCGTATGTGGAACGGAAGCGACGCAGCAGCTGTCAATGTATCGGCATATATCGTCATTATGCCTTTGCTTTCTCTGTCACGACCTCTTTTTTTTTCTTCTTCCGACAACGAAAAGCTGCGACACAAACTCGGCACATTTTCTCGGATCGATTTCTTCCGTTGATCGGTACAAATATCCGTCTCGATCGTATATCGATTCAACGATCGATCTCACGGTGACGCGAATAAAAATTTTGGGGGCGGTGGGTCGGCCTGCATCTGCATCGAATGTGAAACGCACTCGTGAAACTTGGGACTTGATAATGGGTTGCCATAGTTTTCTTTGTACTCTATGATAAGCCTCTTATCGGAACAGCACCAAAGTCTTGGAAAAATATTTGCAAAAATCTGTAAAATACAATCAACGAGATCATCTTGCCAAATTTTTTGTAATTAATTCAAAATTATGAGGTCCATTATCATTATCATCATAACAAAATTAAATAATCCTCGCGTCGAATGTTCTTTTTTTCTTATCTTATTTTCTTATCATATCACGAGGGATAAATTTGAAGAAAATAGTGTATTCCGTGAAATGTATGCATGTGCGAGATATAATCACGTTGAGTAGCTGGAATATGATTAATAATGCACATACATATTTTTTCCTAAATGCATTTTTATATTCTCAAGTAGTCATAGCCGAGCATCCATAAATTGCTTCAACAATAGTTTCTATTCATTAACATGAAAGTAGATACTCCTTGTGGTCCTTCCCAATTCTATTCTGCGTTATCATACTACAAGATAAAAAGGACTTAAAAAAAAAAAGTCTATTCACTTCTCGAGGTTGTTTGGCGTTGAACGTCTGCGAGAGCCCCGAGAGCTTTATCGTAGTTTTCATCGCTCTCATCGTCGAGACTCTTTAAACTATTACTCTCAGGGTAGTACATACCTCCCCACGCGGTCGCCGAGCGTAACCTGTTAAATATTCCACGCGGAGTGCAGAAGCACGAGACGACGATGTTGGTGGCGGTGGAGGTGGAGGTGCCCATTCTGCAGTTTGCGAAGGTAACAAGTGTAGAAAAGAAAGCGAAGAAGAAGGAGAAATATGGTACACAATATCCGTAGTCACGACGATGTCTAGAAAGAAGGTGAAAGCCGAAGAAGAAGAAGAAGAAGAAGAAGAAGTAAAAGTAGTAGATGAAGAGGAATAAGAAGAAGGTAAAGAGGAGGAGGAGGAGGAAGAAGAAGAAGAAGAAGAAGAAGAAGAAGAAAATAATGACTCTCGCGAGTCTGGTACGGGATCTGGGGTCGGGACGTTGCAAGCGAAGGCGTCGGGAGAGACGGCCATGACCCCGTTTTTTCCGAAGCAACAGGTACCTTCTAATTAAGAACACTTAAGAAAACTTCCCTCTTAAAGCTGACGCCTCTCCTTCGCTCGCTCTTTCCCTCGCGAGCCGCGCTCTCTCGCTCGCTTCTGATAACGCCATTATATTTTAATAAACCGTCGGGACCGCTGGAAAAGGAGCCAGCGAAGCTCTTACCCCAGGTTGAGTTGCCGCCCCGAAGGCGCGAACCTCGTCTACCCGCTAAATTCTTTCCTCTTCCCCGGGCGTATTGCTCACTTTCTCTCACTTTCTTCTCTGGCACGCGTCTCAACTTTCTCCCGGCGTGCCCTTTCCGCTTATCACTCCTTTTTTTCGCTCTAATTACAACGATGGAATTTTATCCTTCCCCGGAAGGTCATAGGCCTTTTATCGGAGCATTACTCCACCTTGTGGATATATATATATATATATATATATAACCCTCTGTTATCCACCCACCCACACACACATATATATAAATAGATAACAGAGCCTTCAGGTATAACGTACGTTTACTTTTTTTTAGCGTGCATAATTCGAACAAAGTATCGAGGCGAAGTGAAGCAATTTTTAGCCTCCTCCCCCACTCCCCATACGTGATGCGAATTATTTTCGGCGAAGGGAGGAACGTCGAGGGTCTGGCGCAGGATGTGGAGAAGAGTATGCGAGCATTCGTGGGGTTCGCGGGTTTTCGTACGAGTCGGAATAGCCAGGGATAGAATATAGCGACGGGGCTTTTCTGCACGGAAAGGCAAGAGAGGCAGAGAGACTAGGAGAGTTAGGGAGCAGCTCGACGAGCTGCACCCTCTCCTCTGGACCCTCGAGGATCCCGGGAATGGGCTGGTTATACTGCTTCTGCTTCTGCTTCCTAGCTGTGGCGGAGCGAGAGTCCCGAAGCTAAAGAGCTTTGGGAAGCATACGTGAGAGGGTCGTCGGGCTGGCTTGCGAGGGGACGTGAGGGACGGGCGAGCGGAGGGTTTTCTCGGAGAGCGAGAGGCAGCAGCAGCAGCAGCAGCAGCAGCAGGGGATGACGGCACGTTCACGAGGGGTGGGTGGCGTCCCGGCGGCCATTTTGAACGCATATATCGATTGTTTGGCGGCCTCGGCCATTCGCCGAGAGGACGCTCGCTCTCGTCAACCCCCTGTGGAAAACGATCGGGAATTCGCTCTCTGTCCTCCCTCGCGCTCCCCCTTCCTCCCCCTTCGCCTTGACTCTCCTTCGACGAGCCCTCACTCAATACCCGCTATTATTCTTCTTATTGGTATTCTTACCATTCGCTTCTTCACTTATTCCAATAAGACGTCCCTTCACTTCTCTTCTCGATTTCTTGGGTTTGACCATAAACGATGAAATCTGAGATGGGGATGAGGATTATCAAAAATCGTGTGGGGCTGCTCATCGCTTTATTTATTCCGGTTCTGTTTCTTTTCTTTTTTTTTCTTTCTTCTTGATGAAGAGCCCCAAGGGCGAAGAAAGGATCACGTGCCGCATGTCCGAAGAAGTCAGAGTCTCGTGAAGAATCATTTCTCATCGTTGGCACCTGTGAGAGTCCCCGGGTCAGCCAAAGTCGATGAGCCAACTCTCACCATGGCCAACCATGCCAGCTACTCTTCATGGTCAAATGTATCGAGGGGTTGCTGCGCGCGCGCGCGCTGGCTACACGAGGGCGACTACTCTATGACTCTCTCTCTCTCTCTATTTCTCTCTCTCTGGTCGTTGTCTCTCGCCGTCGCTCCGCTCACGAGTCTATATACCCGGTATACTAGAACTACCCCTCTAAACCGGCTTAGAACCGCCCCCCGAACTCTCGTTCCGGCCAATCCAGTCCGCCCGTCTGACCTTCTACACTCGCGCGCAGGTCCAGCAGCAACGTCGGTATACACACTCTCCTGGACATCGCTGACCTTTCAACCGCGGCGTTCAATCCCCGCCTTTGCCCTACGGGGATGACACCACCCCCGTTGCCACCGACTCCTGCGGCACAGTTATTGGCACCATCGACAAACGAACGCCCGCTTTGACATTGTCTACCTTGCGATGGTTTATCCACGGTGCCACGGTTTATGTCCCTGTAAAACTATGTGTTTCAGTCAAGAATTTATCTTTGCTCTCCGATGTAACTCGACTACAACGCAAGTCAATAAATTATGTAAACTTAGCTTGAACGGGAAATTTACTTTCTCGTTTGTGCGGTGGAAAGTAAAAAGTATTTAGTGAGATTGATGAGGTCGTTTGACTCTGCCATTTGTCGATTGTACGGGTTCATTGCATGTGGGCATTGATTTTGTTTATAAGTAAGACTTTTAGTTTGAGTTCCGAGGCTTTTTTCGAGTTTCACCTCGATTACGATGACCTCTCAACCGCTGCATTCAACATCCGGCTTTGCCCTGCACAGATGAAAATGTGGTCTCAATATTGCACTTGTTCTCATGGTTTATATATATATTTACTTATTTTGTATATCCGTAAAGCTATGTATCGAAATAATTCAACTGGAGCGTAAGTTGATAAATAACGTAACTTCACATTTGATGCTAAATTCTATATTAATAATGAATAGAACTTATTGAAAAAAAAAAAAAAAAAAAACAGGGAATCAGAAAGGGTGGGTAAAGAGATTGTAATTAATTAACTTTGCCATTTAACGAGTACCAATTCTCGTTAAATCGTGAATTACGTAAAACACGAATTTGTGGTGAATTTCAATGTTGACCGAAAAGAATAAAAAAAGTCCACATTGGTTAAATTGATCTATACACAGATCAATAATTCCTAGATCGATATTTAAAAAAACAAATTTATGGTAGCACAGTGTTTAAGCTCAGCTCGTTTGTGAACGTTAAAGAGTGAAAGTGCTTTCTGAAATGAGGAAGGAGGTGGGGAAGGGTGGGAAAAAAACGGAAAAAAAAAAGGAAAGAAAGTAACGACTTACACGGAGCTCTTAAGACTTTCACTTGAAGACCTTCCCAAGAAGCAAAATGACGCGAGCACGAGAACGAGCCAACGGCGCTTGCCTGCATCGCGGCTCGATTCTTAAAGGAGAAGTTTCGCTACTCACCTCCCCCCGCCGCCCCCCCTCGCGAAAAAGTAAGTTTCCGTCGCGGAGCTTTTTTTTTTTTTCGTCTTTTCCCTCGCCAAACCCCTTCACCCCTTTCACGGAACTCGACGTCTCTTTGGCACGCCGCCAACTAGGTGAAAAGTGTTGAAAGTGAACTCGCGATTTGCGCGAGGAGGGGCGGAAGGGGTTATACAACGTACGTCCCGAGGTATATCCAGCAGACTCCAGGGGCAAATGCCGGAGCACTCGTTTTCAAATTTATTCAAATTATTCGAGGGCGGCCAACGCTCCTTGAAAAATCGAAACTCCCTCATCCCCTTGAACCCTTTCGCTTCTTCTCCTTCTTCTTCTTCTTCTTCTTCGTGTACTTCATTGTCGCCCGGTGGTTTTCTTCCTTTTCGCATACCACCCTTTCTCCCCCCTCGTGGAGCACGACGCTTTCTCACGACGGGGATAATTGGGGGTGCGGCTTAACGGCAGAACTTTACTCTTCCGGCTGTGGCCTTGAAAACTTTTCACGACGAGCCGCACCACCGAGGCACCGTTGCCTTCCTCAACTCCGCCGCACGAATATGAAAGATATATAATTCACCGGCTTAAAAAAGCTTGCTACTACTGCCTCACTTACTGCCAGACACTTGTTTTATCCTTTCCATTTCCGCAGTATCAACTTTCGTTTCCTCGTCTCTGTGATAACGTCACCGAATCGCCAACCCAAGAAGAAAATTCATCGGTTAGAATCTGCAGAAGGTGATTGACTGTACTCGGGATTAAATTATCGCACTAAACATATTCTTAACTCTATTCAATCTAACACAACAATAAATAACAACGTTATTAACATTTTTCTAATTTAATTATGGAAATCAAAAATATATTCAATTGTAGATGCTTTCGTAAAATAGTTTCCTCAATTATTCAAGAATTTTAAAATCCTTTTTTTTTCATTGGCAAAAAAAGCTCACGTCTTCAAGATGTGAGATTCTGTTGTTGGACTGATATTTTAAAAAATTGAAAAAATAATATTTCTACCATTTGTTAGATTCGAGTCCATTATTTGAATTTCCATGAACAATCGTGTTTCATAGATGTTCGCAAGAACATTTTTGAAAAATGTTATGTTATCAAGTGGGTGTCATCCTTGATGATATGCAGTAGCTCCCGATGCATTTGAAAAAATAATATTTCTACCATTTGTTATATTCGAGTCCATTATTTGAATTTCCATGAACAATCGTGTTTCATAGATGTTCGCAAGAACATTTTTGAAAAATGTTATATTATCAAGTGGGTGTCATCCTTGATGATATGCAGTAGCTCCCGATGCATTTTACATGCATCTTAAATCAGAGACGAGACGCTCTCTAATCCCCTTTTAGAGACTCGCTCCACGCCACATATTCGCGTATGGCTTTGACGGGCTACGCTCTCGGAGTTTCTCATTGGCTCCAAAGTAATCTCGTGTGTAAGTTGGGTTGCCTAGCCACAGGCTCCGATGGAGATCCGCTTTTACACACGCACACACGTACGAGGCGAGCCCTGCGGCGTCCCCTTCCTCCCGAGACCCTTCCCACCTTTACCCACCAGTAGCAGGAGCTCCTAGTCCGGAACTACGATCGATACGACAGATGCCTAACCGGCAGCGCATGCTCCACCATGCCAGGAAATCGCGGCGATGCTTCTGCAAAGGTTTCCACCTTCTTCCGAGAGATGACGCTCTCCTTCCGTTCCTGTCTGATTAGGAAAGCCTTTTCTCCTTTCGCGCCGAGGCTCGAGCCCAGTGGGAGATTTGGGCCCTTGTATAGTTTGAGAAAAAAATGTTTTCTTTCACTTGGTTCCTGAAAAAAATAAATAATTCGCAAGTTAATGGGCGATTATTTTTTATATTTCGTATGTATTTGATTATTAATTTTAATAATGATGAAATTTAGTCATTAAAGCAAATAAATAAATGAATTAAATTTATAATTTTTATTTGTTTAACGAGACATTGTCGGAAAATTTAATAATATTTATAATCGTATTAGTGACATTTGGGTATTATTGAAAAATCATTTGCTTGGAATTCACGTGAATCGAATGTTTATAATAATTGGGAATTGTCGGTAGTATTTTGATTAAGCGATGGTCGGGACGATCTATAGGTGATAATGTTCCATCGACAGAGCAGACCAATCAACTGTAATGCCTCTGATAATTAGCATCACGCGATGGTACGTGAAGATTCGATCACGGGAGTGGGGAATGTCAGGGTGAGGCCCGTTATGCGAGGAGCCCCTGTGAGATAGCAACCCTGCGTGCGAGGGTGCACGGGGTGCAGCCTAACGACGCGGTCGTTGGGGAATCGGAGGTGCAAAGGCAAACGCTCGCTTCCAAGCATCGGAAACACCTTGCCAATATTTTCCTTAATGACTTTATAGATTTTTCGGAATTGCAGATCGAGTGATCTGCAAAAAATTTCACTTCTGCGTTCAAATCGATTGCATCGATTGATAAAAGTTTAGCTTTACCGACATTCAAACTCGCACTTAAAAAATTAAAACGTAATTAATTATCATGTACCGTTGTAACTAATCATAATTAACAAATGGCTTTTGCTCAAATTTGCGAACCAATAATTATATTTTTTCCCGTAACCAACAAAAGTCCGAATATTTTGACAGTGAGGGAAAATATTTCTATGCTGCCCAAAATCTCATCACAAAAAGTCGCGAAAGAGTAATTGATGTACGAAATATTTTTATGTCCGGTAATTAATGAGATTATTAATTATCCGCGGTCTGCCTGATTTCTTCAATCAATTAGCGGCAATTACAAAGCAAACGGTTCAATGATAAGCAAACTTTCTACGTTTTTCAGCACGCTCTGAATCTGAAACGATTATATTCATATTATAATTATAACGATACGATTATATTACTATAATTACATTTTTTCCAGTAACCAACAAAAGTCCAAATATTTCGACAGTAAGGGGAAATATTTCTATGCTGCCCAAAATCTCTTTACAAAAAGTCCCAAAAGAGTAATTGATGTACGAAATATTTTTATGTCCCGCAATTAACGAGATTATTAATTATCCGCGGTCTTCCTGATTTCTTCAATCAATTAGCGTCAATTACAAAGCAAACGGTTCAATGATAAGCAAACTTTCTACGTTTTTGAGCACGCTCTGACTTTTAAACGATCATATTTATATTATAATTACATTATTATAATTATAACGATACGATTATATTACTATAATTACATTTTTTCCAGTAACCAACAAAAGTGCAAATATTTCGACGGAAAGGGGAAATATTTCTATGCTGTCCAAAACCTCTTTACAAAAAGTCTCAAAAGAGTAATTGATGTACGAAATATTTTTATGTCCCGCAATTAACAAAACGATTAATTATCCGTGCTCTTCCTGATTTCTTCACTCAATTGGCGTCAATTACAAAGCAAACGGTTGAATGATATCCAAACTTTTGTACGTTTTTGAGCACACTCTGACTTTTAAACGATTCTTTTTCGACGGCACTCTTGCGGTGCCGGTTGCTGAAGAGAAGTGCTGACCCGAAAGCCTAAACGACACGTGCAACGCAACGTCCTCCGGTGTGTAAACTTGGTACATACGTGGATAATAAAAGCTGCGCATATTTTCACCTAGTCCAGTTTTTATCGTGTATAATTGCCAAGCTTTACGTAAGGCTGTTTGTACATGTGTGTTATCATGAAATACGGCGCTGTTTGTACAATTGTTTGCTCCCTGGTCTGACTCCACTGACTCTGGCTCCAGCATCGCCTACCTCCGTGACCACGCCACGAAAAATTCCGGTCCCCGTGGCGACGAACCTCGAGCAACTGCACGTCGGGATTTCGGAATTAAATTGAGAATTTATTGCACCGCGAATGCGATGAGGCACGGCTCACAACGTCGTCGACGTCAGCGGATACGTCTTTACGTCCGCTTATATGAAACACGACGAGTGGTCCGCTTTGCTTCCGTTCTCTTCCGCTCTTTTTTTTTGTTTTTGTACATTTTGTTTTCTAGTCAAGGGAACTTTGTTCTCGTGGAAAAATTGTCCTCTTTTTGTGTACAGAAGATGAACTTGAACTTGGAGAAAAGTGGTGTAGAATTTCGGTTTGCAGAAATGTAAATTATTGCCGTTCCGAATGACGTCAACTTTGAACAGCTCAAATTTTCTAGAGCAACAAATTTAATGGCCGTTCCAATTTCCAAGGCTAAACCACCGTCGACACGTCCGACAAAATTGATGTAAAACAACAGAAATGCTGGAATTTCATAGGATTTCGAATTTTTGTTAATTTTTTTTTTTAATATTGCGGAGTTTTTTGAGTTCCTTTTTTTTTTTTTTGGATTTTCTCAAAGTTTCCGGTATGAGGCAACCAAATTTGATGAGCATACAATTTCGTAGAGTACAAGGAAAAACAGGACAAAAAAATGAGGATTTTAATTTTTTTATTTGGTGAATTTCTAATTTCTAATTATACTGTGACGTACCTTTTCGATTTAATTTATTTCTAAGTGTATATACTTGGTAGCAATTTTTGACAATTGGTGGTAATCCCATTTTCGTGTCTCCTGGTACAAAAGCTGGCATATTTGCTTCTATTAGCCAGCAAGTTACCGTCATACATGTTCGTGTGTGTTGAGATGTTTGCTCGACAGATCTCCGCACATGCTCGCTGTATGGTCGTTAATTACTAATCACCAGTCGCGCTCGGAAGGCTTCGAAGAAGCCAGGAATGAATATCATCCTTGGACAGAAAAGAGAGATCAACGAGATTGCTGATAACTAGAACAATCACAAAGTAGCTCGTCGACTAAGCAATCAGAGATATTTTTTGAGCCAATTTTAATTACGTTGAAAATGAGCGAGTTATTGGATTTTGACACCGTTTCGAGTTTCGCCGACTCATCGGCTCGCTTTAGCCACGGCAATTGTCATAAGGGCAGCTATCAAATGGTCCAGGTAACCATTTTCACGTATACACCAATTTTTTTCCATTATTACCCATAAATAAAATCAATCGAACTTCCGAAATGATATTTATTTTAAATTAACAATTAATAGTTGTAACTTTGCAGACACCGAGGGCTGATATAATTCCTGAAAATATTTTATTTCAATTTTCACGTTAAAATTATCTTTTATTCAATTACTCGTACCACGAGCTTAATTATTTTTTTATTTTTCAATTGTAATGAGGGTGCATTTCCTTTTGCATTATTTAGGCACTAGATTATTTATACTTGGGTAACGATTTTTTTTTTTTTTTTCAATATTTATAGTATTTGTTGATACATTTTTGGATGGTTTAGCGACATTTTTGAGTGGCCATCCGTTCCTCTTCATTCGTCGTTCTCCACAGGTCCGAATTTTTCGTGCACGATAAAGTTCCACGCGTCGTGAGTTTTATGGACTCTTTCTCTCTCTCTCTCTCTCTCTCTCTCTCTTTCTCCGCTCTGGCTTATCGGGGTGACGACTGCAACCACACACAGAGATATCCATTACGCAGTGTCTGGCAAGTAACGGCGACAACGAATATTATAGCACCACAGCTCAGCGGCGACCTCATTGGCTCGACCAAAAAACTTAACTGCCGGTCAAACAATGAATCATTTTATACCGAGTTGGAGTTTATTTTTGCGGCTAAATAGCAGGTGCGAGGACGCGTAATCGGGACGAGTGGAAAATTATTTCCTCGCCGTGGGCCAAACGGACCACTTGGCGATTTCGATTTTCCCCACGTTTTCTCAGATATTCTGCACTTGGAGAAATTCTGCAAGCCCAACTATTAAGTAACACCTGTTCATTCGTGGCTTACGCATATTTTTATTACAATTATTTTCAGTAGAATATATTTTCTTTTCATTAAATAAAAACATTTTTATTTGCATCAGTCGTAAAATAGTCAAAACTATATTTTTGTAATAATCACAGCTATAAAATAATAGAAAATACTTTTTTTTTGGTACGTTGCAGGAAAGCCTGAACATTATTGATGTTTTGGTAATTATAAAATGGTTGGCGGTATATTTTTGTAGTTACGGTGACGCACAATGAAATTTGAAAATTTTGAAATTTGAAAAAAATTATTGAAATGTATCGTTCCTGTCCCTTTATGGGTTTCGATAGATTTTTTTTTTTCAATGTGCATTTTAGACAGAATTCATATTGTAGCGTTGAATCACGTTTTGGTATTATGGTATATCATCGTGTCGCTTGTAATCCAATCGAAGGTATCAATAGACATTTTTTTTTTTTTTTTCGAAATGTGCATTTTAGACAGAATTCATATTGTAGCGTTAAATCACGTTTTGGTATTATGGTATATCATCGTGTCGCTTGTAATCCAATCGAAGGTATCGATAGAAAAATTTGTTTTTTTTTCGAAATGTGCATTTTAGACAGAATTCATATTGTAGCGTTGAATCACGTTTTGGTATTATGGTATATCATCGTGTCGCTTGTAATCCAATCGAAGGTATCGATAGATTTTTTTTTTCGAAATGTGCATCTTAGACAGAATTCATATTGTAGCGTTAAATCACGTTTTGGTATTGTGGTATATCATCGTGTCGCTTGTAATCCAATCGAAGGTATCGATAGATTTTTTTTTTTTTTTCGAAATGTGCATTTTAGACAGAATTCATATTGTAGCGTTAAATCACGTTTTGGTATTATGGTATATGATCGTGTCGCTTGTAATCCAATCGGAAGTATCGTCTTGGCCCTCGCCTCGATAACCAAGAAAGCGTTCATCCTCGTTTGTCACAGGCTATGATCCCATAGAAAATAGTCCGAGCAATTTGCGATCTTTCACGACGTCTCGCGCACCGCTGCCGCTGCCGCCGCCGCTGTCGTCCTCGGCCCACGAAACGAATTCCATTGGAGCGAGAGGCGGCGTGCTAGACCATGTGACATAATCCTCTCGGACAAGCAACTTTGCCACTTTGTTGTACCTGGTATTATACGTACACTGCGAATACGATATATTTTCCAGCACTTCAAGCATTTACACGAGCTTTTCTTGAGCCGGTCAAAGGTCGGAAAAAAAAATTTCAACTGAAAGTACAACTCACAGTCACACCCGAATTATTTACGACAGATGTTTATTTTTTATTTTATTTATTTATTTTTTTACCTTCTCGCGACAGTTAAAAATTATAAATACAATGATGGAATAAAAAAAGCACTGAAAATAGTTTTGGATGCTTAAAATTTTTTTTTTTAATATGACTTTGAATGTGGATATAATTATTTATTTATTTATTATTTACCTGCGTGCGACAAATGAAAAATTATAAATACAATGGTGTAATGACACAATCACTGAAAATTGCTCCGGATACTATTAAATTGAAAAAAAATTTTTTTTTTCAATTTCTGGATCGATTTAATTGTTTGTTTATTTATTTTTGACTTTCGTGCGCCAAATAAAAAATTATTTACGCAACGATGAAATCACCAAAACACCGAAAGAAGCTCCGGGAACTTTTAAATTGAGAAAAAAAAATTTTGATCTCGAATATGGATATAGTTATTATATATATTTATTGAAAAAAAATTTTTTTTTTCAATTTCTGGATCGATTTAATTGTTTGTTTATTTATTTTTGACTTTCGTGGGACAAATAAAAAATTATTGACGCAACGATGAAATCACCAAAGCACTGAAAGTATCTCCGAGAACTTTTAAATTGCGAAAATTTTTTTTTTATTTCGAATATGGATATAACTTCAGTTGGTGGAATTAACAAAAGCGGAGAAAAATGCAGGAAACCCTTTTTTCAAATGAAGTTTTCCGTGATGTCCTCTCAGAAATTGCGACAGCGTATTTTCGATGTATTTTCACAAATAATATTGCTATTTACTAAAAAAATAACTCTACTTAAAATAACCTGCCCCCATGTTTTTGAGTGCACACGAATCGATCTCTTTTAACGTAAGTAGCGCTCTCCTCGTTTTAAAAAAAGCTTAACAAAACATAACAGTGAATAAAAAGAGGAGCTCGAGAGCGATGACCTGATTTCACGTACCCCATTATTGTCAACAAAATTTCTTGATCACGCTACAGGGAATCCCGAATTTTCCGTGCGAAGGGTTTCTCGAGGTAAGAGTCTCCCTCGTTCTTGGGATAAATCCTATCGTCCTGATCTCAAGAGCGTCCGTTCAATGGGAAAGACAGCGAAACAGAAAGAGTGGCTTGTGCACGAAAAACTAGTGGGATAGCCACTTTGTACTGTGTATTAACGACAGGACGCACATGAGAGCTCGTATCTAGAGGATCCTTTCGTTTGCTGCCCCGAGGATATCCAGGATGCAGGAGGATCGAGCTTCATACACAAGGGAAACCGGGGCCAAACAGAACGCTTAAAAAAATTCCATATCTGCTCCAAAATGGGTCACTCGTACGAAAAAAAAAAAAAATGTTAATTCAAAAATTGGAGACCCAGTAACTGCGGATTAATTTATCTCGTGATGCTCACAATTTTTTGTATCGTGATGTTAATTTTATTCTCATTCAAATGTCCGCCATTTATTTATTCCTGCACTTTAAGATTATCGCAAAATTGAACTAGAAATTTGCTGATTTTATTTCGTGTCCTTTAATTTGTAAGGAGCTCCCTTAAAAAAAGGACACGGTCGATTTGTTGTTTCTCCAACCCTTGAAACGTGTTCCATGGTTGAAAGTTGGTTTTTTTTATGCAAGTAATGATGTTAATCGGAAAAATAGAGGGCAACAGAAAAGGCGAGGAAAGTTGTGCATGAGGATGAAAAAAGGGGTTTTTGGAGACTTGGAAAATAACGAAACTGCGCAGGGAGAGCAGCGTTGTGTTCTTCGCTGGTCCATTTAGCCCCGGTGTCTCCGAGAAGACAAGTGAGAAAGCGCCTTTTTCTTTTCCCACTCACTCGATGCGCTTAGACGTGAATGGAGGGCAGCAGAGGGTCGCCCAGATAGGACCATGAGGCCCATAATATAGCAGGTCGCAGGACGATCATCAGGCTCACGATCGAAGAACCGACAGCAGCAACAGCAGCAGCAGGTCCTTTCGAGTTTATTCGTCCAGGGAAGAAGAATAGGCCTTTTTCCTCTCTCTTCATCTTCCTCGTGCATCGGTTCCTCGTGGCCCGTGGGTCCCAGAATCCTTTTGGTCGGATGGGACCAGCTGCAAAAACCCTGACATGCACTCTCGCAAAGGTACATAAGTTCTCTTCTGGGCTCACGTGGAAAACCCCTCGTGAGGAAAGGATACGGTCCGCGAGGGGAGGATATACCCCCGAATCTTTTTTATATCTCAGATCGTGGCCGATCATTTTTTACGAACCCTTTTTTTTTTTTTTCATCCGTTGGCTCGTTGGCTCGTCACTGGTAAGAGAGAAAAGGAGAGGAACGAAGAAGAAGCATGGAAAAGTAAGGAGAGAAAAAAGAAAGACGATCCTCTCGGTGATATTCGTGGAGGTTAGCCGAAAAGGAAGCGCAACGGCACTCGGTGAGCAGCCAACGAAACGAGTGGAAGACTCTTCTTGGTCTCCCCTTTTGCGCAACTGTCGCTCGACCTCTCACGTATTATTACCTATACGTATACTACGTGTCGTGCGCGCAGCCTCCCGAATTTCCCCTGGAACATATCCTTTTCTCCCTGTTACGCTTGCCGATAAGTGTGTGAGAAAAAAATAAAATCGGTAGCGCCTTGAGAATGCGCTCGGGGAGCGGATGTCCTGTCCGTTCATATGCACGCAGCTCTGCGCCACCGAAACAGTGAACCAAGTACGTGAAGATCGACGCGTGAAGAATTTTTTATTTATTCATTAGTCGCTCATTAATTAAAATATGAATATTTCCTTTCGCCCCATTCTCCTATTCCCACTAAATATGAAAAATAAATAAAAATCGCCTTTTCCAGATTACCAAAAAAATTCCATAAAAATGGAATTCAATGTATTTGTTTCAAATTTAAAAGTGCTAAAAAAAAATGTCCAGCTACCTTTAGGCAAATACAGTGAAATTAATTATGTCAATAATAGAAAAAAAAAAAAAAAAAATTAATAAATATATGGTTTTACATAACACCTGTGTGAGAGAAGCTTTAGGGGGTGAACTGTATCCAAGGTGAGCACAGCTCACAGTGGCTAATACCAGTAAAGGCATAGGTGAAGGTGGAGGTGGGGTCGGGGGAGGAGGGTAAGAACGTGGGGTGGTCGGATATCGTGACTACTGGTCAGTTTGTTCGATAGTCGGTGCCAGCCAGGGATAGCCCATCGGTGTACAGGACTAAAAGCGGCAGGAGTAGCGAAGCTTCGCTGCGGCTTTGGGGGGCCTTGGTACCGAGCTGTGCCAAGAGGGCCACCGGTCAATACCTTCGGGCTCTCCGCCACTCCGCGCTTCTGCTTCTGCTGCTCCTCCCTCGTGCGATACGTCCGATTTCACCCCTCACGTCCTCCCCCCATCCCCGTCCTCAAATAAAGAAGTAAAAAGCCCCGGTGAAATGTAACGGAGCGTCCCGCGCGCACACCGATAAATACTCACTTGCACGAGAAACCAGAACAGACGTCAAGGGGCGAAGGAAAAAACGGTAGATTGCGTACAAACGGAAGTGGAACTCGGGCGAGGCACTGACTTACACGGCCAATACACGTCCGAATAATTACCTTTCCACTCCACTCAGGTACTTCACCGAGGCAATATTATTACGTACACTTTTTTGGGGGGGGGGGGGGGGGGGCAAATATTTGTCATGTAATGAAATCACTTTCGTCGTCCTGGGCCTTAAGATATGTGCCGTTTGGTGGTTTCACGATCAAATGACTAATTGGACACTTTGAATCTGAAGAAAAGACTAAATTCAGTTAGTAGAAAACTAAGCGTAATGAAGCGTAGGAAAAAACGGTAGATTGCGTACAAACGGAAGTGGAACTCGGGCGAGGCACTGACTTACACGGCCAATACACGTCCGAATAATTACCTTTCCACTCCACTCGGGTACCTCACCGAGGCAATATTATCACGTACACTTTTTGAGGGGGCAAATATTTGTCATGTAATGAAATCACTTTCGTCGTCCTGAGCCTTAAGATATGTGCCGTTTGGTGGTTTCACGATCAAATGACTAATTGGACACTTTGGATCTGAAGAAAAGACTAAATTCAGTTAGTAGAAAACCAAGCATAATGAAATGTCAATATTTTTTTTTATTGATTTTCGAAACAGAAAATTTTTTATTCGATTTTTTTGATACATAAAATTGGATTGAAAAAAAAATGGAAGGATAATAATAGTAATATCGATCACGTCATCGGTAAATCGATCGATATCGATTGCGCTTTGTAATAAAATATGTTGATCCATTTTATTATAACTTTACAACAAAAATTACATGATTAAAATAGTACATTTTATTATTTAATTTTAATTGATGGCTGATCATAGTGTTTTTTTTTTTTTAATTAGGCAATGAGAATTGTGTAATTAAAATGATTGTATATGTATTTCGGAACTTGGCAAATAGTTCTCGTTAAATTATAGATAATATATTATACTGTTACAGCATACGCATACGTGCGCTAATTATTGTACCGATAAAGGCAATTAATTACGAGGTGATAGATTCTCACCCGCGCTCCGCAGTGGCAATAAATAAACGTTCACGCGAAAGAGCTCCCGCTGTGGCCAAGAATACATAAAACGTTGGCTCGATGCTCTCTCGCGCTTCTGGCTTTCTATCGTTCGGCAATTGGCTGGCTTATTATCGGTTGATCGAATTCGCGTGCTCACCAGTCCACAGGTAGGTAGGGTAAGTTGCACGCAAATACGTACCTACCTGTGACGCGTACGCGACTAATGATCCTAACGGGTGTACCTATCACGACGTCATCAGCTATTTCAATGTTTGTTCCAATGTAATTACCGTTCAAATACAAATATATCCGCAGGAAAATGATATTAAATAATATTGACAAAGGACTTTGCTATTAAAAAATAAATAAATAAATAAATAAAGAATTAAATGAAATGGATGTCCTTAATAGTCCCAGGAATTTTTTTATTTTATTTGCCATTCAGATGATTGTTGTAATACAAAAATGTATTAGTAATTACAAAGTGACAATTATTCATTTTTAGTTTGTATAACTAATTTATTGATGATTTTTTGCAGCGACGAAGTAATTAACTATTTTCAGTTACCGTAACTATAAGAATGTTTCAATGGATATTTTTTTAAATCTCTACGTTCAATGTTCGTCAATTATTTACTTTACTTTATTTCGGACGATTGAGTAAAATAAACAAGGGTTTTACAAAAAATTACATTGCCCGCTCTCGTGTGCACTCGACACTAGTTAAATCACAGTCTGTTTGGCGTTTTCGAGAGGATTTATTTTACACCGAATGGGGACGCTTAATGCCTTCGAGGGGACATCTTTCTCTCTCTCGAGGGTGAAGTGCTCTTCTCTGACTTTTCCTTGGCACACCGAAATTTATTTGGAGTTCGACGAGACAGTGGATATAATGCGAGTTAATTTTTTAGCAAGGCGAATATTTGCTAAATAGGCAATTAATTTTCATAGCCCCGACAATCAAAATATATTCTAATTTGAGGATTCATGTGAAAATACCCCTTTTTACTTAAAAAAAAAAAAAAAACATTTGAAACCAGAAAATTAATATTAGTGGTAATAAAATAAATGATCAAATTAACAATGGCGATCTATAAATAATCTTCTGGCTTTGCATTCTTTTTGATTCCAAAATTTGATTCCAAAAAAAATCATTTGAAACCAGAACATTAATATTAGTGGTAATAAAATAAATGATTAAATTAACAATGGCGATCTATAAACAATCTTCTGGCCTTGCATTCTCTTTGATTCCAAAATTTGAAAAAATCTTCTCTCTGTCTGTCTGAAAGTATCGAGAGGATTTTCGTTACACCGAATGGAGACACTTAATGGCTTCAAGAGGATAACTCTCTCTCTCTCTTTTTCTCTTTCAAGGGTGAAGTGCTCTTCTCTTACTTTCCCTTAACACCACAATTTATTTTGGTCCGACGAGACGGCGGGTGTGGACGTGAATAATTTGGAGCGGATGAGAGGACGTCAGGGGGTTGCAGAGGAAAGGCCACGCACGCACGTAACTCCACATGCGTAATGCGTGTTAAAGAAAAGTCTTGAGAAGAAATGAGAAGAGCCTCGAGGGTGAAGCAAGTTTTTCTCCTCCGCTAGGGCTCTTTATCTCTGGGCTTGTACGCTGGACCAGTATGGGAGAAACACTCGTTGACACGGGAGAGGAATCCGTTAAAACAAAAATAGTTATCCGGTAACGAGTAGGGGATCTCGGACGAGCGTATAACTTCTCCACTCGCTGTCCAACCCCTGCGACGGATATGCTGTTAAGGCTATTTTAATTCACACGCGCGAGGGACTTCTTCTTCTTCTTCTTCCTCTTTCGACATTTCAAAGCTAGGAAAGTCCAACTGAGTTGAGAAATTCCAAATGAGACACACAATTTTTTCATTTATCATGTAACAAAATTTCATTTTTTAAAAGTCGTCGGAGACAACGTAAAAAAATTCCCCCAAACAATTGCTAATTAATGCATCACGGGTAACATTACAAATTTCCGGATGCAAAGGAACCCGTGAAAAATATCAAAGTTCCCACAGTACTACAGAAATTTTTCTGCAGTGTTAAAAAAAAATGCATAAAAAAAAATTCCCATGCAAAACATCATTCAGGCCCATCAAGGTGCGAATCGAAACAATCAAGACCGAAATCCAGTTTTCCCATGCAAAATGGACAACGCGAAGAGTGGAGGAAAAAAATTCGTGGGAATTTTGGAAAATTGGAAAATTCACATTTTGCACAAATTTAGAAAAAGTAATGAAAAAAAATCGTGGTGAGGTAGCAGCTGAGGACCTGCAACCGGCTTGACGGAAATCCGTGAGAAATACTCCAATGACCATTTTTTTATATCCAGGAACATTTTTTTTCCTCAATCTTCCTTTCCGAACCGGATGTCGTTCTCAGGGCGGCGCAATAAGTGAGAACGGAATAAAAAAGCCATACTTACGGTTGTTTAAGGGTGAGGGGCATTTCCCAAAACAAGGAAGAAAAAAAGTCGGACGTAAGTGAGCGCTTGGTATTCATGGTAAAGGACCTCTGGACGAGTGGTATATCGATCGATTGAACTGGACATCGGGTGCATATAGCCGCTGGTGTATTGTTCGCACCCCTCGTGTGCCCCTGCGTACCATCTCCGCGTATTCATACCCTGTTCTTTCTCTTCTTTTCGCTTGCCCGTTTTTCGTTTTCTTCTCTCTTATTCCCTCCTGCTCATCCCCCTCGTCCATGCACTGGGCATCGCCCCATTTGAATATGGTACACGCGTGTGCATTACGCAGCAAAGCCAGGCCAAAAAGACCATGGTCTTCGGACTACCCCAATACCTCGTCCCATTATCTCATAAATTGTATTATTTTTACCCCAAAATATATTTCTATCCCGTTTTCCATGTATTTACGTGAGTGTGAGTGTGACTGACCGTATGCACGTTGCTGGTTGTCTCGGACCTCGGGTCAACAGGTCAAATTGCACATGTCTAACGCGAGTCACCCTCGTGCCCCTAAAAGGGGGGTCAGCGGCGAGAGCTCACGCGCCGATTCTTTATTCGCCCTCTTTTTCCTTGGCCATTTATGTGAAGTCACATTCGCGCGTCACAGGGATACGCTTTGGTTATGCACACGTGGAATCGTGTGTGTGTACATGTGTGTAATAGGAAACCTCGATGGTCAACTCACTCTGGCTGGTCGCGTGCTTCCTGTCAAGTAGTATCAGGGCGTAATGTCGCCCTGAATCCCAAAGTTCACCCCGAACCACCGGAACAATAAATTCTATTTTTCGAACACCCTTCAATCGGAAATAAAATAAAACTCGTGGAGGGTGACACATTCACGTGCACCCCCAAGCGGTCAATCCAAATCTGTTATTCCGTCCGCTAAATCTGTTTTTCGAAGCCGCTTCGCGCTCAACTTCAAAGCAATTTATTCACCACTTCAGGGTGATTATTTATATATTTTGTTTGAAAAAATTTACAATATGTTTTACAAATACATTAGAAATAAATAATTTTTGCTGTGTTCTGGGTAATAAAAGGCAGGCAAATAATAAAAATGCTCGTGAAATTCAATTTCTTTTTTCGTCGACGTATACTTTCACAAAAATTTGGGACTTTGGACGTATTTTTTGCGGCTCAACGATTATCCGGAAACCTGGAAGACGATTAAATGTTCGCATTACTCCTCAGCCAATCACCGAGCCCCTTCTTGGCGATCGCACTGCGTGCCCGCGCAAAAATTTACAATATGTTTTACAAATACATTAGAAATAAATAATTTTTGCTGTGTTCTGGGTAATAAAAGGTAGGCAAATAATAAAAATGCCCGTGAAATTCAATTTCTTTTTTCGTTGACGTATACTTTCACAAAAATTTGGGACTGTGGACGCATTTATTGCGGCTCAACGATTATCCGGAAACCTGGAAGACGAATAAATGTTCGCATTACTCCTCAGCTAATCATCGAGCCCCTTTTTGGCGATCGCACTGCGTGCCCGCGCAAAAATTTACAATATGTTTTACAAATACATTAGAAATAAATAATTTTTGCTGTGTTCTGGGTAATAAAAGGTAGGCAAATAATAAAAATGACCGTGAAATTCAATTTCTTTTTTCGTTGACGTATACTTTCACAAAAATTTGTGACTTTGGCTAATCATCGAGCCCCTTTTTGGCGATCGCACTGCGTGCCCGCGCACAAATTTACAATATGTTTTACAAATACATTAGAAATAAATAATTTTTGCAGTGTTTTGGGTAATAAAAGGTAGGCAAATAATAAAAATGCCCGTGAAATTCAATTTCTTTTTTCGTTGACGTATACTTTCACAAAAATTTGGGACTATGGAAGTATTTATTGCGGCTCAACGATTATCCGGAAACCTGGAAGACGATTAAATGTTCGCATTACTCCTCAGCTAATCACCGAGCCCCTTTTTGGCGATCGCACTGCGTGCCCGCGCACGCAGCCTCGCCTCTCCACCACAATAATTTCTCGCGTGATTTAAAAACCGTAAATTTTTTACCCCGTAACTACGCGACCGGTTGCGCCGCGTGATCTCTCATCCGAACTATTGTCCGATTTTTTTGTTTCAGTCAATCCCGGGTCCTCCTCTCGTGATTCAAGCTGCAGGATCGCGAGGGATCGGTAGCAGCGGCGTTGCTTTTTGCAGGTTTCGAATCGTGGCGCGGTGTGCAAACTCGTGCACGGGAGTCGAGAGCGTCTGATCGGTTATGATTTCACACCGATTACAATAAAGCAGGTGAAAAAAGGACACGTTAAACCCGAGGTACCTTAACAGGGAGTGGAACGGAAAACGGGCCCTGGAAAAAACAACGAAAAAACCTGAAGAGGAACGCTCTGTGGCTGCAGAAGCCCACGGGAATACCGATCTTTTGAGGCAAGTTTGAAAAAAGGAAGAAGAAAAAACGTCCCGTTCACGGGGCTTCGAATTTCGGCGGTGAAAAACAAACCGGAGAACCTTAAATAAGTATATAATAATTTTTAGGGGGGGGATAATTCTTCGGGAACCGGTTACCGATCACATGCGCGCATTAAAAAATCCTGCCAGCGCCCTCTTCGCGTTATTCACCCTCCCACTTTTTCGCAAGCCTTCTTCCTTCTACGAGCTGTCACCCCTCATCCCCGTAGCTCGCCCCTCGTTATGCCGATCCGCAAAACGCTTTTTCCTACACTTTTTTTTCAACCCCGGACCCACCGCGTCCAACGGATAAAATCTAAATTAACTAAATTAAGGACCCTGCGCTCTTCCTCTCGCCTCTTTGCATACAATTTATACACAACTTTTTTTCCCTGCGCTCTCTGCCGTTTTTTGCCGTTGAGGTGTGGCAGGTATCCCGCTACAGGCATCCCCTCAAGCTCTTGTCTCTTGTGCGCTTTCTTTTCTCTCCACTGGTCTGTTGTTTCTGCGTTTGCATCGGTGCACGGCTTTCGCGGACCTCTCTCTCTCTCCCTGGGTTGTTGACGATTTTTTTTTTTTTTTTGGACGGAAGATCGTTAGGAGACCGATTTACGATTGTAAAATTACTTGGTGTAATTCGAGGTGGGCGCGTATTTCGGAGGTGAATTCGTGTCTCATGAGGAGTCTCGAAAAAAATGTCAAAAAGTCACGTGTATAGTTTCGAAAAGTGACATTTAAAATTGAAAAAAAAAAAAAAAGTGTCGGACAACGTTCCGGAAAATCTCGGACCCCAAAAAAGAGACTGGAAATAATTTGCGAATCATTTTTTTAATGTGTCCCAATAAATTCTGGGAAAAAATGGGAGAAAATGTCGACGCGAGCCGGAAGAAAGTGTCGTCACGTATGTGACCGATTTTGGGACTGTCTTATCGAATCTCTTTTTTCTTTTTTTTTTGACGTTGCTTTTCACGAGCTGGTACCACTCAACGCTATAGGTTCCTCCTCGTTATGCCAACCCACAAAAGCCTTTTCCTTGATTTTTTGTCACTCGTTCCACCGCGTCCAACGGATAAAATCTAAATTAACTAAATTAAGGACCCCGCACTCTTCTCACCACCTCTTTGCATACAATTTATACACTTCTTTTTCCCTACGGTCTTTGCTTTTTTTTTTTTGTTCGGATGTGCCAGGTATCCCGCAACAAGCATCCCCTTAAGCCCATGTCTCTTGTGCGCTTTCTTTTCCGTCGACTGGCGTGTTGTTTTTTCGTTTGCATCTTGGTCCAACCCTTTTTCCTGCACCCGGACCCATGCACAGATTCCGTGGACTGTTTTTTTTTTTTACGTTCTCTCTCGCTCATTTTTTTTTTTCCGGACAGAAGATCGTTGAGAGACCGATTTACGGTTATAAAATTACTTGGTGTGATTCGAGACGGGCGCGCGTTTAGCATGTGAATTTATTTGACGCGGCGATGCATTGCCTCGGAAATGGCCGAGAGTGAGAAAGGCGCGAATATTTTATACGACTGGATATTCGGTGGAGTCTTGCCGGAGTCACTGGGAAATCAAATTGAAAATTTATGAAGGTTTTCGGCCGCCAAGGCGGACGAGAAAAAGTTGGACCGGAAGGACACGTGGAAATGCGTTGCCAAACAAGTTCAGTCACTTTGTGACATTGTCATATGTGTATCCGGTATAAATGATGATCATGGTGACCATAAAAAACCGAGAATGCAAAAAAAGGACGACTAAAGGTTTGGCAAGTCGAGCCTTGCGCATTGCTCCATCATTTTTTACCATTATTAATTTTTTTTTCAATTATCCAAGGCTCGAGAAAAAGAAAATTTTTCGATCACGTGACTCGTACTGCAAATTCGTGCGAAAAAAAATTTCTTCCCTGTGTTAGAATAATTTATTCCCTCGGCAATAAATTCTTTGCCGTTTAAGAATAAAATTGCATTTTCAATTTTACTATCGTATTAACAAATTTTCTATTTTATTTTATACAAAACGATAATCATTGACAATAATCGAGGACCAAAATGACATTAAAAAAAATACTTTTCGAAACAAGTTTCGTTCATTTATCCATTGACACTTGTGTACCCGATGTAATTGATGATGATAACGTTGAAAAAAAAAGGACAAAGGTAAATAAGGAGTAAAAAAATGGGGAAAAAACGTGTCTTGCTGCACAACATTGAGGTGTACGTTACGTGACAACGAGGATTTTTTTCCCCTGATCACGGAAGTACAATCGAGGGTGTAGTGTTTGAGATAGATTTTTCCCGGAGTCTGTTTGGTCATTTGCGGGCCCACCCTCTTTTTTGACCGTTTGACCATATGTGATGGCCATATGCAAACTCATCGCTTTAGCCGGCTCGCAATACCAGAATTGTATGCCCATCGCGATCGATTTTGGCTTGGAATAAAATACTCGGATGGATCCAGATGGGGAGAGATTTCCCGCGTGAAAACGTGATTGTCTGTCTCCCTCTTCGGCTATAATACAGATATTGGCTGGTGAGTAAGTGAATGGGAGATTTTGCTGGTGCCTTAGTCAAATTACTCGTGGGTTTCCCTGTAACGTCGTAATGACACGTTGAGCCGACGAATGGACCAAAGCTGCTGCAGCCTCATGCGAATAATTGAACGGTCCCAGCATTTATTGATAACTTTCCATTGTGAATATTAGTCACGAAATTATATCGACAAAAATGATTTTATTGAAACAATCTATCAATAAGTTGAACCTGAAAAATTCTTTTTTTATCTTAAATTAAATTTTTTTAAATTATTTTACCAATTCATTAAAAAAACTTATGTGATTTTTCAATTATTCTGCAAAAATAAATGTTTTTTGCATTGTTAATTAAGCTGATATTGTTGAAAAATTCCTTTTATGATTTCTTGAATTATCTACTAGACATTTATGGAATTCTATCAGTTATTTCATAGATGGTTGTTGACGTATATATATATTGAATAATAGCTTTCAGCGTAGCTAGCAAAGCTACAATAGGTTTACTATTTTTTTTTTCATTTTTTTTTTCACATTACTTCATTGGACATATCGGTCCAGTGCTTTGTTTTTTGCATTGTTAATTAAGCTGATATTGTTGAAAAAATTCCTTTTATGATTTCTTGAATTATCTACTAGACATTTATGGAATTCTATCAGTTATTTGATAGATGGTTGTTGACGTATATATATGTTGAATAATAGCTTTCGGCGTAGCTAGCAAAGCTACAATAGGTTTACTATTTTTTTTTTCATTTTTTTTACATTACTTCATTGGACATATCGGTCCAGTGCTTTGAGGGATTTGGATCAGGTTCGATGGAAACCGAGTGAAAATCCAGCTCCGGTGTTGCGTGTGTGGTGGAGGTATGGGAATAGTCGGGAGATGCTGCCGAAGCTCTAGGCGATTCAGCGAAAAAAGGGGGTCTCTCTCGCATTTGTCAAACCCGGAGCGGCGTAACGGAGCGAGAACGCGCTCGTTGGCTCACCCCGTCGCACCGCGCAACCACACCAACCAGGATTAATTACTCTTCCTCTTTCTATATTTTCCTCTGGACACCAGCCCCTGAGGTGCGACGAGTTAATTACATTCAAACTAATAATGAAATGGCTTTTTCGCGGGATTTTCAAGCCGCACTCGCTCAGTGACTCTGCATTTATCCCAGCGCACTGTGCAAACTGATCAAAGCTTCACCCCTTTTCGTTGATTTCAAGATCAAGGATTATTGGCCCTCGCTCGTGTAAAAAAGAGACCCCATAGCCAATCCTAATTTGTTTATTTTTCAACTAAGAATCTCGATAAAAAAAATTAAAAAATCTTATATCGAGTCTCGGGAAAAATTTCATATCGATGCTCACGAGACAATAAAAAAAAATCGGCAATATACAAATAAATTCTGTCGAATAATCAGAAAATTATTGGCTACCGTCGCAATAATTGGCCAATGCTTGAGCAAAGCAGGCCAATACAGAGGACAAGCCGGAAATGGTGAGTGGTTAGTTTTCACCCAGCGATGGGTCCTTTTTTCTCATGCGATTTCCAAAGGGTTGCATTATCGGGGTGAGGTTCATTTTTTTTGTATTCACCTCTTCGTATTTCAATCCCTCCCTGTGCCATCCACTCGCCTATGCTAAATAGGGGTGCGAGCGTTAAAAAAATGTATTAATAGCCTTCCAGCCCACGGGATTTTTACGTGAGGCGAAGGGCCGCCGGAGCCCATGTCTCGCTTTCTTTATCGCACTTTTTCATTCCCTCTTTTTCTCACCGCACCGGCGGAAGAACCGTGGCATCCGCTGAATGGCATGGCGGCGAGAAGGGGGTAACTCACCCTGTCCCAGGCGCGCTCACCCCGTGAAAAACCCTTATGCGGTAAGATATAGCCGTGATAGTCGCCTCTGCTCCGTGACTCCTCGTACCAACGACTTTCTTCCTCTCTCCTTTTTTTTCCTTCTTCTTCTTTTCTCCTTTTTTTTTTTCTGTTATTATTATCGTGTCCCCACTCTCCGAGAGCATCACGCTGACTTGCTGCACGCAGGTCTCGCGCTATTCAACAACCGGCATGAGAATCTCACCCTCGCAACAAGACGCGCATAACAACAACAATGGCGACTGAAGTCCTGGCACCTGAGTTACATACAAATCGATAATGCCGTTTGATTGACTACCAATAACAATTTTTGGAGGTCCACATGAAAGTCGAAGAAAGTTCAAGCGGAGAATGAGTAACACGGCCGATTATTCATTTTTCAAAATCGTTTATTGATTCGATCCGGAAAAAAAGTATCCCCGAAATTGAAAAATAAACCAATGAAAATAGTGCCAATGCATTATTTTTATTTTCAAAATTTCGACGAAGATTTTGAAGAAGAAAAAAATGTGTTTCTATCCTTTCCGATTTTCCAATTTACCGATTCGCCTTCCGATCGTAAAGTTGGATACATTTTTTCCTTAGTCATGAAAATACAATAATCGAAATGGAATTCCCATACAATCGGACTAAAATGGTTTGAAAAATTTTCGTGCCGGGCAATTGTAATTTTTGTATAACGGTAGATATGCAGGAGATTGGCACGTCAATTTCGAGACGGCCTTGTCCCTTCTATCACCTGTTCAGGATAATGATCTGGTCTCTACAATACACGACTTCCAGAGGAGAGAGCGGACAGAACTCGTTTTCGGAAATTACGCAAGCTGCAGTACATGCGCAGATAGTCACTGGCTAGCTGTCCAGTTGTGTCTATATGAGGGGGTGGAAAAGGGTGGGCGATGGATAATGGAAAGCCGGCCGAGCAAGCACACGACCGACAGCCATCAGCAGCCACAACGATGTACGGCCCGATCGCTGTATCCCCGTCTGACGTGTTGTTACATCAATGGAACCGGTGAGTGCCTCATCCACGGCAAACGGACAAAGAGAGGCGAAGGACGAGCGTGCATAACAGAAGGTAACCCTTTCAGAATCCTCTAGCCGGGCTTATGTGATGGTCCTGATGTCAGTTCTCAGCAAGATGGACTCAATGTGGACACGGTCATGATAGAACGAAAGCATTTTTCTTTTGTGCGGTAAAATATGACGGGTCAACTTGAAATTATTAGTTTTGCCACGAAAAATAATGAGTTCTCCACGATTAAATACGCTCCAGGTGACCAAGTTGACCTGGTTGACCAATTCCTTCCCCCCAACGATGCAGCCGTGATAGTTGGTTATCGTTGTTGAAATCGATGAAATCCTGACCCAAAGAACCTAAAGAACCCAAAGAACCTAAAGAACCCAAAGAACCTAAAGAACCTAAAGAACCCAAAGAACCCAAAGAACCCAAAGAACCTAAAGAACCTAAAGAACCTAAAGAACCTAAAGAACCCAAAAATTTTTCCGGAAAATCGCCGTAGGCGATAGAATAATAGTGCCCGTGCCCCGTAGCTATCACCATCGATAAATCCTTATCGCATTACAACGCTACCATAAAGCACAGTCGTTAGATTACATATCTACGGTGGTTTTCACGCGGGGAGAGATAATTGTTTGGCCTAACCCACTCGCTAATTCGCTTCGAGCGAAAAATAGCAGGGAAACGCGGAGCAAAATGAAAGACCTCCGCATTTTTTTTTTAAATTCCGCTTAATTGTTTATTTTTGTTCCGTAACGAATTATTCAATAAACAATACTCCCCATCCCGTCAGTTTCACATGATTTACCGTCAACAAATTAGCTTTCCGGATTATCTTCGTGGCCCGAAATAAACTCTTCCCTGTTTCCGTGGTCCCCAAGAGCCCGGGACTCGGACAAAACCGATGAGTTTCGGGAGAAGAGATCCGCGCCCGTCACACACGCACTGCGTGCACACACCCCCTCGTCACCCGCGTGCGTTTCTATCTTCGACTACCCTCATGTATACAGCATTCATATATATACATATATATATACGGTGGCGTCAGTGAGACACCCCGCTTGCGCAACAAAACAACAGCTGCTACCCCGTGTGTGCCCGGCTGATCGTCCAAATACGTCTGTCCTTACGTCCGTTCGTCTGTCCGACGTTCGGTCCGTGCCGGAGATCGCTTAGTGCCGCTCAAATGCGGGGGCAACCCTTCCGGGCACCAAACGGTGCCTCTCCACCAGTCACGAAACCCGTTCCCCCTGTCTTCAATGTCGAAACGTCATCGTCCTCGTCATCATCATCGTTCCTACACACTCGCCGAGTATGGGGATCCCGTCGTCTCCCCATGAGCAGCCTTTCATTCGCGCTCACGTGTCCCTCGCGCACGTTCTTACACACCCGATTCCTCCAGTTTTGTCCGCACAACGGATTCTGCAATAATGCGTCATTGGATTTTCTCCCGCTTCGTCAAATACGATCGCCCTTTGAGGCAATGTCCGCAATCCCTTCAGATTTCTCTCTGCCGATCGTGTTTCTTCTATGCTGACTGCAGGACATTTCCTCACCATTCTTGACATTTTAATTGGCGATAATTGTTCGGCGATAATTAATGACTGTCCATTGGATTTTCTCCCTCTTCGTCAAATACGATCGCCCTTTGAGGCAATGTCCGCAATCCCTTCGGATTTCTCTTTGCCGATCGTTTTTCTATGCTGACTGCGGGACATTTCCTCACCATTCTTGACATTTTAATTGGCGATAATTAATGACTGTCCTTTAATGAGAGACAAGAGTACGTCGAGTAATTGAGTGCATCGCATTATTTTATTGCGAATGAGCAATATTTTCCAAAGCGATAATTTCGAATGAACAGAAGTTCATTTTTAAAAATTTTTTTATTCTAGTTAATCTGGGAAATTTGATGTTGATAATTGACAAGAGCATTTCATAAATTTGACTAATTAACCACATAATCGCACAGGAAAGTTTGTGGCGCAATAAATTTTTGCGGAAATTCGTGGACAACGTTTGGTAAAGATCGCCGAATTGCAATTGCAAATTCGATGGTACATGGAAGTGAATAGACAGCGAGTGTGTCCTGGGGAAAAATAGCGTCGACATTCGCGATTAAGTCGTCAAGCGATAGCAGGTTCCATTTGTGTGTCTCACGGCTCGATAATTAACTCTTCTCCACGAGCATTCATTCGTACTTTCTTCCTTCTATAATTCATCTCATTCGTCCTCTTAGCGAGTATACATTTTCTTAATCCCTAGTCCTCATCGTCGTCGTCGTCGTCGTCAACGCTCCTCGCCTTTCCACTGGCCCAACTTCTCATTCCATTATTCCTTTAACCCGGCTGCTCCGTTGCCCCTTCCAGCAAAGTTCGCGATAGCCTCTCACTCTTTCATTCTTCTGGCCCGCGTCTTTTCTCGAGTTCTCTCCGAAGAACGGTGCGCGGGGCGCGCGTTAATTACGACCAACTTCCGGCGATCTAGATTTCATTCTTTGCTCGCTCGCTTAGCTCGGTACTCTCCGGTACGGTTTCCCCCTTTTGCCGCGTCGACATCGCGAGGGAAATGATAATAGGTACGTGACCCATGTGGTCAGTTCACACGAGAAATGAGAGTTCGGGTAGGCTGCTCGCTTCCATACATACGCGCAATACATTTACTAATTCTCTATCATGCACGCTCGTAAGAATGCCTCACCAGTGTCTCGACGTACGTACGTACGTACGTACGTACGTGGGGAGCGCTCCGAGAGAGCGCCTCGCGTTGCCGCTCTTCTCTAACTCTAGCCACAATGCGCCTTGTACTCTCCCACACTCGCGGAGTCTCACGCCCTCACATCCTCCTTCGCGCCGAGGCTCAGCGCACACCGAGCTCTGTACGTATACGAGCTCTGTCGTACTTGGCGCACTCCTCCTCCTCCTCCTCCCCCCGCCTCATCGCCAAAGACGACTGCTTAGCGACGATTCGACTACTCGAGCTTGCCAATCGAATCGCGCTCACGGGAATGAGGCCCCGGGGCTTTTTCTTTTTTTTTTTATCAATTATTTTACACGCTCATATCGATTGGAAATTTGTCAATTTAATCGCAGTTTGTGAAATTCTAAAAACACACAACTTGCGGTCATTGACGATCGCCGATTTTTCAAAATTATTTACTCACAAAGTCACGACAAAGTGAAATGGAAAAATGGTGTATCCATGAGAAAAAGTAATAATTTTTGCCCAATTATTCGAGATTGAAAATCAATAAAAAAAAAACCAAGATCGTTAACGACCTGTAAATGTTTCTCGGCGTATATCGTGTAAATTAAAAAACGACGAATCTCACAGTTTTCTTAAATGAAACCGCAGGTAATAAATCCCAATCTGTCATTATTTAACGATTATTTTTCGCAATAAAAAAAATTCTCTTCCGTCCGCAAATTAATTGTATGAAATATGAAAAACGATTTCCATTCAACCAATACCTCGTTCAAAAAAAAAAAAAAAAAAAATACACCTTATAGGTGAATCGGTAATGGAGACGTAGCCCCTTAATTGAATGATTCGATGATTTCGAATCACCAGGTATATGGGAGCCAAAGAGCACACGCGCCCGGCTACTGTGAGAAACCTGGCGGTACCGTGGGGACCGGGTGACCGGAACACAGAGGCACTCCCCCCCCCTCATTGCCCCCCTTCTCACCGAGTACACGTACTTGTGTACCAAACGCTGTACGCTCTATAGGTACGTCCGTGCAATAGGTGCGCACACGTACCCCACGGAGCTCCAAAGTAGAGTGCCCGTGCCCCGTAGCTACCGTGCTCCTCTCTTATCTACAATCTTGGCGAGTTGCAGGCGAGCGAACCCGTTCGCATCTACTCTCGATGGGACACCGCGTAGAGGCGGTGTACTCTATTTCATTAACGTTAATTGTCCGGACTCTCGGTTCCCGGTCTCCTCCGCTGCGCCTCCGCTTCTGCTGCTGAGCAAGGTGCCGATGTCTATTAGTTTATATATACGAGGCATTCCCCGTCAGTGCAGCTATTTTTTTTACCGATTTTTCTCATTTCACTCTGGGACTTTTGACTTTTTATATAAATTTTCTGCTGTGTTAGCTTTTTTTTTGCTCTATTGAACATTTTTTTTTCCTACGTCGACAAATATTTTTTACGCACTCACGAATAATTTGAGGGGTTGGCAAAAAAAAGATGGACTAGCGGGGAGGATTTTCTTCCGGGTCGATGGGAGACCGTAGAAAAATTTGCGGACGGAGAAAAGTATCCGACTTTTTTCGAAAGATCGGCATTTATTTTCAACCGATTTTCGTTTGCGTATTTGTACAATGCACAGGGAAAAAGTGCGTGGAAAAAGATGTTAATTCTGATAGCGATATTTGAGAAATCGAAAAAAAGTTCGAATCCTGTTTTTGAGAGCCGCTAAAATAAGGCCAATGTTCATCGCCGATATCTGAGCTGCTTGAGAAAAAAAAAGTGTTTGAACCAAAAAAGAAAGTCCCATATGCCAACGGGCTAACGAGCTACCGGTTTTTCATACCGATTCGCGGTTCAGTCGCTTTATCTAATCCCATGATCGATGCTTCGATCGATCAGCCATCGATTTCATCATTTTTACTCGGAAAATCTCGGATCCATTTGATCCCTAATGAAAATGATTGAGATAACGATTGCGATATGATCGATCACTCAGTTAGTATATCACAAGGCGCGATTCTGTCGTTCGTAAGTCTTTGTATGTGGACATGTGTGAGCATGTGTGAAAATAACTCCACGCAAAATGATATTGTGTGCGGAGAACTCGTAACTCAATTTGATAACTCGGTTAATTTATTAAGGGCATTTCTGAGCCCGTATGCGCCACGACCTGTGCGAGTTCACACACGAGCGATGCATATGCACGAGGAGAACGCGGCGATGCTCGGCCGAGAGCTCCATACGTAAGGGGGAGGTTAGAAAAATGCAACGGAGTACAGAGAAAGTTCCGATGCCTCGGCATCTTCGCATTCGTTGTCGTCCTCAGCAACGCCGTATCGGTTCTCTCTGTGAGAAACAGCTCTCGACCCTCCGCAAGCATTCGCTACTGCGGCACATAATCATTTGCATGATTACGCTTAATCGCGCGAATGCAAATTAATGAAATACATATTTTCTCCTTTACGAAGATTTATCATACTCCACGCAATATTTTAACCAAATTCTGTGAAATTGTGTGTTAATCAGTTTTGGTTTATCCTCTGGAAGCAGCGAAAAAATAATGAGCGAGAAATAATAATTCATAATTTTCCAAAATTCATATCAATTTTTTTTTTTCTAAAAAGCTAATCTCGTATTCCAATGTCGTTTTCACGTAGTGTACCTCTAAAAATCCCTCGTCTTCAGCCCTTTTCACGATGATTTTGAAATCAGGAAAATTCAGATGAAAAATACGTGATTTTCCGGAGAGGAAAATGATTTTTCAAGTGCGGCGAAAATTCAGGCGAAGAGGTCGTTGAACCGGGACATTATTGTTAATTTTTTTTTCTGAAAATAAAAATCCTTCGTCTTCAGTTCTTCTCACGATGATTTTGAAGTCAGGAAAATTCAGATGAAAAATACGTGATTTTCCGAAGAGGAAAATGATTTTTCAAGTGCGGCGAAAATTCAGGCGAAGAGGTCGTTGAACCGGGACATTATTGTTAATTTTTTTTTCTAAAAATAAAAATCCTTCGTCTTCAGCCCTTTTCACGATGATTTTGAAATCAGGAAAATTCAGATGAAAAATACATGATTTTCCGAACAGGAAAATGATTTTTCAAGTCCAGCGAAAATTCAAGCGAAGAGGTCGTTGAACCGGGACATTATTGTTATTTTTTTTTTTCTAAAAATGAAAATCCTTCGACTTCAGCCCTTTTCACGATGATTTTGAAATCAGGAAAATTCAGATGAAAAATACGTGATTTTCCGAAGAGGAAAATGATTTTTCAAGCGAAAATTCGAGCGAAGAGGTCGTTGAACCGGGACATTATATTTTTTTTCTTTTATTCATTGCCAACATTTCGGTTTCACACTGACAGATACGTTGAATTGTTGGTTGAGACTCGATACTGAGATCGGGAGCGAGTACGTGTCGAGCGATTGAGGGAAAGTGAAGAGGGCCACTGTGCCAGATTCCCATGAACCTATAACAGTTCGATACACGGCTCAGCTTCGAGGGCACCCAATGTTTGAGGATATCTCGTTTCAATTGAAAATCAACATCGACGAGCTGAGCAGCAAGAGTGTGTGTGTGTGGCTAACATATTTCAAGGTGCCTATAGATATTTCAGTGCGAGAGAAAAAAAAAAAGGTGAGTGAGACGTAGCGACGCCCCGAAGGTGAAACGGGAACCTTGATACGAGGGAGTGAGACAAAGATTTCTGGGCCCTGCGCATTTGGGTGCACGGAAAAATCTAATGGATAAAAAAGGGAGGCTCCGGACTGCCTCTAACGGATTCTGGGGTGGCGAAAGGCCCGGGGCTCGTTTCTTAGCCTCGGTGTCCGTGGGTACGTTGCGAACAACAGGACAAAAAATGCCGCACGCTCAACAAGAAATTTCTACGTCGATTCTGAGACGCGAAGTCCGCCGAAAAAATAATCTTACGGTCTCACGTATTCTCTAACATGGACCACATTTTTTTCACAATGATATATTTTTTTAATCAATATTTATTTAAGTAGAGCATCGTCAATAAGGGAACTGAGTTACCAAAAAAATCTTACACTCAAATGTCACTAATCATAATTCTGCAATTTTTTAAACACGCATGCAAAATGATCTAAGGTAAATGGTGAATTTTTTCTAGCTCTTCGTCGTTTTCAGAACAAATGGTAATCAAATTTTAGCGTTCTATGGATTATTTTATCCGTCGACGAGTGAATATATAATATAAAACAAAATTATGAAAAAAAAAAAAACTTAATTACGAAAAAAGGGTTTAAAGTGGTGCGGAGGTAAAAAAGCAGTTGTTTTTAGCTATGCTGACCGTGGCAACAAGTGAAACATCTGAAAAAAAAGCTGTAAATCATATCCTGCGGGTTGAACAAAAAAAATTGTACGAAAAGTGCAGGACACTGAAAAAAAAAAAAAATGGGTGTTCCGATCGCCGAGCGGCTTCGGCTCTCATCTCGTCACTCGCGTTCACCGCAACAGACACCAGAAACCGTCGTCACTATTCCTGGCTACGCTTGCAGTACGGAAAGCCCAGAGTCGGTGCCCCTTATCTTTACGATATTTGCCGGTATTATCTCGTGGCATACAAGGCCCGGGATTTCATTCTTGATGATGGCGAGCGCGGCGAGCGCTTAGTTTGCTTCGTCGTCGAGGATACCACGAAGAATCCAGAGGCGTCTTTTTTTTATTTTCTCGTGTTATCTCCACGAAATTAACGTACCTGCTTGTGTCCGGGCATTCGTGGGAGTAAAAGTGTCCGTCTTGGATTAATGTTGAATTTTTTCAAACATTGCGCGAAGCTGAAGAATAATAAAATCGTTTTGTCACCACGAAATTTGAAGCTGGCCATTATCGGCCACTCGAAGAGAGGAGGACGAGTGCCTGCCTCAGATTCACTCCTTTGGATTTCTTTGAGCATTGCGCGGAGCCAAGAAAAAAATGTAAAAGGGTTGTAAATCAAGCGATGTGCAAGGACACGTCGCGGCTTTACCACCTTAACGTTATGCAATGGTCGCTGGCTAATTGAAACGGCGTAGCGAGTGAAACAAGGTCGATTCTCTTCGTGTCTTAATTGTAGCCATATATACATAGGCTTACATTGTTGTCGAGCGGTGTGTAAATGTTTTTGGAGCTCTTCACTATTCTGCCACTCCCTTCGTCCTCCTCTTCGGGGTCCTGCTTTCGGCTGTAAACCCGGTCCACTTTGAAACAATGGCCGGCTATCAGATGAATGGCTTTTTCAATACTCGGAGACAGAGCCGAGCGGACCGACACCGAGCGGAGAGTGGCTCCGTTACATGAGGGCTGTCCACCGCAGAGTCCGATGTCACGCGGCGATTAACTTCAAACGTAATCGTCCAGTTCCTTCAACCCTTCACGGATTTTTTTTTTTTTTTTCCGTGTATATATGTTTTTTTTTTACTGCGTTCTCCAATTCACGGATAGAAGAGCCTGATAAACCTTTCACTCCGATTCTGTTCTCAGTTTTGTGCTAAAACATTCGTACATTTTGGTTTTTTTTCGGTTTTCGTGAATTTTTTTTTTTTTTGTTTTTCAAAATAAAGGGTTTGGGTTAACCCGCTTAAAGGGTTTGGGATGCCTTGACCCTTTCGATTAGGTGCTCAATTTTTTATTAAATTGCCATTAATCTGAAGAGCGTGATTTTATTTTTGTTTTCACAGATTTCTAAATGTATAATTTTTTTTATGAATCTGAAAACGTAAAACTTATGTTTTTCATGATTAGTGATGTATGAAGCGGGAGTCTATGACGAGGAAAAAAAATTGAAATGAGCTCGGTCATGTGAAATAGAAAATGGACTTCGCCGATTGTTTTGAGCGCTCTTATTTATATTTTTATCTTTTAATTCGAAAAACGAATCTACGTATTGGACTGCAGAGTGCTCGAGAATATGTTGAAGTACGTCGGTAAAAATGTTTATCAACCTCCGTCCAGCTATTTTTGAGATGTCCGGGTCACCGGTTTGGAAAATGACGTTTTGAGAAAAAGGCGGTTAAAGTTTTGCGCGGTGAGCAGCGATCGTCGCGATGTGAGTTCAGGTAACAGGCTGTAACTTACACGATGTGTTGAATTTCGACATAAAAATTTTATGTTATATTTTTAAACGTATTTACTATATTAACAATGCGAAAGAAAATCGCGATTTTTCGCAAAATTTCGTCGAATTACACGAGAAAATATGAAAATACGAAAATTAGTACAAGCTCAGCACTTATGATAATTTGATACTGAGCTTTTTCGAATTTCTATGGGAAGCGACTGTGGGTGTCTGATCCGCGATTTTTCCTTCTTGCGCCTTTTCCATTCTTATTGTCACTCCCAGTCACCAGATCTTCCTTTTTTTTTTTCAATGTTGGGTGGTCCAAAGCTGTAACTTACATGATGTGTTGAATTTCGACATAAAACATTTTATGTTATATTTTTAAACGTATTTACTATATTAACAATGCGAAAGAAGATCGGATATTTCGCAAAATTTCGTCGAATTACACGAGAAAATATGAAAATACGAAAATTAGTACAAGCTCAGCACTTATGATAATTTGATACTGAGCTTTTTCGAATTTCTATGGGAAGCGACTGTGGGTGTCTGATCCGCGATTTTTCCTTCTTGCGCCTTTTCCATTCTTATTGTCACTCCCAGTCACCAGATCTTCCTTTTTTTTTTTTTTTTTTCAATGTTGGGTGGTCCAAAGCAGTGCGACGTCCTTAATCCCGAAACGCATTATTCGTACCACGACTGTCCGGACTTAGGAGGTGCTTTGTCGTTTGCGTGGACTGTTGTCCTGCTGCTGCCATCCCTGAGGATCGCCTGTGCCGAGATGTGCGCTCTTCCGAGCGTTCGAGAGCGTGCTCGCCACCCGATCTCCAAATAATACCCGCACGATTTCACGAGCGACGTGAGAAGGCATATTATAGGCGTGAAACGATCCGTAATTCGTCAGAGTCCGACTCTGCAACGCCGACGTTTGCTGCACAAAAAGACACTCCCTGAGAGAGCCGAAAAAAAATTTCGCTTGCACTCGGGACACCCCCTTAAGGATTTTCCGTAACTGAAACCTCTGAAAAAAACAGTTGGAAATAAATTGCGAGGATCGTTAAATTTATTATACAATTTTTTCCTATTTATTTTACTCATCTATGGACAAAATAAAGGAATAAGTTAAAAAGGGTCGAGTTATCGATTTTACTGAATTACAAAACGAATTTGAAAACCTGGGATTTCGTTGAAATACAGCAATAAAATGTTAATTAAAAAAATAATTATCCCATTACCCTCATTATTGTAGGTCAATAATGACTTTTGGTCAAAGTAATTTTCAATTTTCAGTCATTTCCGTGCAAACTGGAAATTTTTTTAATAGATTAACAAAAAGAGTAAAATTTACAATAATCTTGAGAATTATTGAACATTTTTATATACCATTATCAAAGATGAATTTCTATTTATTGAAATTAATGGGCCACATTTTAATCGGGAAGACACTGTTTTTATTTTATTCTATCTCGTGTATTGGGTAAATTGTATAATAAATGTTTGACAAATAAAATTACGAAGGTTCTCAACCCTGCAACGATAAATTGTGCAGGCACATATGAAACTGTGGAAGGAAAAAGTAACGCTTTCGCTCGCCCAGCTAGATATGTACCGCGTGGTATACTAGCTTGCGCTGTGCCGAAGATTCCCGGATAGCGAGCTCGCAACGTTGGCTCACGGCGGTCGAGACAGGAGAAAGGAGGATTCCCAGAGGATTTAGGGACGACAGCAGCTCCTTTGGCCGACTCGGCTGAACTCTCAAAGAGGCGTAAGTCGCCGCGAGAGTGCACAGCGCACGGAGCAATGAAAATCGGCCGATGAGACAGTCGAGATATGGGCGAAACTCGTGCGAGGCACTCGACGTGAGTGCGATAATGAATAGAGGTGATCGGTAAATCTGCCGTAGAGTTGCACGTATAATATTAAGCAATTTCAAAACCAAAATGCGAAAAATGTCAATGAAGTATATTTAAAAAAATATATATATATATATATTTTACAAAATATTTTTATTATTATTATTAGTGTATACTAATACAATAAAAAGTGTAATAGAAATAATAATAATTTGGCCATGATTTTTTTTTTCTAAATTAAGGGCATTTTATGATTTTGCTGAATGCAGGAAAGCTTTGGAATTTTTTTTTTTTTTTTTCGGTTAACGAGACCGTTACCGAATTTCCGTCGGAGAATTATGGTCGAGAAGAAAAAATTCAAAATAAACGCACCTTCGAATGGCCTCGGACCGGACTGTCGTGTTCCCTGAGGCTCAGAAACGGACGTTCCACGAATCGCAACGGATATGACTTGTTTGTCGACATAGATAAGGGTACAGGTGGGGCCCACGAGTGGACAGTGCAGCTATTTCATCTCCTCGCCCGTCGAGGTACGCACAGGCCGAAGAAGAGAAACAGACGCCGGTGCCTGGTGTCGAAAACCTCTTCGTCGTCTCCATATTCACTTCCCTCCGAGGTTTGCACAACGATAACGATGCTCGGGCTGCCACATTCTGGGTTTCATAATGCACATTATAAAAGTAACGTGTTTCTAAGACGAAGAGAAAAAAAAAAAAAGAAAAAGGACCCTGGAAAACGAAACCTTCAATTTTAGGCAATTGTCACCTGGAACAATTTTTTTGTCAATTCATTATATTTTATCGGAAATTTCCCACTGATTTTCAATCCCCTAAAATCATAATAAAAATAAAAATTTCATTAAAAATTGAAAAAATTGAAATGAAACCCAATTTTTTTTTCAACTTTTTAAATCGTCAATCGAAATAAAAAAAAAAATAAAAAATAGTTTCTGAAAATAGTATTTTTTTTTAGATTCAATGATTTTGTAACGCAACTGGGTACCGATTTATCGATCGGGGAAGCTGGGAAATATTATTTCAGGGTAGAAAGCACGATTGATTTCATTTCGAAAGATTTATTAGCCTCGAACAGAAATCCAAGACGTTGCTGTAAGACTCGGGATACAAAGTCGTGTATCTAGACATCGAATCGATTCTTTGGCACGTTTATATCGGAATACGTAGACTGTGGTTGAGAGGAGAGCAGAGGATCGATCATTTTATGGCTATCGATCTCCATTACACTCGCTGATTGGCTTGGCTTATAGTTATATGTTGTGCTGCACACACTGAATATTCTCCTTGGGATGCACGTGCATTCTACGCGTGGTATGCATAAGGAAACTAACGCCAATTGGCTATTTTCATCGGTGGTCCACCGACTGCAGTTTGCATTACATATTAAAGCCTCTGAAATCGAATAACTCTCGTATCCTCGCAATAGCTCTCGCTATAAATAGGAGATCATATCTGTATGCCGCTAATTTGCCGAATGCTATTTCTATTTATTATCCATTTCAAGGGTCCATGACTTATCAGTCCAAAAATATGTATTAACCGTAACGCAATCATCAAAAAATTAACGTTAAGCAGATTTTTTTACAAAACATTGTTTTTCCAAACATTTTCATTAAAATAAATAAAATAACATACAATAAAAATGTATCTAAAATGTCGAACAAATTAATAAAAATTCACGTAATTTATGCGATGGAATAAATGTTATTGAATTTTTTTTAATTATTAAAAAACGCCTTGATTAATGAGCCGGCGAATTGAATAAAATTTTCAAAATAATCAAACAATTGTATTTTCCTTTATTGCGTGTTGATATTTCAAAAAATAATTGACATAAATTCACTGGATGATTAATTCGACATTCATTTATTTATTTATAATTTGAATAATACCTACAGGTAACCAAAAGCTGTGCGCTTATCTTAGATAAAAAAAAAACAAAATAAACAAAAACAAATACACGATACAATTGTATCGACCAATAAAATTGATATACGAAGCTGTTGCGACGATGGAAGAGTCGGAAAATGAAAAGGCGTCGACGAAGTCGGAGAGCGGAGAGACACGTCGTTTAACTATCGTGCGGCACGCGTCCCGCGAGCCGCCGAGCCGTGGCGGGACACCGTGCACTCGAGAAACAAGCTTTTCCTCGCTCTTTTGCTGGGGTTGACGAAAACAATGTCGTGGCTCTCGGGGCTCGGGGATGAGAGCGCGAGAGCGCGGTGGTACACACGGTGCGCGAGGTGCCGGGTATCGATCTCGGAACTCCCGACGGAGGAAACAATGCATCGACGACAGGCTAACAAATGGTCGGGCGCCTTATCGCGCAGCGTTGCTGTATACGCGGATGAGCTGCGAAAGCTCGCATCCGCGTTACGGTCAGTATAGTTAATATATATATTAGGGTGTGCCATTTTTGGGCAATTTTTTTTTTTCGACTCAGAAACAGGTTGTATACTTTCAGGAAGGTAAAATAAGAAGCCTGTAAAAATTTGAGCTCTTAATATTAATATTTAGATGCGCCTCATCGCGAATTTCTATTTCCCATTTAAATAACATGGGAAAAAAATTTTTTCATCTTTGGAATTTTATACGTTGGCAATGGCATATTGTTCGATGGAACGCAAAACATATTTTATAGAGAATCGCACGCTCTACAAAAAAGATATCTTGCATTTTTTCGATAGACATAGCCATTCTGATGGTATTTGAGTTCAAAGTTCAAAATATACGAAAATTCATCTTTTTGTTAATATTATAGCGAAACTATTGACTCTGTCGAGAATCTTCGATCAACTTTTTTGTAGATTATTAAATTTACCATGAAAATTGTCTCATCCATGATTAAATTTGATTTGCCGTCTGATTTTCTCGAAGAAGATATACTTCTATGGCCGAATAACGAGAGCTATAGAGAAAATTTGGACTTTTTCACAAAATTGAAAGTAGTCAATGACGCTGCAGAACGTGGAGTGGCATTATTGGAACAATATAATGCATGTTTGACAAAGAATGAAGAGCAGTTCCAGTATTTATTACGAATAGTGAAGGAGCATCGTCGAAAATATCCGACTTGCAATAAAAAAATAATTGAATAATTATTAATGCATTGGCGAATTTTTTATACTCGGTATAGCAAGACTTACAATAATGGCAACAACAAATAAAAAAATGTTCATACTGTAATAAATTATTCAATATTTATAATTTTTCATTAATAAATTTACTTAAAAAGATTGAATGAAACATTTTTTTTTACTATTAATGGAAATAACGAAAGATATTTTTCGTGAGTATTTTGTCGATTTTTTTTGTAACTATTTATGATAAGTACCAGCCCATTAGAACCAGTTTCGTGACAGAAGACAGGTCTCTACAGCATTGAACAATTAACAATAAATATTAATTAATCATGGATGAGACAATTTTCATGGTAAATTTAATAATCTACAAAAAAGTTGATCGAAGATTCTCAACAGAGTCAATAGTTTCGCTATAATATTAACAAAAAGATGAATTTTCGTATATTTTGAACTTTGAACTCAAATACCATCAGAATGGCTATGTCTATCGAAAAAATGCAAGACATCTTTTTTGTAGAGCGTGCGATTCTCTGTAAAATATGTTTTGCGTTCCATCGAACAATATGCCATTGCCAACGTATAAAATTCCAAAGATGAAAAAATTTTTTTCCCATGTTATTTAAATGGGAAATAGAAATTCGCGATGAGGCGCATCTAAATATTAATATTAAGAGCTCAAATTTTTACAGGCTTCTTATTTTACCTTCCTGAAAGTATACAACCTGTTTCTGAGTCGAAAAAAAAAAATTGCCCAAAAATGGCACACCCTAATATATATGTGTATACACAGATACACAACAAGAGACAAGCCTATTGAACATTTTCACCGGACTAGGTTCAATACCGACCCGACGGCGGAACGATTAACCTTCCACGTCTTTTGTTATCGCGCAACGAAATTTCGTCTTGGATTATTTTGTTTCGGCAATGGCTTTTCTGGTGTCTTCTGTTCGCTCGATGAAAATTAACCAAAATTAATTTATGAGTTTACGCTGTTTATTCGTTTCCGTTGTCGGGCGACTTATTATTCGATCACAATTCGCGTTATCAATTTTTATTTCATTATCATTGTTTCAGGGATATTTTTAGACTTTCGGCAAAAACCATTTTTTTTTAGTACTGACAGATCTCCAAAAGCGCGCATTTTCTCATTTTCGCATTTTCAAAAGCTCTTGGATTATTTTGTTTCGGCAATGGCTTTTCTGGTGTATTCTGTTCGCTCGATGAAAATTAACCAAAATTAATTAATGAGTTTATACTGATTATTTATATTATATATATTCGCGTTATTAATTTTTATTTCATTATCATTGTTTCTGGGATATTTTTAGACTTTCGGAAAAGCCATTTTTTTTTTAGAACTGACAGATCTCGAAAAGCGCGCATTTTCTTGCGTGCCTTCGTCTAGTCGCAATTTCTCAGCATATGAACTCGATAAAAAAAGAAGCGAAATAAATGAATGATCGGAATGAGTTGGAGTATCGATAGATTTTGCAAAAGGGCTTTCGAGCGAAATAATAACGGTTATAAAGAGCGTTGTAGTCGGGACTTTAGTGAGTGAGGTAAATGGGTAAGTGCGATCGTTATAGATCCCACGTGCCTCGGATGCATCTCGTCTATCTCCGCGACTGTGACTCGGACGCGGTGAGATTTCGCGCGGCGTTATAGCCGGCGCGGAGAGTAAGTATCGTCGTATCGAGGAATCGGGCCGAGACTCTTCTCGCGGGATGGCGTTCGTTCGGTGGTGCGCGCCCGTGTACACGACACGTCAGAGGCACAAAGTCGATAAGTCACGGAGCCAGGCCACCGCGCGCGCTGCAGGAGTAGTACCCATAGCTAGGAGCCCATACGCGCGGTTTATGCCGGGCCCTCTCTGTGCACACGTCCTATCCGAGACTCTCTCTCTTTCTCTTTCTATTTTACCGCTCACATATGAATATATATATATATTTCCCTATTGGTATATATGTATGCATGTATGTATGTACATATTTCCCTATTGGTATATACGAATGCATGTATGTATGTCTATATTTTGCTATTGGTATATATATATGCATGTATGTACGTATATATTTCCTTATTGGTATATATGTATGCATGTATGTATCTATGTATATATTTCCCTATTGATATATATGTATGCATGTATGTATGTATATATTTCCTTATTGGTATATATGTATGCATGTATGTACGTATATATTTTCTTATTAGTATATATGTATGCATGTATGTACGTATATATTTTCTTATTAGTATATATGTATGCATGTATGTATGTATATATTTCCTTATTGGTATATACGTATGCATGTATGTATGTATATATTTCCTTATTGGTATATACGTATGCATATATGTATATATATATTTCCTTATTGGTATGTACGTATGCATGTATGTATCTATGTATATATTTCCCTATTGGTATATATGTATGCATGTATGTACGTATATATTTCCTTATTGGTACATATGTATGCATGTATGTATGTACGTACGTACGTACGTATATCGTTCCGTATTGGTATACCACAGTATGCATATATGTATGTATGCACATATGTGTATATATGGTATATACACGTACAAAGATAGGTGGAAGCGAGATCTCGGTGCCGGCCATATAGGCTAGGTACATGGGAACTGCCGGTCGAGTACGAGGAGCGCAGAGTGAGCCGCGCGCGCGCGCGCGCCTGCAGAAAAAAAAAAGTCGGTCCTCTACCTCGCGAGGTACTACGCGAGGCCGAAAAAATGAATTCGTGCGCATCCCGTGCCCACACATCTAACTTTCACTTGGCTAGATCGGGCAGCAGCGGCAACGACTCGCCACGCGGCTTCTCCTCTCCAAGCTGGCCTCACTCGCTTGCCAGGCTCAGTCTCTGCAAGCGGAACTTCGGCTTTGTGTCTTTCTTCGTAAGGGCCACTTTCCGTCACTGCATGACGCACGGCTGATTATTTTTGCAGGTGCATTCGGGGGGTTAATTTCGTTTTTTTTTTTGCAGCTCTTTCGATCAATTTGTCGATAAATTTCAATATAATATCGCTCAAAAAATATTTATCTTCGGTGAGAATGCACATTTCGGCCATATACGATTTTTGAAATATGAATAACAGTAATTATTCAAAATTTCGTACAAAATGTGATATTCTCGTGGTAATATCGATTATTTGAAAAAAAAAAAAAAAATGAAATTATTGAAATGCAGCACAACGAAAGTCATTGAACTTTTTCGATACAAATGAAATAATGGTAAATGACAATTTTTGTGAAACTGGTGATTATCATCGTACGGCAGATTATTAAATATTTAATCAGGAAATAAAAAATGTCATTGATGGAAACACTTTTAAAAATTTCATGACTAATTTTTTTGTCGCGCTCAAGTATGATTCATTTATGTCAATGATCGGTATGCGCTCGAGCGGACCTTTCCATTTCAATCAGTGCATAGCTCCCGGAATTTTAATTGCGATGGAGCGCGGGAGCAGGCGTCGGATTATTCGGTGTTATAATTTAATGCACTGTTTCTCCATTGCTGTCTATTTGCCCCATCACAGACCCGTGCGATCCTCCTGTATATTCGAGCGCATACTACTACGACAAGATCGGTATCACAATACGGATGTATCATACGTCACGCGCATTCTCCTCGCCTGAGAATGTCGACGGAGTCGTACACACACACACCTACACGTGTTACTAACATTTGTGGATGAAATAGGTACACTCGGAAACCATAGAAACCCGTGAATATGTCTCGCCACTTCGTATACATAATACCCACATAAATGCCCATACTATTTTATGCGTCTTGAGGACATATCCTTATGACAACAAGAGACACACATAACGTCATTGTTGAATATATTTCTGTCCTCATCGATTTCTCGCTTCTCCGTCTTCGGCAGCAATAGTTCAGTCGTTGGTAGCCTCACGCGAAAATTTCGATTCCATCGATTTTCTCCCCCCCCCCCCCCCCCCCTCTCTTACTTAACCGCCTTTGACCTGGTCGACATTTCAGATCACTCTTCGACTCCTGCACACGTGTTGTAGGTACTGTTGAGGGGAACGAAAGAGAAGTGGCGAAGACGCGCGACGAGAGAAAGATCCGGGTGATCCACTGCCTCCGGTACGACCATCGATCTATGGATCTCTGTAGTTATTCCGATGGCAGCGACGCAGACAAAAGATATTTGCGGTATTTGAGAAAAAATAGGTTTTCTCAAAATTTGTTCGGGTGATTAGATGCCTGTGGTTGGGAAAAAGTACAAATCTTTCCCGGATTATTCGAAACTTTGGCACTTTTATTATTTTACATTATTTATTATCTTATTCAAGAGAACGAAAACGAAAGCTCACAAAACGTATATTTGAAGGAGCTTCAAACAGTATACATTTTGAGACTCGCAAACAAATTCAGATTCGTTAAAATAATGTCTCTCAAGTGTTGAGACACAATATATATCAATTAAACTTTTGACGTAAGAATAATGCAAAATAATAATTTTGCAATAAATAACGATTCCACGGTTTTAGTTTATTTTTCTCTTTTATTATTATCATTATTCATTATCTCATGCAAAAAAATTCAAGAGCACAAAACGTATGTTTGAAGGAGCTTTAAAAAGTATACATTTCGAGACTCGAAAACAAATTCAGATTTGTTAAAATAATGTCTCTCAAGTATCGAGACACAATATATATCAATTAAACTTTTGACGTAAGAATAATGCAAAATAATAATTTCGTAATAAACAAACGCGAAGCGGCAATTCAGTGCGTTCGTTGGATGACGAACGATTCCACGGTTTTAGTTTATTTTTCTCTTTTATTATTATCATTATTCATTATCTCATCCAAAAAAATTCAAGAGCACAAAACGTATGTTTGAAGGAGCTTTAAAAAGTATACATTTCGAGACTCGAAAACAGATTCAGATTCGTTAAAACAATTCCTCCCAAGTATTGAGACACAATATATATCAATTAAGCTTTTGTCGTAAGAATAATGCAAAATAATAATAAACAAACGCGAAGCGGCAATTCAGTGCGTTCGTTGGATGACGGACGATTGCACGGTTTGTTTTGGTGTCGACGCAGCGAGCGGCGGTCGCGGGAGGGGAGGGGAACAACAGATCGAGCTGCAAATCGTTCTGACCAGTGCGCGCGCCGCGCAGACCGAGAGACTGGCTGAAATCCTCCCGGGCTTTTGTCGGCTCGGGGGAGCGCGTTGCGCTCCTGTCTCGTGGACTCGGCGCGCACACCGCGCGGGTAAAAAAAAATCGCGGCGAAACCGCTAAGAGCGCAATCTGAATACCGCTTCACCGCGTCACGATTTAGCGAGGCACGGTTACGCGATGCGAGCTCGGCGATACTCTCGACGCTCTTGGACTCCTCTTCGGCCGAGCGCAGAGGCTCAGCGGCTTCGCGGCCTCGGGTGACGCGGACTCTTCGCGATTTTCATTAAACATTGTGATTTCGCGTAATGTGCCCCACCGATTTTTCTCCCCTTTCGTCTCCGTTGCTCCTTCTGCTTCTCGATCTCCGTCTCTTCTTTGGACTCGCCGCGTGTAAGTATATATATATATTTATATATATATATACAGCTGAGAGAGGTGAGGCCAACGTTTTCGCTTCCTACTTCTATTATATTTCTTTACGTCGACGCGGTTTAGCTAGACTAAGACTCATTCTCTTCGCCTTTTATCATTTTCCACTCTCCGTGAAGCGATCCCTCCTCGCAGGACATTCCTCCCACGGAAACGAAAATATGGGAATTTCGCAGCGAGATTTTATCGCTAAAACGACATTCGTCATTGGCTTTTATCAATATTTTCGGACAAAGTATCATTCGTTCCTAATTTCGATGGTTTTAAATGAGGAAAAATATTATTTTTTTTTTTATCGGAGCCAGTTAAAATATTGGTAATACTGATTTTTTAAAATGAAATTTGCGAATTGGTAGGAATTTTGAAAAATGGACTTTGGAGAAATTTTCATGGGTAATGGGCATTTTTAGTAATAAATTTTGTAATGTGCTATGCATTCTTAATAAAATTCAATAATTTGTCAGAATGTGCATTGAGCTGCATATGCACCGGTGAATTCATATTGCGAAATGAAAATGAATGTGTTCGTTACGATCTTCGGTGAATAAGACGTATAATTATTTTCTCGATCATGAGGATCGTCATCTTCTTATAACATTGTACGCTCTCCTCGCGTGTAGTTGTACAGCTTTACGTTACTCTTCGATTAAATCACCGTACATTGCGGCAGGCGATATAACAGTGGCATCGACAACGACTTCGTGTACGTAATTATTCTAATAAATCTAATCGAAAGCTGTTTCCAGACACAAACTGATACGTATATAAATATAACACTGTATATGTGTATATATATATTTATCCGCGGCTACCGAATGGCACAGAGAGCGAAATCAAGAAGTGGCGAAGAAATAAGAGTGATAAAAAAGTCCGGCGCAATTTCACACACACACAAATTCACATATAAACGTGCATAAGACATTCCGATTTTGTCAAGGCACGCCTTTGTCATTTTTTTTTACTTCCTACACCACTTTGTATTTTCCTCTTAATTTTACATAATTAACAGTGACCTGTGCGAAAGCTATAGAAATATTTTTAGAGAGAACATCAAGTCTGGTGTACATTTTTTAAAATTTAATTTGAAAAAAAAATAATGAAACAATATTTTCTCGCTCTTATTTCAAAATTTAATCAAAATTTGTAGACAAAAAATGTTATGGTAGGCTTTGCAATTTTTTTTACTCCCAATACGACTTTCTATTTTCCTCTTGATTTTACATAATTAACAATGGCCTGTAGCAAATCTGTAGGAATATTTTCAGAATGGACGTCAAGTCTGGTTTACACTTTTTAAAATTTTACTTGAAAAAAAAAAAAAATTAAAAATTAAATTTTTCTTCGCTATTGTTTAAAAAATTAATCGAATTTTGCGAGGGAAAAAAATGTTTCCACATTTATGGTAGCTGAACTAACCCAGAAAGCCCCGTATAACATTCATATATATATATATATATAAATACACATATATACATATATATAAACTAGTAAGTACTCTATATGACTATACGCGCGATCGTCTCGCGCGTCGGCGGCTTCTCGCTGCATGCAGATGAATAGCGCGCGGAAACCGTGAGACTACGGTTGCCCTATATATCGAAGAGAAGCGAGCGCTTGCTGGCTCACGACCGAGTCGTGTGTTGTGTCGCTGTCTTTTAAACTCGCGGATTAAAGCGAGCCATAGGGTTTCGCGTCCGATCTTCTGCTCTCTTCCCTCTCCCGGCGCCTTCTCGTCACTATCTCACTTCGAGAGCCTCGAACGGACCTATGAATTCAGCAACGGCCAGAGAAAGACGTTCCGATGTCGAGAAAGTAGCGGAGTAACAAAGAAGAGGCGCTCTTTTCTATCCATCCGTTTCAATCCTTCTCTTTCAATACTTCAACGCTGCTGCTGCTGCTGTAAGTGGTGCCCTTATCCCTCATCGACCCTCTTAACTTATCATTTTTTTTTTCTTCGTTCGATACTGTTTATTACCAAGATGAGGTGCAATACTACGTGCGATTTTTTTTTTCTCCAATTGACAAAGGGACGAGAATTGTATGCACGCTATACATCGTCCAAGGGACAGAGTTACCTACAAATATTAAAATTGTTAAGGCAATATTAAAAACTACATAGAAAAATAAAAAGCACAACTCAGCCCATGATTTTTCGATTCTTTCTCAATTTTTATTCAATTCCCGGTAAGAAAACGCGGTTTTATCGATTTTCAAACTGCAAAAAGCAAATCATACTTAGCGACATTTTTTTTCTGAACCAGTTTTGTCGCTGTTTCGCGTTATTCCAAGTATCCGAACACGGAAACCTTCATAATTTTCTTTTCTTTTTTCCAATTGACAAAGGGACGAGAATTGTATGCATCGTTCAAGGGACAGAATCACCTACAAATATTAAAATTGTTAAGGCAATATTAAAAACTACATAGAAAAATAAAAAGCACAACTCAGCCCATGATTTTTCGATTCTTTCTCAATTTTTATTCAATTCCCGGTAAGAAAACGCGGTTTTATCGATTTTCAAACTGCAAAAAGCAAATCATACTCAGCGACATTTTTTTCTAAACCACTTTTAAGGGACAGAATCACCTACAAATATTAAAATTGTTAAGGCAATATTAAAAACTACATAGAAAAATAAAAAGCGCAACTTACCCCATGATTTTTCGATTCTTTCTCAATTTTTATTCAATTCCCGGTAAGAAAACGCAGTTTCATCGATTTTCAAACTGCAAAAAGCAAATCATACTCAGCGACATTTTTTTCCAAACCACTTTTGTCGCTGTTTCGCGTTATTCCAAGTATCTGAACCCGAAAACCTTCATCATTTTATTAATTTATCCATACATTGTCAATATATGAAAACCCAGACATTTTTACAATGTAGATCCGCCGAATGAATATTTAATAACGATAGGGAATGTGAAATATGTCAAAAACGCCGTACAATGACACGTGCATTTCTCACGGCCTAATTTCGAATCCGGCATACAAATAGGTCCATCAGTTGGGCATCTTCATCGCTCCGAAGTGTCGGTGTCTTTTTCTATCGGTGGCTCGCTCGGATCCACTTCGACCCGAAGAATAAAGCTACTAAGCGGCGAGGAGATGAGACCCGGTACGCGGTTAACCGTACCTATGAACTTTCGGCTCCTGAGGCAGCAGCGACTGCAACTGCACACAGCGAGAGAAAGAAAGGCGCAGAGAGAGAGAGAGAGAGCGCTGCGGAGAGAAGGAGATTGCACACTCCGGCGCTTGTGCGCCTTTACCTATAGCAATCCCGAGCGCCGTAGACTGGACGACGTCCACCTACAACTACCGTGAGAGGAGAGTATAGAGGCGCGAGCGAGCGACCGTTTGCCCGCGTGGGTACACTCCACGAGCCCACAGGTCGTGACGAACGTGGCCCGGCTTCAGGATCGTGCGAAACTCTCCGCAAATGCGCGCTGCGCTGCTTATTCGCTTATACACAGTTTACACGGCTCTTATGCCCGAGACCCGCCGACCAGCCGCACTGTTACAACAAAAATATGCGGAATAGATGAGTCCTGGGAGCCTGGATAAATTATTGATATGGAACGAGACCCGCGATGCATTTCCTGTGACCTCCATCGCTCCTTAGTATATCTAAACGGGATATTACGACACCTCTGTGATATACGTAAGGCCTCCGGGCGGAAAATTGTTTTCTATTCATCGCCGTGCTCAATGAGGGAGGTTTTTTATTGTCAATTACGATTTTTACCATGGCAGAAATGTCATGGGGTAAGTTTGCCAAGTATGGGTACAAGTATAATTACCCAATATAAATTGGGTAATTATCGGATCGATTGGGAGCATAAATTGGCATTGAGGACTATTTGTTTCTATTTTTCTTTTCACTTTAATTTTACTGCAGGAATTCAGCTCCAAAGAAATCAGTAGAGACGTGAGAAAAATAGTTAATTGTCGAATCGAAGAAAAATCGTTTACCTCGAATATTCGTTGCATCGCAAGAATTCTCGAAAAATGTGTTACAACTCGAATTTCCATTTCCTCGAATTCCATCGAACGAAAAGCATTTTCGTAAGCAAGAGAGCCGAAATATTTCGACAGCGCCATTACTTTCGGTTTCTGGGAGTTTCGAAAAATATTTTACTTTTTGAGTCGACGAAAAGAGACGGGTTAACAAGGTGGCGGAAAAAACCGTGAATTTCTCCCCCAAACGAGTAACGATCATTCCGAGGCACTCGTTAGGTACGACTGTCGATATAATGGCACGTGGTTTAAGGCTTAAAGTGTCTAAAGGATCTCTGTGATCGAGGAGGCTACTTTAATTGAGGCTACCGGTGTTGAACCACGGGTAGAACTATCGAACGGTATCGACGAACAGTCGAGAGTCGAGGAGCGGACGCGCGAGCATTTTCATAAGCAAGAGAGCCGAAATATTTCGACAGTGCCATTACCTTCGGCTCCTGGGAGTTTCGAAAAATATTTCACGAAAAGAGACGGGTTAACAAAGTGGCGGAAAAAACCGTGAATTTCTCCCCCAAACGAGTAACGATCATTCCGAGGCACTCGTTAGGTACGACTGTCGATATAATGGTACGTGGTTTAAGGCTTAAAGTGTCTAAAGGATCTCTGTGATCGAGGAGGCTACTTTAATTGAGGCTACCGGTGTTGAACCACGGGTTGAACTATCGAACGGTATCGACGAACAGTCGAGAGTCGAGGAGCGGACGAACGAGCATTTTCATGAGCAAGAGAGCCACAATATTTCGACAGTGCCATTACCTTCGGCTCCTGGGAATTTCGAAAAATATTTCACTTTTCAAGTCGACGAAAAGAGACGGGTTAACGAGGTGGCGGAAAAAACCGTGAATTTCTCCCCCAAACGAGTAACGATCATTCCGAGGCACTCGTTAGGTACGACTGTCGATATAATGGCACGTGGTTTAAGGATTAAAGTGTCTGAAGGATCTCTGTGATCGAGGAGGCTACTTTAATTGAGGCTACCGGTGTTGAACCACGGGTTGAACTATCGAACGGTATCGACGAACAGTCGAGAGTTGAGGAGCGGACGAGCGACGAGACAACGGACGAGGAGTACAAGTCGAGAGAGTCAGGAGGCGATGAGTGGACCGCGTCCACCTACGACTACCGGGTCGCGTTGGTGCGCCTATAGCTATAGCATCAGACCTAGAAGAGCTCGCGCAGATGCACCGTCGCTCTCGTCGCTCGACTCGATCGTGCGAACATCTTCGCAGCTACACGGACCAGTCAGGGAAGAGGTGCACGTGAGCGATAGCCGCGCGGGACCGAGCGAGACGCAAGCCGAAGAGAGAGCGCGCGGCGCGCTTGCCGATCCAGGTACACCATAGGCTCTATACACATTGGCGCAACGGTAGAAGTCGTACGGAATTGACAGAAGCTGGGTCGAGACTCGGGTCATGAGCGGCGTGCATTCATCCGGCGACCCCGAGGTTATTAATCGAGAGATGTAAGTGATAACGGTTTATTTATCGGCCATTCAGTGTTGGCGACTGCTCAACGATACCGACTTTTAAAAGCCATCGCTAACGAGGACCTCCCGCTCGCTCGGTGCGCGGAATATTAATTCTTCCATCCGGGGCGAAAATCTTCTGGGTTAGCTCGATGGGAAAAGCGGGATTAATTTTAGGTCAACCCACCGAAATTTGTGTCTATTGAAAAAAAAAAAAAAATTATGAGTCACTGTGAAAAGAACTGGAAAATTGACAAAATGAAAAAGTACTTTTCATTATCACGAATATTTTTCGTGATAATGAAAATTTTGTTTTTTTAAAGTACTTCTGGGTTAGCTCGATGGGAAAAGCGAGATTAATTTTAGGTCAACCCACCGAAATTTGTGTCTATCGAAAAAAAAAAAAAAATTATGAGTCTCTGTGAAAAGAGCTGGAAAATTGACAAAATGAAAAAGTACTTTTCATTATCACGAATATTTTTCGTGATAATGAAAATTTCGTTTTTTTAAAGTACTTCTGGGTTAGCTCGATGGGAAAAGCGAGATTAATTTTAGGTCAACCCACCGAAATTTGTGTCTATTGAAAAAAAAAAAATTCTGAGTCTCTGTGAAAAGAGCTGGAAAATTGACAAAATGAAAATTTCGTTTTTTTAAAGTACTTCTGGGTTAGCTCGATGGGAAAAGCGAGATTAATTTTAGGTCAACCCACTGAAATTTGTGTCTATTGAAAAAAAAAAAAAAAAATTATGAGTCTCTGTGAAAAGAGCTGGAAAATTGACAAAATGAAAAAGTACTTTTCATTATCACGAATATTTTCACCGAGTACCGACAGTTAGATGAATTTGTGTTCGGTGCTTTTTGACTACATGGAAATACGTACGTTCGGAGATACTTAATTTTTGTATGGCAAATATATTCGCGCCGAAAAATTGAGGATATACTGTCTGTGCGGAATATATGCAAGCGAAAAATGGATTTTTGGATTTTGCTTTACACGGGGGTAGTTTTTTTGAAATTGAAATCCAAGACGCATTTTCGCTGTATGATAATCCGGCCTTTTACGGGGGTTTTTTTTTTTTTTTTTTTTTTTTTTTTTTCATTCCCATAAATACAAACGAACGAGGAATGATATAAATGAATTGTAGGTGAACCGATGTTTTGTCGAAATTGAAAATATCCATGACCGCCGGGGGCTTTGCTTGGGGTGTGAGCGAGCGAGAGAAAGACAAACGAAACTGTCGCGCTGGGGTGGTTAGCGTGGCCAATCAATCAGCATTGGTGGTTTTTGCGCCATCGATTTGTCATGGTCGGCATGGCTGAGAACATGCTTCAGCATACAGACCAGGGCTTCCTCTCGCTCTCCCTCTCTCTCTCTCTCGACCAGTGCCCTCTGACACCCTGTTTATATGCTTCTGGCGGGCAACCGCACAGCTATTATAGTACTAGTCTCGAAAAACGGTATTTTTCTGTACTGGGTGGCCGGTGATCCATTCTTCTGCGCGAGCCCAGCTGAATGACCCGAAACCGCATTTTTCCTCGTCCCTGAAGAGAGCAGAATAAACAAAACCTTTGTCACGTAAAAATTATACCGATCCTCTACACGAACCACTTTCCCCAAACTTGTTCACCACTTTTTTTTTTCATTTTCCAGAATTACACTTATCAAAACAAGAACCATTTAACATTGAAACCTTTTCGATTAACCGATTAACCGAAAAATTATACCGATCCTCTACAGGAACCACTTTCCCCAAACTTGTTCACCACTTTTTTTTTTTTTCATTTTCCAGAATTACATTTATCAAAGCAAGAACCATTTAACATTGAACCCTTTTCAATTAACCGATTAACCGAAAAATTATACCGATCCTGTACAGGAACCACTTTCCCCAAACTTGTTCACCACTTTTTTTTTTTTTTTTCATTTTCCAGAATTACATTTATCAAAGCAAGAACCATTTAACATTGAACCCTTTTCAATTAACCCTTCACCGCCCAGGCTACTTTTCCAAATAAAAATCATCCAGACTCGATAAATTTCAATTCCCAGCGTGACATTAAAAAAATTGAACCCCGAAATAAAAGTTAACAATAAAAAATTCGAGGACCACTAGAAATTCCACTATATTCAATACATGTCTACAATTAATTACACCATTTTTTTATTTATTTTTTTTATTTTTTATTTCAGTGCACTACGAATAAAGCAATTTGAGCACAGAAATCGATACGGCAAGGCTCATAAATAAATCACCGAGCAAATCCGTTGATATTGTTATTACACAATCGAGATAGACGCTGAAAGGGGAATTTTAATTCCCATAAATGTTAATTCGGAGATTACGGGGTTCGAAGCGTTTGAGGGGACAGAGTGATGATAATTTGGATGCGGAGAGATGCGAATTATCGGTGAAGGATCCGGTGTGCCGAAAGTGGCGGCGGCGGCGATACTCGAGGAGTTGCGGAGTGGCAAAGCATAGAGGGAGTTGCAGCGGGGCGAGGAGAGCCGAGCGACGTCGTACGGAATATTAAAAAGAATTACGTGGGTGCAGCGCGGGCGCTGTTCCTCGCGATGCGGGGCTAGAAAGTGTCCCGGCGGAGAGCCGAGCGAGCGAGCGAGCGACAGCGAACGAGACGAGAGTATAGGAGAGGAAAAAGAATTTAAAAAAGTGTCCGGGTCAGTTTGAATAATTTTGACCACACCTCTCGTCAAAGCGATACAGCGAAGCGTATGAATACATACATTTAAATGTCCTCGACGCTCGAGGAACTATTGTCCGCGTTTTTTTTTTTTTTTTTCGATGCGTATAGCAGCGCGCACGCCTGTCTCTTCGCTCTTCAGCATCGCGCACACTCGACTGGCAAAAGTAGTCGACGTCATAAACAAATCACTTTGGCAATTGATTGGAACGACGATCGAAAAAAAAAAAAAAAATCGATTCCATATCGATAATGTAACCGATCGTCCTTACAAAAGTGTTGTTTGCACGGTGAGCCAATGGAAAATAACAACATTCTCATCAGGGCCCCGAGAATAGTCGATATGGGCTTGGAGAGCCTCCGCTAATACGATCGATGCGATAGAATTTTATTGACGTTATGCGGTGAGCTAAAAGTTCACTGATCCACGTAACAGTCTGCCTACTTTTGCTGCTGCTGCTGCTGTTGTTGTTGTTGGTGGTGGCCGATTCTTGTACAAGTCCTTAAGGTACATACAGGCAACGAGACGTACTCGTGTGTCTCGATATATTCGTATACCGATCGATCGTGAAAGATCATCGCGGTCTGCCGTCGTGAATACGCCGCATACGAGTCAACGTTGTCGCCGCCGCCGCTTGTCCTTCTCATTTCTTCGACTCGAACCGCTTCGGGTTACCGGCAATCGGTGACCGGAGCGAGGCGAACCGGCGGGAACGTTCGAAATGCCTCGAAAACGTGTCGCCGGTCGCTAATAATAATGCCAATTAGCATCGACTCTCGGGATGGATTAATTCGAGAGGCGCTACTAACCGAAGCGCCTCGATTACACCGTAAATAAGTCTTCTCCTTCTCCGCATTCATCACTCGCTACCATTGTCTACCCATTTTTACCCACCGCGCGCCCTATACCGGCCTTTCTACTTCACTTCGCCCACTTTTACCATCGAAATTGTCTTGTAATCAGAACTTACATAAAATGATAAAAAATATTTGATATCTATTTTCTTATCAGTCTTGAACTTGGCATTTTTAATCATTCGTTTTGTCAGAAAGAAAAATGAAAACAAGAAATACAAAGTAATATATTTATTCTTTTTATTCCCGAGAAAATAGACATTGTTATCTCGAATAATGGAAAATGTTATAACGTCAAAAAAACGTCCATCAGCGCAAACCAAAATATAATTAGTTTTATCCCGATGAATTAATTGAAAAAAAAAATTTGTTTGAAAACAAGAAATACAAAGTAATATATTTATTCTTTTTATTCCCGAGAAAATAGACATTGTTATCTCGAATAATAAAAAAATGTTATAACGTCAAAAAAACGTCCATCAGCGCAAACCAAAATATAATTAGTTTTATCCCGATGAATTAATTGAAAAAAAAAATTTGTTTGAAAACCAGAAATACAAAGTAATATATTTATTCTTTTTATTCCCGAGAAAATATACATTGTTACCTCGAATAATAAAAAATGTTATAACGTCAAAAAAACGTCCATCAGCGTAAACCAAAATAAAATTAGTTTTTTCCCGATGAATTAATTTATTTGAGTAGAAAAATATATTTGCTGATTAAATGTGGAAAAATCGTCGAAAGTGAAAATCAGCCGCGAGCAGTAAGTAATGCAATGTGATGAATGATAAAAAATATCGGAAAAATTCGGGACAAGAGAGACTGAAATAACGGGGAATGCTTCATACACGCTCGATTTTCCGTTCCGCTAAAATGTTTGCGGACTATTCCTCGCGGTGTCGAAGTAGTGCATCACCTCATCGAGAAGAGGAAGAAGAGCGGGTGCGAGCGAGAGAGCGAGAGTCGAAAAGGGCGAAGAGGAGACGGACGAGGAAAGGACAACGACAACTACGAAAGCTGGAACAACGGGCAAGAGAGCAGCGGCAGGAGCCCAACAGAAACTATCGTCCCGCATGCACACAGACGGAACCCGATGCAGTGTACACCGGGGGGAAAAACACGACTTTCGTATGCACTCTCGATGCGAACTCTCCGGGTTTGCGCGGCGCGCGCAGTCCTCGGACTCACGTGGGTTAACGTGAACGCGGTTATGCGGTATATGCAACTTCGGTGAGCATTCCGATCGGTGGGTGTGAATCTTGTTACCTTTGTGCGATGCCTCAACATTTCACTTCTAACATTTATACAAAGTACCGTCAATTTTTGAGGATAAATCAACATTTTTCCATTTTTCCCCGAATATTTTCAATAAAATTTTTCAATTTTATATTATACAATATTTGGTTCCGGAACATTTGTTCGTTTGTTCAGAATAGCATATTAATTAACCAGGTTTTTACATTGGCAGGCGAAAAAAAAATAATTTAATTAGACTTTTAGTGCTGGACGTGTACTTCAGGAGTTTGAACTATTACAATGTAATATTCGCATTTAAAATCGATAATCGTCGATTCTCGATGGATTTGATGAAATTGATTACAGAGGTTATCAAAAATCGAATCGAATTACGACAATTCGCTGTCTCGTTCCTGAAAAAAAAAAACGTCTTTCATGCAAAACGAGCTACCGAAAACAAGAAAATTCTCATGAAATGTCAAATGACATTTCATTCCGCAGGTTGTCGAGTAAATGAAACAAAAGTAATTAATCTAACTGCTAATTTAATTATCATCGACTTCCCCTAATAAAAATCGACTGTTTTTTTACGTCGAATGTAAAAATAAAATAACTTAATAATCCCATCGGAGTTTCTTCAGCATCTGACGTTAAGGGGCCATAAACAGCTGGAAGATCCCTCCGATGAAGTGGATCAATTTCATATTTCATTGAGTTTGTCAGTCCATTCAGGGGATCCTCACCAGAGTTTAACATCTTACATATTATTTTGACAGTGGTCGTGCTTCTAAAAAGGGTACACGAAATGGTATTCGTATGGTGGCCTGGTAACATTATCGGGAATAGCGGCAGTCATCTCGTGTCTCTCCGGTCGCTCGATTCATAGGCATCGTCGTGCTGCCGGACAAAACATGTTCCGGTCCGGTAGGATGACCCTACAACGCGCGAGCGCCGCGCCTTTTGTCGAGGCGAAAGGTACCAGGCCGTGTATGCGCGCGCGTGAGCGCCGAGAGACCCGGCGTGTCTTTGTCATTATATAACGCCATTGTGGCCACACTTGCCCGGCCGTGGAAGTCGACTATACCTTTGCATATTATTAAAATGACGATGATTGTCATTTTTGTCTGGTTCACCTCCCCCTCCTCCTCCTCCTCCTCCTCTTCTTCATCTTCTTCTTCTTCTTCTGGCCCGAGACGATTCTACTCTACTCTTTTTTACAGTTCTACACACTGTACGTAGGCACGAAAAGACGCCTTTCCGCCTCCACCGCAGTTCTCCTTCCATCCATCGCGTATCATGTCTTCAGCAACGGACGTAAGGTAAACGTACCAATGGCGGGACGTTTAAGGCAATGTCTGTTTTGTGTACCAATTTTCGCATCCATATATTTATTATTTTAGCAAATGGTGGTCAAAAATCGTAAGCTTAGAGTTTCTAGTTTCCGAAAAGCATACAATAAAAATATTTTTGATTGTGGGAAAAAGAGTTATTAATTAAAACGCTGAAAAATGTAGAATGTACCAATGCTGGGACGGGTATTTTTCTACGTGTCCCGATCTCGGGACGTGAAATGTGCGTATCGGTGGACACATAAGAGTATTTTTTATATTTTCTTAATTGAATTCTTGATATATACAAATATTCATATAGAGTCCCTCAATTGGGACCTGTCCCGCCATTGGCACGTTTACCTTACCAACTGAGTCACGAGCTCGTAGAAATTCGTTCGTCCGGTTGAACTCCTTGGCTAATTCTTCATCTTCACACTCTACGCCATAAATTTAGAAATTTTTTTATTCCGGCAGGAAATATTGGTTATAGATATTTTGGGGAAAAAAAAAACATGGTTTTTCGGCAGTCTTCAGCAATTATTGATCCGCAGGGATTTCATTATTGTTTTCAAATTTTTCCATTTGGTTTACGGGTACTAAAAAATTGTGCACGTACTCGTCACGGGAAAAAATCTTGCAGGAATGAATTTTTTTGCCTTTTAATCAAGGCTTCTCTGATAATTAATTTTCTCCCGCCAAAGTGACGTTTGAATTTCGGTATCGATTTTTAGAGAAACACGGGAAATTCTTGGCGAATTCGTGATGCATAAAGACGTAAAATTGACGGATCGCAGAAAACCGAAAGCTTTTTATTGCCTTCCGTTAGTCTGAAAACGTGTCTCCGGTTTCTTCAGGGCCCTGCGCATTTCGCTGAGTTTCGTACACTGCATCAACCCACAATATGCTCGTAAACTTGGCGCAAACCTCGTGTCCCTCTGTCGCGAAGACTTTGCGCTCGCCTTCCGGGTAGTCGCACACCAGAGGCTCCGAAAATACAAGATTGATATTTCGGACGATTTATCGTGTCGACTTCTCTCTCTCTCTCTCTCTCTCTCGTATGTGGACGGGAGGATTATCGACGGGCGAGAAAAAATTTGTGTGTGTAGGCGTATAGCCCCGGCCCGTGTATTACATTACACAAAGATACTATAGCGCTACGTATGACTGTAGGAAGAGTTTGGTGTAGTATATTCAGCTGGGTGTGTATGTACTCTTCGTCGTCCGCGTCGTTTACATTGAATTGGGCGACAATCCAAGCTTTTGCTTGAGGCCTCATGTGTGACATATATTTCGGCCACGTCGAGTGTTTGTCCTTTATTAACTCCTCATCCTTTTGACCCCGAAACTAATGAATAAGAAATAATCCAAACCCGAGACGTATTATCACGAAATAACCAGAATTTAACGATCGTATCTGGGAATATAAGTGGCCGGTGACGTGTCCAACGAAGAAAGACTCGAGTAACGATAATAAGAATAATAATTCCGCGTGGTATTGGCAATTTTTAGAATAAGTGTTACGATGATGCAAGCAGAGTCATTTCGTTGGCACATTTTTCAGTGTGATAGTGAAGGGGGGAGGTAATAAGGAGAGAGATAAAGCCAATGGACTGTACTTCACCACCTGCGCTACTATTGTTTTGACACACGTCCCATCGTGGGCTATTCCGCGATTAGGAATCGTGCTATTTTCGCCCCTTTTTCGCGAAACCCTTTCTATTTACTTGACAATAATTGACAATCAAGTCCACGGTTGTGTGAACAATCTTTTTTGAAAAATATTTCTGCAACACCCACAACGGTTGGCCATTCGATGGGCCATTCGAATGACGCTTCGAGAAAAGCCTTTTGACAATTCGATATCAAATTATTTCAGAGGACTCGCCGAAATGTTGATGGTTTTTTAGGTTCTTTAGGTTCTTTAGGTTCTTTAGGTTCTTTAGGTTCTTTAGCACATTTCTTGGCCATTCGATAGGTCATACGAATGACGCTTTCGAGAAAAGCCTTTTGACAATTCGATATCAACTTATTTCACAGGACTCACCGAAATTTTGAAAAACATTTCTTGGCCATTCGATGGGCCATTCCAAATGACGCTTTCGAGAAAAGCCTTTTGACAATTCGATGTCAACTTATTTCCGAGGACTCGCCGAAATTTTGAAAAACATTTCTTGGCCATTCGATAGGTCATACGAATGACGCGTCGAGAAAAGCCAGAATAGAAGACAGCACCGGCACGAGTTTCACAATGACTCGAATTATGCAACCAGGGACGTTTCGTTGTCACACTTTTCAGTACGACAGCCAGAAGGAGTGAAAAAAAAAAAACGGGGGAGAGGGACCGAGAGAGAGAGAGAGAGAGAGAGAGAGAGAGGAAACGAGCGGGCTACACCTTAAGCAGCACCTGTGTTACCATTGTTTTGACATGTGTCCCATTGTGGGCTATCCGGCACGCGGCTTCGACTCGAATATGAGCTAGCCTCGCACACCACGCTCCCAATACCACAAAATACCGAGACTAGGCCCAGAATCTACCGACGGTCACCAGCTTCAGTGGCGCCTTGGGTCCTACGCCACGAGTTGTGCATGTACCTGCACTCCGCACCATTTCACTTGCCTATTTTGTGACCCACAACTCGTCCGATGCCCTGTACGCGTTTATTCGTCTACTCAATACGTTTTTGACACCAGAAAAGCGAGAGAGAGAGAGAGAGAAACGACTGCGATCGTATTCCTCCTCTGCAGTTGCGCTGCTGTTGGGGCCATCCTGTGTCACTTCGACATGCGGGCACAACGCGTCGTACAGTCTCGTAGATAAAAAAAGAAATAAATAAATAAATAAGCACCGGCCTCTCGGCCGCACGATCCAATTTTCTGATAGGAAAAAAGTAGCCTGCAGCATGAATGGCGTAGCGTGAGCTGAAATTCCCTCGAGTAAGATGCAGGACACAGGATCCTGAAGAGCGAGCGAGACGAGACGACTGGCCTCGTGACATTGACGAACCTGCGACGATTCTTTGTCTGGACAGATTTTATGTGTAAGAACAACAAAATTTCGCTCCTTTTTTTCTGCGGGGGAGGCGATATTTTTGTTTTGATTTTTACACTTGCTTTTGTCGAGGATTCGAATTAATTTTTTTTTTTTTTTTGGTCGTTATTAGAACGTATTTTATGGATATTTCGAAAATGGCAAACAAATGTCACATTTGGATAATTACAAGTTACACGAAAAAATGGCTTTGGCTTTTTTATGAAGTTATTACATGAACTTAATTTTTATGTGAGACGACACGAGTGGCCTCGTGACATTGACGAACCTGCGACGATTCTTTGTCTGGACAGATTTTATGTGTAAGAACAACAAAATTTCGCTCCTTTTTTTGCGGGGGAGGCGATATTCTTGTTTTGATTTTTACACTTGCTTTTGTCGAGGATTCGAATTAATTTTTTTTTTTTGGTCGTTATTAGAACGTATTTTTTGGATATTTCGAAAATGGCAAACAAATGTCATAATTGGATAGTTACAAGTTACACGAAAAAATGGCTTTGTCTTTTTTATGAAGTTATTACATGAACTGAATTTTTATATAAGGTTTTTTTTTTCTTTTTTTTTTTCAAGGCCGTTAATTTTGTTTATATGCATGTATTTTTTTTAAATATAGAAAGTAAAAAAAGGTAGTTTCATTAATTACTGGATTAGCATTTTTATAAAGTTGGTAGACAAGTTTCACGGTTATTCATTCACTAATCGGTTCAAGGTTCGTCCTGGTGTTGCATTAATGAGCCCAGAAGGTTTTCTATTTTTCCCGACCGTTTATTTCATTCACTTAAATTCGTTGCTTTTATTTTAGCAGGGGAAAATTTTTTAAATTTGGTCGCGTGACTGTACCGCTGGTCAGTAGCGCGACACGTGCGCAGACACAAGCAAAGAGTTGTGAATGGTTACAATATGCGCACCCGCATCCTATGGGACAGGTGAGGGCCAGTAAGATAAATTCGATCTGACCCTCATAGCTACGAGGGTATAGAAAACGCACACTCGATGATCGTCGTGTCTTCTTTGTTTTTTTTTTTTTTTTTTTTAACCCGTGGATAGCGCAATTATGCAAATTAATCGTCGTGTTGCGTAGTATTTCCGGCGAGCTAAAAGAAGGTCGAGGCTGCAGAAACGATCGATATACACAATATTGCAATATATATAGATTGCGCCAATAATCTATCGATAAAAATAATTCTCATATTTTCATCAAGGAGAAAAAACTGTCTGCACTCGAATTCACCCAGATCACGACAGAAATTAATTCTTCTAAAATATCAATAGAAATTTTGCTACAAAAGTTACTAAATAACATTTTTATGGAGTTAATAATTTATCAGTTAAAAATTCTATTTCAATATTGATAGGAATCAATGCATTTCAATAATTTTTAGAAAATATGTCTATTGAATTTCGATTATTGAAGTATTGATAGAAATTAATGCATTTAATTAATTTTTAGAAAATATGTCTATTGAATTTCGATTATTGAAATATTGACAGAAATTAATACATTTAATTAATTTTTAGAAAATATTTCTGTTGAATTTCGATTATTGAAATATTGACAGAAATTCATACATTTAATTAATTTTTAGAAAATATGTCAATTGAATTTCGATTCTTGAAATATCGACAGAAAGTAATACATTTAATTAATTTTTTGAAAATATTTCTCTTGAATTTCGATTATTGAAATATTGATAGAAATTAATACATTTAATTAATTTTTAGAAAATATTTCTCTTGAATTTCGATTATTGAAATATTGATAGAAATTAATACATTTAATTAATTTTTAGAAAATATGTCTGTTGAATTTTGATTATTGAAATATTGATAGAAATGAATACATTCAATTAATTTTGAGAAAATCTGTCTGTTAAATTTTTGGTTCTGTCCAGCTAAGATAATAACTCGATGTACCTACTAACCTTACTCCTCGTGCGTGGCAAAGTTCTGCGAAGGGTCAGGGAGCGGAGCCTTAAGGATAAGGCGAAGATCCTGAAGTAAGGGATCACGGATGTTCCGCGTGTTCGCCAAGTATAAAGCCACAATGTGAGCGCGAGAGAGAACCTCGTAGATCCTAATCTCTCTCTGCGGTGGGCCACGGCCGAAAATTCAATTAAACTTTTGATACGGGCGCGGGCACAGACCGCGGCTGTGTAAACGAAAATTTCGCAAGCTTGACGTACTTTCATTGGACGTTGTGTGCATGTGAGCCGTTCTTCTTGCTCGCTCTCCCTCTTCCTCTTCTTCTTCTTCTTCGACTAACGTAGCAAAGCAGGTCTCTTCAGGGTCTGGCTCGTAAAACGATTAGCCGGTTGCGGACCATTCATAGTGACCGAGAGCGCTTATTCGTATCCGGCCGGTGGGTATATATGCCATACGCGCAAACTCGGATTTTTTACGGGGATCGAGAGGTGCGTAAGGCACGAAGAAAATAGGAAGGGCCGATTTTGACTGGGGCAGCAGGGCCCCATCGGTCTCCCGCTTCCTCGGCAGGGCCCCGATCGTGGGACGCACGCGAGACCCTCGAGAAAATCTCCAAATTTATCTCGCAACGATTTGTCGGAATTTCCGTCGCCTCCCTTTCTCCTGCTTTCCGTGACTTCGTATACTCGCCCTATGAAGCGGATATGGACTTATTTTTTTATTTCCTGCTTTCATTTTCTTTTTTTTTTGTATTTTTAGCTGGACACTCGGAGTGGATTAGCTCGCGACGATAAATCTGTATTTCCTTGATCAGTTTTCGGACGGTTCCAATGATTTTTCGAAACTTTTGGGCGATATTTGTCCCAAGTTTTTTTGAGAGGTTCTTGTGGGGAGGATTTTTAAGGTCTTCGGATAATCGGAACCTAGGGTATGACATTATTGTACGGTTAATTTTACATTAAATTTGGCAATTAGTGCGATCGGCAACACTTTTCGATTTTTTTCGTCATTTTTTGACAATTCGATATTTTTTTTTTTCATTTTGCACTGCACAAGCATTTCTCGTCAAATATCGAGCAAGTGAATGGTATCAAAACATAAAAGCATTCAATTTTTTTTTCTTTTTTTTCTATTTTTACGACGCTGGACACTCGGAGTGGATTAGCTCGCGACGATAAATCGGTATTTCCTTGATCATGAGTTTTCGGACGGTTCCAATGATTTTTCGAAACTTTTGGGCGATATTTGTCCCAAGTTTTTTTGAGAGCTTCTAGTGGGGAGGATCTTTAAGGACTTCGGATAATCGAAACCTAGGGTATGACATTATTGTACGGTTAATTTTATATTAAATTTGGCAATTAGTGCGATCGGCAACACTTTTCGATTTTTTTCGTCATTTTTTGACAATTCGATATTTTTTTTTTTCATTTTGCACTGCACAAGCATTTCTCGTCAAATATCGAGCAAGTGAATGGTATCAGCACATAAAAGCATTAAATTTTTGTTTTTTGTTAACAAATCTAACGAACCGAAAAAATCTGAGAAAAAATCTTAAAAAATGTTTCTCGTTCTTTTAGAATTGGGGCAACAAAATGAAAAATCACCGACGAGTTTCAAGAGATCGAGAGTGAAACTCAGATCGAATCGGTGCTCATTTCCCATATTACGTAATTCCACATATAAAAATAATGTTTTGCATAATACAGGAAAGGTGGTACATTTATTGAGCACCTCTCGTCAATTTTTAACGTGATGGAGGCTCGCGATTGCGATGATTGCTGAGAAGAAAAAAAAAAAATAGTACACAGAGCCCAAGTTATTTACGGTGAGCAAAGTTCCAAAGCGATCGGTTATTCTTCGGTGCGTTATGGAAAAGTGACGTGCAAGGATATAGAATTTAGTCCTTTCTTCGTGTATCGATGCGCTTGCGTCGGTGTTGCCGATCGTCCGAATCCGCACAGTCACCGCGCCGAAGATTTTTCACGGTTACCGATCAGCCCCGATTTCCTGGCGGCATTGTCAAATTTCCGAAGCGACCGCTGGCCGCTTGTCATATTTACGTATGATTGACGATTCGCCGGAGAGAAAGAAGCCGAAAAGTGGTCGTACTCGCAACGCGACGAGAAAAGAGCGATTCAAACGCAACGCGTTTACGCGTTTAGGGCAATAGTCGTGCACGCTTTTCGGACCTTCCTCAACGAGAGACCGAACGATGACGAACGCATTTCATTCATTCGCCGCGTAAAAGCGAAGCTGCGATGGTGAACACCACATTCCTGCAATTCGAGATGATTATGACGATCCGAATCGCAACCGATTCTCAAGCGAACTTTACGTTACGCTGGACTAAATTCTATATGTTCAAGCGGAGAATGACGACACGAGAACGATCACCGTAGTTTTCACGTGCGAAAGTTTTCGGGTATCCTGAAGAAAGCTGAAATCGGCATGGAGTTTCCGTCCGGAAAAAGGATATGAAGGATTCTCTGCTTTATCGGCCATTTCAAATATGCCTCCCAATTGGTCATATCATCACTAAAGAGGCACTTTACATAATTGATCGGTTTTGATAATTAAGATGATTATGACGATCCGAATCGCAACCGATTCTCAAGCGAACTTTACGTTACGCTGGACTAAATTCTATATGTTCGAGCGGAGAATGACGACACGAGAACGATCACCGTAGTTTTCACGTGCGAAAGTTTTCGGGTATCCTGAAGAAAGCTAAAATCGACATGGAGTTTCCGTCCGGAAAAAGGATATGAATGATTCTCTGCTTTTTCGGCCATTTCAAATCTGCCTGACGATTGGTCATATCATCACTAAAAAGGCACTTTACATAATTGATCGATTTTGATAATTGAGATGATCATGACGATCCGAACTCCTAAGTAAACCTTACGTTATGCTGTGCTAAATTCTATGTTCAAGCGGAGAATGACGACACAAGAACGCTGATCATGGTAGTTTTCATGTGCCAAATTTTTCGGGTATCCTGAAGAAAGTTGAAATCGACATGGAGTTTCCGTCCGGAAAAAGGATATGAAGGATTCTCTGCTTTTTCGGCCTAACAATTGGTCATATCATCACTAAAGAGGCACTTTACATAATTGATCGGTTTTGATAATTGAGATGATTATGACGATCCGAACTCCCAAGCAAACCTTACGTTACGCTGTGCTAAATTCTCTGTCTAAGCGGAGAATGACGACACGAGAACGATCAAGGTAATTTTCACATGCGAAATTTTTCGAGCATCCTGAAGAAAACTAAAATCGACATGGAGTTTCCGTCCGGAAAAAGGATATGAAGGATTCTCTTCTAATTCTGAAATGATCGATAAGAAAGTGATTGAATTGACAGAGAATTTTTCACATGAGAATTTCATATTTTTTGTTAACCCGAGCCAAATAACAATTATTCTTCAACATTTGCATTATTTCCTTTGGACAGGTAACAAAATGACTCAACATTTATGCAACAAAATACCATAGCCTGCGGATGAAAGATAAAGAAAGCGGAAAGCAATAAAATATTAAAGTTAAACATAGAGGCGAACTGCACTTAGCTCCACATTATATTGAATATCATCTGGAGACTATTATTGAAGCCATCGATAATCTCACTCGAGGGGAGAACTATTGTTATATAAACGGTGATATGTCGTATTTCGACATGTGATATTTTAGCAGATTACAATACTATAATTCTCACACTCACTTCCAGTGGACTTGTGTATTAAACGCTGGATATATGGACACGTGTATACCTATAGCTCGTCAAGAGAGCTCGATCTTCTGCTTTGTATACCGCAGAACGCGAGTCCATCCTCCTAACCATCGAGCTATCCCGCTGTTAGTCGTTCTAGCGACGACGAGAGACTTTCACTAGTCGCGAGAACGTGGCTGAGAATAAGTCATCGTGCCCGGCCTCCGAGATCCTCGCAAACGCTCGCTCGGCCAACCATTTGCAAAGGGCCAGCCTCGGACTTCAAATGCATTTCTCTCCTCGGCAAATTTCGTCGATATTCTTTTATTAAAAAATTGAATTTTTTAACGTCGAAATCCATTGAGTTTTTAACTCAACAAGAGAGTAAACAAAAGTAGGCAACGTTTGAAAAAAAAAAAAAGAAAGTATTTCAAATAATTTTTTATTCGAACAATAGTCAGGATTGTAACAAGACCAACAATACGATTATTTGGTACTAATTATTAAAAATCATTGTTTGTCATTCAAGAATAATTATGATTAAGGATTTTTTTTAATAGAAAATTAATTTTAAATTATAAATTAATTGATTAATAAATTTTTGTGAAATTTTATTGAAACCTTGTGATGTTTTTGTAAGCATTGTAATTATTTATGAAAGAAAAAATGATGGCTTATATAAATTTTTGAATTTTTATCCGGGGATCATTTTTTGTTGTCGAATATAAAAATTAATATTTGCGGACGAATTGAATATTCGTAATTTTTAAGCGTCTTGGTATCTTTTAAAAAAGTCAGGTCCATAAAATTGTCTTTCCATCGAATAATTAACGTTTATTTATGCGCAGTGCACATTTGTGTGAAATTTTAGTTACCAGATCGGATGTGCACTTTAGGATATGTGCAGGATATATGGGCCTGTGAAATCCCGTGATGGTGCGAAATTTCGAGCGAAAATAAAATAATCCGTGCTTTCGCGATGTTGGCGAAGCGCGTTGCCAGTCAACGACGAAGGGAGCAATGCATTTTTTCGGCGCAACGACGTTTAAAAATAGTGCGCCAAGTCGCACGCGCCGCCTCCTTCTTCGCCGACAATACTGGCCAGGGGTCAGTAACTTCGCAGCAGAAACGTGAAAGCCCGGAGAGTGCGACCGCCGGGGGCTTCAAAAATAGCCGATGCAATCGGGGGGGAAAAAATATGTTTTTTTGTTTTTCTTTTCTTCTTTTCCAGGCATTCAAGACTATGGAGCACATTTATTACCACCAAGAGAGAGAGAGAGAGGAAATTTTTAGCAGCGGAGAAAATTAATTATTTTTTTCTTGTTCAGAGTTTCATGAGCCCTCATTAAAAAAATAAATAAAAATCCACCATAATTCCATTTGTATGATATCCATTTATTAATTACAATTTTTTTTTTTCAAAATTATCTCATTAATCCCTTAAAATATCCTACAAATATAAATATTACTCATAAAAATTTTTTAAAAATTTCGTGCCGAAAAAAATCGTGTGATAATTGGTACAAAAAAAAATGGACAATATTTCACGGTTAATTTGTTGAATAAAAAAAATGGGTTCGTGTACTTAATCCATGGAAATTCACGGGTTCACATAAGTTAATAATAAAACCAGTAACCAATAATAAAAAATAAATAAAAATCCACCATAATTCCATTTGTATTATATCTATTTATTAATCACAATTTTTTTTTTTCAATATTATCTCATTAATCCCTTAAAATAGCCTACGAATATAAATATCACTCATAAAAATTTTTTAAAAATTTCGTGCCGAAAAAAATCGTGCGATAATTGGTAAAAAAAAATGGACAATATTTCACGGTTAATTTGTTGAATAAAAAAAATGGGTTCGTGTACTTAATCCATGGGAATTCACGGGTTCACATAAGTTGCACAGTATGGCAGGAATATGTGCTCCTCCGTTGCTATCTAAAACTTCACACAAATGTGCACTCGAGTGCACGTTGTGTGCAGGAACTCGTCACCCGTTAATTATTTGACCGAGAGACGATTTGACGGACCTGATTTCTTTAATTGGCTCTCGCTCCTCGCGGGAGCACAAGACCTCCAGGATATATAGAGATACATGCGGCAGACAGTGAATGTACTTTACGGAGAGACTTTTATACATGACTATGCACGACTATTCCATGCTACTGTGTGTTGCGTCGTCGTTGCTTTAGCTTCTCTCTGTTGTCCCTGGTAGAGGATAATGCTAATGACGAGATACCGAGAGTGCCTGTATGGACGTAGACGAGAGATTCGTGTGAGCGACTCCCCGACTTAACGGGCTTGCTTCGCGTTAGAAAGATTTCACTGTGTACTTACAGTACAGTACACCAATCAACAAAACCGTAACACCAATCAGCCATTCTTACTCAGTTTGGCCATTTAAAAAAACACACACACACACCCACGCGTTTCTTTTATTTCCTTATCACAAGAAGAATTTTCCGCCCTATTTTTCTTTCTGCGCATAGTTTTTTAACGACAGAATTTTTTTAAAAGTAGTTTAATTACTCGGTTTCGTTTTTACAGTACACCAATCAGCCATTCTTACTCAGTTTGGCCATTTAAAAAAACACACACACCCACCCACGCGTTTCTTTTATTTCCTTATCACAAGAAGAATTTTCCGCCCTATTTTTCTTTCTGTGCATAGTTTTTTAACGACAGAATTTTTTTTTAAAGTAGTTTAATTACTCGGTTTCGTTTTTACAGTACACCAATCAGCCATTCTTACTCAGTTTGGCCATTTAAAAAAACACACACACCCACCCACGCGTTTCTTTTATTTCCTTATCACAAGAAGAATTTTCCGCCCTATTTTTCTTTCTGTGCATAGTTTTTTAACGACAGAATTTTTTTTTAAAGTAGTTTAATTACTCGGTTTCGTTTTTACAGTACATCAATCAGCCATTCTTACTCAGTTTGGCCATTTAAAAAAACACACACACACCCACGCGTTTCTTTTATTTCCTTATCACAAGAAGAATTTTCCGCCCTATTTTTCTGTGCATAGTTTTTTGCCGACAGAATTTTTTAAAAAAGTACTTTAATTACCCGGTTTCGTTTTTACACACTTAGATAAAATTATAGCAAGAAAAGTGAGAACCATTCATATTTTTTTTGCGAAATTTTTAAACAATTGCCATCACTATAAATTTTTGTAATTATGGAAAAAGTTGTGTGGATTAAAAATGAAGAATGCTTTAAGTGTGCGGTTAGATTTTTTCTGAGAGCAAATATAGTTTGTCCACGTTACCAATTTTTTGAGGGGTATTCGTGTGCCATTGAGGAGAAATAAAATAAGAAACAATATTGAAAATTGCTGAAGAGGATCATGGAAAAATTGGTTCGACTGACGGAAAACGCCTCGTACAAGTGAGTGAGTGTACGTATGGAATAGTGGAGCAGATCAGGCACATTAAGTGCGCCGACTGTGCGGTAAGCAGGCAGAAGCACTTCTCCGCACCGCCGCGGCGCGAGGAAACGACTTAATCGTTCCGCATATTAATGTGGGAACGTTCGAGGGAGAGAGAAAGACAATGGCTCCAATTTCACGGCTTTCCGGAAACGGTGATTCCGGACCTGTGCCTGGCTCTCTCTCCCTGTATGCTTTCTGCTGATTCCACTGCGCTCCTGCTGTTGTCCGGCATCTCTCTACGCGCCGCGCCAATTTAAAAGCAATTTTCCTTGGCTCCCTTCGCTAGGATAGCGAGTTGGTCAAAGAGAATGGAAAGATCGGATAGAATAGAGGAAAAGAGAGAGAGAGAGATGGAAAAAGGAAGAAGAGGATCACCTCTTCCCACGGTTGGTCAGCTGGTCTGCGCAAAGTAGAAACGATATCCTCCCTCGCATCGTCTATTTTCCATCCCTCTTTTTCTCTCAGTCTTCGTCTTATGATTTTTTTTTTCTTCTTTTTCTTAGACCTTCGTCTTTTGCTCGACGAATTTCGATTTTTCTACCTGGGATATCCTTTGCGCCTCGGGTCATCCGAGATCCAGGATAGCCGCAGAGGCCTTCGTCATCATCATCATTATCATCATCATAGTGAACAGCAGTCGTATTTACAGTTATGCGATAAATGGAGAGGAAGCTTCCAGGCAGAAGGAAACGCTGGATCCAACCCTGGACACACCGCTGCTGGACTTTCCGAGTTATTCTGGAATTTTCATTTTTCGTCATGGGAAATATTTGTGAGGAAATTTCGGAAAATTGGGGAAGAGGAAAAAATAATAGAAAGGACAGTCGAGTGGATAATCGTTTCATAAAGGCGAATAAAATAAACAATTTTCACGCAAAGCCCAGAAATTAAAATTGTGGGAAAAATAGTAACCCCTTCAATTTTTATGACATTTTTCATGAACCATCTAGAGGACAAATTTCAATTTTTTTATTAATAAATAATCCTTCACATAATCTTCATATAATTAAATGCCAAATTGTTGCAGTTTAAATTGAAAAAAAAAAAAAAATTGGGTCCGAAAGACATTTAAAAAATCTCAAATACACAAACGGCAAAAAAAAATGTCTACATTCTAAATGAAGCCTTGTAAATGCGTTTTCCTCTGCAAAATAAAACTGCAGAAACTCCAAAATATCAAAATTCAATAATATAAAAACCATTTAAAAAATTATGCCCACCACATTACGATTCCGATCCTAACGGGATCGCCCGAGCATTTGCTCGGCATGCATTGTCTTTGTGGGAATAAGAGTCCGTCCGGAATGATTAGATCCAGAATGTAAGAAGAGACCTCCGAAGTGCCCAGCGCTGGGCCCGCGTACAATATATGAGGCCCGGGATGAATAATAGAGAGAACGGTAAAATCGAAGAATAGTAGAAATCGGATCGAAAGAAGATCGCGAGAGAGGTTCCATCGAGCGAACGCGATACGGTGTTTTTTTTTTTTGCATCGTTCTCTCACGCGTATTCGAGAAGAGTGCGACGGAAACAGCGGAGAACACACGTGGTCCGCGCGTAAGCGTCACTACAGCGGACCCCGGGCCCCATCCGTACACTTTTTTTTTTCAATCTCTTTTTATAAACCTCTGCCGCCTTTTTTTATAGCCCCTCACATCTTCCGTCTCTCCTTGCGTCCGAGCGTGCGTGTTGTGCTTTCACGTTTTTTTTCTTACCCCTTGGCCAGCCATCTGCCGACTACGGAAGGGGCGACTAAGACGCGCGCGAACGTCGATCTCGTGGAGAGATGCGTGCGACGAGAAGCTGGGAGATGAAGTGAGAACGAGAGAGAGAGGAGGGGATGCAAGGGAGAAAATAGAGAGAGAGAGAGAGAGACGCACGAGGGCCCGAAAAAAGAAGAGGGGCGGGGGGTCGGCTCCGTGCCCCCGGACCCATACGAGACTATAACGGCCTCCTCTCTTTTTTCTTCTTAAGTACTGCTACGGGAGGATACGCAGCCTCTGGACCAGAGCGTAGCGCCACTGAATTTCTGCACCGGAGACCCTTCGATCACTCGAATTAGCTTCTAAGCACCTAATCTCGGAATGGGCTACTTACCGAGTGTTAATCATTTTGTTTACTCGTTCATATGCCGCTCGCCAATTAATTATGGAATTTATTGGTAGGTATACGTATTGGAATACGTATAATAAAAAATTGAAAAATAAAATTGTTAGGCAATAAAAAAATGTACTCTGGACCAGAGCGTAGCGCCACTGAATTTCTGCACCGGAGACCCTTCGATCACTCGAATTAGCTTCTAAGCACCTAATCTCGGAATGGGCTACTTACCGAGTGCTAATCATTTTGTTTACTCGTTCATATGCCGCTCGCCAATTAATAATACGGACGCAAATGTTCGTAACGTGTCAGTGAAGTATGGAATTTATTGGGCTAGAATACGTATTAATAAAAAATTGAAAAATAAAATTGTTAGGCAATTAAAAAATGTACGATTTTTTTTTGCTAAGAGAAGGAAATAAGTGAAAAATGTGTCCTGAAATTTTTTGCACTTGAGGTTGGCATTATTGTGGAGGGATCATTATTAAAATTATGTTAATAACCGGAAATACCTTTATTTATTTTTTTATTTATTCTCTTTGCTGTAATCAAGGGAAAATAATTGATTGCTCATAGGATATGCTAAAATAGATTCTATTTCCGTAATTTAAACTGTACTTTTTTTCAGCGAAAAAATTCAATTGCAAAGTAATCGATGTGATCGTTGGCATGAACTGGTGACGCGATTTCGAACCGAAGAGAGTCCCACGTTTTTTTCGTGTTAAAAAAACGTTGTTCCGCTTTCTCGTTTCGCAGACTCCCCAAATTCCCATGGATCGGTCTTTAAAAAACTGGAAAAGCAGATTTTCCGTGGAAGTGCGTAAACGTCATTGGGAGGAAAAAAATCTGAATTCTCACGAATCGAACGCGAGTGTGCCAGTGTCCCCCACGAATTTATCGAAAACTATACGTTTTGTCAAAGCAGGAGGAAGAGTCAACTCCCCCCTTAAGGTAAAATTTTCTCGCTGTCCTCCGGCTAACAACCTAACAGTATATTTCGGTGGGTTTTTTTCGACCCTTCTCCTTCACCGTAACGTGGCTCGGATTTTTTTTTTTTTTTCGTATTCCTTGCACCCCTCCGTGGGCACCTTCCGGACCCACCGAAGGAAACTGTGCCACTCGGGCCAAATATACCGTAGGGCCGAAAGTTTTTTTTCCCTTTTTTTTCTCTCTCTTCTCATTTCTCTCCAATATTGTCCCGGTGCTCGGGCAGAAGGTGTTTCCATCCCGATGGTACACCAAGTTCCGGTGCACCATATTAGGCGCACTCGTCTCTCTTCTCCAGCGACTATCAGAACGACGGAGATTTTTTTGTTGTTGCTTAAACCAAGACGAGAAAAACGGGCCCCACGTCTTTGAATTTTTAAAAAATATCCTGCACATCGGTAAAAATGATATTTAAATAATCGCGCGTCCCAAAATCGTTCATCTGGCATTTTCCATTCATTTTTTATTTATTTATATTCTATATATTTTATTTATATATATATAAAAATCGTGAAATTTATCATTTCTTCAGGAAGTTCGTTCACAATTACTAAAAATAACTAACGATTTTATTCAATTTTTCTTCCGGTTGCAAAAATGACAATATTTAGAACAAATTATGCCTTTTATTTTCCTCTTTCAAACTAGTGATTAACAAAAAATGTCGAACCGACGAAAACGTTAAGCTTTCGTTCGTGGACGAAAAAATCGGCAAAAAAATGTAGCTTGGATTTGAAGAAGTACACGATTTCGGATGTGATTGGATAATTGTGAAAACGATTCCACTTACAGTGTGGAAGAGAGGCACACGTGGGATCTCAAGCGTTAAATGTATTAATATGCGCGTACTTGGAGTATAATAATGCGTGAGCACAAAGTGCACCTAGCACTCGGAAGCGCGCACCGTAGGTGTCCTGGATGGCCATAAGTTTGCCAAGTGTGAGAGAGAGAAAGCATCACTCCACTTCGCTCTCTCTCTCTCTCTCTCTTGACGGCGTTATACAAAGTGGAGAAGCGCGGATACCCCTCCAGCAATAGGGTACCCTGCGTGCCCTCGGGCTCACATTTTTTTTTTTTCTCTCCCACCACCCTTCGGGGGCCCCACGCGGATACGCAAGTTTTTTATGCGAACGCATGCACCGCTCGCGGTAGCATACACACGTACAATACACATACCTTCGCACTGCGCTGGGTGACGACCTCCGGGCTCTCTAGGCGGCGGCGCTGGATGGGCCGTGCGAAACTACTCTTTGCGATCCGAGAAACAGGGGGCCCCCTAGTTCTTCTTCCTCGCGTTTTTTTTTTTTTTTTTTTTTTTAATAACGCAGGAGCAGTGGACATGGGAAAAAATGCTGGCAGGTCATCGCACGAATAGCGAAAGGGGAACTTGAATAAAAACTCCTGCATACCTCACATTCGATTACATTGTAAAAAGAAGCGCATGTATTTAAAAAAAAAAGTCAAAGTTCCGGAATCCTGAGAATCTCACCTTTTTCCAAATCTTCGATTTCCCACGTCGAGGATATCAGCTGTTCGCATGTGGAGGCAATTCATTTTCCCTCCTGAATTTCGTTTAATCGACCAATCAGAAGCTTCATATTTTCCATGAATTCGGCAAACAAACAAAAATCGATTTAAAAAACAATCGAAGTACCAGAAAGCCTGTGAATCTCGGAATGTTAACTAGGTACTACAATTTTTCCATAACAACGACGACAGTACTGATTTCTTATCACATAATGTCGTTATCATGTGAACAAATTTCGTACCTCACTTTTTTTTAAATACATGAATTACGGGTATCTCGTTATTCTCAGTGAAAATAAAATGAAAAAGGATACAAAAAAATAAATAGAATAAATTCTAAAAAAAAAAAAACACATACACTCACACACGTGAACCATGAAACTGACTAACTTTCTAAATCCCGTGAATGCCAAGACATCAAATTTTACCGGAGTCCCAAATTTTTCCCACATTAACGACGTGAGTGAAGCCAGAACAAATGTTCTCTCTCAGGACTGTTTAACGCATTAATTGCGGGCGTGTCGTAATTATTTGTCAGAGTACGAAAGGGCTCTCTCCCTTCTGGCGGTCCAGAGCGTGTTCCCCGTCTTCGTGTGCGTGCGGGGGTGTAAGTGACAGTGGGTAGGTGTTTGGTGTATGGGCATCTGGAAGTTTGGAGTGGAACGTAACCAGGCGGTCCGGAAAAGGGCTCGGTCCTTTTCTCGGTTAGTCGTCGTGGCGGACGAAATCTCTGCTAAGGCCTGCTGGTGTGTTATGGTGTTGCGTTCTGTGTTAGGTTTGGATGATTCCGGCTCGTCGAAACGCTGTCACGTGACTGCAGGCACGTGTGTAATACTGCATATGTGCACACGAGCCTGTGGAGTCTCCGTTTACGAGAAACGTGAGCGAGGATGCAACCCTTGCGTGCTATGCGTTTGTGGGCCTCTCCTGCTGGTCCAGGGAGACGAAAGAGGCGGAGGAACTAAGGTCCAAACTCCCAAACACCCTTTGCAAGGGGTCCACCATCTCCGATGGTTATATTTGGTATCTGTCTCCTCGCATATGCACACATACCGCATTGGCGTAGCTTTACCAAAGACAGACTGACAGAAAAGCAGACAGAGAGAGAGAGAGAGAGGCCGGACGGACGGAGTACAGCGGTCACCAAGACGTTCTCCATTTCTCCATCTATGTCTACCCCTTTAACTTGGCAAAAGCGAAACCCTCCACCTCACTTTGGCTCCTCGTTTCGCTTTGCTCTCCTCTCGAATTTCGTCGTCTGAGGATCGTCACGATGCATTGAAGACGACGGTAAGGAGGAGGAGGATGCTGCGGTAAATGTAACATGAAAATAAAAAGTACCGCGAAGCGTGACTGCAAAAAAAAAAAAAGGTTTAGCGTATCTGGAAAAAGAGGCTGCTTTGAGAGAATCAAATGATATTGCACTTGACTTCCTCTTTGTCATGTTGGATTCGAAGGGCAGTTAAAGCTTCGCATTTAAAAAAATGTATATGTAACATGAAAATAAAAAGTACCGCGAAGCGTGACTGCAAAAAAAAAAAAGGTTAGCGTATCCGAAAAAAGAGACTGCTTTGAGAGAATCAAATGATATTGCACGTGACTTCCTCTTTGTCATCTTGGATGCGAAGGGCAGTTAAAGTTTCGCATTTAAAAAAATGTATTTATGAAAAAAAGAAAAAAAATGCTTTTTGTCAGGATTAATTAGAACATTGAGCTTCGACGTCGGCGTCCAGCGGAAATACTTCTTTGTTGGCTCGGGTCATCGACGCTCTGCGGCAGAGGAGAGTAACAGAGGCGAGAGAGAAGCAGGAGGAAGTTTAGAGCTTTCGGGTTGCGTCTCACGTGTGTCATTTGTTGCCGTCGTCGGCGTCTCTTCGTGGTTTTCGTTGACGTCGGGTTAAGTCGAGCGCTCGGACCTCTCATATGCAACGTAGCAGACTTTACGCTGTAAAACTCCCACGACGCATCCCATCGGCCCAGAGCAGCCGAGACTCTAACGCTGGACGCAACTCGCATAGTGTATAGCAATAACGGAGCGAGAAGGAGGACGAGAAGAAGAAAAAAAAGACACGGAAAAAAAAAAAAGAAATGGAGAATGAACCGGGCCGATGCGACGTGCACACATGTGTGTATATGCCCCCGCGTCTCTTCACCGTCCTGGTCGCCAGACAGATCGTTTTTTGCCCCGATGTAAAAATAATCTTTAAAACCCCCGAACAGGATGCGTGGTGGTGAGCAACCAACGAGAAGAAGGAGAGATGAAGAAGAAGATGATGAAGAAGAAGATGAAGAAGAAGAAGAAGAAGAAGAAGATGATGATGAAGGAAAAGATGATGAAGGAGAAGAAGAAGAAGAAGGAGCATCAGTAACGACGACAGGGATGCGAGAGGCCAAGAGGGAACATCACCATCAAGAAACGCCGGGCATTGCCGTCACCAAGATGCGGTCCGCACATATACAGCAACGACGGCACCAAAGTTTTTTCACCCTTTGGACGTTTGTCTCCCTGTAACGGGTGTCCGGAATTAACGCTGGCGCTGACTGCGATGCTACCGCGCCGTCCATATCCAGAACGGAAAGAGAGGAGCACGTGTTTCTCTCGATCCAGCCTTCTTTTCAGCCTCCCCAACGACTCTGGAGAAAATAGTCGGCGCGTATCGATGAATTTTCAATCTATCCGTCGTAGCGTGTATCGATAATCGAATAAAAACGTTGATTGAAAATATTCTGGTCTGCGGAAAAATTATCAAATGAAAAATGCATTTAAAAATGGGAGGAAAAGTCAGTCACTCTCATAAAATAACTGAAAAATAACAGTGTATATTGACAATACATTTTTTCACGTAAAAAAGAAGGAATAAAAATATGCGAAGTGAATTTTGGATACTTTTTAGTATTGAAAATAAAAATTGTTATAATTATTCGGCCATTTTTTGGAATGATCCATTTTTACGATTGATCGAACTGCGTCCAAAAAAAAATTAACAAAAAAACCATTGAAGAGTAGTTGGAAGAACTTTGAGGCAGGAAGAAAATGTGATTTGCAATAGAGTGTCGAATGGAAGAACCAAAAGAACTGACCGCGTCTGATGGGATTTAGCGGGAGACAAGAGAGTAAAATGAAGGAAAAACGTAAAAAATGAAGGAAAAAAAATATGTGAAGTGAATTTTGGATACTTTTTAATATTGAAAATAAAAATTGGTATAATTATTCGGCCATTTTTTGGAATGATCCATTTTTACGATTGATCGAACTGCTTCCAAAAAAAAATTAACAAAAAAACCATTGTAGAGTAGTTGGAAAAACTTTGGGGTAGGATTGAAAACTTGAGGCAGAAACATTTTGATGTGATTTGCAATAGAGTGTCGAATAGAAGAACCAAAAGAACTGACCGCGTGTGATGGGATTTAGCGGGAGACAAGAGAGTCGCTGAGTGTAGAGAACGACGTGTGATATACAGAGAAAGGCCGAGAATCTCGTGGCACTCGTGGAAATTTCAAAGTTTCCGGACGCGCGAGAGCGTCGAGCGTAAAGAATACAGATTAACCTTTGACCGCACCTCGTACTGGCGAATGTTACGTAGATACGTAGACAAGAGCTTCACGTACCATGCGGGAGTTGCTTTTCTCGAATTTAGAGCACACGACTTTTCGAGAGTCTCATTCTTCTTCGTCCTCCTCTTCGTTTCAACTCGTAAAAGATCGGTGCCCTTTGCCACTTTCAAACAAACTTTCTTCACCCATTTTACTATTCATTTAAGATTCATTTTATCGATTTAACCAAAAATGTAACCACAATTTCGATTTTCATCGAAAATCTCACATCGTTACTTTCCATAAAAGCCATTAAACAAATAGCAAAAGAAATAAAATAAAAAATGTCAATGTCAGAAAAGCTCGACTCTATTTCAACTCAATACGAATTATTATTAATGCATTGTCGCTATTATTTATTTAATTTATTTTGGCTTTTGAACGATGAGAAAAAATGCGGAGTCTTGCGAGGCTGAGAAAAAAAAATGTCCAAAGTGGAACTGGAGTTTAAGATATTTTTGTATGGGGGGGTGTCCAAGAGCCCAAAAATATTGGTAGGGCGTCGCGTTGGCCAAAGACACTGTCCAGATCATCGTGAGGTTCGTGGTGTGGTGGACCGCAGCAAAGATAATTTTTCGAGTTTGTTAAAAGTCTCTTGAGGTCTCCGACAGCTCTCACGAGATTTTCAGTTCAACTGCATCGAGCATCGAGGGGGTGTTTGGTGTGTGTGTGTCTGGGAAATATTTTCGGCGCCCGAAAGTGGAGGACATTAGCTTCCAGGGAGGTCGACGGAACGAAGCGGACGAACTTGGCTCGAAATTAAAGGACCCGTGTAAAAGTCCGCAGACGTCAGCTCGAAGACAACCGTCACGTCCTACAAATTCGACTAGCCATTTTCCCGACAATTATCCGACGTCATTTGGAGGATCACGGAAAATGTTCTCCAAATACGTAACGAATCAATAGCTGATTAATAAAACGTGTCACTTTTTTAATTGACATTGAATAATTATATTTTATCGAATAAAAATTCCACAATCAATTACTGAAATTAATACGATATAGTATTTTTATGCAACTGAATAAAATGTGCATTTCGAAAAATAATTCAGGGAGTTCATAAGTAAAACAAACATAATCTGCAAATAAATTGAAACACTGTTACAAAGTTTCACAAGAAAGCACTAAAGTAACTCGACGATCTCCCAGTAAATAAATTCTGTCAGTGAAGACAACGCAAAAAAAAAATTATTGAATTCACTAAAAACGTACAGATTTCCGAAAATAAATAAGCCCAACACAGCAAATAAAAAATAAAACGTTTAATTTTATCATGCACACGCGATACGTTGTCGCTGTTGCAGGTGCAAAAAACACACACACACATACACATAACTTTTCCACAGCTTCGCGAACTTCCGCCAAAAATACTATCACTCCACATGGACTTCGAATTCCCAAAAAAAAAAAAACAATATAAATATCATGAATAAACGACTGCACCAAAAATCCTGGAAACTGAGTGTCCAAGCTTGACGTCATCTCCGGCTCGAAAGCTCATTGAGAAAGCACGTGAAAAAAAAAAAAAACAGATTCGCCGGTTCCTTCACCGAGCCTCGAAAATGAATTAAGCCCATCGTAGCAACAAAGAGTACAAATCCGACGAAAAGTCACATCCTTGCCTGCAATTCACATATCCATCGGTACATCGTTACACATTTAGTATCGTGGAGAACTTGTAGGTGAAAAAAAGGCGCGTGTACACGTATCCCCTCCTCCTCCTTCTCTCCCCGTCCTTCTCCATCTCTCAACTCGCGGTTCCTCCTCCCCTCTTAGCCGGCTGGTCCTCCCTCCACCCGCTCGTCCTCTCCCTCTCTCCGCGCAATCGTATCTCCCTCTCTCTCGCTCTCCCGCAAGCTCTCCCTCTCTCACTCTCACCTCCTGCACACCGGCCATGCGTCTCTCTTCGACTCTCGCACGTTTTCCCATCCCGCTTCGTTCCACTATCTCTCCCTATATAGATACACACATACGTATATATATATACACATATATATATACATACACTCACATCTATATGTTCTCTACGTGTTTCCCTTTCTATATATCGTTGACTCCGTCAGACACGCTGGAAAAGCGACCGAAAATGCTCCCCCGAAGGAGGAGAGACGAGGAGTTTATCCCCACCACGAGGGCCACGTTGTGTCACACGGGGGGGTGAAAACTACCCCGCGAGGACGCGTGGGGTGTCCGGCCTGGCATGCCGAGCCGAGCCGAGCTCAACCGAAGCCGAGGAGCGCAGTGCTGCCCGACACACCAGGTTCCCCGAACGCCACGACTAGGCGCACGTCCGGCACAGTCCACTCAGAGATACGACCCATGCCGGACCATCGCCGCTGTGGTCCACGCCGCCGGAGTTCCAGCAGCACCGCCACGGCACATTATCCTCCAGCTCCGCAACAAGGAACCTCCTTAAGCCCGCACTAAACGCCAGTGACACTCGAAAAACAATTTCCGAACGTGTTACCACAAAACTGCATCATCGAGTGTGCACCTCGTGTTACAAGGAAAATAAACGCCGACAAAAAAAAAAACAACCCAAAATAAATAAGTGTGTTTTTTTTCGCGAGAGAATAAGAAACGTCAAATAATATCGTCGAGAGATTTTTTTTTTTTTTCATAGTGCTCCTCGAGAATAAAAAGTGGACTATTTTACGACGTTTTACGTATTTCTTTTTTTTTTTCTCTCTCTCTGTTTGGTTAATTGTTGTTGTTGCAACTTTTGTTGGAGCGGAAGTTGTGTGCGGATAGCGTGGGTGTTGTTTGGTGGTCTTGGGAGACAATCTGTTTATTTTCTTGTTGTTGTTGTTGTTACGTCTTCGGCTTGTCTTCATTTACTCATCCGACGACCTGTCATCGATGACGCGAATTCTTGTGAGAGTGGTGAGGAAAAATATAATGCACGAGGTCCGGACTCGATGACCGGTGATTCGCTGCGCTGTCAAGCGTGCGGAGAATCGCGGGTGATGCGCCGCTGAAAACCGGCGCCCGAACATTTTGGCAGTCGTACGCGGACCGTCCTCGTCGTTGCTGAGGAGACGAGCCACCAGCGGCAGCTCTGTTCTCATCGACAGCCTCGGACCGCCACGTATTTTCCGTGTTTTCGAAATTTACCGTGTCGTTACCGGCTCGAGAGGAAAATCCATTTTCCCACGGTACCACGAAAATTCGCGATATCGCAACAAAACGCGTCACCTTGAAATACCGGAAGCTCTTCACGTGACAATACCGACGATAATGTGGAGTTGAGCGCGAGCGAAACGAGGACTCTGGAATTTTTTCGTTTTTTTTTTCGTTTGTTTTGTTTGTTTTTTTGTTTGTTTTCGTTACGACACGTGAAATGATTGTTTTCTCCTTTTCGATGATCGGAGGACAGTGAATGACTCAAGTGCTTATAGATGAACTTTGAGAGCAACGCGAGCGAGAAGAAGAAGAGGAGGAGGAGGAGGAAGAAGGAGTGACCAGTTTTTTTTTGTTCCTCGACGTCATGGACCGACCGTAGGTTCTTTTTTTTTATTTTTTTTTTATTAATTGCCGGTTCATCGAGAATATAATATAACCCTTAAGAGGGACAGAGAACAGTTGGTGACGTTGGAGAGAGAAAAAGAGAGAAAGAAACAAAGAAGGAGGAGGAACGAGTGGTTTTTGTTTCGCGCGCCAAAACGTCAACGATTTACGAAATCATCATGAGGATCAAAATGCCAGCAGTTAGGATCGCGCAAGGTGAGCCTCTTCTTCAAGTTTGCCTGTGTCGTTACGATTGTTCTTCGTTTTATTAAACATTCAAGATTTCTGATGAAAGGAGCTTTCGAGCGATACAATGTTGGCGCGGATCGAGCGCTTCGGGCTGACAATCTTGTTGCCACGATTCCTGGTACTCTGCCGGGTTCACAGAAATGCACTTGCTCGCTCGGAGCTTCCGATCCGCTGATACATTGTCTCCGGCGAGGCATTTTCGATTCTCGAGAATTTTAGACTTCGGGAAACATATTTTTCATTTTTTTTTTTTTTTTTTTCGATTAAAGTAAGCGAAGGGTTATCAATTTCTTGGGACACAATTGTTTATAATTTTGGTGTCATTGGTATTAATTATTGCGGGAAATGAGTTTAAAAGACAATGTACAAGTTTTCTACTTTTCTGAGTTTTTTTTTTCCTATTTTGTGACAAATAGAAACGAGCCTTGTTACTGCGTTGTTAAGGGGAAAACATTGCAATGTTAGTTTATTTTTTGAAAAGATAAACAATTAAGTATTTTTTTGGGATGAAAAAATCCCGTCGTGAATTTCCTGCTGATTAAATTTCTTCCAATGTGCCAATGTTTACCGTTGCCAATAACGTGCACATAATTACGGCCGATACATGCCAAAAAATTATTGTGCGAGTTGTTAACTACATTTGGCAGGATTTTGTCGTTGATTATTTTGTTCTTGTTTCGTTGGAAACAAATAGTGCGATAAAAAAGAGGGAAAGAGTATTTTTACTGTTTATTGTTTTTATTAGGAGCGAAAGAGTAATTAATAATCGTAATGAATGAATAACAAGAAGGGAAACCGGAAGGAAAAAATGGTTATCGTCGCCGAGATTTTTTAGTCTCTTCGTTTAATGTCGTTTTGTAACCCGCGACAGTTGGAAAGTAGCCTCGTTGCATTTGCACGACGGGAAGAAATATGTTTACCGCTTCGTTTTTCTCCTGTTGAATCTTTCCTCGTAGCTCGCGATAATTCTCGGAAAATCGTACCGGCATCAATCATCTCCCGCTTTTATTATTCTCCGGAAGTTCGCGGGCTCTTTGCTCGGTGCATTCTTCCGTCGCGGCGAAGGAAACAAGCGCGTACACGACAATTACAGCCGCGTCTCCGAAACGCATTATTTTTTCATCCCTCGACATAATCGCATCTAGAGCAACGAAAAAGTGTTTTCAAAATTAACGTTAAGCCCTTTTAATACCCACCCAATTTCGCCATTAAACTCGCTTACATAGAAACTCCCGTTTCGCGAGAAAAATAAATAAAAAATACCAGTGCAAGCGTCTTAAAATTACACCTGCATCTCCTCGGGCATTATTTTTTCATCCCGCGATATTCCCTCCAAATAGTGAAGAAATATTAAAAGCTAAGGCGTTTTAATATTCGTAAGATTTCACTACTGGACCCGCTTAAATTATTTCTCGAGTGGCCTGATGCGTTTCGCTTGAATAAAATGCTGCAACGAGCTTAAATTAACGCCCGGACTTCGTTACGCACTATTTTTTCCGTTCATCAAAAGTGCAGCCCTTAAAAGTAGTACGAAAGAGAAGACAAGGCCCTTGAGCCCTTGACACAATATCACCGGTTAATTATCGAAAATTCATTATCAAGTTACACGATCCTGTTTGCTAGAAGAAAGTGATAGGCTTAAGGACCTCGGGTCTCGCGCTTTTCTCGCTGAGCGCAGAATTTTTAATTAGTAACCAAAACTGGCGGCCGCCCCCGCGCAGCAAGTGAAAGTGCGGAGGAGATGGAGAGAGAGAAGGTGAAAAAACTTAAGAACGAGAGGGAAAGCCAGGGAGAAAGAGAGTAAGTGAACGCATTGTCATGCGCACGTTTTTCAGAGACTTTTCCACCCCCTCGGCCGCTGAGAAGGCGCTCGACAGGGTGGCCCCCTCCCCTGCATCCGGGGGGGGCACACCGACGACCCCTCGACGGCAACGTCGTCGTTGACGCCGACGCCGCTGCTTTCTCTCTCTCTCTCTCTCGCTCTTTCCTCGCCGTTTTCTTAATTACAACTGCGATATTCTTTAGTTGGCGCGATGACGCCGTCGCGAAAAGAGATACCGGGGATTTTTAGCTAACTACTCGCGATAAGAAATTTCCAGCTTTCTTCCTCGCTTTCTCCCGCTCGAATCTCCCTCTCGTTCGCTCTCGATTCCAATTGCGTCTATTTATCGCCACTTTTTTTCATCGATTCCGTTACGTGAAGATTTTTTCGAAGACGCTGATACTAATCGCTGAGATCGGTTGGAAATCGGCGTGACAAACCTCAAATTTCTAATCATAGAAAAACGGACTCAAAAATACTCGAAATTCAAACAGCGGGGAAAAAAAAAAACATAATTTTTTTTCAATCGTAAGGATTTTTGTTGAAAATCGGTAAAAGCCGATTTCGAGAAATCAAGATTTTTGTTCTCAATGCAATTGGACATTCTTTTGGGTTCTGCGAAGATGGAAATTCTGGTGTAGAACAGAATCGATTGATTTGTGGTTGATAATAATAATAACTAACACTACGATCGATCGTATTCCTTATCGCCGATGGTAATGCCGGAAAATCGTTCGGTAAATTTCGCTCGCGCCGCTGCGAAAGACGGAAATAATGAATGGCGCGACGGTTTCGTGCGCTGACGGAACTCAGTGACATGAGAAAGAAGATGAAAATGAGAAGAGGAAGAAGAAACAACATTCGTAAGGTGTATAGCGGAAGTGTCGGCGACCCGATCTTCTCCAGTGATACAGACTAAAACAAGAGGATAAACGTGTACATCTGAGAGAGAGAGAACAGTGTGAGTGACACGCGCAACAAAAAAGAGAGAAAAAAAAAAAAAGAAGTCGGTAGATAGGAGTTCCAGCTAATGTTGCCTAATTAACGAGGTAAAAGTCCGGAAAAGGATGTACACGCGCATTCCAAGATGCGACGATTTATGGATGCACTGAGAAAAAAATTTTCGCTGGCCCAGTAGCGAGCAAATATAAAATAATGAGAGCATGATTTATCTGTTTACCCAGCAAAATGACATAATCACAAAATAAAAATTCGAAACCCCCTTAAAAATATTTCTATAGCCAAGCTAAAAATGTAATTAACCGACGGATCATTTGCTAATTGAGTAAAAATATTTTCGAGCGTTAAAAAAAAATCTTCTTATCCCTACATTAATCTGCGCCGCTTGTTGTGTTGCACCTGATCGAAAATCGTTATTTTTACGAGTAATTTGGAAAGGGAAAAGGAAAGAGCGTCGGAGGGACAGAGAAAGGAGCGCGTTGAGCAAAGTTGCTAATCGAGGAGAGGCGAATCGTCGAGCTATGTGTCGAGTATATACTTGGCCCGAAAGCTCGAGCACTTAAGATTTAATTGAGCCGATCGTAGTAGGTGCGAACGCATGTATGTGCGCTATTATACGCGGATAGAGTATGAGACTGATTTCAACGGATGAGAAGCTGCTCCACTCGAGAGAGGTTGAACGGAGTAAGGAACTGAGAGAGAGAGAGAGAGAGAGAGAGAGGTAGCGAATGGGATGTATCGGCGAGTATAGCAAACTCTCGCAACCCAGAGAGAGCTGTTGTAGTGCTACTCGCCGCGAGGAGAGAACGTTATTTAGCAAACAAAGTGCGTTTAACGCGCGAGAGCGCGAGCGCCCCTGTGTCGGCACGTGCGCCGCATATGCCCTCCTCCTGTATCCGTTAAATATTGTCTTTGAACCGGCCCGTCGGAAGCCCTTCTCCCTCTTGCCCCCCCTCTCCCTCCCCCTCGCTTTGCACTGCACTTTATAAACGATATAACAACAGGCAACAAAATAACTATCTGCAAATTGGCTAAATTAATTGAAAGCTCGAAATCATTTTAACCAATGTACCTAAAGAGTTATGTGAGAAAAATGTAATTAATTTTCTTCATGCAATTGTGTATATCAATGTAAAGAAACGATATAGCAACAGGCAACTAAATAACTATCTGCAGTTTGGCTATATTAATCGAAATCTCGAAATCATTTTAATCAATGTACCTAAAGAGTTAGGTGAGGAAAATTTAATTAATTTTCTTCATGCGATTGTGTATATCAATGTAAAGAAACGATATAGCAACAGGCAACTAAATAACTATCTGCAGCTTGGCTATATTAATCGAAAGCTCGGAATCATTTTAATCGATGTACCTAAAGAGTTAGATGAGAAAAATTTCATTAATTTTTTTCATGCGATTGTGTATATCAATGTAAAGAAACGATATAGCAACAGGCAACTAAATAACTATCTGCAACTTGGCTATATTAATCGAAAGCTCGAAATCATTTTAATCGATGTACCTAAAGAGTTATGTGAGAAAAATTTAATTAATTTTCTTCATGCGATTGTGTATATCAATGTAAAGAAACGATATACGAACAGGCAACTAAATAACTACCTGCAGCTTGGCTACATTCGTCAAAAACTCGAAATCATATTGACTAATCTACCGAAAGAGTCATTAAATTTTTTCTATACAATTGTGTGTATCGATGTGCATTAACGATATTGATACAAAGGTAATGAATCGTGACAAAGTACATTAAAGTTGTTAACTGATAACAGAATCAAAAATATCCTTTTTTTTTCATCGTTTCCTTTCATTATCAGCAAAAATTGAACAGTATGGTTTTTTTTTATCAATTATTATAGCAGCCAAGGAAAGAAATATGATTAATTGATCCCCGATAAAAAATTAGGAGTTTAGAATGTCGTTTATGAATGTGTTAGTGATAAGAAAAATTACAGAATTATGTATGGATAGCATTGCGTGGATATGGATTATTCTCGTTACGAGTTCCACTTTCGTTTGGCTTCATCGATAAATCCTGTCCTGTTCGATCTTCCTCTTCATTGCCGGTTTGCCGGCAGCTTGTAATTTAACAAGGAAGGAAAGAGGAGAGAGGGGGTGGGGGTGGGGGGGATAGAAGAGGAGGAGAGGCAACGACATGACACAGCATCTCACTCCGACGGTGTACTTTACTCTCACTCGTGTGCCCGACGCGCGTGACGCGCCCCGTAACCCAGCAAAAAACTACTTTGACTTGATTTCTCAGATTAACCTTAGGGCGCCCCCCTTTCCCCCCTCCTCCTCCCTCCCTCCAGGACGCTCGCCACGAGCACGTGGCGCGCGTACCCCTTTTTCTTTATTTTCTTTCACCACCGGCGCATCCTCTTGCTCCTCTTTAGTTCTCTACTCGTCTTCGAAGGGTCCAGCACGCGCCCAGGTAAAGGTGTAGGTATCGCGAGAGACACACGACCGTCGCTCTTGTTTCTTTTCTTTTAATTTTCGTTTTTTTTTTTTTTTTAATATCCTCGTATTTCGTGTTACCTCAAGCGATCGGATTTAAGTGACGAGGTAAACCTAAACGTTTCATCGACTCCGAAGAATTGGATCGATTGATTTTTTTTTCTTCTTCATTTATACCGGAGAACAATTGCTTTCAATGCGAAATATTGCGTTGTAATTTTAGAGAAAACATTTAATTACTGGGAAATGTGATATTTTAAACAAATATTTTTCAAGGAATATTTGCCGTGCTTTTGTTTATTTAGCGGCGAGTTATTTTATAGATCACGTTTTGCTTCGTTGTCTCGAAAATGATGTCATTGCAATTAATGAAAATGGGGTAATTGGTTTGAAGAGATGTTTCCTGGGTTCAATGTCACTTTTCATTAAATTTGAGAGCAGGGAATCGGAAGATATCACTTAAAGTCATTTCATTTCATTGACGAAGACTTTCGGGAATCAATGAAACTTTTTCTCCGGGTGTAAACAGATAAATTGGGGGATCAGGTAACGAGGGATTATCGATGAAGCCAAATCGATTTATTGAGGGGGCTGATGATCTCAGACAACACGAAGAGTTCTGTTATTTATTTTTTTTAATAATTTGAATAAACGTTTTGTGTAATGATGGAAATCAGAATAGCAAGTTCAAATTAATTGAGGCTAATTATAAATTGTCGATTAATCTGCTTAGTGTCTTTGAATTATTAATCTAGATTAGCATATCCCAAAACTGATGAATTCAGATTTAAATCGAAATTTAGGACAACGTGGAGATGGGTTTGTCAATCGATTGGGTATCGATTAGATATTGGGGATCTTTTCCTTGCGATCAAATTTGGGTAATTGTAAAAAATTAATTATCGTCACAGGATTATTTTGAATCCATAATTGCGAGAGTTGCTCCGAAGCAATTGCTGGAAAATAATGAGTTAAGGGGGTAGCGTCCCTCTCCTCCCACCGATCCTCCCCTTTTACCACCCCTCCCCTCTTATTCGCTTCGTGCAACATTTACGAGATGGCGCTACTTGCCGCCGTCGGACGAAACGCCGACCCTCACTACTCTTCTTGTCTTTGACAAATTATTTTCTTTCCGAGATACGAAAACTGCCTCTTAATTCATTTTCGGCATTAAAATTGAAATTTTATTATTGTATCCTCCGAATAAATTAAATCGCGGATTCAATTAAACCTCTGCAAACTGCACTTCAAAAACGGTAGAAAAAAAACATTGTCTTTTTTCATTTCAAAACGTAGAATTATTATAAAAGTCATAACAATAATTAAAAATAAAAAACATTGTAATTTTATTTTATATTCTCATTTTTACCAGCAATTTTATCTCATTTTCCAAATGAATGTATTGGAAAAATCTGAAATTCGTTTTTTCCAAATATAATTGTAATAATGAAAAGATTGGTAATCATTTTTTTTTTAATGTGGCTAAATTTGGTGAATGGTCTTTTTTGCGAATCCGCCGCAATATTTGGAGGATTTGTAAGGTTTATTGATTATCGATTTAAAATATCTCTCGATGAATGTGCCGAGAGTCTATATATTAATTAAATATATCGATCGGTCTCGATTCCAACTAGTGTTAGGGACCAACGAGAGTGTAACGTTGAAGCCTCTGATTTCCTTGTCCTGTCGTTGTTCTCTCAGTCGCTCCGTCACCGAGGATGCGGTGTACTGGCTGTATATCGTCTATCCAATCTGGCGGTGGGCAATTTCGGCTGAAATACGACGTCATCGGTTCGTTCGTTCGTTCGCGAAGCCAGTCAGGCTGGGTTATTGGCTCCCTCTGGTTCCCTCTATCCTCTATCGACTTGTCCGTCGTATTTTCTACTAAACTTTTTTTTTTTTTTAACAAATTGTTACACCCCAACCAACGTCATAATCATTCCGCAGCAGTCGAATGCTCAAAAAAAAAAAATTAATTTGTTACATCATCTCAAAAATAACGATGGAATAATAAAATCACGAAAAAACGCCCAATTTGTTCCCTTGCCATTGAAAAAATTCACAGGATTACTACACGCCGCGCCCTTTAACAAAATTCCTCATTGAAATTAATATTTCAGTATTCCAATTACATACAATTTTGCCAATACTAAATACAAGACCGTAAAAAAATATTTTCCCGAACAGTCGTGTCGATTTTTTCCCTTGCATCACTATGAACATTTTTCGAAAGGCCAAAAAATAAAAATAAAACCACCTAAAGTAATCGGATAAATGGAAAATAAGTATTCGTCAGTGTACAGAGTACGATGCCATATTTTTCTCTCTTAGACGGAAGCCACTCGTATAAATACGACATAATTGGTGTGCAAGTGTATTTTGAAAGCTGACCACAGCCTCTGAAAGGCGGTCCCTTTTTTGCTGTTGCGTCTTGTGAAAGCTATCGATCCCCGGGTTATAAACAGTCTCGTTGAGAGCGACGATGCAGGTCTGGGGATGATCCTAAGGCCGAGGAAGTGACGCACCTTCAGCTCCGTAGCCTCTGTCGTCGTCGTCAAGACACGCGAAGGAAGGAGACGGAGCGAAGGGTACGTGTAAGGACCAAAGGACGAGAGGCCATTGGAATATTTATGTTGTTTGCAGTGTCGGTTTCCCGCTCGTCCATTGTCGACCATTGTCCGAACGACCTGCAAGGTCCGCTCCGGAGGTGCGAACGCCTTTCGAGTAATAATAATCTGCTCGTATTATACGCTTTGTCGCCTTGCGCCCCTGCTTTCCACTTGTCACTTGGTACAAGAGAGGGGGAAACACGAGGCGCCCGGCTAAGGGAAAAGGAGCGAGGCATCTGAAAAGCCTACCTGACCAAGGGTCACTTTCCGAGTGGCATCCTTCAAAGCCAAGTTCTTCCTGCATGGGCAAAGGGTCAGGAAGTGAGGTGCCCATAACGAAGGCTAGTTTTGCTCGTATTCCGTCTGGTGGCTAGTGGAAGCTTTTTTTTTTTCTCTACCTGCAGCCCTTCAAAGTCAAGCCACAGGATAATTTATCTCGTGGCCCTTCTCACTATGGGTGTCCTATCTATCGTACACGAATTATCTTTCCACCGGGAGCTGCTTCCTTATGAATATTAATCAACTTTCTCCGCCGAGAATTTGCCGTTTTTAAAAGCACTTCCTTATTACCATTTTTTTAAAATCGTTTTGGGTATACGTTTTGTTTACACGTGAACAAATGTTCGTCACCGATACGTTGTTTTAAAGGGAATTCGAGGGAAAAATGTTTTTTTTTTACAATAAATTTCTCTTCACCGACCTACGAATTTTTGTGTCTATGGATTGCGTTTGTGCTTTTGGTACTTTGTTGAAATTGAGGGAAAAGTTAGAAGAGGGAAAATAAGTGGAAATGAGGGAATAAAAAATGGGGGATCTGAGGAAGAATGCCTCGTACAAACCGAGGACCCTGTGTGTCTCTTCGGACGTCTATAAATAGCGAACGCGACATCCTACGGGTTGCAGAGTACAGCCAAGTTCAGGGGAACGTTGGGTGCACAAGGCTCGTCGTAGTGTCGCTTGCTGGCGCGTGAAACATTTTTAGATTTTCTCCCCAGTTTCGGTGGGGCCCATCGCGCATTTTGGTGCGTGGCGACGGCGCGAGATCTTCGTGTTGTGCGGGGCTTGGTCATAAGCGACCGTGAAGAACGCGTCGACGCTAACGGCGGGAACCTCACGAGCCTCTCTCAGCTGCGCGCGATGGGAACGCGCCTGGCGACCGGAAGTTAGTTATTAAAACAAAAAAAAAAAGAAGAGGAAGAACCGTAAGACACTTGGCGTGGCGGCCTTGCAGTGGGGAGCCTCCAACTTTCTTTCTCTCTCTCTCTCTCTTTCTCTCTCGCCCTCATTTATGCCTGTGCAGCACTTGTCTCGAAAGGAATGAGTGAATTCTTCAGGTTCGTTGCCACGAGAATTCCGATGATAAAGATCGACCCCACTTCTCGTTACCATTCTGTGGATAATTTAACGCGACCTTTAACGCGACTAATCACTCCACGTGAACCCGCAATAAATAAGGAGGATATTTATTCCCGACTCAAAGTGGATCACACAATTTTCAGGGGCATGTTGTTTTTTTTATTTTGCTTCACTTGGATAATCGCGACCGTGCGCCATCGTGACGAGAATCCGAGAGCCATTATGGGGAACGGTACCACCGTTCGCGTATTCTCATTGGCCCGGAGAATAAGGCAAACTCCGCGGGACGCAAAGTTTATTATTTCGACAATCAAAGAGTTCGCAGCCAAGGACCGAGAGTCGGACCGGCTATTGTACCGAACTGGACCAATGATTGCGTGTCCACAGGGGTGTCACTCACCCCGGGAGGCTGAACACGGGGCCCACAATGGGGAGCACGAAAAAAAATTATTCGGCGGAAGGGAAATTCTCAAAATGGCGAAATTTCGGTGGCTTAAATAAAATATATCGAATAATACACGATAGTCACTCGAGCTTAAGGATTTTTTTTTTGTTTTTTTTTTTCGTAAATCACTACATTCTTTGCCAACGATGTAAAGAAATAATTTCACAGTGCTTTCGATTCTCAAAATGGCGAAATTTCGGTGGCTTAAATAAAATATATCGAATAATACACGATAGTCACTCGAGCTTAAGGATTTTTTATTTTTTTTCGTAAATCACTACATTCTTTGCCAGCGATGTAAAGAAATAATTTCACAGTGCTTTCGATTCTCAAAATGGCGAAATTTCGGTGGCTTAAATAAAATATATCGAATAATACACGATAGTCACTCGAGCTTAAGGATTTTTTTTTTTTTTTTTTTCGTAAATCACTACATTCTTTGCCAACGATGTAAAGAAATAATTTCACAGTGCTTTCGAAATATTTTGAGCTCACTCGCAAGCGGGCCAAATATTTTTCTGTTCACTTTTTCTTCTCACGACAGAATAAATCGGTTCGAAGGCAAACGACTCGAAATTCTAATTACCGGTGCACGTTGTAGCTTGAATCACTCGTATACAGTGAGTTACAACAACGTCCTCCAGTTCCGAGAGCTTGCGTTTCATAAATTTACAAATTTCATTAATTATTACGGGGTTACACGGTTCGGCACTTCGGGCTGTGTATCGCAAGCTCGACCGGTTCGGCGGAGGTGCAACTGCCCTCGCGGCTTGTTCGAAAAGTTCCGGGCAATTGTGTGTTTTGCGGAACGCGAATTGTCGTTACGCAGCTCGGGACGGGAAAGCGCGATGATGCTGCTTTGAATAATAGAACGAGAGCTTCGCGGGTATGGAAGTTTCTAATTAAGCACCGCTAGCGGACGACTCTGCGGTGATGCCGACGACGACGACGACGACGATGCCGGACAATACAAAGAGCAGTCGGGGTTCGCGAGCTTCATATGAACGGCGTTCAACTCGCAGGAAAACAATTCGTCGCTCTTCGTTCTCTCGCGCTTTTTTTTTTTTAATTGCTATTATTCATTTGTGCCCTTCGCGGAATATTCGCAAAATCAAAGAGCAAAACGCACCAGAGAAAAAAGCGGATCGAACGACCGTGTGCGTTGTTAGAAAATATTTTTTATGGGGAACAGTAAAATTGGTAAACGCAAAAAAAAAAATTCAGGTGGGATGAGGTTGGAAAAATTTGGATAAAAAAATGATTTTTACTCCTTACAAGCGGGTCTGCAGAATTTTTTGCAGCGAAATTTATTTGTGATGCTTTTGTGAAATGTTTTTCACAAGGATTTTTTTTTTTTACAAAAACCATGACAATAAATATTCCTGAGTTTAGCAAACATTGTATTTAGAAATTTAGCGCTGCAAAAATTTTTTTTTTTAATTGCTATTATTCATTCGTGCCCTTCGCGGAATATTCGCAAAATCAAAGAGCAAAACGCACCAGAGAAAAAAGCGGATCGAACGACCGTGTGCGTTGTTAGAAAATATTTTTTATGGGGAACAGTAAAATTGGTAAACGCAAAAAAAATATTCAGGTGGGATGAGGTTGGAAAAATTTGGATAAAAAAATGATTTTTACTCTTTACAAGCGGGTGTGCAAAATTTTTTGCAGCGAAATTTATTTGTGATGCTTTTGTGAAATGTTTTTCACAAGGATTTTTTTTTTTTTTACAAAAACCATGACAATAAATATTCCTATGAGTTTAGCAAACCTTTTTGTAATGTTGATGATACTTTACTATTGTATTTAGAAATTTAGCGCTGCAAAATTACTCGGTCCACCTCGAAAGTGAGCTTTCGCTTAATTTATATAAATGATATATCCACCGCTTTCCCGTATCCTGTGAGAGATCGTTCCTGTGCACTTTTATATCGCGTTTTCTTTTTCCTGCGGCGCGTTCATTGACTGCGAAAGAGTGGAGCGCATGAGTGAAGAGTACGAATTGAACAAAGTGCGGATCATGGAGATGTTTTTTCCCATTAAAAAAAAATGATTTTTACTCCTTACAAGCGGGCCTGCAAAATTTTTTGCAGCGAAATTTATTTGTGATGCTTTTGTGAAATGTTTTTCACAAGGATTTTTTTTTTTTTTTTTTTACAAAAACCATGACAATAAATATTCCTATGAGTTTGACGAACCTTTTCATAATGTTGATTGATACTTTACTATTGTATTTAGAAATTTAACGCTGCAAAATTACTCGGTCCATCTCGAAAGTGAGCTTTCGCTTCATTTATATAAATGATATATCCACCGCTTTCCCGTATCCTGTGAGAGATCGTTCCTGTGCACTTTTATATCGCGTTTTCTTTTTCATGCGGCGCGTTCATTGACTGCGAAAGAGCGGAGCGCATGAGTGAAGGGTACGAATTGAACAAAGCGCGGATCATGGAGATGTTTTTTCCCCGTGTGTCTGGAGATGTGAAAGTTGAAAAGTTTTGAAGAATCGTGAAGAATCTCGAGCGTGGAAAGCGGAGTGATGTGGTGTACGGCGTGAAGCACCTGGACGCGGCATAACTGTACCCACATGATTTATTTTGATCAAAAAATCTTGGGAAAAGGGGTTTTTGTAAAGGGAATGTTGTCCGCTGGGATTGAGAAGGGACGGAGGGACAGGTCAGCGGCTCTAGGACCTGTTCCGCACTGCTTCTCAATGGACAATGTCCTGCCGTCTTCCTTCTCGCTCTCTTTCTCTCCCCGTCTCTCTTCGGACTATAGAAAAAGGGTCCGCGCTGTTAGATCCTCCCACGATACGCATGTGGAGTGGCGAGCGATGAAGAGAGAGAGAGAGAGAGCGAGATGGAAGAGACGGCACCGAGCCATTCAGAATCCGTGAGAACCAGATTTCATATTTTTCATAACTAGCGTCCGGCGGGGGTGAGAAGCCGTTGAACTATTTTCCTCGGGAGCGAAGGAGAAGAGGAGCCGGACGTCAAACGCGGTCGCGGTCACTGATTTCACTCGATTGTTCGACCTAACCTCCGGGAAAAGCTTGTTCCAAACGCCTCCGTCAGGCCACCCGTTACACTTGTGCCGTTTCTTCGGCAACTGTCGGTCTGACCGTCCGAGATCTCAACTCAACTCTTTCGATCTTTCCCACGCTGCGAATCCTGTGAAAAATTGATTTTTTATTTTTTTTTTAATTGGAGAAAGTTATGCCAGATGCTAAATTAAAATCGTAATGAGTTTCGCACAAAAATGGACCAAAAGGATTAACTGCGATCAACCGAGAACTTTAGCTGAGAATTAAGTTGTTGACAGATTAGTTTAAAGTATTCGGTTGAAATTGAGTGGGAAAGCCATGGACCCAACGTGTGGAAAAGGGTCAACGAGGCTGCCCAAAATTTCGCTCGGAAAGGTACCAACAACTTGGTTGACAACTGATAACGAACGCATTAATTTTTAAGTACCCAGTACCACTTCTTGGTTGTTTCGTGCAATCCTTTTTCCCCTTGCCTAAAAAATGTGAACTCACATTGGGAGTAAAGTATCTTAAGACACGGATGAGCAGCATGGACTCGCGTATTATCAAGACCGAGCCCCTTTGATCCAGGACCCAGAACCCAGCATGTCATTTTTTCGCCCGAGTCTCTACCAACGATCGTTTTTTTTTTTTTAGTCGCTTCCTTTTTTTTCCCTCTTCCCAACACACCCCACCCCGAGGCCCGGAAAAACGGCCATAGGCGGCCATTTTCAAGCGCATTGTTCCCGACAGTCCTGATTCACGATTTCGCTTTAACCCCCCAGACGAGCACTGAAGAAACGCAAGAAGAAGCTTTGATTGCGAGGAAGAAGGGGATGAAGATCCGGGGGTTGCTCTTCGATTGTCGGGCTCGCTCGTAACGGAGAAAAAGGAGAAGAAGGATATAACACAAAAGAGTTTAAAAAAAAAACCTTCACCCCTGAAGAAAAGTCCGCGAGAGGGTTTATCGAGGCCAATGAGTTGGCATGCGCAGTCCGGACGAGCGGAGAGACTAAAAAAAAAAAAAAAAAACGTGGTGGGGAGGTTTTTCATCTATTGCCTGCGCATTAAAATCGGTCCGTTTTCCCCCACCACTCTCCCGTTGGCCATAGGAGCTGCAGAAACGACAGCGCTGTTCGGGCATCACGAGAGGGTCCTTTCCATTCTTTTGATATCCTGTTCGGGGCCCGGTGGGCCCCACTCGCCCCTCTCTCCAGCCTCGGGAGCGATCTTTCGGGCAGTCAGCATCCGAGCATGGACCGATCGAGACCCGTCGGTGGATCTTGAGAGTTTTCTAGCGCCTCGTGGCCTTCGAGGCGGGCTTGTTTCGGTTGCGGGTGGAAAAGGTCTCGAGGAAAATAGGGGGGGAGGGGCGAGGGGTTGAAAGAGCTCTGACCTCGGGACCTCGTCATCCTCCTACGCTTCCTCAGATCGTTCGATCGATAAACACTCGGACAACGGTGCAGTGATTCTCCAGAGATCAGTGACTGTAAGGAAGTGTTTTTAGCATCCACTGACATAATGGCGAAAGGAAAACGTCGATTCACTTCCGGTTCGTATGCAACTACAACAATACCCGTGAAAACACAGATCACCCGAAGAGATATGATTAAAAAACCGTGTACACCCTGAGGGGGAATACATTTTCGTATTACCATTCCTACCAACGTGAAAACCAATACTTTTTATCATTGCAAAATTTCGTTATCAAAACATTTTCTGATCAGAACCCGGATCGTCAATCCCAAAGTTTCAATTTTCATTAACCAATTTCATTTCTGAAGATATTTCGGCAAAAATTCGCGCAGCTGTTACTGTTTCTTTTTTTTGTTGTGTGCCTTTGAACAAGTAAAAGCTACGTGATGAAATTTCGGTTGGTAATCAAATCGGAGCAGCCGATGGGATGTTTATTACTTATCGGATTAAGTTTTTTGCGTTTCGCGTCGGGAGATCACGTGACGGGCGGCGAAAAAAGGGATCACGTGACGTGACGTCTCGCGGAGGATGAGATTAAATAAGTTAATCCGACTGTTGGTTACTCTCCGCCGAGACGTCGTTTTCCGGTGGGCCTGGAAACGGATGTACAGGCGCATCGCACTCCACGATTTCATCTATCCGAAGCGTCTGTGGATCTCTCCTCCTCTTTTCTTATTCAACGTCCTTCGGATGCTGGATACGAGACTCGTGCTCTTCTCTCCTCGTACGCCTCACGCGGTCCAACAGCCACGCACTGTCGAATACAATCCGCACACGGATCTTGCACAGTTGCCTCCTATATTTCTGCCGGCTCGAGTCTCATACCCGTCCGAGTTAACCAGAGGGTGGTCCGCCCGAGTCGCAGAGTTCTGGAGGAAATTGGCGCGACCCAATACTAATGGATAATGGAATTATTGGTTTCGGGTCGGAGGAGACGACGACGAGCCCCGGGGATGATCGTAATTCGATTGGCTCTCCGCGGATGTGTCCCACGGACGTTTTGACAGGACGAGTGTCCTAACAAGGATATCGCCTCGGGGCATGTACATTTATCCGAGATACACACAGCCAGTCTCGCAAACTGTCACGCCGCAACTCGGGAAAATAGTTTGTCGAACAAAAATTCTGTATTTCGGAGACCCACAGCGCTAACCGGAGACAGGATTTTTTTGCACCCCTTCCGCAAGGCTTTTTACGTATAATAATGTGGAATTTTGAATTTGGAATATTCATAGTGACGAATTTCATTGAAATATTCGTAAAGCAACGTTTTTTTTTTTTAGATAGTTATTTTTTCGGTTCTCAGAAAGGATAATTCATAATTTTGTATTGATTTTAATGCGAACTGGCTTATTATTCTTTTGAAAAGCATTTTTGCAAATTTTTAATCTAAATATTTGATCACATTGATAGGTACGAAAATATAAATTCTTGTTTGCCGAGAGAAAAAAAATTGTCGATGAACGGATGACTATAATTTTTCAACACTGTCAACGTTTTTTTGGGCGAAGAATGATGTAATTGAAAGTTGCGAAAATGTTAACACTGACCAGGAAGAGCTTCGATCTTGTTAAATGTGCAATCTTTGCTGTAATTTCTTTTTTATTCACGTATTTACTGGTAATCAAGAAAATTCTTTCTCTGATTCTTGGTCAATATTGAATCCGGTGAGTGGGAAGAGAGTGCTATATATATTTTTTTTATTCCTCGATGGAAATCACCGCGTTGGGAATGATGGGTAGGAATATAGGGTGGAAGCTGTCGAGAGAACGAGACAGTAACTGTAACTGGGTTTCCCCCCTTCCACTCGGTGCAGTCCTCGATGTATCGTGATCGTGGCATTATGGATGTATGGGCCAATTTGTAAGCAATCCAACTTACATTCGCCGAGCAATATTGTATTTTATCCTTCCACGAGGCTACTGACACGCTCGTATCTATATGGCCTGTGTGCTTGTATCGCTGATAGTCTCTCTGTTCCCACCAACAACGCACTACGCCTTTCGCATATTACTCCTGTTTCTCTTACTCACTATTTTCCGTCTCTTACCTCATTTTTTTTCGTGTGGCTTCTTATTTTTCTAATAAAGTCTATTAAATCGGCTCCCATTTTCCACTATAGTTATTATTTTTCATATTACTCCTGTTTCTCTTACTCACTATTTTCCGTCTCTTACCTCATTTTTTTTCGTGCGGCTTCTTATTTTTCTAATAAAGTCCATTAAATCGGCTCCTATTTTCCACTATAGTTATTATTTTACATATTACTCCTGTTTCTCTTATTCACTATTTTCCGTCTCTTACCTCATTTTTTTTCGCGCGGCTTCTTATTTTTCTAATAAAATCTATTAAATCGGCTCCCATTTTCCACTATAGTTATTATTTTACATATTACTCATGTTTCTCTTATTCTCTATTTTCCGTCTCTTACCTCATTTTTTTTCGTGCAGCTTCTTATTTTTCTAATAAAGTCTATTAAATCGGCTCCTATTTTCCACTATAGTTATTATTTTACATATTACTCCTGTTTCTCTTATTCACTATTTTCCGTCTCTTACCTCATTTTTTTCGTGCGGCTTCTTATTTTTCTAATAAAGTCTATTAAATCGGCTCCTATTTTCCACAATAGTTAATATCAAAACCACACACACACAAATAAACAGCTGGTTATTTCCAATTTTTTTCACATCTATATATATATATTTTTTTTTTCAAAAATCAAAGTCAATAAAAATGCAATCAAAGAGAGAAATGTAATTTCGGCGACCAATTCGGAACGTAATATCAACTTTTTTTCCGATTGTTGTCAAATAACAGTAACAGGCTAAAAAATTGTTTTGGTCTACCAACATTTTTTAAAAATCTTTCCATGCACAAATACTTGGATGCAAATTACTAAATAATTAATCGATGCGTGTGTCGAAAATACATAGTCCCGGTTTTATTTTTTGTTCAGATATCAATACTGTACAAAAAAAATAAATAAAACAAAGCATACAAAACCAACAAAAAAGCGGTTATTTTTAAGATTTCTCTGAATTAGTGAATCCCGTTATGGGAATTCCCGGCGAATTAACCAGCGATTAATTGACTAACTGACATAAAAAAAAAGCTGCCGGAATTGCAATCGACGCTGAAAAATAAGACCGAACGAACGTGCAGCAAGTAGTACTGAAAAAGGAGTGAAGCTGGGCGCTCGCATCGCATCAGCAACTCGCACGTCTACCGCTTGAGAGACGAGGTCCCGGTGGCTAGGACGTAACGCACATCACATAGCGGAGAGTCCCGGTAGCCGAGAGAGAGACTCTCGGTCCAACATCTGCCCCCGAAAAAACAAAAGCCCATTGTCGCTAACGACCGGCCGCGCGTCTCTTGTTTCTAACCGAGCGCTTTTGAATCGTAGGCGAATATAACGGACCCCGTCGCATGGGCCATTCAAGAGGGCCGAGATTTAAGTCTCTCTCCCTCTCCTATCTTGCTCCTAGTTTTTTCTTCAGCATCTTAATACCTTCTTGCAGGGGTTACAATAAATTCAGACGACGTCTTCTCATTTTTCGGCTTTTAGCCGGTACATTTTTTCTCCCTCCTTATTTCTTTTCCTCTCGTCTCATTCACCGTTTAGTCCGTCCGTTTTTAAGCGGCACCCCCGCAGCCCCCTTAAGGCTCGCACCGAGCGCGAGGATCTTTGATCGAAATCTCAGATCGCGTTTGTGAAAGAGACGAGAAACGGAGGAAGAGAATTCACGGCGAGAAAAAGGGGCGTACGCGTCATTGTCCAGAAGTTTTTAAGGCGATGGACTGTTGATCGCCGCACTTCCGGTACGTCCGGCGCGGCCGTATGAATATACTTCTTCACGGATATATCGCTGATATAGAAACGAGATTTAATTTGTTTGCCGTTGGTTGGAAAGGGAGGTTTCCGATTTCAAAGTACTGCAGAGTGGATTTTGGAAGTTGGGCTCATCCGATTGGACAATTCAACCCCTCGAGCCCGAGAAATTATTGGTGTGCGTGTGTATACATTTACGCACCCTCGCCAATCGACTATGAATTCTACGGAATTGTGAGCGAGGCGTGGGTCCGAACACCGGCAATGGATATGGAAAAAAAAAAAGGTGCGAGAGAGGGTGCAAAGGAGTGGCCTGCCGACGGACTTGCGCTCTGTGGACTTAAGCCCTCTGGTCAAGCGGACAAATACCGCAGTCTTCACAGACTCCGCCCCGGACTTCGCACCTATACGTCGTTCTCTCAACCCTTTTCCTATCCATTTATCGAAATATTGTCATTATTCTAATTGAAGTATCAACTATATCGTACTTGTTCGAATTAATTTGACATATGTCCTGGTTAAATTAATTCGCTGTGATTTATCAATACAAATTTGAATACATTTTTTATAAGATAAAAAATAATAACAAACTTATTTTTATATTCAACTTCCCTCACAGTCGTTGCGAATGAAGTAGGGGAGAGGTGCCTCAATTGTAACAAGGGGCAATTGTAACACTGAACAAATAACTAACAATACGATTAAAAATCATTATTTTTTTTTCCCCAACTTATTCAAAACAGCAATTTATGAGGTGGACAAAAGTTTTAGCTAAAAATTTTGTTTTTATATTAAAATATTCAAAGTTGTTAAAAATAAGCGTGAAAACTTTTTTTTCACACTTCACAACTTTTTTAATAACTGTTTTGTTTTCTAATATTATGACATGAGACTTGTATCAATACTTCAAGAAACATATCGAGAATAATATTTAATACCATATTATGTGAATTTATCTATCGTTTTATTACAATTCAACTTTTATTATTGAATCAGCGTGAGCGTCAATTGTAACACCTGAAAAAGTTGCAATTGTAACATTCAGAGCCGTCAGTGGATCGGCGCGTACTAGATGCGCAATGGATCTAACCTGCGCTTATGTGTCATAATAGTAAACAATGTGATTTACTTGTGCAATTAAAAACTAAATTTAATTTGTTATTTCGGATGGTTATGATTTATTATAAACTTTTTAGTAAGTAAATAAAATCTATCATTATTATTCAGTAATAATAATTCTGATTAACTATTCAGATATACATGTGTTTATTATTTTCGACATTATAACCTCGCTTTCTTTTACAGAGTCAATATAAAATGGGTAAAGTGAGACAAAAAAAAACCAACAGAGGTGAAACTTCCAAAGAAGTATTTTTGGAAGCCTGTCGACAAATTGCGGAAACCAAAATAAGTGTAAGAAAGGTTGCTAAATCTTTGGGTATCTGTCACGTCACTCTTCGTCGATTTTACTTAAAATTTAAGAAAGGAGAAAATATTAATCCTGGTTACCATCCACATAATAAAGTTTTTACTGAGGAACAGGAACTTTTATTAGTGAAATATTGTGAAGATTCGGCCAAACTGTACTATGGACTGACAACTTTTGAGTTACGTAAGTTGGCCTATGAATTTGCTGAAGCAAATAGCTTAAAATACCCAAGCCGCTGGAAGGATAATAAAATGGCAGGGATAGATTGGCAAAAAGGGTTTATGAAGAAACATCCTGAACTGTCCGTTCGAACTCCAGAAGCAACTAGTCTGTCGAGAGCGATGAATTTTAATCGTCCCAATGTTGATAAATTTTTTAAAAATTTAGAAAGTGTAAATAAACGTCATCATTTCGAAGCTCAAAATATTTGGAATTTGGATGAAACACCAGTGACAACTACTCAAAAGCCAACCAAGATAATAGCATCAAAAGGCATCAAGCAAATTGGATCTATAACATCTCAAGAACGTGGCACATTAGTGACTATGTGTTTGGCTATCAATGCAATTGGAAATTCTATTCCACCATTTTTTGTGTTTCCTCGAGTGAATTTCCAACAGCATTTTGTCGAAAGTGGACCTCCTGGTTCCAGTGGTTCAGCTAATAAATCTGGCTGGATGCAAGAAAATGATTTTTTGCTTTACATGAAACACTTTGTTAAGCACGTGAAGCCTAGTGAAAATAATAGAGTGCTCTTAGTTTTGGACAATCACAGTTCACATATCTCTCTTCCAGTCATTGACTATTGCCGAGCAAACTTTATAACACTCCTGACTTTTCCACCGCACACATCACACAAACTTCAACCTCTTGACAGGAGCATATTTGGTCCTTTCAAACATCGTTACAATGTTGAAGCTGACAATTGGTGTAAAAATCACCCTGGTCAACGAATAACAATTTACAATATTCCGGGCTTAGTGGCAAAAGCTTTACCACTTGCTGTAACACCTGCAAATGTCAAAGCTGGCTTTGAATGTACAGGAATTTTTCCTTACAATCCAAATATATTTTCTGATCATGAATTTGCTCCATCTATTGTTACTGACATGCCACAGAATTCTACCTCCATAAAGTCACCACCTGATCAAGCAAACAGTATACATGGTCCTGATCAAGTAGACCAACAAGTAAACGATCAGCTACTTTCAATTATGCCATTAGGCAACAATTCACCAGCTACGGATGTAAGTAAGGATAAAACTCTTCGTACACCTGCACTTTTACGTCCATTACCAAAGGCAGTGTTGAATAATTTTAATAAAAAGTCACGATCAAGAGGAAAGACAGCCATCTACACTGACTCCCCTGAGAAATCAGCTTTAGAAGAAGCGCAAGAAAAAAAAAAGAAACTAAAGCGCTTGAACTTAGATGACACGTCGAAGAAGAATAAAACTTCTAAAAATAAAAATATTTGTGCTAAAATAAAGAAGCGTAAAGTTTCAAAAAATAAGAGTTCTACTAAAGAAAATACAGATTATAAGTTGAAGGTTCCAGAGACCAAAGATAATATTCCAAAAAAACGTAGATCTGTAAGAAAAAATGAATAATATTAAAAAAATTCATAGTTATTTAACTTTAATATTTGTTTAAAATGAATATTTAAATATTTATGTCGTTAAAAATTAAATTATACGTTATGTATGTGATACTATGTGTTAAATAAGTGTAATAGTACATATCAAGTCAAAATAATAAAAGTAATTTAATAAAAAATAACATTTCTGTTGTGTGTTACAATTGCACCTGTACTTTGTTACAATTGCAGCCCACGCGCGCCGCCATCTTGATCCCTGGCTTTGGTTAAATAAATTCATTTTTAAATTAGTTAATATTAATTTTTTATTATTCAACCAAGTCGATTACATAGAGAACACTACAGGTTAACTCTTTAACAGTTTTAAAGTCCAATATTATAGAAAACAAAAAATAGATAGAGAAAATAAAATTTTTGTTACAATTGAGGCACCTCTCCCCTACCTTGCTCAAGGGTTGCATTAATGAGAAAGGGTGAGAAAGTGGCCCTTTTCATTTGCGCCTTAGGGCACAAATAAAACGTAACGCCAGATTTTCCCGGTTCTTGGCAAAGCGCCTTGTGTCTGTGAACGCTGCTTTTTTTTTTCTTTCTCAAGCTTTTATATACTCGCACTTGGTTCCTCTCGCTTTCCACCCTATCTCTCAGTCTCAAAGGCTCTGGCGGACCATCGGTGGGACTCGCTACGTATGGATATGGTACTTGACAGTGGGGGATGCTGGAGAGATGGCCAGATCGATATATGAACTCCTGCCAATCTCTATGTTAATGCCCCCCATTGGCAATGGCGTTATATACCATATGTATATATATATATATATATATATATATATAGTGGCGAGGGACAACTGACGGGCGCGAGTCGAGCGAAGACGTTCACTCGGACGGCTTGCCAAGGAACGCTCTCCTGGAGGGCCCCTAAAAGTGAATTGTTACGTCTGCGGGTGACCTCGGGACCTCTTTGCGGCCGAAGAGCGCGTCATGGTGAATTATAAGTCCGGTGCGGTGAAAGAACGAACGAAACCAAGCGATGGCAGTAATATCCGCGTATACGACTTCTTATGTTATATACATATACATATATATATATATGCGTATCATCTGCTGCCAATATACTGGCAAATGACTCGAGTACCATCTCTTAATGGTACACAGATCTTTATCATCCACTTTAGGCCTGCATTAATATCGTCTCTATCGCTAATTTAGGCATGAAGAATATTAATTTATTAGCCTGCAAATGGCAGAAAAAGCATTGCGAAGAGAATTGTGTGTCTATTATACATTAAATACCAGATTTGCCTTGTTTATGTCGATTATAATAACTGTTATCATGAATTTACACTATTATCATTATTGTTTCTCTATCTTCATTGAAATATTTATAAATAATCGACAATTGTGAAAATGTTGAAAATTGAGATATTTTGAGGAGAAAAAAATCGGGTAATATTTAGGGAAATATAAAAGCGCCCTTTTCTGGCAATGAAAGTTACGATAAATGATTAGCAATTTTTTGTAACCAATAATTAATTGATGTGAATAAAATGGATTTGAAAATAGGGAAATTTATGATTTATTCAACCATTGAGGACTATTTTTAATGGCGCATTTGATTTGCGGTTACAGCGGAAACGTCGCAAGGTCCAACATCACCAGACACCGTCCAGTGCGGGGGTTGCCGTGCCTCCTATCCACTTGGTGAAATAGTACGTTTCATCGAACACAAGGTCAACCACTGTCGAAGCAATCTCCAGGGCTGTCACAGTCCACCACCGGCCGCGGCCCACGAAGACTCCGACCCGGAGGACGCCCTTGCCCTAAAAAGCTCCGACACGGAAAAACTCAATTCGGTGCCCAGTATTTCGGCGCCGATCAACAAACGCGCGAGCAGAGTCGAAAGTCCACCGACCCCACAGGGCAATCCCAGTGACTCCGGAAGCCCGATCGAGCTTAGGGCCAGCGCAAGCTCCACCCCCAAAAGACGAACCGAAGGCACCGAGGAAACGGAAAAAGAGGACGTGCCGAAAAAATTAAAAACGGAATCAGTCGACGCGGACACCAATACCATCAGTTCCGGTAGGTTGAATTTTTTTTTCAAAATTATATACCCTTTTTCACAATTAACATCTATGTCTGCGTGGAACACAAAGATTTTTACATCTTTTAAAAATAATAATATTTTTACATAGAAAAATTGATATTGACGAAAATTGTCATTCTTGTTTTTTTTTTCTACTTTTCATCCTGTTGAATTAACTTTTCTCAGCATCACAGTCATTGATAATGATTCATCAAATCAAGAACTAATAATCAATGGAAAAAACAAAAAAAATCATTATTACGGTCGAACAACGAAAATTTTGTCAATTAAAAATAAGACAATTTTCCGTACTCCCGAAATAAATTAAAAAGCCATTATTACCTCTCATTCAATTACCTTCAAATCTGTCAGTATTAAAAAAAAAACAGAAAGCACGAAGCTCTTTTATTTTTTAAACATCTGAAAAGTCGAAACAATGTCTTACCGACGTTTGCAATTATTATTTTCGCCATGAAAAAATATTGTAATTTTGAAAAGCCATTAAAATCGTCAATGAAACGAAGAAAGCAGGGATAAAGAATTTTTAAATACTTGAAAAATGAATTCCGATATTTCGGGTTTTAAAGGGCAATACATTATTGTAATTTTAAAAAGCCATTAAAATTGTCAATGAAACGAAGAAAGCAGGGATAAAGAATTTTTGAATACTTGAAAAATGAATTCCGATATTTCGGGTTTTAAAGGGCAATACATTATCATTGTAACGACAACGCCATGTGTGCCGCAATATCCCGTTGTGGTCCGACGATCGCGAACAATATAATCGCGGTGTGCGGATTCGATTTTTGAATTTGAACCTCGAGCGCCGGTAGCGCATGCAAGCGTTGTTAGTGGAGTGAGCGAGCTGTGCTTGGGGTGGTGACACCGGTCGTCGGGATACGCTCGCACCCCCTCACTCTTTGTCGAAGCCACATTGTTACATGTCGAAGGGGTTGAATCGGGATCGTTTCGCTCCTCACTCCCCGTTATTTTGTACATCACACACACACGTAGTGCATATACACGATACGTATACACTGTATGATCTCTCCTGTAACCCGCAAAGCGTAATGTTTTGTTTATTATTATTGTTCGCGTTGGCCATTGTCGAAAATCCGATGGCAACACAAACGGCGTACGGCGACGAATAAAATTGGGCTATGTTGATCATCGCCGAATAAATCCTATAATCATCAGAGACAGAAATTTTACACGGGCCATTATTACATCGTTAATCGTTATTCAATTACAATTAAAGCGGGCCTGGCAATTAATATACCACTGATGAAAAAACATTTTTGAATAATCAAAAAAATTACTAAACCATTCATTAAAATTTCGTAATTGCTCATTTTCTCGCGCTAAAATTTTTCTACCGGATGATGCAAATGGTACATCGAGGACTACTGACGTAAATAATTATGTGCTCCAATAAACTGTCATTATTTATCGTCGCAGGGGTGAAAGACAAATGCGCCACTTTATTTTTTTTCGATTTCGGAAGATGTCGGAACAATAATAACAACAATGCTTTACGAGCTGATCTAAAATAGCAAAGTTTACAGTCGGTAATCCCTCATTTACACTGGACACTGTCGAAATTGGTGGAGCCGAAGGTGAAGTTGTCCCTTTAAAAATTCATCGCTGTTGGCAAAGCTGGTCTCCCGTCTCCTCTACCCTTTCCCTCGCACTAAACTCGTGCTTGCAGTGCGGCTGAGATGATCCCTGCTCGAGCGTAGCTGGATTAACCCTTTCGAGACACTCTCCCGGTGGCTCGTGCTCCAAACATGGTTCACTCCGTTGCCGATCTATCTATCCGCTTGGCTCACCGTTCACCGCACCTTGACACACCCCATTTTTCGCCGCTGTAATTCCTCGCAGCTTCTTTTTTTTTTTTGGTCGGAGCGGTTTTTTGTCGCTGTCCGCAGGACCTTTAACAGTCATAGCCATAGCGAGTCCAAAAGCCCAATTAGAAGCGTCCTATTGTTTGGCCACGTGGTGGGCACGAGCCCCGACGACCGATCTATTCCTCCCTCTCTTCTTCCTCGCCCCTAACGCGACTCTCATCCCCCATGCATGTAAAACTCCTCGTCTCCCGTATACTTGTTTGGCGGACGATGCTCCAACGTGCTCCATACTCGATGCACGCACCATGTACACGAGCCCAGGTAGAATGTGCTCGTGTGCTCGTCGCGCGCCAAACCTGAGAACAGACACGACAAGGGGTGTTTTTTGTTCCTGGCTGGGGTACGACTAACTCGAGAGACACGTTCCCAAAACGTGGCTACGTCAACGACGTCATCTCGTTACATACTAAAAATTAAAAAAAAAAAAAAACGTAAATATTCTTGGGGTCCATTCGGTAAACGCGTCCTGAGCTTTGAATTATCTATCGCTGAATCTCTGTACCGTGTTTCAAGGGTTTCCGTTGTTACTAAATGAATTAGCAATTTTTAACTATATCGTTTATATACATTTTTTTAATGCAAGCAAAATAAATAATTGTTAAATTGTTTATGGAAATAATTCACGGGTTAAATAGAAATATAACGTGACGTGTGTGACGAGTACGAAGTGAGAAATAGTGAAAACGAGTCGTGTAAGGAAAGCGGGGGTGTGTATTTGAGGGGTTGCGCCTGGAAACGGGTAATCCCTCGAAATTGACACCGAGAGCTAGCGCGTCACTTCTTCTTCTTCTTCTCCTTCCCTTTCAGCCGGCGGTGAAATGCAGATTTGATCTATCTGTCACGTTTGTCTGAGAATATTAATTCACCGGGTGGACGAGGGGAGGAGAGCAAACGTAGAGAGAGCAGGCAGCGAAGTAGTGTTTCATACTCGCGAGCACAGCAAGGAGCTCAGAACCCTTCCTGTGCTTTTCTGCTCTTTATGGTTTTTTTTCCGAGCCCTCTTGGCCACGATGCCCGGTGTCTCTGCTGTCTCCTCGTCGTTTTCATCCCCCTCCAGCCCCCGGACTCCCCGGAGCGCCTCAGGCGCTGTGAGAATTGCTCGCGAATTGCCTGGAATCTCCGGACCCTCTCACTCACACTTCTCGGTGTTTCGTTCTATCTCCACTTTTTCTTTCTTACCACTCGCTCGCCCGCTTCTTTTTCTTCCTCCTCCTCCTCTCCTTCTTCTTCGTTTTTTATTCCAGCAAACCACGGAAGGAAGTAGACGTGGGTGCGACATAAAAATGATACACGCCTTGCTAGATTCGCTACCGGCCACACAGCCATTCTTACTTCTTTATATTACCGTGCGGCATTATGCATATACGTTGTGAATACCACATACCGTACTATACGGTACACGATATGTTTTCATTTCTGAGAAAAGATAGAGCTGCACAGAATCTTACGAATTGTCTGGTATTGTCGTGACTTCTCGGGCAGCACTTCTTCGTCTTTTTTTTTTTTTTTTCTTACCTTCTGTACCATATTCCATCTTTATTTTGTGCACGGTGTCACTTTATTTTCGACAGTTCTTTTTTGTTTTCAATAGGATTTTGCCACAATATCTGTCACAATGAAAAACTGAAAAAGTAAATTTACCTTACGCGCGAATTCAAAAACCACTAAAATTGTTCCTGAAAACACTGGAACTCTGGCACGAATATATTTCAATTTTAATTAACACTGGGGAAAAAGGGACATTCATTTACAAGTTGAAAATAGAAAGGCAGGAAAATCTCTGCTGGGGTCGACTTGCAAAAACAGTTTATCTTAATTCCCACTTTATTACAATTCTTCTTAGTTCACCATAGTCAAAAAAAAAAAACACACACCGTGTTCTTCATCCCTCGAAATTCTTCGGTGTTGCCTGAACTATTACACGCTCAATTAACGAGTAATTAAAATTTTCTCTCGCGGCATAACGTTACCATAAAAAAATCTGAATATTCCCAATGTCTCTTCTCGCTGCGTTTGGCCAGCAGCATTCCATCCCTCATTTTTCGTATGGCGTCAGATCCATTTACAATATCATTTATTTATTTTCTCCGTTTCTTTTTGTTCCATCACTTTGTATACCTTAGCCATTTCTTTATGTTTGTCGTTGTCCGGGTGTAAGGCAGAGAGAATGCTCGGGCATAATGGTCCCTCTCTCCCGTTCGTTTCGTTTTCTCGGTTGTGTTGCGGTCGCGCCCGAGCCTCCTCGGCGCTTTTACTCTTTCTGAAACCTCGGCAGAGGAGGAAAGACTCGCGAGCTCCGGCAGTGCCCGATGAGGACCTTTTAAGCGCGGCTCGGCCAATCCCCCGGCGCGGCATCGACGTTAACCACAAGGAGCACCTTAAGTCTCCTTTCATTCTCAGTCCATTCGGCCGTACGCTCGTTCCTTCCTTCCTTCCTTCCTCACTTCCTTCTTCGTTACCGTACACGTCCGAAAGATAAAATCATCTGATCCACTGGGTGTGCCACGCGTAGGTATATTTCTTTGCGGCTATTTCATTCACCGTCGGATATTACGACGGCAATAAACAATCATCTTCATCCATGCACGAAAACGCCAACTACCGAGCACCTGGCTCGATGCACCACCATTCTCTCCGTCTGTCCCGCGCAACCCGTTATCGGGTGCAAAAAGGGTCCGCACTCGCCCTCCCACCCCCCACCTCCTGCTACCGGTGCATCCCTCTCGGAACAAAGTGCATACGTAGCATACGTTGACCAATCGATATTTTAATATTGTCACATGCTACGGGAGATTAAAGGCCTTTGGGCTCTGTCGTCAGTCAACCGTGCACCACATACGCTGCATTCGCGAATAGTGACGTTCTACGGTTTTGGATTTAGCGTTACCGTGAAATAGACGAGCAGAGACGCACGCGCAGACTCCGCGGTCTTTAAGGGGATCTCAAGGGGACCGAGAGAAGATGGTGAGAAAAAATTGTGTGCCTTGGTTCGAAGTAGTTTTTTTTTTCGAGCTCTTCGAGCCAATCGATGATTCAATTGATTGTAAGAAGCTATACACAGAATTTTTTTTTTTTCTTCGTGGTCTCGGTATTCTTGAGTGCATAATTTTTACTCTACTTCCCGAAGCAAAAATTTTTCCTCAAGCTTCGAGTGGTTCGAACGAAAATTCATTGTCGACGATTTGGCTATCAAATAAGATACGGGACATGCGGCAAAGCGAATTGTCTTGAATTTTTTTTTTTTTTTCGAGCTCTTTGAGCCAATCGATGATTCAATTGACTGTAAGAAGCTATACACAGAATAATTTTTTTTTTTTCTTCGTGGTCTCGGTATTCTTGAGTGCATAATTTTTATTCTACCTCCCGAAGCAAAGATTTTTCCTCAAGCTTCGAGTGGTTCGAACGCAAATTCATTGTCGACGACTTGGCTGTCGAATAAGATACGGGACATGCGGCAAAGCGAATTTTCGAGGAAAATCATCCCCCTCGAATACGTAGTCTTCCGTGAAGGGGTTGAAGAGCGACGAGCGGATAAAGAGGAAGGAAAGAAAGAAGAAGCATGGAGAATAAGAGCTGAGCGGGAAGAGCAGCGGGATATATGCGGGATGACCAGAACTCTCGGGCTTCGCGGTTAAACAATGCCGTTCCAAGCAATTTAGCCGTAAACGCCTCGGCTGTACTGCTAGATGGAGGAGCGATTTGTCCGGGCAATTTATAGGGAAAATTGGTCGGTCAGACTGCCGTGAGCGGCAACTCTCTACACCACCACCGTCACAACGGCCCAGACTTTGCAATACTACCACTGACTCGAGCCTCTTCTGCAATCAGCTGGTAGCTGATACTTCTCAATAGCGTTATTCGATTATTTAGATCCGAGATTCGATGCTGTATCGGATGTACAACATTATTATTCGATTCGACACTTTATTCGTATCAACATCGCGAGGAAATTGCGCAACTCGGAAATTGCGTTATCCGGTCAAACAGAGAGGTGCTAAAGATAAATCATTTTGCAGTCGCTATTTATCAACCAACGCTGAAGAATCGATAGTTGCAACGCTCAAAATTTATTCGAAATTCATTTGCGTGACTAATTATTTAACCTGAGCTAAATTATTGACAGCTGTTAGTCCCAGCAGTTGGTTAAAAATAAATCAAATTATTTTTCCCTCCTCGCTGGGATATTGGAATAGCTTCTGAAATCATTTTTTTTTTATTTAATCCTCAAAATTTTCATGGCGGATATTATGTTATTTAATTTTTTTGACATCTTCGGGATTTATTTGTCAATAAAGAACCTAAAGTCAATTTAATAGTAATAAAATAAAAAATTATTATTATTATTCGATTCGACACTTTATTCGTATCAACATCGCGAGGAAATTGCGCAACTCGGAAATTGTGTTATCCGGTCAAATAGACAGGTGCTAAAGATAAATCATTTTGCACTCGCTATTTATCAACCAACGCCGAAAAATCGATAGTTGCAACGCTCAAAATTTATTCGAAATTCATTTGCGTGACTAATTATTTTACCTGAGCTAAATTATTGACAGCTGTTAGTCCCAGCAGTTGGTTAAAAATAAATCAAATTATTTTTCCCTCCTCGCTGGGATATTGGAATAGCTTCTGAAATCATTTTTTTAATTTAATCCTCAAAATTTTCATGGCGGATATTATGATATTTAATTTTTTTGACATCTTCGGGATTTATTTGTCGCTGAGAGCAGATCCAGCATCGCTTTTTTTTATACTCTTAACGATTGAAGATAACCAAACAATAAAGATCTTCTTTTTTTATGTATCGATATACATTTTTTTTTCACTCGCTATAATTCAGACGATCGGAAAGTGTATTTTAAAAAATCGTATAGTAACAACCGAGGTCCTATTCATCCCTGGAGAGTTTGGCACGAAGTGTAAAGAGGGCCAAAGCACTCCGAGGGCGTCCGGAAGTGTCCGGGGTGGAGTAAAAAAGAGGCGAAAAAAAATAATCCTAACGGATGGCCGCTCGCGAGGTTTGCATATGAAAAGGCGACGTCGCGGGGCATTCTGAATCGATACACCTTTGCTATACGCAAGGCACTTGCTTATCTCTCGTGGGGGGTCCTCCTCTCACTCTATATCTTATTCGCGGACCACATTTTCCCCCGTTCGACACAGATCAACCGAAAGAATAAGCAAACGAGAGAGAGAGAGAGAGGGAGCAAAAAGACAGCCGGGGGCGCACCGCGTCTCGGGAAGTCGAAAATATCCTCGACTTCCGTAAAGTCAAACGCACCGGGTGAGAAAACGGAAGCGCCACGCATCCCCGAGGCATTTGCCCGCAAGCCAAAAACAATATGTCACCCTGAGCACAGCTTTTCCGCCTCGTCCACTGGCAAAAATTATTTCTCGAAAATTATTGACAAATGAAATCCGCACTTGGGACGAAAATTAAAATGGAATTCCGATCGTCATCGGATACTCACTCTTGTGCTTTAATGCTCTGGAAAAACAGAATTTTATTTTTTATTTTCCATTTTCGGCTGCATTTTTATTTTCCGAGATTATAACGTTGGACACATTTCTCATGGAATTTTGCTGAGAATTTTTTTTTAGAATTCACTTGGTTAAAAAGGGTTGAAGATTTTTGGCTTAATAAACACAGCGAGACATAATATTGTGTAATTCCGTGAAATGAAAGAAGAATCTCACGTTTTTAAATAATTGCCCAGTGAAAATGTTCGCCCAGGACTGGGATTAAATTCGCAAGTGAATTTTTTTCTTATCAGCTTTAGCAGGACTCGTTGGAACAAAAAAGATTACTTCCAATAGCGCTTTTTTTTTTTTTCTTCGGATTCGCGTAAATCGACCAGTGACTCTATCGGACCGTTCCAATTAGGAGAAAACGCTTTATTTTCTCCCTTTCGACTGTTATCCCAGGGAGAGAGAGCTCGTACTTTTTTTTTTTCACGACCACGTCGCGTCGGGACAGAGGCGGAAATCTCGTCGGTCGTGCTGGAAAAGTCCGGAAAAGAGTATCGGAGACTCTTGCTTTAAAACCTGCTGATCCCTTTCTGCACAAAGATTTCCCTTCTTCTGTTTCCTTATAACTACGGATCTGTAGCTGTACCGAGACAACGTTCATTGATTCCTCATTCCTTTATTCCCTTCTTTTCTTGTCTGGGAATTAAAATTACTCCTCTTCATATATATATATATATATATATGAGGAGAGGAGTATATATATATATATATATATATATATATATATCAGGCGGTAGATTCAGGGACCTTTTTTTATATCTGAATGTACCTTCCAGGACTTCTGTAGTGTTCCGGGACAGTCCTGGAATCATTTTATGTCAAGCGGCAGTAACCGGGACGTCCTGGAATCTGCCATCATCAAAAGATAGGCATATTCCGGGACTTTCCAGTTTTTATACGTATATACGAAATATGGATAGTTTCCAGGACTTCGGTTATTTCCAGGACTGTATATCGTATATAAAACCAAATATACGTATATACGTATATAAAGCATATATACGCTCATATATTGGTACCTTCTGGGACTTTCGAGTTTTCGAGGACTGTATAAATTTTTTATATATGTACATACATACGTAAGGCGTAAGACGCATTATTATATCCGGATACCACGTACATGTAGTCTTTATCTTAATAATTCTTTGAGAATGGCACTATCCCGTCTAAAGTTTTATCATTTTATTGAGCTTATATTTTTTTACGCTCAAGAACCTGGAATATGTCATTATATCATTACGTCATGGGCTTAGTTTGATTATTGTCAAAATTACTATAAACCATTATTATAGACCTGCCTACAACTTCAAACGCAAATTAGAATTTGGAACCCAACTACCCTAGCATCGTTCAGTTAACAAGACGGAAATGACGGTATTATAGCAAGACGTTTTTATCTCAACGTTCTTAGCAGATATAACTGAAAGCATACTTATCTCTTCGTCACTACTCCTGGTAATACTACTGAACCCTACAGAATGCGAAATTTCAGTACCTACATAGACTGAGAAATGATAAAGAGACGTACTATTTATCGCTGTGTTGTCGTTCATACAACAATGTTCTGCCTAGAGGTTCGTTACCACAGTTTTATTGATATAATTTTTTTCCACCTAAGATCCTGGAGTATTGCCATTATTTCATAGTTTAAGGTTAGGTTTGGTTTCGATTGATTGTTATTATCTAGTAATACCAATTCTTCCAATGCATATTAGAATTCGTATTGAAACGCAACAAAACGCAACAATACAACAATGTTCTGCCTAGAGGTTCGTTACCACAGTTTTATTGATATAATTTTTTTCCACCTAAGATCCTGAAATATGCCATTATGTCAGGGACGATCCGTTTACAATTTGTACTTAAAACAATGTAAGAGATCTCACTATAATATCGACATTTACGTCCTCTTGTTTGAATTTTAATTCATTGGATCCTAAACTCTAATATACGTTTGAAATGTAAGCAATGCTGTATACCAATTCCTGTAAGGACCAATCATAATAGCATATCCCAAGACCGTGGCCGGGAATAAAATAATATCAATAAAATCATGCTATTAAAACTCTCCTTAGATCAGTGTTGTACGTAACGCAACGCAACGCAACGTAAAGACAACTATTGCGTTTCAATACGAATTCTAATATGCACTGGAAGAATTGGTATTACTAGATAATAACAATCATTCGAAACCAAACCTAACCTTAAACTATGAAATAATGGCATATTCCAGGACGTTGGATGAACAAAAAAAAATAAGACAACGCTAATTTAGACGAAATCATGCTTAGGGGAAGCATCGCACATATTGATAATGCGTTTCTTCATTCATTCATCGTTGGGTCTACTTTCTCCTATAGGATGTATTAGCATATCGTCAGCCGATTATTATGCTTTCGGATCGGTCCATTTACAACAGTTTTCGTCGTGAAAACAACGTAAGAGGTCTCGATATAATATCGGTATTTCGGTTCTAGAGTTTGAGTACTAGTTCATTGGGTTCCTCAATTCTGATATAGGTTTGAAGTTTAGGAAGCACTGTATAGCAAATGTACTTGTAATGGAAAATCTACAGCCCATGACATAATGGCACATTCTAGGACCGCAAGGTCCTGGAATATGCCAATATGTCATGGACGACCCGTTTACAATTTGTTCTCAAAAAAATGTAAGAGATTTCACTATAATATCGATATTTACGTCCTCCTGTTTGAATGTTAATTCATTGGCCCCTAAATTCTAATATACGTTTGAAGTGTAGGCAATACTGTATACCAATTCCTGTAAGGACCAAACATAATAGCATATCCCAGGACCGTGGGCGGGAATAAAATAATATCAATAAAATCATGTTATTAAAACTCTCCTTAGATCAGTGTTGTACGTAACGCAACGCAACGCAACGCAACGTAAAGACAACTATTGCGTTTCAATACGAATTCTAATATGCATTGGAAGAATTGGTATTACTAGATAATAACAATCATTCGAAACCAAACCTAACCTTAAACTATGAAATAATGACATATTCCAGGACGTTAGATGAACAAAGAAAATAATACAACGCTAATTTAGACGAAATCGTCCTTAGGGGAAGCATCGCACAAATTGATAATGCGTTTCTTCATTCATTCATCGTTGGGTCTACTTTCTCCTATAGGATGTATTAGCATATCGCCGGTCGATTACTATGCTTTCAGATCGGTCCAGTTACAATATTTTTCGTCGTGAAAATAACGTAAGAGGTTTTGATATAATATCGATATTTTGGTTATAGTGTTTGAGTACTAGTTCATTGGGTTCCTCAATTCTGATATAGGTTTGAAGTTTAGGAAGCACTGTATAGCAAATATACCTGTAACGAAAAAATTACAGTCCATGACATAATGGCATATTCTAGGACCGTGGCTGAAAAATATGATATTGATAAGACTACGTTAATGAAACTCTAGACAAATCTAATGCCTATTGATATATTAATGCGTACAAGCCATGCCTCTTCACACTTTTCTGCCTAGAGGTTCATTAACGTAGTTTGATATCATTTTATTTTCTACGCAAGGTCCTGGAATATGCCAATATGTCATGGACGACCCGTTTACAATTTGTTCTCAAAACAATGTAAGAGATTTCACTATAATATCGATATTTACGTCCTCCTGTTTGAATGTTAATTCATTGGGCCCTAAATTCTAATATACGTTTGAAGTGTAGGCAATACTGTATACCAATTCCTGTAAGAAAAGCTGTGGGCGGGAATAAAATAATATCAATGAAATTATGCTATTAAAACTCTCCTTAGATCAGTGTTGTACGTAACGCAACGCAACGCAAAGACAAATATTGCATTTCAATACGAATTCTAATATGCACTGGAAGAATTGGTATTACTAGATAATAACAATCATTTGAAACCAAACCTAACCTTAAACTATGAAATAATGGCATATTCCAGGACGTTGGATGATCAAAAAAAAATAAGACAACGCTAATTTAGACGAAATCATGCTTAGGGGAAGCATCGCACAAATTGATAATGCGTTTCTTCATTCATTCATCGTTGGGTCTACTTTCTCCTATAGGATGTATTAGCATATCGTCGGCCGATTATTATGCTTTCGGATCGGTCCATTTACAATAGTTTTCGTCGTGAAAACAACGTAAGAGATCTCGATATAATATCGACATTTCGGTTCTAGTGTTTGAGTATTAGTTTATTAGGGTCCTCAATTCTAATATAGGTTTGAAGCTTTGGAAGCACTGTATAGCAAATGTACCTGTAATGGAAAAATTACAGTCCATGACATAATGGCACATTCTAGGACCGTGGCTGAAAAATATGATATTGATAAGACTACATTAATGAAACTCTAGACAAAGAGCATGCCTGTTGATATAATAATGCGTACAAGCCATGCCTCTTCACACTTTTCTGCCTAGAGGTTCATTAACGTAGTTTGATATCATTTTTTTTTCTACGCAAGGTCCTGGAATATGCCATTAAGCCATGGACCATAGTTTCGTTGTTGCAGGAACAATTGCGATAGGGTATTTCCTAAACTTCGAACGTATATTATAAATGAAGACCGAATCGAACTAATATTCAAACACCAGGACGTAAATATTAATACTGTATCGAGATGTCTTATATTGTTTTCATGACAACACCTATTGTGAACGAACCGACCTGAAAGTATGGTTATCTGCTGGCAATATAGCAATGAACCCTATAGAAGGCAGAATCGTTTCGAAAAGTAGATACATTGATAAATGAATGAAGAAACGCCTTATCAATCTTTGCGATGCTTTCCTTGTAAAGTGATTCTATGTAAAGTAGCATCGTCTTATTATTTTTTTATTTTTTTCTACACACGTCCTGGAATATGCCATTGTTTCATGGATTCTTTATCCTTTGGACAACACCTTTGGTTCATCAGCGAATGGTCGCGGTTATCTAATGAGATATTCTCATGGGAGCTATCCTGAACATTGTTCTGGAGTGCGCAAACATTTTCAGTAGTGTCCTAGAACACCAAATGTCTTGGGAACAATATGTCCCGGAACATATCGTTTGCTATATGTCCTGGAACACTTACCTGTCCCCGAAAAAACCCATTCATCGATGTCCCGGAAAAAACAACTGTCTCCAAATATACCATTTGACTATAAGTCCTGGAATTCACAGATGTCGCGGAAACTACCGTTCGGTCGAAGTCCCCATAGCAACCATTAGTTCCTATTTTCATCATATCTCCGGAAATACGCATAATTTGGGGCTGATTCACCCTTCATTGTGTTTACAAGAGTATTTTCTATCAAATAGAAGTACTAAAACGTCTTTTGAAAAAATGTCCCTGAATATGCCTTCTGATATATATATATATATATATATATATGAGGAGAGGAGTATATATATATATATATATATATATATATATATATATATATACAGATACATACATATAGATATAGAAGTATTTACATTACAGAAAGTCTTGAAGAAGAAAATCTTGTTGGTGAGTCGATGAGAAAAGTGATAATGGATCGGAGAGCCTGAATTCAAGCGAAATTCACACAAGACCATAAATAACATAAGGCGAATCGCGAGAATATGTTAGCCTTGCGAGGGTTGCCAGAGCGATACGCAAAATCCTCTTCCTGAGATAGTTTGGCGGTTTTTCAGTGCCAAGGGTGGCTCTAAACACATGCGTCTGTCCTGGTTGTGGCTTGTATTATTAAAAAAAAAGGTCCCATGGACACCCCATGGTCTTTTCTGGCGGCAGTGAATTCTCAAATGGCACGAAGGGTCTTGTTTTCGGTGCGACGCTCACCCGAGGCGTGAAAAATGGCCGAAAATCTGATATTCCCGGATTAAAAACATTGAAATTCAAACCCCGTCCGAGGCTCTGTCCATGGCCCCGCTTTCCGTCCCCGCGAAAAGTCGTTAAGGGTCAGTTTCAACCCCCCCGGACTGCCGAGTCGTGCCCGTCCACCCTCTCACTATATATCGCGTCTGCGATCCGCTTCAATATTATTTTTAAGCTCGTCCGCTCGACCCCTCGACTTTCCGCTGCAGCGCCAGCGGAGAACAGAGCACAGTTCCCTCGTTGGACGTACGTGCGGGAGCCGCAATTTGACACAGACCTCGTCGCTTTTCCCCACGCCTAAATCGCCGTGTATACCACCGTTTGAATTTCGAATTCAATCGGCGAACATCGAGCTCGCCGATCTCGATTCGTAAATTAAGGGGATATAGAAATTGATGCCACCGCCATCGCCGCGACGCGATAAACGAGAGCGACAGAGACGGTAGCCATGATCGGGTCGTTGAAAAGCTCCGCCGAGCTTTGACAATCTATATTTTACGATTTTTCGAGAGGGGTCAGCTTTTTCACTCAATGGCTTGACAAGATGTTACCACGCTGTAAAGTTGGCCGGAGAACACATATCGTCTTCTTAGACCTTTGTCATCGTGACGAAAAATTGATTAATGGAGAACCGGAGGAATTGATGCCGAGTGCTCCTTGAAATTTGGTTACCCTATTTGACGGAATCGTTTTTTTTGTTGATTTGTTACAGAGCCACGATGTCTGCAGTGTTCGCAGTGCTCCCGTCGTTTGACCTCAGCCTGGGAGATGCTCCAACACGCGCAGAGTGTCCACGGCGCGAGACTCTACTCCTCGTCATCGGCGAACTCCTCGTCGGTAACACCAGCCCCGAGTCCACCGACCCCAACGCCCACGCACACGCAACAACAGCACCATCTGACCCCACCGAACCACCTAAACCTCAGTGGAAAGTCAACGGGAAGCTCGTCCGCGGCGAACTCTTCGGGCGGCGGTACGAATTCGAGCGGTAGCAGCGGAAGTCGTCAGCAACTTCAATCGGCGGCGGCCTCGTTGGTCGGCGATCCCCTTCACAGTTTCATCAGGCTTCCCCAGCATCTGGAGAGGAGCTTTCCGCCGATGTTCAGGCCCGAATTCCTGGCCCTGAACCCCCTCGCCGGTTACCGAGGTCTTCAGGATCTCCAAACGGCAACGAGAAACCTACAGAACCTCGGCGACCCCTTGCGAGGCATGGACGGCCTGAATCTGGGCGACTCCCTGGTCAGAAGTTCACTGGACACACTGAACAATGCCAGAAACCTTGCGAACCTCACGGAACTGTCGCACGGAAGGGGTTTACCCGGTCAGGGTCACGCACCACAATTGGAAACGAACCTGGATTTTTATTCGGCGCGCCTAAGGAGCCTCGCTAACCCGTCCTTAGGCGCGGCTCCACCGAATCCCCCAGCAAGCCAATCGGCGTTGGTGCCCAGTCAAGTTCAGCAACAGCAACACAGTCAGCATCCGGTACCGCCCCCGAGTCCCGCAGTCACAAATCCCGCGAACCTCACCCTCGGTGGTCATCAAAAGGAAAATTCGCCTCCCTGCTACACCCAGAGTCCAATCGGTCACCACAACAACAACAACTCGACGGACAGTGAAAAAGCGAGTCCTCCGACGGCCTCGACTCCCATAATCACCGATTCCGCGGAGACCGTTTACACGTGCGAGGTATGCGACAAGAAGTTCAGATTCCAATCGAATCTCATTGTGCATCGGCGAAGTCATCAGGAGAAGGAGCGTCAGTATCAGCAGGAAAACACTCAAGACGGTGGAGCTGCATCGAGATGCGAGGTTTGCGACGTCGAGGTCGGGAGTTTCACGGAATTGAGGAAACACATGAGGAAGGAGCACCAGGATTCGTTGAACGCTGCGGCGAGTCCTCAGGGCAGCGTGGAAACTGTTCCCGACGATGGTTCCAGTTGCGACGAGAATATGGATCTCGACGAGGCTGAGGAGAACGAGCTCGAGAAGAGAGGAGGAGGAGGCGGAGGTGGCGGCGGTGGTGGCGACGACGCTGAGGAAAACACCCCGGAAGATCTGAGCACAACTCAAGGCCAGAGCAGCGAAGAGAGCGGCGGTCGGGTCGATCAGAAACCCAGTCTCGTCGGTGATCTCATGGAGAAGTTCGGACTCAGCGATATTGCTCAGTATTCCGAGGCTTACAAACAGGCGTTGCGGGAAAATCACCGAGGCAGCTTCCTCAAGAACGAGTCCCTGTCGAATCTCACAAGCTCGCTGAATAATAACAAGGAGAAGGACAGCGCCTTGTCGCCGACCAACTTCAACTCCTCCACGGCACCGAACATATTTTCGGGCCAAGGATTCCCCAGGACATCGGGTCCCGATTTCGGCGGTCTCTGGCTACCGAGTCCTCATTACCTGGAGAACAACGAGTTCCGCAAGGTCTCAAAAGCCACGACCTCGAGTCTTACGCTTCAGGGCCTGCCCAGTCCTCTTCTCAAGAAAGAACGAAGCGGCCGAAACGACACGTGCGAATTTTGCGGTAAGGTCTTCAAGAACTGCTCGAATCTCACGGTTCACAGGCGATCGCACACAGGCGAAAAGCCGTACAAGTGCGAGCTTTGTGCGTACGCTTGCGCGCAGAGCTCCAAGCTAACGAGACACATGAAGACACACGGCAGACAGGGAAAGGACACGTACAAATGTCGCTTTTGCGAAATGCCATTTTCGGTTCCGAGCACATTGGAGAAACACATGAGGAAGTGTGTGGTCGTGCAACAGGGACCCAAACTGGGAATGCCGTATCCTGGCAGTCAAGACGAGGACTCCTCGCTCAGTACCAAGGACACTTGATCCTGGAACGGAAGCCTACCGCCCATCCCGCCACTGTGGCCACACAGGCCACCGTATCCGGTTTACTGAGAGGTACCGTTCTTATCGATATCAGACGAGAGGACCTTCAGAGCGCGGACAGGACTTCCAGAGTCTCCGAGCGAGACGAGACAGGAGCTATCAACGACCTAAGGCACGATTGTCGGAATGTTTCGTGGGTCATACGCGGATAAACTTGCAGGACCCCACGAAAAAGCTCCCTGAAACAAAGAGGTTCAAACCCGTGATGTAATGACGATAAGCGGGACCCGGAAACGGTCCTGAAAATCTCGTTTAGCGGCGAATCATCCGTGATAACGTATTCCCGCGATTGCGATAACTTTTTTTCTGTCTAGAATAAAAAAGCACACACACATACACACACACGCGCGCAGACAAGGCCAGAAAAATAATTAGCAAAGAGGAACGGAAGAAGGAGGCATTAATTAATTGAAACGAACGAATGGTTACCACTTGCGAGTCTCAGCCCAGCTATTCAAATAAATATTACTATAAATAATTATAAATAACTCAATTAAACGTATACATATGCATATAAATATGAATATAAAAGTATATATAAAAAATATATATATAAATATATATATATATATATAACTACACATATATATATATATAAATATAAAATATAAATACAGATATAAATATATGGATAGGTCGATACGAAATAGTGAACTTTATTATCGCATTGAAGATTATTTATTTAATAATATATATTGTATAACTTAATATATTATAACGGAGTCAATGCGAAACAAGTGTGTGCACGTAACGCGTATTCGTTTCTTGTTCTCTTTTTGTACATTACGCTCAACGATTATCCGAGATAAAAGGATTAAAACGAGTATCAAGCTATGCGTAAATTTTCTTTTCTTTTCCAATTTTTTTGTTTTTTCTTAAATGCGTACTTTCCATCTGAAGAGCTTCAGGGACTTGCGATGACACGAAGTCGAAAGCTCAGCTGTACATAGTAGATATCGAAGCTCGAACGTACCGCGATGGTATTGTATATCGAACCGCAATCTTGTCGGTCAAAGTTGAACGAGCCGAGAATAAAAATAATAATAAAAAGTAGTAACTCGAGGCACGTACTCGAGTTTTCCAAGCTCGGATAGCTCGGATTTTATGTAAAATGTAACATACCTATTATTACTATTATTATTATCACCATTATTATTATTATTATTGCCTATTATCATTATTATTATATATATTATTATTATTATCTTATTATATTGTCATCGAACATTATTATCATTATTACTATCATTATTGATTGTGTATTTGACTTTATTCGCTATTATTACCATTTATTATTATTCGATATCATTATTATATCGGTTATTGTCACTATTGAAAAAGGAGGGGGAAAAAAAACAAAACAAAACAAACAAACAAACTACGAAAATTTCGCGACGGTGGTTGGAGGGTTAAGCGCTTCCGCGACACGCACAACGTTTATCTTTATTTCTATATATTAAATTATTATTGAAGGAAGAAAAAATCGTTTTTTAATCTAAGTGGTTAAGAAGATGCCAAAGTTGTCTAGGTTTATCGTCCCTTATTATCGTCGATACTGGAGCCTGCTCGCGAATGGCCCACAATCGACCGGCCCTTCAACCTTAAGGTCAATCTTTTTTTGTACCGATGTATCGATGTTGAGCAATAATTATTCGAGTGATTCGATCGATTGACAAATTCGATGGAGATGATAAAGAATAATGATAATAATAAATGAAATCGGCGTGGCGAGCCTTCGCGTTCGTGCCCCGTATCGACAAAATTCAACATTATTGTCTATTATTACTTTTCTTAAGTTCGTTGAATTATATTTATTGTGTCGTGCGGCGAAAGAATCGAGAAAAATAACAAACAATCAAACACGGAATGATCTAAAAGACTCTGACCGATTTTTTCATAAACGATCGCGAGCGCTTTGCGTTTATGAAAAAATCGGTAACCCGAGCCGATCCGTCCGAACGTCGACACGAACATCGCGCGATCGGCTCTACTTTCTTGCCCAAGACTGAGGTACTTTTTATTATGTTAATTGTCACTATTATTATTATTATTATTATTTTCGTCGTTCTTACCGATCGCGCCGCGCGATTTTTATTATTATTTTTCATTCTTTCCTCGTTGTAAACGTTTTCGAAGAGAACTGTTCCTAAAAAAAAATCTAGGCAATAAGAATTGAATAACTCCAGTGTACGAATGCGATCGCGAGAGAGAAGACTTTTTTGCGAATGCTCTTAACGATCGAGTGAATGTGAATAATTTAAGGGCAATTTAAAAAGTAAAAAAGCAAAAAAAATAACACAACACTCATATCAAATAGTTTTTGGTGTTAGACGTGTACGGCTCTAGATACAAAATCTCGTTATCTAGTTGAAAGAGAGTGAATGCTCATGTGTGTTTGCCTGAGTGCGAAGAAAAAATTGAAATAAAATAAAATAAAATAAATAAAAAAGAAAAATCGGTATGAACGTTTCGTTAGATAATTGTGAAATACGTACATGCCAGGCCCTGTTTATACAACAAATAACAAATGTACATAATGACACTGTCCGTGGCAAAAGTCTCGATCCACGAGATTTCGATGATCGCGCGATCGCTCGATCACGATATCGATCTATTTCGATCAGGAACTCAACTAATATTTTGCTGCGGGCAAGTGTGTCGCTCGATGAGGAAATAAGCAAACTCAAAAACCAATGAAAAAAAAAAAGAAAAAAAAAACGTTCGTGGTGTGTTCTCGATACATTAATTCTTTTCATCAGCTTTGAATAAAATACAAAATTTGATGAACGGATTATAAAGCAGATTATTATATTGTACGTGAAGCACGAACGAATGCGCCGGCAGTTTTAGTGTGTAACTCGGAAAATAAACGTATGAAACGATATTCCATGAATGGTTAAATTTTGTTGCGTTTTTTTTTTTTTTATTTTTCATCTCTATCCAATACTCTGATTTTATTTTCTAGAGTAATATGGAAATAATCACACTACCTTCATTCATAGGACCAAAATATCCTTGATCCTCGAAAAAAAAAAAAAAAATGAAAACACCTTTCAACCTTCCGACACAAATAAAAAACCACGATATTCGCAGCGCTGGATCCGACGGAACGAGGCGCCGAGTCGCGCGTCTTCTTTTCTTACTCCGGAATTTAACGTCAGATGTAATTGATTTTTTTTCTCAACTTGAATGTGGACTTTTATTTTTTTTAATTGCCTTTCTAAATTTGCAATAATCGACCAACTATCGCTGTCGTTCCATCAGTCGGCTTCCAACGTTTTAACACAGGGTAACAATTACAAAAAAAAATGATTGAATGGATTAAAAAAAAAAAACATTCCCAAAAAATGCAGTAGAGTCTACGAGAGGGCTAACTAGTCGTAAAAAAAAAGGTATTTCGTGTATAATAATGGAGCGAACGTAACTTAGAAAATGAGTGCGAGAAAGTGAGTGAAAGTGAAGAAATAAATAAATAAAAATCGAACTAAGATATCGTAGAGGGGGAAAATCGGACATTAGCGAAAGTTTTTCTGATTCCAGGGTAATTAATCCGAAGCTCGGTTTCTAGGAGACATTTTAAAAGTCTAGCCTAGGTTAAAAGAGAAGAAGAAGAAGAAGGAAAAAAAAAAAAGAACACGTGACGCAAGACAAACCTCTGGTTAACGAATAAAAACGAAATGCACACACACGTGCGACACACAACGGACACAATTTTAGCCGAGAATCGACATTGAGGCAATACGATGAACATACACGGGCCGCGGAGCTTCGACAAAATAACAAATACTTGGCCGAGCTTTTTCTCGGTGAGCCCTTAATTATAATAATAGCAGATACGGTGTATGTCTTGTGCGATTCAAATAAACGAAATTGTTTTTAAAATAAAACAACTCACGTCTCGTGTTCCGTTATTCATGTGCTTTCCTCAAAATTTCCATTTTCCTACCTTAAGAATTTTCTGTATTTACCAACATCAGAAAACGACAAACCGATTTAATTACCTAAAATACATGAGATCATACCCACAACAATTAAAGCAATTTTTTTTCGAATAACATTCCAATTTTTTTTTAATTCACATGATTTAGATAAAATATTCATAGGAAAGTTAAAAAAAGTTCTAATATTCTGTTGAAATGAACGTGTGATTATTTAAGGCTGATAAATAAAATAATCGATTTTTATTCGTGTCCCGTTGCTCATCGGGACAATAATTAATTTTACAGGCTCAAATTTACATGATTTCAAAAAATTCCTTTTTCTTGAGTTCAATTTTGCAATTTACTAATAATACATTATTAAGTCAAAAACTAAATTGTCAAAAAAAAATCAAGTTAATTAATGCCTTTTTTTTCATTCCCCAATGTATAAAAAAAAATTTATAGAAAATCAATATACAATTTATATATGAAGCCAATAATAAATTTGCATTTATATGCAATTTATAAATCTCATATCCAATCCAACTCTGTGCTCAAAATTATATGTATCCTTTTCTATACTCAATATATAATTTTTTTTTACTAGGTTCATAATAATTATGTCACAGCAGATCACGAACAACACCTGCGTACAATTTAGCACGGATGTGCGACGGGTTGCGGTGCGTGAGGCGCATGGTCTCGGGGCAGTATAAACTGGGCCCAGCCCCTTTAGCCCATTGGACACCCCTAGCATGAATCAGGGCCGCAGCGACAACGGCCCTTGCATCGAGTGCGTAGCCCGAGGTGATCGCATTCTCCGTGGTGTACTACGACCGTTCGAGAGCCCAGCGAAGCCCTTTAATTAAAATGCGACATCCCTCTCCGAGAGCTTCTCGATGTGAGTTAAAAAAAAAAAAGTAGATAAAAAAGAAAAAGGAACAAGGAACAGGAATCGCAGCTGAAAAGAAAAAAATATATCATAATGAAAGAATATCATTAGCTTGTGAAAATTAAATGAGAAGCACAGAAGGCATTTGCTTCGATGTCACGTTTTTTTTTTTTTTTTTTGCTATCTGGAAATGAAATCTCTGCTATATTTATAATTGAAATACACAAGCTGAATGTGTAACTTTTAATAGAATTCCTATAACAAGGAATTCACGTGTATGTAAATACGTATAAATCTATATATATATAGATATAGTTATATATTTGCTTATACATCACGTTGATTAATTTATTATTTTGCACTCGCTTAATTATCGCAGTATCTATTAAGCAATCTCGAGAGATCCCCTTATGCTTCATAATCCGTATGAGGAGTGTGGGTGGACAAACCATTCCTCCCACTCCTCTTCTCCCAAATCTCCATTCCACCAGTAGTATAATAACAATAATAATAATAATAATAATAATAATCTTCGCTGACGACGAGTGAGGAAGCGAGCAAACCGCATGTACCAAGCCAACAAGACCTTGTAGGATATACCCAGAAGCCCGAATTCACCGGCAAATCCAAAGTTAGGACAATGCCGTTAATTTTTGGCCTCCGCCATTGTTTCGACGGCACATTCATCCGTCAAGTGCTCCCGGACTAATGCTTAGGTTGGCATATGCCCTCGTACCCGTAAAATAGCAAATTAATCGAAAGCATCTCTCTCATATATATATATATATGTGGATACGTATATATGACATTTTGCAGAGTCAATCGGATTTGACAGCTCTTTTTGTTATTTCTCTTCCGATATGTAAATTCCTTATTTAAAAAAAGAACAGCACTTTTTTCTGCTGCGAATCCTTTAAAAAATATCGTGTGAGTATCGAATTTGTATTATCGTATCAGCTTTCGATAAAAAATTTTCGAAAATTTCGTCCACCTGACAACTTTGTATTGTCTTTAGGGTCCGGTTACTGAAAAACACCATTTTTCTCCCTCTGAAAAATTCCCGCGTGAACATTTGATTTCCTCCTCCGAAAATATGGCCAAGATTTCAAGGGCCAATCGTTCGACTTGACAAAATTAATTCCCCCGTTGAAATCCGTGAGAATGCGGAAAAATTTGGGTGAATTGACGGAAAATTTCGTCCTACGAAAATATGGCCAAGATTTCAAGGGCCAATCGTTCGACTTGACAAAATTAATTCCCCCGTTGAAATCCGTGAGAATGCGGAAAAATTTGGGTGAATTGACGGAAAATTTCCTCCTACGAAAATTTGGCCACGATTTCAAGGGCCAATCGTTCGACTTGACAAAATTAATTCCCCCGTTGAAATCCGTGAGAATGCGAAAAAATTTGGGTGAATTGACGGAAAATTTCCTCCTACGAAAATTTGGCCACGATTTCAAGGGCCAATCGTTCGACTTGACAAAATCAATTCCCCCATTGAAATCCGTGAGAATGCGGAAAAATGTGGGTGAATTGACGGAAAATTTCGAAAATTTTGCCAAAATTTCAAGGGCCAATCGTTCGACTTGACAAAATTAATTCCCCCGTTGAAATCCGTGAGGATGCGGAAAAATTTGGGTGAATTGACGGAAAATGTTTCGTAGACTTGCGGATCTGAAAATAATTGGAAAAATCGGCGGTAGCCGGAACTTTTCTTGTCTAGGATTTTTCACCATTGTTGGCGCGGAGTTTGTAAAGTGAAAAAGTTCCCCGGGCGAATAGCCATCGGGTAAAATATTTCTTCGTCGACAAACGCAAACTGCACTGCGAGCCTATTGTCTAGGAACGGAGCGTTTGAATGCGTGTTAACTATGGTGACGTCACGACAATGGCGGACACTAATCTGCATGTCAGAAACAGAGGTGGCTGGCAGGAAGCAACCTTTCCATCGTCACCACTACCACCGGTCCTGTCGTGTGGCGCGGCGCGGGTGAGCGCTCGCGAGCCATGGCCCTGATCTGTCGGTTTTCGGGACAAAATACGTCAAACAACCCCCGCGCGGTCTCCTCGTCGCGCGAACCCTGCTCAGACCGGCGGAGTAGCTCCAACCCTCTGCTCCTGCGTTCCCTTCCCTCCACTCGCTCTCCTCGGAGTGCTATACTCTCAGCCAGGCTCTCTCTCTCTCTCTCTCTCTGTGTGTCTCTCTCTCTCTCTCTCTCTGTCTCTCTGCGAGCATACATTCGCTTGATAAGCTGTCAGCGCTTTTACCTTCTATCAAAGAGTAAACCGTACATTACTCGTGGGCTTATGAATTTAATATTCGCGGCTTTTTTTTAGAGATTTCTCTTTTTTTTTTAGATATAAGAAAGTTATTTTACCGAAAAATGGACTTTCGAGTTGTACAGAAATTTTGAAAAAAGAGGAGAATATTATTGGTATTGAAAAATTAATTGGAGAAACAAATTCGTTTTTTTTTTTGTAATTTTATTTATAATTCAGTAATAATTTGTGGAGTTTTTCAAGATTTATCGATTTATGTAAATTGATTGATTGATAAGAAATAATAAGTGTAGAATAAAGTGAAACAAAAATGTATATTTTGTGAATTAAATGTTGTTTATTTAATATGGATATTTTTGGTTTAAGGTGTAACGAATTACTGACGAATTCTGAATGAGTTAATGATTTTTCTTTAGAGTCAAAGAAATTCGCGAGTTTGTAATGCGTCGCTCGACGATATTTTGCAATTCCCTTTGCTCTCATTTTTTATTTTTTTTTTCCACCCTCCTATCACTATTTCTCCTCTGTTGAACGACACTCTTGCTTTCTTCGGCCTCGTACCTTTCGCGAAAGTGAGCCACGCACGCGGCGAATAATATTCACGACCGGTAACTTCTACGCTTGCGAGATTGGAAATCGATATCGTAATTCATTGTCTCGCCCTTGCCCGTTTTACGGAGAAGCAGATATTTTTTTTTTCATTCATACATAAAACAGTGAAATATATAGTAGAAACTCTGTTACATTATTTATTCATCGCAAAAAAAAAACGAGCCTATACTTTTGATAACCTTCGATTTTGGATAATTGTGACAAAAATCTGGTATCGACGACTTTAATTACAATAGCAAATATTGGTCCCAAAAAAGCTCAACTGTATTTCGCAAATTATCATAATTCATTTTATTTGATGGATATATTTAATATCACAATTAGTGAATAGTTAAAAATAATATTATTTTTCCATTGATAAAAATAATATTATTTTCCCATTGATAAAAAAAAAAAAAACGAGCCTATACTTTTGATAACCTTCGATTTTGGATAATTGTGACAAAAATCTGGTATCGACGACTTTAATTACAATAGCAAATATTGGTCCCAAAAAAGCTCAACGATATTTCGCAAATTACCATAATTCATTTTATTTGATGGATATATTTAATATCACAATTAGTGAATAATTAAAAATAATATTATTTTTCCATTGATAAAAAAAATTTCAACTGCTTTCCATAAACGAGTAAGGATGTTTTATCATCCCCCGCATATTTAATTGATGATAATTATCGACTCCAACCTTTTGAGCGTTCAGATTCGATTTCTATTCGTGTATGCAGGAATTTTTGCCCCTGCAACATGACGACCCGGCAAACGGGGACGTAATACCTAGTTACCTGTGTCTAGGGGGTACAGTCCCACCAAAAATCTCTCCCGGACCTTTCTTACCTGCACTCTACCTTACCTGTCGACTTCGCTTTGTCCCCGCGCGCCCGTCATACCTGCGAGAGCTGACTAGCAATTTTGAAGCCACTTACCCAGCGAAACAGCACCGTCAAAATGATTTTTATCGATCGTTCTCGCCTCGTAAATTTTTCCGCCGCGATTAAAATAAAGTCTCGCCAACTCGTAACTTCGGAGGACGCCGGAAACGTATAGTTTAGTCTGAGGTACCTCCAAGTTTGTTAGATCGTTAGAATTAGTCGGCTGTTAAGCCAGATAAGCAGGCGACATGCTCGAAAACAATTGCCATTGGGATTAGAAAGGTTAATGTGTATCTTCTCCGGGCTGTTAGGTTACAAGACATTTAGGCAACACTTAAGCAACCCACTCGATACTTGCTTTCTGCGATAACGCAGAATCTATATTAATAAAAATAACACAATTGAAAAAAAAACATTAATTCACTACTTTCATTTTATAGCAATCAATAATTAAATGTAATAATTACCTATCAACATTTTTTTTAAAATCATTTATCAATATTAAATAATTACAGTATAGACCGTCACATTTTTTACAAGTTTAATATATCGATCAACAAATGCAATATTGATATATTAAAATAAATGTATTTTTCGAAAATCGGTATCGTAGAATTTTCAAACGTAAAATCAAATTAACAATAAAAATTAATTACTACCGAAGAGATTCATTAATCTCAAATCGCTTTGTAATATTAAAAATTGTATTAATTTATTAAAATGTTGTAGTATTGTTATTATTATTTTTTATTATATTTATAAAATCACAGGCGGATGCGGGCGACGTGAGTAATGCCGGATGGTATTACTGGAGCCGGAGGTAAGCGATACTTTGGTAGGGCCGATCAGAAGACAGCCACCCCCGAAGGGTCAGTATTATTCGTCCGGTAGAAGGGTGATCCTGACCAATCCTACGCCTCGACTATACCCCCTTTCTGCTGACCAATCGAGAAGCACGCTGCGTCGTGGTCTAGGGGCACGATGTTCACCCACGAGGACCAGCTCACCCACACATACTCAGAGATGAGCGACCCTTGAAACACCTACGCAGTCCAGGAGACACCCCCACAACTGAATATCATTCCAATTCCTTCACCTATACATTAAATTGGCATTGTGTCATTAAAAATGTGTTGTGTTTTGTTCATTAATCCTAAACCCTATTGTTTACACATTATTTTAATCAACAAAAATTAATTAACATTTCGGAAAGTCATTATTGATATTAAATTAATTCTTAAGGGGCCAAAAAATGTCGATGCATTAATAAAACGATGAATTTTGAAAAATCGCCAATTCTTATCCGAATATCTGCCGACAAAAAATTGCAGTGATGGAAAAAATGGTGAACCGACACTCATTTCCCCCAAAAGCTTTTGCGAAAAAAAAAAAAAGAAAAAAGTGATATGCAGCCGGTTAGTTGGACATTGAAAAGGATCGATATTAAGAGAGCCTCTCTCCCGCTTTCTCTCTCCTTCCCGCTCCTTCCACTAGAGTCAAAGCACAGGCGAAATTCTCTCTACCTTTGGCAAAGTCGAGTGAGCAAGCCCGTCGTGAGTGCGTGCGGGGTGCGTGAAGAGCTCCGCCAGTTGCGCTCCCGGCTCGTTCGCCTGGCCAGATAATAACGGCGAAGTTCGGTGTCCGTGAAGCCGAGTGGATACCGAGGGAGAGAGAGAGTGGTAGAAATAGTGCGAGAGGGAGAGAGAGAGGGAGGAAATGGGAGGGTTGGCAGTGGAGAAGGTGGTTTGGGAAGCGCGCGGCCGGATGGAGAAAGGCAACTCGGTCCCGCGCCGTCGAGAGGGTGGATGGGGGGTGGGTGGAGTGGGGCGGGGGGTGGAGGGTGTAGAGAGAGAGAGAGAGAGAGAGTTGGTCGGGCAGCAGCGTCGAGCGCGCGGATGCCGCGTCCGGGGTTGGGTTATACATTTGAGTACATAAATGTATGTAACTTTGAGGCGGTGTTAGAGTGGGCGTCGGCCATCTTGTCCGGTGGGTATTGACCGAGGCGACCGCCACACCGAGAGAGAGAAAGGGAGACATGCCATGGCGCAGGCAAACCACCACCCGAGAGAGTCATCCACCCTCCCCCTCTCTGTTACTCTACCTTTGCTCTTCTCTCTCCCTCTCCCTCTCTCTTTCTCTATCTTCGCCTCTCCCACCCCCGCCGCGCTAATTGCTCTTATTAGTTAAATCCCTAACGCCGTGGCTACTACGGATTACGACAACAAAACTGCGAACCTTATGCGCAAAAATTCGCTGTGGCTCAAAGTTTCGCCGGAGTTTGTGCTAGACCAGCGAGAGACTGTGGACCAGGTCTGTGAGGGTGGGAGGGAGGGAGAGAGGAGCGTTTTTAATAGTTGGGCTAACTATTGAAAAAATGTTCCGCGAGGTTAAAGTTATTTTTTTATTTTTTTATTTCAGTAGTATCAAATGATTAGCTGTAATTACGTTTTATGATTGTCAGATCTTCCGCGATTACAGCCGGTAGCTCAAAATACCAGTGCGATTAATTATCTGAGTACTTGCGGTGGTGTGAACAGAAATTATGCGTCTCTGAGTGCGAATAAAGGGTCCGGACTCACCTCAACTTTGTAATTACAGTAGAAAAGTTGATAATTACTGTGTTATGTACAGGATTTAAAAAGCACTATTTGGATATTACAGTACACGTGCGGAAAGTTTTTTTTCGCATAAACTGGTGTACTAATTTTAATATACAAAAGGGAATCAACATAAATAAATGCAACAGTTGATTCCAATAATTCACTCAGACCGCTCTAATTTATTTTTAAAATACAATAACCCTCACAATTGTATATGCAATTTATGTCCACGCATAGAACATTGCGAGCTTTTCAAATTGCACCATGAATAATTGAATTGTCATGAACTGGTACGAAAAATTCTTAGGAACTTCATCCAAGTTGCAACGCAATGAAGATGAACCATTTCTGCATCCAGCTCATAATCCACGTCCAATTTATTCCAGCTGCAGTATTTCCCTCCAGTCGGCAAATGCCCATTCTCATATGTGACACCCATGTAAATTCTGTGCCGTGTGGCCCACAATAGAGCCATCTCCTCGTCCGGATGCTAAACAATATAATTTGTAAACCCGGGATATTAAGCTCCCCAGCATCTGTTGTAATCTGCTGCAAGTGAAAGCTTCATTAGGTTACAAGTCTTACCCTTCACCTGGAATTTACCATAGTTTTCCTCGAAATGGTGGATAGCGATGGGACTAAACTGTACAGAGACGTGCATTTTAATCGCGACGAAACAATGAAGAATAATGGGCTTCGCGAGTATCATTTTGTTACAGCCAATCTTCCCGCTGGAGTTACTCCGAGGCCTCGGGATATTTTATAAAAGCTAAGTGTGTCTATATATGTAGGCACACATGCACATGAATTTCTCCGGCTCTGCTGGAAAGCTCCTGACATTGTAGTTCCAGTGTAGGTTGTAGCCTGTGATGCTTCGCCACGCGTTCACGTTGGTACTAAACAATCTAATTCGTGCCCAGCATTTCGCACCTCGGAAGAGAAGAGGAGAAGGGGGAGGGGGAGAAAGTGGGCGAACATTTCGCGCGACCTCCTGTAAAACGTGTGTTATCTCGCGTGGAATCCTGTTTTCCTACCCTCCCCTTCCATTTTCGCCCACACCACTCACTCACCGAACTGAAACCCCATATCCATGGGGGAGACCGGGGCCACCTGGATCACGTTTGCTTTCCCATTTTCTAATTAATTTTTTTCGCACTTTCCCACTCGTATTGTATCTTCGATCACTCGGGTCGTGTGTAATTTTTATCAATTGATATGGATCCGCTTATCCGTGTCAATGAATGATTCAAGAGTCGGAAAGGAATTTTCAAAAATCCAAAATGGGAGCTTGCACGTTGCTTTCACATTTCTTTGGCCAGAGCAGCCTCCACGATGAAGTACTTTTCCGAATGCTGGCATGTTCATAGAGAAAACTTTGCAGATCGCTGGCCAAAAAGTAAAGAAACTCGTGGACAATGTTCCACATTGCTGCTTTATTTTCCATGTCTCATTATATTGTGGACATGATCATTGTCGAACATGTTACGACATTTGCGCACGTGATTTCTGTGCGTCTCGACGTTCCGGATGTTAGACATTTTTTTGAAAAACATTTTACGACAAACCTCCGGGAAAAATGATAATGCGGAGAGGAAAAATGTTGCAAACAGCCCCGGTTTCCCTGACATGGGTAAGACCACGATGAAGTACTTTTCCGAATGCTGGCATGTTCATAGAGAAAACTTTGCAGATCGCTGGCCAAAAAGTAAAGAAACTCGTGTGCAATGTTCCACATTGCTGCTTTATTTTCCATGTCTCATTGTATTGTGGCCATGATCATTGTCGAACATGTTACGACATTTGCGCACGTGATTTCTGTGCGTCTCGACTTTTTGAAAAACATTTTACGACAAGACTCCGGGAAAAATGAAAATGCGGGGAGGAAAAATGTTGCAAACAGCCCCGGTTTTCCTGACATGGGTAAGACCACCCTTTTTCCTCCTCCTCCTCCTCCCTTTCGTTCGCCCCGACAGTGTACCAACATGTGTAGTCACACGAAAACACACACACGTGAAAATGCAGAGGGGAAGAAGGGGTGAGAAGACGCCAGAACTACTAGCTTTCCCGTTTGCATCCTAACAACAAAATTCTTGCCAGGTTCCGGGCGTAAAAATTCCAAACGGTCCAGTATGACGGACGAAGCTCAGGCAATATTATCCCTCTCGCTCCCTCTCCTCCCTCCCCGACCTTCCCTCATTCTCTTTCCTTTCTGTGGGTAACGGTGGTGTTCTGCTACTGCCAGTGGAAACGCCGTCGGGGCGACTCTAATTCACGCCCGGCATTTCCACAACTCTGTGTATTTTAAGGCTAGCCGAGGCTCTAAAATTCCTCCCTTCTCCTGCGGAGTCCACCCTCACGCAAGTATCTCGCTTCCCTTTAACTTACTCGACTGGTTCTTCGCTCTCTAATGCGGGCCTCTCGTTCCCTCCCTGTCCTTCCCTCAACTTTCAACCCCTTTACGTCCTCTCAGTCTAACTCCCTCGAAGCCTCAACGTTCTGTTCGTCTCGCCCTCTGTCACAGTGGAAGGGAAGCTATACTATCTCACTCACGAGCTACATATATATGTACATAATCTATACATGTATATATGTATGCTCAAATATACACATCCTCATATATACCGTATATCTACATCTATACATACAGTGAAATATCATTCCTCTCACTCATGAGCTTTTGGTACTTCCTGCCACGAAAATCTCCCTCTCTCTCTCCCTCTCTCGGGCATCCTCCTCTCTTCATGTCTGTCCCTCGAACTCGCGAGTAACCGAGGTACTCGGGGTGGTCGGTGGGTATAGTGGCTGTAGATATAAAGGTTGTTCAGCTACGAGCGTAGCTGTGTCGGGGTGGGAGGGAGGGGGAAGGGGGTGAAGGGGGCATGGTACGGGTGGTCAGGACGGTGGGTTAGGTACCGGGAGATGAAGCGAGAAGGGAGAAGGTTGAATTTCGTTGGGGAAGCGAAGGACAGAGGGTGTATAACGACGCCAACATTCTCTCGCTCTCTGTTTGCCTCCCTCTCTTGCTCACTCGGTCCCAACGCAAGGGGGTAGTCCGTGTAGCGGTGCGAGGGTTCCTTCGACCCTTAAGGGGTTGTGGCTAGCGCCTCCTCCCCCGTGTCTCCGCTACCCCTCCTCCTCCTCCACCTCCTCCGCCTCACCTCGCAACCAGAAGCAGCAGCAGCAGCAGCAGCAGCAACGAGCGACGGACCAACCGGCCACCCCTCTAACCCCTTCGTCCACCCTCAACGCGAACAGACCCCTGCCAGCAAAACTACCCTCTCTAGCCGGCGGCCATTTTACTCACTCTACCCTATCCCCGTCTCTCTCTCTCACCTTTTACCTTCCTTTGCCGTTGACGCTGCTTCTCTGGACCCGCCAAATTGTAATCCGAGGCCGGGAATTCCGTGGCGAAGGTGGAGAGTCCAGCTTCAAAGCTCCCTTTCCGGACGCTATATGTATATCGCGCTACTGTGTAATCTATTTAATGGTATATGTGTGTGGATTTGTTCGTGGAGGAAGGGATTCAGTTTCACGGTATTATTGCACGCCAGAAGGTAAAATGGGCATTCATTGTTGGTCCCTCTTCATCCTTCGCGTTATTGTTGTTGTTTTCTTTTTTTTTTTCAAATGAGCTATATTGTAATAAGGGCAGTTGGGAATGTTATATTTCTATTCGTAACTTTGCGTCGTCACGTCATCCCGAAATATCCGTCGCTGGTTTTATTCGTCTCATTTATTTTATTATTACCATTCGTTACTTTATTAATCCGGTACATCAGAGCATTATTTTGTCGCTTTACGTAATTGTCAATAATTTCTACATTGTTCACGAATAATTGTGGGATTTCGAAAATGACGGTAAATTTTCGTTTGTCGTTTTGCATTATTGCAAATAATTTCTACATTGTTCGTGAACAATTGTGGAATTTCGAAAATGACGGTAAATTTTCGTTTTGCATTATTGCAAATAATTTCTACATTGTTCGTGAACAATTGTGGAATTTCGAAATTGACGGGAAATTTTCGTTTGTCGTTTTGCAAATAATTTCTACATTGTTCGCGAACAATTGTGAAATTTCGAAATCGGCGGTAAATTTTCGTTTGTCGTGCAGTAATCTGCTTTCAATATTCAACTAAGTTGGTGAAGTTAACCGAAAGTTTTATAATAACACCTACGCGTACTTACCTCATGACGGTTAGGTTGTTAGGTCGGAAGGGTATAATCCATTCAAGTTAATGGGTGCAAGGAACGTGAAGGGAAAACAAAAAAGAAATGTTGCGGTGGATAAGACCGTTGGGCTGGGGGGGGGTGGGGGTGCGGGTAAGTTACGTGAAGGCACGGGAGCCGTAAGACGACGAGGGTGTAAAAGACGCGCAAGGCGCTCTCGAATTCTCATTTATTTTCGCACCGCGTCGCCGCTGTCGATCTTTTTTTTTCTCTTCTTCTTCTTCTCCTTCTTCTTCTTCTTCTTTGTTTTTCAAGTCAACTTTTTTCCTTGTGTTTTCTTTTCTTTCATACACGTGTACATGCTGAATTTATTCGACCTAGTGGCAACAGGTTTTTCGAAAAACTTGACACGCTCAACGCCGATCGAAAGCGTCTTGGAGGTGGGCGAACGTGTCGTCGTCGCGGCACGTACGCTGCCATACATCTCGGCTGGAATTCCTAAATTTCTTCAAGCTTCTCTTTCATCAAACTGGCTTTATTCCGAATTTCTGAAACAGCAACGAAAATTTTGTGTTATTCATTTGGAATAGTACGTTTATTCCGATGATTACTGAAATTTCCTCTTCGACTTCTTTTCGGAAAATACATTTTTTTTTTGTTCTTTATTTATTTATTTATTTATTTTTTGATGAACAGAATGAGCACTCGAATATTTGGATTTGGATACGTATACTCAGCACAAAATATGTCAGAATTCCACGATTGCATCGGGTACCAAAAATTCTGATCGGTTCCCATGGCGAATCAGAGAAAACCCATAAGCTTTTGTCGTGGCAAATCGATGCTGTAAAAAATGACGAAAAATCTGGCTGTATATGTCTTCAAGTTTGTCTTCCTCGACATTGAGTTCAGCTTGAATTTACAGTCTCAAGGTTCAAATCTCACTTCAAACTCCACGTGGGGGAAAAAATCCCGCGTGAATCCGAGATCAATGAATTTTTCTAAAGATATCCACTCGAGTAACTCAAAGTCATAATTAAAAAAATAAATAAAAATAAAAATAGCGAGAGTATTATTAATTTGAAATATTATTTATACTCCCGGAAGAATTAGAATGTAGATCGTATCTGGGGTATCATGGGGTTGCATATAATTTTGTTGTTGCAGCTACATTAGCGGTGAGCGAGCATTTATCATTTCGGAGGCCTCGCGCCTTGTGTGTTGACAGACTACGACCCGTTTCCGGGGCGAAGTTCAACACACCACGAGCATGAAAAGAGAGGGAGAGTAATAAAACCGGATAGTGGAAAACTGGATCGGTCAGTCGACGACGGGAGCACCCGTCGCTCTAGTTTACCTTCACTATGTACCAACGTATCGTGTATTATACGATACTACTGTGTCTGACCACAATCGCTCGTGTAGACAAATTTGCGGCAGTGGTAATCAATCCTCGGCTCGGATCGGAACTCAGCTCTTCGTCCAAAAATGTTATCCGCGTTCGTACAAATAACAAAAAAATTCACGGGTCATAAATTCGGTTGACAATTTCACCAAAATCAATTTCCTAAAAATAAAAAAATTTCTTCCTTTGAAATTTAAAAAAAAAAATAAATAAAAAAATGTCTTCCTTTGAAATTTTTTTATTTTCACCATATTCCTTAACATTTTTTACTACATACATTTACTTTTATAGACAATCCAATATTCATGAATTTATTAATAACTCCAATGCAAGGTAACGAAATGTGTGCACATATTTAATTAAAAAACCGTATTTCCTGTGAACAAAAATATTGTTAATAGCGTAATAGGGGAAAGTGCAACGTAAAAAAATATACGCGGCTGGTTGGATCCCGAGAAAAATTGCTGGAGCCCTTGCATCCGCGAAAGTCAGTGTATACCGTGCGAGAATTGCGGAGGAAAGGTTTGAACGCGGTGCGGTACACACATATCGATATCGGCCATGCATGACAGGACGCCTCGCCGGTCACGCCGTGAAAAACGAGAAAAACACGTGTACGTATACACACACACATGTATGTACATAAACATACATATCCACAAGCATCCCCAGAGCAGAAGCTCTCGGGTCTGGGTTTACCGCTTGCTACCGACGACGACCCGCGCGTATATACCCACCCAGACTCCAAAGTACGAAGAGCTTCGAACTCGCACGCGTTTCTTTTTTTTTTCTCTCCCTCTCTCTACTTTCTTCCTCGTTTTCTCTCTTCCTAGCGTCGCTGGTCCTTACCAACAATGGACGCTTCGCGAAACGAGAATGTGCTCCAAGAATCTGGCAGCTTGTGTCGGAAAAGTGGAAACACATCCCCTTCCATTTCGCCTTCGGCGTCACTGTCGCGTCGGGAGTAAATTCGGAAATTGAGTCGCGTTCCTATAAAATATCGAATTGCGATAAACGCAAGCGATGTTGCGTTTCAGGGCAACCGAGTGTACGTTTAATTCTTGAAGAACGTGAAAAAGTGAAAGAGGCGCATAAATAGGCGTGCGGGGGTGAGATAAGAAGCGGTTGGGGGGTTGTTCTGATATATCGAGATCGGGAGAAGAGCTCGGAATCACAATCCCGAGGTCGAGGTTCGCGAGTGTCAAGTTTATGAATACTCGAATTTATTACACCGAAGCTTTGTGCTATCGCGGAACGTTCCGGTGAGAAGACTGTGTGCAAAGGAGAACAGAATAAATTTCAACAAGTCCGGACTTTGCGGAGCTTACCGAAGAGTCGGAGACGCTGTTCGTCAAGAGTGAAAAAATTGTTGAATGCGGTGCGGGCAATTAATTAAATATTTGATAATCAATCAATTAGCGCGTCCGATCAATTTTTTTTTTTTTCATATACTCAATATTTGTCTCATATTTTCACGATATATAAAAAGCATATATTTTTCTATGCTTGGATCATGTAATCAATCGGAAGTCTTGACTATCGATTCCATCGATTAATTGAATGCACCTAAAGTACATTTTTGCAAAAAAAAATCTACCTCGAAGCTGTCACATATTGTACCCCGGGACTTTGCCAATAATTTATTTTTTTGCACTTAAGTGCTGTACTCGCAATTGAGTAAATACAATAATTTATGCATCGATTCTTGTTTCCGGGACACGCAAAGAATGCTAGAAGAATATAGTTCAAGGGCCGGGACTGAGTCTAAAATTTTAAAAAAAATCTACCTCGGAGCTGTCACATATTGTACACCGGGACTTTGCCAATAATTTATTTTTTTGCACTTAAGTGCTGTACTCGCAATTGAGTGAATACAATAATTTATGCATCGATTCTTGTTTCCGGGACACGCAAAGAATGCTAGAAGAATATAGTTCAAGGGCCGGGACTGAGTCTAAAATTTAAAAAAAAAAGTTTTAAAAAAATCTACCTCAGAGCTGTCACATATTGTACTCCGGGACTTTGGCAATAATTTATTTTTTTGCACTTCAGTGCTGTACTGGCAATTCAGTGAATACAATAATTTATACATCGATTCTTGTTTCCGGGACACGCAAAGAATGCAAGAAGAATATAGTTCAAGGACCGGGACTGAGTCTAAAATTTTTTTTTAAATCTACCTCGGAGCTGTCACATATTGTACCCCGGGACTTTGCCAATAATTTATTTTTTTGCACTTCAGTGCTGTACTCGCAATTGAGTGAATACAATAATTTATGCATCGATTCTTGTTTCCGGGACACGCAAAGAATGCTAGAAGAATATAGTTCAAGGGCCGGGAGTGAGTCTCGGGATTGTCACGACGCATTTTCAAATTCTTCTCGTCTCCGTTTAACGAGTCTCTCGATTTTTATTTTCCGCCACCCCTTCCACTGGGCGCGGAACTGCAAAAATTTGCGAAAATCCGGGTATTCGAGAACACAGAGTGCGTGTTCGCTATCGATTCGAGTTCCCGTGGGCGTTGCTACGAGATGGACCCTTGTACAGAGCGAGAGCGCGATAGAGACTCGAGTGTCGCCAAGCTACCCTCCCCCGCTCTTCTACTCGCTGTACCGGCACAGCCAGTCCACCACCCACCCAGCCACCCACCCACCCGCCAACCCATCTCTACCTCTTCCTCTTGAACCAACTCCTTCTCCTCTTCGTGCTACAGCCTCTCACCCTCCGCCCAGTCCTCCCAGTCATACCTGCACCGGTTCCACCTACAGCTTCACCGTCTCCCTCTCTCGCTCTCTTATCCCTTTTACTCCCTTTCTTCCCCGGGGGCCCGTTATTACTTCTACAAATATACAAGATATCATATATTTCCTCTCCAAGATCGAAGTCTGGATGGGAACTTCTTCTTTTTTTTTTTTCTCTCTCTCGTCTCTTTCTCTCGTAAACTTGACGAAATCGCTGGCTAATACCACTTCAAAGTGTGGAGAACCATCCCTGACTTTGTCCGCCACCGGTCCCTCTTTTGTTGTGTGTGTTTTTTTTTTCTTTTCTTTCTTTTTTTTTACTCGCTGTGTATTCGACACTCTTCGTCTCTAGACCCGAATAACCGCCTATCGAACCTTCGAACCTTTGTCTTTGCAGACGAATATAGTGTTACACACGTGTCTGCCCTCGGGAAGACGAAATATGTCGTCGGGACTGCCGAGAGACTCTCGAATAACGCGTAATCATGGATTTATGGAAATGGGAGACGTGCCTCGAAAATTTTGTAGCAAAGTTTATTCGAACCCTGTTATGACTATAAGACTTCGCGAAGGGCTTTTATTTATTTGGTGTCGGTTAAAAGATTCCGTGATAAATCATTGACGGTAACAAGGATATAAATGATTGCAGCGAGGTCTTAATATTTTCAAATAAAAAATTATGTTACATTTTTTTTTACTGTTTCTTAATTTTTTTAATTCGAGACGATTTTACCAATAATTTATTGGGAATAACGAATTAATATATCGACGGTAATGCAAAAAAAATTAAAACACTTGTTGTGAAAGATTAAACAGGTTGGGAAGGGTCCGAAGGTCCAGCATCCGAAAGGGCAAAGAGATTAATCTGTCGTTGGACAAGTGGTCCGAGATCGCGTTGGGTCAAGCGATTGGACCTCTGATGTTGTCTAGTAATTCCAGTTCTGCTGGACCCCGCAGAATAAACTCGAACGCTGGGAGCTCGTCGACAGGTCGACGGCGAACCTCGTGCTCCAGGCTCCAACTAAACGAGTTGAGAATTTCTTATTCATAAATTCATCCCTCTTTATCTCGCTCGAGTCGACTCGTTGACTAGCTCCCTCGCGGTGGATATCATACAGCAGGTACTTTCAGGCTCGCCACTTTCCCTCTTATCGCGTCGACATAATTACTTAATTTTTCTGTAATAAACTGAGAGCGACAAAAAAATAGGCACGTGTTTATTTTATTGAACACGGAAAAGTTTATGTGCTCAAAATACGTTCCCGAAATTTTGGATTACCTCTAAATGTAAACACAACGAAATGGAATTGACGTCTAAATTAATTTTTTTTAGGCTCGCCACTTTCCCTCTTATCGCGTCGACATAATTACTTAATTTTTCTGTAATAAACTGAGAGCGACAAAAAAAAAGGCACGTGTTCATTTTATTGAACACGGAAAAGTTTATGTGCTCAAAATATGTTCCCGAAATTTTGGATTACTTCTAAATGTAAACACAACGAAATGGAATTGATGTCTAAATTAATTTTTTTAATAATAATTGAAAAATAATAATTTACATTCACGTTGACATTGACCTTTATTTTTCAACATTTATTTTCGAGGCGATTTTTCAGATATGAAATTATTTTTCTAAAATAACGATTTTTTCAAAATAAATTGAAAAATAATATCACGAAAAATACACTAACAACAATCAATTGACTACTTGCTTTTTCAATTCTCAACGTTGAATTCTCCGTATATGAGGGAAATATCGATTTTTCAAAAAATAATTTGCACTATCAATAGAACGATCATGAAAAAAATATCGCAACGAAAGAATTCCCATCAAGAACATATTCAACATTAAAAAAATTCATGAGCTCACTTTTTCCGAACATTTTGTGCTATTTTCATCCGGTGCCTATTAAATCATGGATTTTCCAAAGAAAATCCCCTCCTATGTGAATAAAATTGCAGAATATTTCCAGATATCTTCTCCTTCTATTTTGATGGAAAAAAAATAAATATCCGTTCAATATTGTTTTACCAGAAAAATTGCGTCGTCTTTTAGTTTCCACAATATAATTCGTACGCAGGAGGCTGCGATATTAGCACATAGACAGCCTTAATTGGGTCCGCCATTTTCGGCGACTGGAGCGTCTCTAGCTCTACAACACAGAGAGAAAGGGAGAGAGCTCTCCCAGAGAGAGAGAGAGAGAGAGAGAGGGAGAAAAGGAGCCCTTGTAGTGGTGGAACGTTGCCGGCTAGCTCATGGGGTCCTCGCCGGGTTCGGAAGGGTTGCCCGACCGCCCCCGACCCTCGAGACCCGAGTGGCTTTTGTTTTCGTCCACCATCCCTCAGCCCCTCGTTTCTCCTTCGTAACCCTGTGCCTGGCGAGCGAAGGGCGAACCGCCATTTTGAATTTATGACAGGCGCCGGCCCGTGGCCCTCGGACACCGCAAAAACTTTGGTCGTTAGTGAAAATTAAGGGTGGCCCTACGCCACCATCGAGAACGCGCGGTCCTCCCCGTACCTCATCATCTACCCTCCCGCACTTCCCTCGTGTGTCTCACACGTCACTCCGCAACGAAAACAATTTATTAATCTCACTTTGATATCATTATCGCACGTCTGATTATAGCGTATCTCAGCTTCGAATTAATGATTCACTCCGAATTCCCAACGCACCCATAAATAATTTGAAAATGTGCACGAATAATGACTTTTTTTACACACACCATAACAAAAGTTTTTTAACATGACATGTACTGCAATAAATTTATGTGCGGTATTATAAAACCATTTTGAAAATTCTGTTATCAATATTAAAAAAAAAAGAGAGAAACGAGTGTAAGAATGTGCGTTAACCAAAATGCAATTACGTTTACAATTTTGTATATTAAGATGTGCTGATTTTTATTATGAAGAGAAAAAACAGTCGGTGAAATTTTTACAAATGGCGATTCTTTAATTGCATCGAATAATTCAGCGGAGTCATTAAAAATGCGACGTTTTTAATGACCCTTGATTTTTTTATTTATTAAACAACTCCTGAAATTTTCATTGAGCATATACAAAATGGACACTGATGGCTACGCGGTCGATCAATCCTCAATCGAGAGGTCAGCTTTTCTGAGACCTCGGCGTATGTACTTCAGTGAACTTGTACTTGCTTTTGTGTATACTCTGGGAACTCAGACGAATATATCTCTATACGTCTACAGGGCTTTTCCACAGTTTCCCCGTGCCCATGGTGGGTGTTGTACAGGGTAGCTAAGTCGGCTCCGGACGCATTGGAAGTTAAGTTAGCTTAATGAAGTAAATGGGCGGCGATAGGAGGGGATGCCTAGGGGGAATCGGGGCAAAACCCTCACGGGTGTATTTTGGAATTGCAGCTGAGTAAAATGAAAAAAGATTTTTTTAGCAATACGAAACTGCAGTCAAAATGATCCTCAGGTACCTGAATACCCTTTTTTTGTACCAAGATCCCACATATTATTAATTCCACCATATTCGTCGACCTCCACCCAAGAAATACGTGACCACCTTTCACAATCTTGGCATCAATTCCAACTTTCAAACTGACTGCGAAAACAAGATTTCGGAGCCAATATTTCGGAGCTATTCAAAATACTCCCATTTTTCCCCTGACGATGATTTTTCCCCAAATGTCAAAATCAATCAATCGCAATTGAAATATTGTCAGAGCCGATGATATTCAATTAGAAAAAAGGACCATATTTTTCCGAATTACGGGAAGTGTTTCCATTTGCTCCATAAATTTTTCGAAATCGAAAAGTGCATTTTACTTTTGTCCTGTTCTCCCGGAAAATAATAATTTCACGTTGATGTATATAAGATTCGACATGAACTACAAATTTCAATGCATGGCCTTGACTTCGGTCACAATATACCCGACGACAATGACGATCTATATTAGTATTAATATAATATCTGGGGAAAACTAGGGTGAAATGATTTCCACCATCTATTTTACTACCTAAGAACTCAAAACTAGTTATACGTACGACGCAGTTATTCGCAGTCGCCGCGTGTCTGGGAGTGGATTAATTCGACAAATTGAAGGTTCTTACACATCCAGTCCGATAATTTGTTGGCGCAAGGGCGGCAACGTAGTAGCCCACGAATGGGCTATGCCGTCTAGCAGTTTGCTGAGTCAGTCGCGACGACCAACACTGTGTGGGAGGCTGAGACCAACCCACCTGATCTGAGAGACTCGAGTTGTACACGAGTACACCTCGATATAGTATAAGGAAGCCCGGGGTCAATTGGATCAAGTTGGTGATAAGGTGAACGTCCCAATAGCTGGACACCTATCCATTCTCCAGTCACCAACGCAATAAAAACGAAAAAATTGATTTCATGGGAAGCATTTGCGGTCCCATCGATCATCTCAACAATATCCAAATTTTTCCCCCCTCTTTCAATCCAATTTTTGTTAAACCCTTTTTTTCCTTGCTTTGCTGAATCAGTCGCGACGACCAACACTGTGTGGGAGGCCGAGACCAACCCACCTGATCTGAGAGACTCGAGTTGTATACGAGTACACCTCGATACAGTATAAGGAAGCTCGGGGTCAATTGGATCAAGTTGGTGATAAGGTGAACGTCCCAATAGCCGGACACCTATCCATTCTCCAGTCACCAACGCAATAAAAACCAAAAAATTGATTTCATGGGAAGCATTTCCGGTCCCATCGATCATCTCAACAATATCCAAATTTTTCTCCCCTCTTTCAATCCAATTTTTGTTAAACCCTTTTTTTCCTTGCTTTGCTGAGTCAGTCGGGACGACCAACACTGTGTGGGAGGCCGAGACCAACCCACCTGATCTGAGAGACTCGAGTTGTACACGAGTACACCTCGATACAGTATCAGGAAGCCCGGGGTCAATTGGATCAAGTTGGTGATAAGGTGAACGTCCCAATAACCGGACACCTATCCATTCTCCAGCCACCAACGCAATAAAAACCAAAAAATTGATTTCATGGGAAGCATTCAAACATACGAAGAGCACTTCCGGTCCCATCGATCATCTCAACAATATCCAAATTTTTCCCCCCTCTTTCAATCCAATTTTTGATAAACCCTTTTTTTCCCAGTGACCAAATCCCGAAACTTGAAGTCACCGAAAACGAAATGTCTCCACACAAAAGTTGCAGTTTTGCGTTAACTATTTAATTTTTTTAAAATATAAGTCATTTCACATTTTGGTAACACTGAATTACGACCCAAAAATATGCGAATTATTATTTTTATTCAACCGGATGTTTCAGTTATTCCACGAATAAAATTACGGATTCTCCTGCAGAAATCGCAGTTTAATCGCAGCTGCACTCAATCGCAACCGACTGACCGATTGCCCAATCAACCACACGACGACGATGACTTTATCTTTAGTCCGATTTATCGAACCTCCGGGGAAAACGTGGAAAAAAACTAGATTGACTTAACTAGCCCCGGTCTCGTGTTGAGCAGTATTTCGCACACGTTGAAGGCGTGTCGATGCCCAGGTACGTCCTGGCCTCGAACACTTGGATGAAGGGCGGGAAGTGGTGGCGGCGGGACCGCGAAGCTAGTTCCGTAATCGAATTAGAGGAGTCAGGATATTGCGTACAACTCGGGCCCTCAATTGTTTTAAGTCGACATCTCCGCTCTCACTCGAAACGGACGGCGGCACACCTCATGGAACATCGGCGCATCTCCCCGGCTCCCGCAGCGGAGCCCGGACATTGAATTTGGAGTAAACTATTGGCTCTCCCGTATCGAGTTATAGCACCGACCGTACATCGCGTCTCGTGTACGCCGTGTACATGCGAATCTATATTTCTATGCGCTTGGATGTGTTGTATGTGCATGTGCAACACGTCGGGCTCGAACTTCCAATTGACGACGTCCGATTGAGGCGTTACACTCGCGTATCCCGTAGGATATGAGGGATATTGGTAAATCACTGAGGGCGCACCTTCGACTGAAGAGCTATAAGGCGTGGGAGGAGTCAAGGCGTGCCCATTATCCATCCGTAATTACGATGGAGTTCGGGAAATAAAAAATTTCAAATTCACACGATTTTTTTTGTACACCACCATAACTGCTTCGAATATTTAGCGGTAAATTATATGGAGGCTCCGAAATGTAAATTTACGGTAATTATTGTTAATGAGAATTTGCGGGATTAATATAAAAATTTGTCATTTTATTGTTTTCTGTATTGATTTTGGAATATCGAAACGCATGCGAAGAATAATAAATAAACAATGGAAAATAATTTGCTTGAAGTTTTAAAAATTTTTTATTCTAAGTTTTCTGGTAAAGAAACGTAGAGTCACATTGAAATGTGATGCCCAATATTAAAAAATGGCATCATCATGATATACTTTACCGTTTACACGAAAAATACCCAATTTGGATGAATGCAATGAATAATAATTAATTCTGTAATCTGTGAAACATTAAGAAGACTGAATTAAATTTTTTTTATGTTTAATTACGCACTTAAAATAATTAGCGAATTTTATTTACGAGATAGACGAAAAATTGAGGTGTAAATTCACTTTTTCGGTGAAAGTTTTTACTTTCGTTTAATCAAGTGCATTTCAGCTGCAATAATGGCGCGCGTATGCCATTGCTACGGAGCCCCAAAATTTTTTTCTTCACGCTTCGCCGACTAGCATCCCCTCCCTCTCCCGCTGCGCTGGCCCATTACTTTTGGTCACCCCTAAACGCACTACATCCCCTACTCGACTAATAACCAGCCTCTCGTGTCTGCATTACCGACCTACCCTTAATTCAACGAGTTTTCACTGCTCCGCGACTCGTCCAGCCCGACCGCAAGGGGTACATCGCAATTTCCGAGCAGACCTCTTTACTACCGACGTACCGACGTATTACAGAATTCTACTCGCACCTGGACAAGCCACAATTACACTGTCGAATTTTTGACATTCGTGAAACAGCTTTGAGAAAAAAAAAAATCGTGACCAGATTTTAAAAAACCGGTGTTGAAAAAAAAAATCCGGAAAATTACACCGCTGAAAAATTTGGTTGATTAATTTTTTGTGAGGTCACTCAAAAATATTCTCGTAAAATGAAATAAATTTTACTTTATTTTATTATTAATTTAAAAAATTTTTAAATTTATTTTGAAAAGTCCAACATGTCGAGCTTTTTTCCAGTTGCAAATCGAAGGAAATTTTTTTTCACCTCGTAATTTTTTAATCACTCAGGCAATTATGCCTCAAGCGAATGGCACGAAAAATAAAAATTTTAAACTCTCTGCAATCTCTCCACAAAATCTGTTAATCAACAAATTACTAAAATACGGTTGTAACGTGTAATTTATTGGGAATGTCAAATACCTTGAAAGATATCTCAGATCGCACCACTTCCCCTTTTTTACGTATCGCCAGGACAGCTTGGGGTGGGCAGGAGGGGCGAGGGGTAGAAGACCGAGTGGCAGGAGACTCGAAAAGGTCCTGACGTATCGTTGCCGTGTCTGTGCCTGACACCCCAGATTTTTCCATTAAGTTTACCCGAAGACTCTGGAAAATCTATCACCGGTTACAGTCTTGAGTCTGGAAGCGAGAGGGAGTAGACAAGTAAAGCAACGAGAAAGAGTAGTAGAAAGTATGGTTGTGATTTAACAACGTTACCCCACGATTCATCTATCCAAGCAATGAGGCATTAACATTTTATTCGTGGGTATTTCAGATCTGGACCAGCAACGAGAAGCAAAGGAAAAGCAGCAGAAAGCATGTTCCTGATTTTGTACAACGTTACAACAATTTCCCTAAGCAAAGAGGGGTGAAATATAAATCTCCAGATATTATTAAGAGATTTTTTTCGTGGGCACTTCAGAGCTGGACCAGCAACGAGAAGAAAAGGAAAAGCAGCAGAAAGCATGTTCCTGATTTTGTACAACGTTACAACAATTTCACTAAGCAAAGAGGGGTAAAATATAAATCTCCAGATATTATTAAGACATTTTTTTCGTGGGCACTTCAGAGCTGGACCAAAATGACTCGTGACTGTAAAATCCAGTTTACCGGAATAACTATATCCATAGTAATTGATTTCCCTAGGCAAAGAGACGTAAAAATGTATCGAATCCAACGAAATATAAATCTCCAGATATTGTTGAGAGTTTTTTTTTTCGTGGGCACATCAGAGCTGGACCAACACGACTCGTGACTGTAAAATCCAGTTTACCGAAGCGACTATGTCCATAGTAATCGTTAAAGCTTACTAGGCCACGGGAGAACGAGTGTATATTCAAGTTCTTAGGATCGGTTATCGCGAGAGGAACGAATTCAGAGGGTTCTCGGATGTCCAATGGCTGTAAGTCCCTTCGAAGCCTCCTCCCTCTCCTCCCCGTCGCATCTCTCCGTAAATACGGATTTCGCGCGTTCCAGGAGCGTTTAAACAAGCTCCGTTCAAATACAGATGGAGTCCCACCGCCGCCGCCGTCGCCGCGTGCTGGCAAGTGTGTTTGCTCTGGTAATAAGATCGACTAATTTACCGACGACAAAGAGGAGCAGGGTAAGGGGTGGCGAAGAAGAGTCGGTGCTATCAGTGCCTTCGCCGTCGATAGGGGAGGCCTTTCACCATCGATCTTATCCCGACCACCTTCAACCCCTTTCTCTCGCCGACGAATCAAGCATGACAACAACAAAAAACGATCTTCGATTGTAATCTCCTCAGGATATCTCCTTCCGTCCCTTTCCCACCCCGCGATCTCTAATGTCTCTGAGAGGAGACCATTTTTCATTGGAGCGAGCGATAAAATAAAAAAGTCAGCGAAGAAATAGCAAGCCCAAGAATTACAGTCACACTTCCGCCCTTTGCGTCACACGAAGGACTAAAAAAAAAATGACTTGGTCACACTAAAATGATCCTTGCGACTCATTTATAGCCACCCCATGAAACGGGAGTTGTGCAAACTTTTTTTAAGCTTTTCCCCGCGTGCAGTATCAAGACCTCAAGGCCTTTAAGGGTTTTTAAAAAATCTCCCATGCCAGAGATTCAATCGAAATAAATTTCCGATCATTTGATCCACGTATTTCCCTCCCTTATTTTAATCCCCGATAGAAGTTCAATTCTCACGGAAGATATTGAGAAAAACAATAGTCAGCGACGGAATTAAAGCCGCGAGAAGTGTCTCCGTCCCTTGCGCTTTCCTTTCATCCCCATTTCGTCCACTGGCAGACATAAGGTTTTACGGAAACCCGCGTGGCAGTAATTTCGAAGGGGATGCGAATAGGAGATGGGTATGTATGCCGGGGATTCGTGTTCACGGGCGGAAGGATTCATTTTTCAAAAAATCTTGGTGAAAATGCAAATTTCGTGGGAGTGAGAGGGAGTAAGCGCAGGGGCATCTGGCAACAATGGCCGTGGTGGTCTTGCCCCTATTTTAAGGGTCGGTTTTCGGGGGTGGCCCGTCCGCCGGGACGTACTACTACCACCACTGACGCCCTAGCTACTATATCCCGGCACACCGCACGCTCTCCCAACTTCGGCGAAGGGGGTGGAGGCGGAGGAGCCAAGAGGTGGTAGGGGTTGTTACCCCGCTGACGCTTCTGCCGTTTCTACGTGCAAGTGCGACGAGAGTCCGGAGTTCTGGTGCTGCTGCTGGCCATGCAAAGCAGCCAGCACACTTTCCCCTAGCGCCTTCCCTTGCCCAGGCCATGGTATACACGTTCCCAACCCCCTGATAAGGGTGGACAGCCACGATCGATTAGAGGGCTGCCCACCCGCCACCCTTCCCAACTTCCCCGCCTTCGGACTTTGCCCGACGATCCCTGCGCTACCCTCCCTTCCCCTCCCTTCGAACTCTCTGGCCATCGTACTTCGATTCACAACACGCCTGGCTAACGACCTAACCGGTTAACAAAAAAAAAAATGGTAATTCTTCTTCAATTTTATCTCTGCTGAGACACCCTCCCCCTCTTTCCCATTCCCTCTTCTTCCACGAGCCTTTCATTCGGCGGATCTTCCCTAATCGAGCTATCGACTGTAATCAGCCCTCTGACAGTTCGCCCTTCAACCGAAATGTTAATTACGAAGCAGAAGGGCGAGTCGTTGTGTGCTATGGCGCAGCTACAGGTAACTTTATTTTTCCTAACTGTGCAACTGGTCACGTAGATTCCTTTGCTTCAATTTTGAGGTACATTCATATTGCCAAAAATTATTGACAATTTTTTTGCTTCAATTTTGAGGTACATCCATATTGCCAAAAATTATTGACAATTTTTTTGCTTCAATTTTGAGGTACATCCATATTGCCAAAAATTATTGACAATTTTTTTGCTTCAATTTTGAGGTACATCCATATTGCCAAAAATTATTGACCATTTTTTTGCTCCAATATTGAGGTACATCCATATTGCCAAAAATTATTGACAATTTTTTTTTCCTCATGAACATGGAAGTAGAAACAAATGGTTAATTAATAAATGTTAATTACGAAGCAGAAGGGTTCGTCGTTTTATGCTACGGCACAGCTACAGGTAATTTTTTTTTCTAACGATATTAATCGCGCAACTGATCACGTAGATTCGTTTGCTTCAATTTTGGGGTACACCCATATTGCCAAAAATGTCTCAATTATTTTATCTTCCTGTTCATCAGGAAACCTAATAGGCAAATAGAGCGATTAAATTTGCCAGGGAATATCACGTTTTTTCTTTGTTTCTCTTCTTTCGTTTGCCAATTCTTTTCTAATCGACCGTAATCAACCGAGGAACGGTTCGCTGTTCCGGTGTAAACGTTAATTATGAAGAGAAAGGGTTGCAGTAGTAGTAGTAGTACGTAGTGGAATAGCTACAGGTTATACTCTTACTCTCATCGCGACGATATTAATAACGTTAGGGGCTGTTGCCTCTGTGAACTCTCTCGCGTACTACGAAAACTACTACCACCACCACGAGCGCTATGCTATTATACTTGAGCCCGGCGTTCCACTGTGCCATAATAAAAGTTTGAGGGAAGAAGCTTTTCACGGTCGCGATGGTAATTCAGGTGCAACGATTATGACCTCGGGGGAGAGTGCCAGAGAGAGAGAGAGTTGAGAGTTGAAAAATATTCGACAAGGTCACGACGACGACGTAGACGATGCCGCCTCGGAATTAAGTGGCGGAAGTGTGTCAGGGTAGCAGCCAGCTCGAGCAGCCAACCCACCACCTCCTCCGTACAGTGGATTCAAAGCTTTCCGCAAGCTCCCGCTCGGTTCTTACAACTTTCGCCAACTTTTTCCACGCTCGTTTCAACATACCACCCCCGCACTCCCTTCGTGTCCCGTGATTTCTTAAATACCTTTCTCCCTTTACTCTCGAGTCGAATTAGTCGAAAAACAACGGAAAAAATAATCAACTGTCACGAACAATCAATCAATCGATTACAAGAAGACTCCGCTTCTCTTAACTCACTTCACTTTTGTGGGTTTCGTGTTAATGTTACCTGAAGCGGTTTGTTAATTGTCCTTTTGCCTTTCTTTATTTCACCTACTGTCCCTATTTTCTATAAAGGTTAATGCGCCGGATTCAAAGCTTTCCGCAAGCTCCCGCTCGGTTCTTACAACTTTCGCCAACTTTTTCCACGCTCGTTTCAACATACCACCCCCGCACTCCCTTCGTGTCCCGTGATTTCTTAAATACCTTTCTCCCTTTAGTCTCGAGTCGAAATTCGAAGTCGAGTCGAATTAGTCGAAAAACAACGGAAAAAAAATAATCAACTGCCACGAATAATCAATTAATCGATTACAAGAAGACTCCGCTTCTCTTAACTCACTTCACTTTTGTGGGTTTCGTGTTAATGTTACCTGAAGTGATTTGTTAATTGTGCTTTTTCCTTTCTTTATTTTACCTACTGTCCCTATTTTCTATAAAGGTTAATGCGCCCATTAATTGATTGGCTCAATGAATTTGTCATGTTAATTGTCCTTCTGCCTTTCTTTATTTCACCTACTGTCCCTATTTTCTATAAAGGTTAATGCGCCCATTAATCGATTGGCTCAATGAATTTGTCAATTTTCTTAACCATTTTCATTTTTCAGGTCACTTCGGCAGCTCACGATTCGACTTTGGTTACTCCGGTGTGGAAATACGATTCGTGAAAGATCATGCGCTTTGTGTGCTCGGCCGCTCCCTCGTAAGGGATGAAAAAAATGTTGGCCCCGCTCTGGACCGTCTTGTATATTCACGAGTGGCGCTTCGCGAAATTGGAAATAAATCTAGAGGCCTTTAAAAAAAATTGCCAATAAATTCTCGCGTTAGTGCGGTCCAGCGGGCATTCGAAGAGCTACGCCGTACATGCGGAGCGTACACGTATAGCGTGTAGCGTGCTACACGTGGGGCTACGTCCCTTGAACTACCGCGCCGTTTTAAAATTCTCTAATTCCGTGGAAAAGGGTACGTACGTGGCGCAAAGCAGCAAAACTACGACCCCTGGGTCAGAGGGACGCGCTCAACGAGGGTGGGCTTTTTCGGGGGTTTTTTTCTCCCTCTCTCTCTCGGACTTTTCAATACCCCCGCGACCCGATGATGTCACCCCCTGAACACCCAGTTGCGGAAGTTTCCACGGACACGAACCTTTCCTGCGAACGAGGGACACTTGGATACGCCCTTTCGTGGCTTTTTTTTCTCGCTTCTCTTCGTCCACGTTGACATATGCAAAACAAAGTCCATTTTCGGAGGGACCGAATTTTCAAAAAGAACCCCTAAAAAAATCGTGGCTTTCGTAATTCGTAGTTCGTAATTCAATCAATCAATTATTGGAAAGTGTCACTAATGAATTAATCAATATATAAAAAATCAAAGATAATAATACTAACAAAATTTGACATTTGAAGAAATCATCCGAAAATTCGGTCGACACTCTGAAAAAGTAGCAGCTTTTTTTCATCGGAATTCGAGAAGAAGAAAAATTCTATAATTAAGGGCGACGTATTTTGTGGTCTAGATTCGGAGTCCCTGATACGAAAAGGGCTCGACAATTTTTGCGTTATAAACGTTGAGTTATTATTCAGTGAGGAAGAAAGTTAGTGGCGAATAAATCGACGGTGGAACGCTCGCGTCTCTGCGGTGTCCAAAGGGGGCCCCAGGGCGTTTCTTAATGGAGAACCACAGAGTGTACCTTAATACGCAGGACCCTTCCTTGGACATCAACGAACGGCTAACTTTGACGAGCTAGACTGCCTCACGTAATATCCGCAGCCGGAGCAGCTTAAGTTTACGAGCTCGGGCAGTATCGCTCCCTCCTGGATCTTGGCCCTCTCTCCGAGGCAACTAGACAACGTTTCTCAACTTCTACAACCTCAACGACGAGTCCAATAACCTCAGTCTTTGATATATATTACGAAATTTCTGTTGCCTGCAATATGAATTTTTAAAAAAATCATATACACGAAATTTGCTCTAAATTGCATATTGAAAAATTGATTTCCAAATTCCAGAGATAATCTTATCGAAGATGTCATTTTTTCACGTCTCATCTAATTATGCATTTTTATACGTTGCAAGAATAAATTTTTTTCCAAATTTATGACTTACAATGAATCGTGAAATTTCTTGGGTTGATCAAACGTTTCATTTTTTTCGTCTGTATCAGATGTCTGCGAGGAGAAACAGCGAGAGGAAAGTGGAATCTTGTTGACGAAGGTTCAAGAGCCGAAAGAATGATGCCGAAAACGTCGCCGCCGGTGAATATATAGACAGAGAATTGTCGGGCGGGAAGGAGGCAAGAAGAAAAAAATGAAAACGAATTCGATATCTCTGGAATTTTCATATCGACACAGAATGACAGTTTTTTAATATTAAATTCCTGCGAGAAAGCCCCGATGTTTTACTTTATTTTTCTTCGTGCCTGTCTGTCTTGCTTCTCCGGAGCGTAGGGCGAGGCGATGCCTCTGGAAAAAAAGAAAAAAGAAAAAAAACGTTATCGTCGTCGTTTTCTCGGTCACATATAGAGCGGAAAAAGGGACAGTCTTACTCCACTGCAGCAAAGTGCAACGAGTATTAAAAAAAAAAAAAAATCTGTCCATTTCGAAATTTTTACAATCGACGTTTGAAAATATTGGTCTTTTGGGGTAAAATCGAGTGGACCGGAAGTCGACGTTTATTGAAGTAAAAAAAAAAAAAAAAAATTGCGCCCTAAGCTGACAAATAATTACAGAACAACCAAGCAAATATAATGACCCCCCAAAGTACAATACCAAAAAAAAAAACGTTATCGTCGTCGTTTCCTCGGTAATATATAGAGCGGAAAAAGGGACAGTCTTACTCCACTGCAGCGAAGTGCAACGAGTATTAAAAAAAAAAAAATCTGTCCATTTCGAAATTTTTACAATCGACGTTTGAAAATCTTGGTCTTTTGGGGTAAAATCGAGTGGACCGGAAGTCGACGTTTATTGAAGTAAAAAAAAAAAATTGCGCCCTAAGCTGACAAATAATTACAGAACAACTAAGCAAATATAATGACCCCCCAAAGTACAATACCAAAAAAAAAAAAACGTTATCGTCGTCGTTTCCTCGGTAATATATAGAGCGGAAAAAGGGACAGTCTTACTCCAGTGCAGCGAAGTGCAACGAGTATTTAAAAAAAAAAAAAAATCTGTCCATTTCGAAATTTTTACGATCGACGTTTGCAAATATTGGTCTTTTGGGGTAAAATCGAGTGGACCGGAAGTCGACGTTTATTGAAGTAAAAAAAAAAAAATTGCGCCCTAAGCTGACAAATAAATACAGAACAACCAAGCAAATATAATGATCCCCCAAAGTACAATACCAAAAAAAAAAAAACGTTATCGTCGTCGTTTCCTCGGTAATATATAGAGCGGAAAAAGGGACAGTCTTACTCCACTGCAGCGAAGTGCAACGAGTATTAAAAAAAAAAATCTGTCCATTTCGAAATTTTTGCGATCGACGTTTGAAAATCTTGGTCTTTTGGGGTAAAATCGAGTGGACCGGAAGTCGACGTTTATTGAAGTAAAAAAAAAAAAAAAATTGCGCCCTGAGCTGACAAATAATTACAGAACAACCAAGCAAATATAATGACCCCCCAAAGTACAATACCAAAATTACCCTGCGATGAATAAACATATTTTCAGTATTCAATTAACAGCTGAATTAATTATTTCAAAATAAATCTGCAGGTAATTCAACAAAATGATTTCGAGTCAAAGTTCACGTGCAAGTAATAGGCAGTCAGGGTTGAAAAAAAAAAAATGTGATAGAGAGCACTCGATACAGTAATCGCCCGACCGATACACAACCAGTCGAGGCAATAAATATCCAATGAATTTCTAGCCGGGTGGCCTTTGGTGGACGCTCGTTTTCCGGAGCAATAAAAAAAAGGCGAAAATAGAGGGAGAAAGACAACCCCCCGAAAGCTCGTCTGCAGTGCCACTGAGAGAAACTAACGGATGTCGGGTGCATAAAGAACGGTCGCGCTACAAAACCCAAAACAGTTTTTCGTCGCTGACTGTCATTTATATCGTTATTTATTTTCCAATGTGCCACTCTCCCGTGAGAGTAACAGATAGTTCGGGATTCACTGGCAAGTTCGCCGTGGGACATTGCTATCCGTGTATGTACGTATACGCCGACCCTTATTTTGGCACCCTTCGCCGTCACCTTTCCACCGCATCTCCGTGTGGCCCTTTGCGCGCGACTTTTTCCCTTTTCCACCGCTCGCGCGCGCATATATATCCCTTACTAGCTCACTCTCTTCTTCGTTGCATTGTCGAGAGTCGAGTGCGGATTTTTTTAACCCTTAAAAAGTGCGTCGAAGGGTTGCGAAGCTGCGCACCGGCTTTCCAGCGGATTCCGGGCGAGAGGGCAAAGGGGAGATGAAAGGAAGAAGTACAAAAATTACACGCACCCTGTGTGAAAGGAGGAATTACATCGGGGATTTTGGTTTTCGCGTTTCATCTGGACCAAAGCCGATTTTCCGATTTTCTCAATTTTCTGGGTGCGCGCCTCTTTCTCCTTCGCTCCGACGGGGCGGCCAACGTGTCTGAGAACTCAAGTCCTCGAATTAGGTGTCCATTGTCCGTGTGTAACACCACGGTCTCCTTATCTGCACAACCCATCTCGTATCTCGCACTGAGAGACACCAAATACCCGCTCACGAGCCTCGGCCAAGTGCCTCAGCTTCGCACATCGAACACCGAGCCGGTAATTCATGAGGGTGAGCGAGGTTACTCGATGGTTCACGCTTTCATCCCCTAATTTGCCACCCGCTTTGGCACCTCTCTGTGCATACGTTTACACGCAGCTCCAAAAATAATCAATCAATTAAGCGAACATCGATTATATCCACAGGTATGCATAATAATTGAATGGAAATTTCTGAAAACATAATGGGCAATCACGCAAAGCCTTGTAATCGAAAATTTTGATAGTGCGAGAGTACCTTTAAGAGGGTATGAGACTTCAATAAATATTCAGAAATGACAAATAAATTTTTCATAAAAAAAAAAAATTAATTCTTTAAATTCTGATGCCCTATATCAAAGCCGGCTTTTATAGGCGATGATAATGGTAATTGGCACTCTAATATCGATCACAGCCTTCGATTATTCGATGTTCTGTCAATAAAAAGCTCGTTTATTTATTTATTTATTTTTCTACCTTTCGAGGGCTCAATCGGAGGTGAAAACCTTCCTTCCGGTAAGTCATCCTCGGCCACGCATATGGGTGTGTTTGTTTGGACAACGGTTTTTATAAATTCAGGCTACGGTTTGCTCGTGGGAAAACGGGGGCAGCTTACATCGACGATTCATCCTCTTTTACTTAGCACTAGGTGGCTATAGATTTACCGGTACTTCGGTATCGATCAAAAATATATTAGTCCTCGATATGACAGTGCGGAGTGTTTTCTTTGGCCCGCGTGAGAATGGGTCGAGGGGATGGGGTAACGTTTTTTTTTTTTTTTTTCGTCGAGAAAAAAAAAGGTTGCACAATGTGAGGCTGCATACCTGCGCTCTTCAGGGTAAAAAAGGGTTTCTCGGCTCTACCTGTGTCGGGCTGACGGTGCAGGCGAGAAAAAAAAAAAAAGAACGAGTTCGGGGTGGCCAAATTAATGATTTAACGTCGGTACGGATACTCGGCTACCGGAACGACCCCCTAGCCACCCCTTTCGACATCCCGCGGCACACCCTGCGCTTCCTCTTCCTGAATTCATCACACGCTCCGTATGTGTAATACACATATGTGTATTTTCATTTCTACTCTTAAGCAAAAAATGGATGACTAGCGTATCGAAAAGTGTGAGCTCCGGAAGGGCCGTGAAACTCTATTTTATTTATTTATTCCATTTTTATCGTATCATTTATTTCTGCATATGCTAAATGAAATTGGACAATTCAGCCAACCTTCGAGAAAGACTTTTCAGAATTATTGTTTTTTTAATTAGGAACAAAAAAAACATTTATTACCGCTTTGTTGAATCCTACATTTTATGTTTTTTTTTTTTTATTTATCATGAATCTTTTGCGAATAATACAATAGAATACCAATGCAATTTTCAACACTTAATCTGACAAGATTTGAGTGTCATGAAAGGACAAGGTTGGACCTTAAAAATGAATAAATATCCAACAATTGAGTTACATTTTTAAAAGTGAAAAATGGTACACTTTCGTACTTTCACCCCGGATATTTTGTTTCGTATCCGAACGCAAAGTCGTCGCCACCTTTGCGAGTTTATTTGGAGTTTACAGTACATACATAAGATACCGAACGAATGCTGGTCCCTCGACCCCCGTCGTTTCTCGAGCGAGCGGCTACTCCCGTGGGAGGTCGATACACCGGTCTTGCCTCTCGTTCAAAAATTGAAGAACGACAAGACGCGCGTGGCGACGGAAAACTGCATCCGAAGTGACCAGGGGTGTCGTCGTGTTCCCAGGGGTTCGCCAAGGGACCACATTTCCCCTGATCCTGCGTCTCGAATTTAAATTCAAATATATCGTCGCGCCCTCTTTTTCTCCCGTGGCACTTCTTACATTTTTTTTTTTTTTTTTTCACCCTCCAAAACACGTACGCAAAATTGGTGCAGCGTTTTCATCTATGAACGTGACTCGTCGAGCTTTGCAAGCTCGCAAATGTCCGAATGTCATCGCTGCCACAAAATTTCACCCCTCGGCTCGAATAATCATTTTTGTCCCAAAAATTTATATTTATTGTGTCATTTTTTTGTTCTTTTGAACGCGGTGCTACTTCGTGTAGCCCAAAAATGTTGCAACGACAAGCATATGGTGTCTATGTGGGCATACAACGAACCCGCGCCTCACTTTCGCTCCTCTTTCTCTCATATACCTGCACTCACTGTTCTCCAAAACGAAAAACCCGTTCAACCCTTTTCAACCCCAACCTCATTTCCGAGCCAACGATTTTTTTCGCTATAATTTCTCGCATCGCAAAAGGGCCCGCGTGAACCTTTCGACTTTCTATGGCTCGGATAACGACGCACACACACGCGAGGCTGACACTTTACGACGCCTGAAAAATTGTGAGCTCCACCAATCTCACCGACAACTCGATTTTCACGGCGATTGAACAATTATCAGATGCTCTGTCATGTGGAAACTTAAAATTTCAACCTTATTTTTATCCAATATGTCCACCGTAACTTTGCAAATGAATTCGATTAATTTGTGTCGATAATCCAATAAAATCAACGTGATACTCCAAATTTCTTCTCGTATTATGACAAAAAGCTTCGGTTGTGCATTTACATTCACCATAAAAATCAGATTTCTATTTATATTCGAAATTAAACGTCGGAATAAAATTTTCCAATTTTTGTAGACATCAAAAAAGTCTCTATTTTGCACAAACTTTTATTGTAAAAATCTGCGCGTGAGAAATAATTCTCTGCACATTATTGATACGCCCATTTTATTTCATCTCCATTTTTTTTTTTTTTTTTGGTACCACATTTTTTCACATGTTTTTTTTTCCGCGTGAATGTCAATGTATAAGTGTATGGTTTTGACAGATACATCCTGAAGATACTCCAGAATGTCGATGGTTTGGATACACTTTTCCACAACTCACACTTGCACACAAACACACACAGACGGATTGTGCCGATGGCGAGCATTTCTCCGCTCATCCCCGAGAGTGTTGCATAGAACGTGAGACGCGTAGGTGGTAAAAAGAGGTTTGTGTGGAAGGAGAAGCGGGTGCTCCATTAGCGTGTTTGCGTTACGGGTGGATGGAGAATCGTGTAAAGGTGGTCTTCGCGGCCGCCCCTTAAGTGGTGTTTTGTGCTGGCTCCGATGCTGGCAGTTGGAAAAATCGTCTTTACATGCCCGCCCAGTCTGAACCTACATGCAAAATTTCAGCCCCAAGGAAAAATAAAGAGAAGAAAAAAAAATGTTGAGCTAATTTCGTAGATGCGATCCACGCGAAGATGGAAAATATTCCATTGTGCATCGAGTGCGTAAAATAAGACATTTTCGCACGAATTACACATCCAGATTGACGAATAACAATTACGTTGCTAAATAATTAGTATATCAACTGATTTTAAGAATTATAATAATATTAAGAAAAATAAAGAGAAGAATAAAAATGTTGAGCTAATTTCGTAGATGCGATCCACGCTAAGATGGAAAATATTCCATTGTGTATCGAGTGCGTAAAATAAGACATTTTCGCACGAATTACACATCCAGATTGACAAATAACAATTACGTTGCTAAATAATTAGTATATCGCCTAATACCCTGAATATTAACAAAAATATTATTTCCAAAATACAAATTAGAAAAATGTCTATTTTTCCGCACATATTTTCCGTGGAAATGTGATAATATATATATGAGTGCGTTTCACCCAATTGATTTTTCGTTTTGGAAGCCAACTGATATTAAATAACGAAGATAATTGGAGATATTTATGACATTTGATATTTTATCGTGAATTATTATCCAGTCTCAGAGCAAAACGCGTGTGGCAACGGCGTTGGAAGCTCACGACGTGTCCTTCGAAAGGAAAAATATGCCAGTGGGAGAAAAAGATAAAGAGAGAGATTTTTTTAACGAGCCGTAGAGAGGAAAACGCTCACGGCTATTTCTGCGCTCGCAGAGAGGAAGCACCGGCGGTAAGCACAGAGGAACTCGTGAGAGAGAGACTCCACCGTGTCTCGGTGCTCTATTGGGAGTACGGTTATATGTATTTTCGTGGATTCCCGTGGTTCTCGCTCGAGATAACAAGGATAACAAGGATTCCAAAGGTACGGAAGAGTGCCTCATCCGGAACCGTCACTCCGTTGTCCGCCCAAGCACATACAGACTATATAAGTCAATACGAGCTCACGAGTCGTGCAAAAAGCTTGCAATAAAAGAGGTACTTCATTTCTTTGTATTTATCCATATACTTATTTTTATCCGCATTGCTATGGGGTTCTATATGGTTTTTCCGACATCCGAATCGAGAGTAGAGAGTCATCCCTTAAGATAATTTATTGGAATTCCAAAAAAAAATCATAAAATAATTTTATTAATATACAAAAGTCCATATTTATTTTTATCCACATGGCTATGGGGTTCTATATGGTTTTTCCGACATCCGAATCGAGAGTAGAGAGTCATCCCTTAAGATAATTTATTGAATTTCCAAAAAAAAAAAAATCATAAAATAATTTTATTAATATACAAAAGTCCATATTTATTTTTATCCACATGGCTATGGTGTTCTATGGCAAAATCCCTCGTGACTATTCGTCACAATTCATTGAAGAGTGGTAAAATAAATTTGTTTATTTGTATTTGAGCTTAAATTTATTTTTATTCGCTTCGCAATAGAGTTCTGTAGCTGCTTCCTCCCCCTCCGCCCCTTAAATCTATTCAATCGGCGGACGCCAGCTTTGCTTACTCTTCACTGCACTGTACAATTCGTTGAATCGTAATAACAACGTCCTACTGCTATGGTGATAATAACGTCGTTACTCTCGTTATCGGATTCTGGATGAAATCGGGTAGTGCGACCGTTGAGTGTATAAGGGATGGTTTGACTCTCGACGAATGCAGGGAGAGCTTCGATTTCTCTCTCTTCCTCATTCTCTTTTTGCCGCCCCTTGAATCATCGCCGAGTGTGAGGAGGTTCGACGACCGATCGAAAATTGATAGTTAAAAATTGATGAGATTCGATATTCTTGCATGTGGATACCGAAATAGAAATATCTCGAGGCGACGGTCACGGGGAAAGAAGAGAAGGGCCTTCGCCCGCGATCCGATCGAGTTGAGAATTAATATAGGTATACACGAGTAAGAGTGACACGATGAGCGGGTTTCTGAGGCGGAATTGATCGACCTCGAGGTGAAATTCGAGGTGTGGGCACGTGGTTGCCTCGCGTCAAAACGAGTTCTCAAACATTTCTTCACTCGTGCCCTTTGCGACGTTACCCAAGGGCTCAATCTTCGGGGCACTCGAGAGGTCAGCGACGAAAGGGAGCAACACTTCCGGGTTAAAAACCGGACTTTGTAGACATCACAAATGTCGACAGCAATGTCGAGGGAATGGGGCTTCCATTTTGGCCCTTATTCCAAGGGCTTTTTTACGAAAATCGCTATAAGAATCCTGGAGAATTGCTGAGATGCAAATTTTTGGGAATATCTCTCGTTGCAACGATTTTCCGAAGGTTTCCCGAGCTTTTATTAAAAAAATAAATGGAGAAAGATTAACTAGGTTAATCGTAGTAATGATCCTCTAAGGTCTTGGCTTATCTTTTTTTTTTTTTTGATATAAATAGTCCCCCAATCGTGTCTACATGTATTTGTGGAGTCTCTTATCTCTGCCGCTCGAGTTTTATCGATTGTCCGACCAATTTCGCGAAATAACCGAGAGAATCACATGGCCAATGATCGATTTGAATGCTAACGGTGAACGATGAGAGTGGAGGAAGAAATGTGTTGGGTGCTATCCGTCGAATCATCAAATCACGTTGAGAAGGGACCGGAAGTGGCGGGAGGATCGGAAATCTTGTATATTAAGGCACTCTCTTCGGGGTATTCAATTTTTATAAATCAAATCGCTGGGTCATCGTCCTATCCCTTGAAAAAAAAAAAAACTACACGAGATCCCTTCCGGTTTCAACGCCTGTTATTTTTTTACTCTCTCCCTTCTCCTCTTTGTAATGATAAAAAAAAATTTTCGAGTAATGGACAAGCTGCGCTCAATGAAAAAACTGCGAGAGGATTATTTTTTATCAGACTTGATTAAAAAATCCTCACGCAAAAAATGAACTTATTTATCTACATAATTCAGAGACAAATAAACTCGTCTCATCGTTTGCATTTTTTTTTTTTTTTTCACTTTTGTCATTTTTTTGTTAGTGTTTTTCGCAAAAAAATGGAATAATTGACAAGCTGATGTACGTTGAAGAAAAATTGTGCGGTGAATGTAAATGTTGGGGGGGCTCGTTCATGGTGCAAATCCGCCATTTTATTTTCTGCAACCCCCTCAAAACCAACCCCCGATCGTGGGATGTATTGATGGAAAAAAAAAATAGTGCGACCCTATTGGAGCTTCGCTGGACCGTAGGGTGACCTCCCCCCTGGCCACATCAGCCTGGTCGCTCTTCGGTGCTGACCAAGCAGCGTCGACCCACTCCAATTTATAGCATATCGCATAGCCACTGCTCTCCTCGTACATAAGCCTTGCAACCCCTCGCTCAGACTCTTGCATCGACAGTTTTTTTTTTTTTTCTCTCTCTCGCTCCTCTTCTCATTCACTCCCACATTCACCATTCGTGCACGTTATTGATTCTTCAGACACTGACGTCACTTTTCCACGATGGCGATGACGATGATTTTTTATCAGGCACGAATTTTGTCTGAGCTTACACGTCAAATTTGCAAGTGGGTTATAAGCACCGAGACACTTGATCGTGAAATTCCTTTTCCGTTGAAAAAAAAGAGACTTTTTCGAAAAAGAATTGGAAAATGGTGCAAGAAATTTTTGAAAAAAAATTCATAATTTTTTTTACATATGCTAGCATTTTTTTTTTTTTTTCTAAGAATAAAATGTGGATCACAGTTCTAATAAAATGCTACAGTCCACGTCATTTTTTCAGAAGTTTCGGAGTCAAATTAAAAAAAGGTATGTGTGTTGATGCAGGAAATTGTTGAAAAAAAATTCTTCAATTTTTCTTGCATATGCTAGAATTTTTTTTTCTAAGAACAAAATGTGGATCACAGTTCTAATAAAATGCTACAGTCCATATAATTTTTTCAGAAGGTCTGGAGTTAAAGAAAAAAAAAAGATATGTTAAAAAATAGCAATCCTTTCGATGTTAAAAATCTGACAACTTTCAAAGGCTGCATTTTGGGACTACTAAGAATTATTTAGTAATTATGATACTGACACTTACCTTGACATCTTCAGTTCTCATTTTCCACAACATTTGTTATTACTACTATTTCCGGAAAATTAAAAAAATAAAAAATATATGATTTCGATTTTAAAAATGTGAAGCTATCGGATGGTGAAGAGATCTCTACGATGGCGCGTTCGAATCGCTACTGGAGGTCCCATAAATGTGAATAGGTCCCAGAAGCATGTACGTCTCGCAGGAGGTGTGATAGGGGCCCAAAAATCTTACCTGAGAGGAGAAAAGAGGCTGCTGGTGGGGTTCAGGTAGAAAAGGGTTGCAGGGCTCTTATTCAGACCCTTATTTCTGCCTATACCTCTCTCACTCTATTCGGTCCCTTTACATAACTTACCATTTCCTTTTTTCTTTTTTTTTTTTCATCACTGGTCGGGTTATATCGGCGCATTAATTCAGCTTCGTGTGAGTGCGCGTTGCACTACCTGAAATGCATACGCTTATAGGGCGGATTTAGCAGGCCCTTGAAGGTATGCACAGGACGAGTTGGACCCCAAAGGTTGTGACGAAAAATTGCGCATCGTGCGAATGCGCCGCCTCTAAAACCTTCGACCGCTTCCGGATCGTCCTCGAGGTTACAATATAGACCTCGATAATTAATTTGCCATTTTTATTTCATATTTTATACGTATATTATTTTACGCTTGCATCGCAACATTTGTATGCACGCAACAATTTTTTTTTTTTTCAAATTCATTGTGGCTAAAAATAAAATGTTATTGTTAAAAATTGAATGGTTATCGATTTATGGTATTATAGGAAAAAATGGAACTTTCGCATGAAAAGATATATTGTGTTTTTGGAAATGGTATGAAAATGTATAAGAATTCAATTAGTAAGTTGAATTTGAAGAAAGCGAATAAAATTTTCGGATTCGATTTTTGTTAGAAGGAAAATTTCTTATATTTCTTCCAAATATGGGACATTATATTAATTTTTTTTTTTTTCGTTGCGAGTCACCAGCTCCGCTCGAAAAAAAGGGTTTCTCTCTGGCGCATGGAGTCCAGATGACGTTTTACAGTTTCCAATTTCCCGTACGTGCGGCGAGACTAATTCCGTACTTTCGGCACCTGGACTTTCTGCCCTATTCTTCGCATACATATGTTTTCAAGTCTGTCCGACAAGTATTGTATCAGGAAACGTGTCAAAAGTCATTTTTTTCTGCTTTACTACCCTTAGCAATTTTCCCGCTTATTAAGAATATTGACTCAAGTTTCTCATTTAGACACAAAAAAACGAGTGGAGAATTTTTTGTTTCTCTACTCATACAATTTCTTCTCTTTCATAAAATATAAGAAGTGTGTTTGCCTAATTAACTGATCTCTGATTGACATATGAAATCCAAAGCTCAAATAATAATATAAATCATCGCTGTCTGAAATGCCCAAAATTTAATATGAATCTTAAAAATCAACAAAGTACGCACTAAATAATTGCACGTGATTGTAAACTCCATTTTTTTATAGACAATTCAATGGAAAATAACTGAGTCGGAATTTCATTGATTCACCTGATGCACTGGAATTGGTTTTTTTTTCGTCTTTACACACTTTGCTATTTTTTTTTTCTGGAGGGGTGGATTAATGTCGATGCGGTACTACAGTTGTACAATGTACCTGCAGTGACCAACCTGTCCCTAAGCACTGCTGTGTATGAGGCGATAAAGTCGAAGAGTGGCCCTTCCCTCATCGTGGCATATAATGCCACACAAGGGGTGGATTTACCAGCTTTTCAGAAAAGCGAGAACGTGTAAGAGTCGAGAGCCGGGACAGACACCCGGGCGCACCAGACACAGGCCGAGCAATTCGGGTAGTCAAGAGAGGGTACAATGGGCAGAGGGGATGGCAAGGGTGGTTTTGGGTGAAAAAACGTGAAAACCGACACCAAAACAGGGGCGTGCTGCACCACCGTGAAAATTTACTACAAAGAGCACCAAATAACGACTCCAAAATAGACGATATCTGATTCCAACTGTGACCCTTGACACCGAAGTTTTTCACTTTGTGCGTTCGTGTTATTTTTTTTTCCACTGCTTTCTCCACCTCATTCGACAGTATGGGTGCACCGGTTCCCATTTCACTCCGACGATCTACAGATTATCTGTTGCACAGGTTGCACCGGCCAAATCCATCGGCGCATTCCTCGTATGTGCAATTTTTTGTGCAAAAACTATGACCTATAATGATATTTCTTTATCGATTTATTTATTTTTTAATAATTAATAAAGACTAAATCAAAACTCGCGGACCTCAAGATCGTTAACTGTTTTCCGAACAAGCCAAAATTCCTTTTTTCATTCTCTTGTACGTTATAATATCCATTAATGAATTACCAAATTACTTACCCATATCTGGATTTAAAAAACGTCCGTCAAAAAACCATACAAAAAATACCGCAAAATAAAATTAATAAAAATAAATGTCATAGTAAACTCCACGCGGAAATGAGAAATATCTGCCTAAAGAACAAAATACACACGGTCATTTTTTTTATTATATAATTACCTATATCTGAATTTAAAAAACGTCCGTCAAAAAACCATACAAAAAATACCGCAGAATAAAATTAATAAAAATAAATATCATAGTAAAAACGCGGAAATGAGAAATATCTGCCTAAAGAACAAAATACACACGGTAATTTTTTTTTTTTAATTAACAAAACCCAATCAACTCATTGGGAGCCCAGATCAGTGATGTCCATTGTGAGGCAAGGTTTGCAATTGACAAAAGTGGCGATGCTCATTTGTACGATTCGATGATAATATCTCGATTCGTTTATTTAGCCATTCGCTTTGGTTGGTGGTAAGCGGCGATTCAAGTGGATTCCACTTGGCGGCGATCGTTCCAAGTGGTTTCTCACCGCGCTGATCGACCCTTCAACCCTTATTCTGGATGTACCGCCGAGGAGAACCTCGAAGGCGTCGGACCGAGCTGCGAAGAGAGAGAGAGAGAGAAATGGCAGAGGATCGCAACGGCTCGTCTGGTTTGCTTATTTCACTTTTCCGTTATCTCGAACGCTCGGGGCCCGCGGCGGCAGCACGTCGAGATTCCGATCGGTTACGAGGATTCTTCTTATACATTCGAGTATCTGTGGGCGCACCCCGTGTGTTCCGATCTACGGGGATAATTCACGAACGCGTTCGTCCGGATTCGAGGGCTCTCCGAGATCCTCGGTGGCTGATAAGGTATTCAAAGCGTTTCGGCTATTCCGAGGGTAGAGCTTTTCCCACTTTACGCACTTCTTTCACTTTCTCTTTTCTTTCCTCTTCCACTCGCCGCAAATATCTACGTTTCTACCCTCGACTCAATTCTCAATTTCTTAATCACCAAGTACCAAAATATCTTGAGATATAATTATCAACAAATTACTGCAAATTTGCAATCGGCACCACGATTTATCGTCTTACACTTTTCGTGGTATTCACTCCGTGAAATAAATGCTACATCGAATTTTCATTTTTCACAGGGAAAATTTCATTGTGTCTATATCAAAAAATAATATCAATTCGTCGATGCGGAAAATTCGATAATTATCGACGTTGTCGTTAATTTCATGTATACCTTTTTTATTTTTTATTTTTCTTCAAATAATTTTAAATTAGCGAAAATTCCGCGGTTTTATGAATTGGGCGCAGATGGAAAACCGAGGAAAATGGGAAAGCAATTTGCAAGGCTCGAATTTCTTTCAACTAATTGAAGAAAAAACAATGTTTGGTGGATTTATAATGTATAGATATTAACGAGACGTTTTCCACGTGTGTGTTTTCGTGAATTTTTTGTACTGTTAACATTGATAATGCCATTGTTGTGAATACATAAGCGAACGGATGTTGGAGCGAAGGATTGGTTTCAGAGCGCACATAATACATATGCCAGAGTATGTATATGTGCAGTCACGGTTATTGACGACGTATAGCGCAGGGGATGCGCCACGAGAGGAGCGACAGATGGGGTTAAAAAATAGTGAAAAGGATTAGGGATGCGGCGAGTTATCGATCCAATAAGAGCCTCGATATAGAATAGCGAGAATCGACAGCGAACACGGGATTCCGCGTGCACTTTCGTTTTTTCGGTTACCCGCGGCTTTTTTTGTCTCGCGACGATGCTGTCCCATGGGACACCCTTCAGATATATAAGCTCGTACTGTTCAAGGGCTCGGGCTTTTTTTTCTTTGGAAATGTTATAATACATTTTCCTTTTTCTGACTCTTCAGCCTCTTACACGACATTGGAATTAAGTCCGGATTACAATAGTGCGACACGATTGACAAGTTCGGATTTTTTTTTTTGTATTCAAGTTTCCTGTTGTTGACAAGTGTATTGCGTTATTTTGATTTGTCAGATTTCACATAAAAATGAGATTAACTCAGTAATGTCTACCATTTTTTTCCTTTTTTTATGAATTACGTGCATTTAAAAAAATTGAAAGTTGACGTATTTGACAAAGGATCTTTATTTATATGAACAATTTTTTTTTGTTTTTATGAACTGATATAAAATGCCTCATATGTGAATATATGAACACGATTGACAAGTTCGGATTTTTTTTCCGCATTCAAGTTTCCTATTGTTGAGAAGTGTATTGCGTTATTTTGATTTGTCGGATTTCACATAAAAATGAGATTAAGTCAGTAATGTCTACCATTTTTTTCCTTTTTTTATGAATTACGTGCATTTAAAAAAAATTGAAAGTTGACGTATTTGACAAAGGATCTTTATTTATATGAATAACTTTTTTTTGTTTTTATGAACTGATATAAAATGCCTCATATGTGAATATATGAACACGATTGACAAGTCCGGATTTTTTTTCCGCATTCAAGTTTCCTATTGTTGACAAGTGCATTGCGTTATTTTGATTTGTCGGATTTCACATAAAAATGAGATTAACTCAGTAATGTCTACCATCTTTTTTTCCTTTTTTTATGAATTACGTGCATTTAAAAAAATTGAAAGTTGACGTATTTGACAAAGGATCTTTATTTATATGAACAATTTTTTTTTTGTTTTTATGAACTGATATAAAAAGCCTCATATGTGAATATATGAAATTTATGAGAACACGCGCGTGAAAAAAAAAAAAAAAAAGGTTTTTTGATGTATACCTATGCATAAATAAATATATATATGTATATGTGGCGCAGGCGGTCACGTTCAAGTCCACGTGTACATGCTCAGGTAAAGGATCCACTTTTGCGTAGCTACTTGCGTGAGGAAAATTCAAAGGGACGAAAAAACGAAGCCTCCGGTTTGGTGTCGCGCCCTTTCCCCTACCTTTCTCCCTCCGCGCACACATTCTCCTTCTCGTCTAGGCTCGGTTCGATACCTGGAGCCCTTTTTCCGGGTGCCCAAAGGATAATCCATTAACATAATTTTACATGGAGAGAGAAAGAGAAGAGAGAGGCTTTATTTGACGCGGGGGAAACATTATATCGACGATGCCAGATGCAAAAAAGGTTCGATGAAAAATAATGGGGACGCGCGGTTCGCAGGGTGAGTTTTGAGGCTCGCAGGGTTTAACGCTACTTTCAGGTAGTGAAAAAGGTCTCGAGATTTAGCCCTACCAAGTCCAAGGGGGGTTAATTCAAATATTTAAAATTTTTCCGGAGCATCTGATGAACGAAGAGAAGCCAAGGGTAGTTTTGCGTAACGGCTCCGGCCCTTTACCTCCGAGCCCTTCACCCCTTTCCCTCAGCCCTTATATTGTGCGAAAGCTCGTTACGCCGGGCGGCGTTATACCTGGCATTGGTAACTCTAGCTCTTTGGAAGAATGTGCGTCGCACGATATGCTCGCAACCCTATGAAACAACCCTTTAACGAAGGTTCCTTCGTTTCTGGTTAACCTGAGAGGGTTGAGTGGGTTGACCTACTTGGCGAATGTACTTTTTCCATTCCTTATATTAAATATCATTATTTTCTCGTATCTTCATGAGCCCTTCGATTTTTTTTTTTAGGGTATATCAAAAAATTAATGGAACTATACACGTTCGAAAATGGTAACCGAAAAATGACTATTTTTTTGCGGAATTCATTGAATTTTTTCCATCAACCCAATGCGATTAATTATTTAGTGTTGGCCCTTGAGCCGAAGGGCCAACATTTCCCTCGGTGAATGTCTCCAAAATATAGAATAAGGCCAGCCAAAAATATTTGTAAATTCGTAGGGCGAAATTTTTCGACGCGAGGAATTTTCCTTCGGTAAACCGCAGATGAGGAGTACAAGGAAAAGGGAGAAAACCGCGGAGAAAAACGAATGTCCTCTGCGGCGCTGATTTACGAGAGGTCTGACGGGCCATTCGTCGACCACGGAGAAGAACAGCCCTTCGGACTGCCCTCGACTGTACGCGTCCCCTGGACTTCTTATCTTCGCGTGACAGCGGCCATTTTAAAAACCCCCCCGTCGTTGCTACCCCCGAATCATCCACTCAACGCTCGCGCTCGCTCACTTACGCCCTTAACGCCGTCCCTACTCGCACATGGCTTTTCCATTCACCCACTTTTCCTCGACTCTCTTTTCGTTGCCCGCAAAAATATTCAAATCCACTGTCCGCCAGGAACCCAAGTCCCTCAGAGATCGAGATATCTAAACTCTTCAAGCGTTTTCAACATCGAGTCGCTTCAAATTCCATAACGGATGATGACGCAGTATTAGGACCCTCTGTAAAAAAAAAAAGAATCCGCCGTTTATATACCGATATATACAGTCATTTTTTATAATTAATATTCTGGCCAAAATAATGAAGATTATAATATTCACGTGCTGTCATTTTGAAAAGACCCAATTTTTAATTGATAATCCCTCAGAGATCGAGATATCTAAAATCTTCGAGCGTTTTCAAATTCCGTAACGGATGATGACGCAGTATTAGAACCCTCTATAAAAAAAAAAGAATCCGCCGTTTGTATACCGATATATACAGTAATTTTTTATAATTAATATTTTGGCCAAAATAATGAAGATTATAAGATTCACGTGCTGTCATTTTGAAAAAACCCAATTTTTAATTGTTAATCCCTCAGAGATCGAGATGTCTAAAATCTTCGAGCGTTTTCAAATTCCGTAACGGATGATGACGCAGTATTACAACCCTCTAAAAAAAAAAGAATCCGCCGTTTGTATACCGATATATACAGTAATTTTTTATAATTAATATTCTGGCCAAAATAATGACGATTATAATATTCACGTGCTGTCATTTTGAAAAAACCCAATTTTTAATGGATAATCCCTCAGAGATCGAGATATCTAAAATCTTCAAGCGTTTTCAACATCGCGTCGCTTCAAATTCCATAACGGATGATGACGCAGTATTAGAACCCTCTGTAAAAAAAAAGAATCCGCCGTTTGTATACCGATATATACAGTAATTTTTCATAATTAATATTCTGGCCAAAATAATGAAGATAATAATATTCACGTGCTGTCATTTCGAAAAAAACCCAATTATTTAATCGAAACCTTAGATTTAGGCCATTCAATTATGCAGTAATTAATTATTAACATAAAATGTATGAAATAATCAAGAAAATTTTAAGGAGAACGTGATTTTTTTTAGAGCTGAAATACAGTGGTTCATTCGCATTTGACGTTCCGATTTTTGTGTACCACAAAAGGGGTTGAAATAAAAGGCAGAAAAAGCGTAGAGAGAAAGAAGCGATCGATAAGGAAACGAGTATCGTGCTCGCCACGATTTTTTTCCTCACACTCGAGAGGAGAGCTCGTCACGTATAGCGGAACGGAGCGAGTAGTATGAGTAAACCAGCGAAGCCCGACGATAAGTAACCGCGGATAAGCCGGTCGTATGTATTCTTATGGACCGCCCTGTTTATGGCTCGCAATTTATTTCGAAATCGAAGGTAATGGCCGCCGGTTTACGCCGAGCCCTTCCACACACGTCCCTGTTCTTCGCCCTCGTACCCGCATCCTCTACATTAAAATTTCAAGGGAATACAAAAATGGCAACGTCCACGCTGCATATCTATTGGCCAATTTCAGCGTGGTTTCCTTCGATTGGCAGTCCTATATATCACAAATCAAACGAACGATGCCGCATAAAGCACGCGCGCATATTCCGCATCAATATTCTAGCGCAATGAGGTAAATTTCTTTTTTTTTTCACAATTACGTATAAAAAAATAACAATTTAATGATTGCGCTGGTAACTGATCCATTTTTTTCAGTAGTTATTACGTATAATATTCTTATTATTTTGAATAATAGGAATATTATAAAAAATATATGATATAATTATTATTCCATATATTCTTATTATTTGGAATAATAGGAATATTATTAAAAATATATGATATAATTATTATTCCAGTAATTCCTAGATTCAATTTCAAACTATTTCTTTCGACATTTATTATTTAACGGAATGAAGAATGTATGAAAAATATTAATAAAAATAAAACGTGATTATACATTTTCCAGTTCAACATTTTACTAACGATTTATAGATTTATTGTAATTGCCCTTCTTATTACCAGGAAAGTGTGTGAAATTTCTGTAAAATAAGAGGGGAAAAAAAATATTTCAGTTTATTTGTAACGTTGGATATTTGGGGAAAAAAAAATCCAGCGACTGAGTCGACAAGAGAGGATAACGTGGGAGGAAGGAGCGGAGTGAGAGACGAGAGTTTCAGTGACGCGCAGGATGAGCCGCGAGCTCCGAATCGAGGTAAAAGTGGGCGAGAGGGAGGAATCTTTCGCAGCGGGTTTTATATCATGCACGGCACGGATTTCGTCGAGCTCTGCTCGCGGTCGCAGCGCCGAGTATAGGTACTTTGAAAAATATCTCCTGGACGTTGCAAAGGGAATTTCCCGTGGAAAGTTGCTTTGAAAATGTGCTCTCTCTCGGTTGCGAGCGACGCTGGATGTTGTTTCATCCTCGTCGTCGGCATTACCGCAACGTTTCGTCCTCTCCTTCCTCCCCCCCCCCCCCCCCCCCCACCCTTTTTTTCTTTATCCTTTCATAGCTTTTCGTCGTTCAACGAAAGGATAATTCGCAGACGTATCTCCCTCGTCTCACTGCCGGAGCAGTAACATGCAACTCGCCATGATCCCTCCTCCAGAGATTTCCTTCTTCTTACACGAAAAGCCCTCCGACTCCAGGATAAAGCCCCTTTTCCGATCAATAATTTACCACGGAAGCTCGAAACAACGAATTATCAAAAATAAATACAACTTCACTGGCATTGCGATCGACATATTCGTCAAAAAAATCGCTTTTCGCAACCAACTTGTTTCTTCCTCCCCCGAAATTATCCTGCGGGACGCGAATCAAAGTTATTAATTGAGGCAAGCAAATTATTTATCAAGTGAACCATTTCGTGTCCCCAGAGCATTATTCTTCCACGAAAAGCTCGCAAAATTCGCCGATCCCTCACAAAAACAAAGACTATCGGTTAAAACGAAATAGTTACTATTTATTGTTTCAAGGACTATCAAAGACTATGAGTATTTTTTATTTTCCTGCGAGGAATAGACGAAAAATCGTTCGACCCTCGGTCGATCAATAATCGAGAACACCAGATGAAAACAACGAAAGACGAAGAGAAAAACTATCAAGTGACTGGTAAATAGTCCTTTGAGAAATCCGCAGGCGGAGGAGAGCGTAAAATTCTTCGAGTTCATCGGAGGAGACATTCCGTTCGTTTAACTCACTCGAAACTGGGTTCATTCGCTCTTGCTATTGGCTCCTTCATTTTTTTTTTTTTGATAGGCCCAGGATGACTAGCCCGATCTCCGAGTCTCACGAGGTTGCAGGGCTGGCGGAGGCTCATATGGAATAAGGAAGCCGAGCGAGAATAGGGCCAACTCCAAGGGTCCCTCTCTCTCTCTCTCTCTCTCTCCCTCGTCTCTTCTTACTTCCCTTCCCACAGGATTTCGTCGCATCAGAAGCCAGACATTTTTTTCATCCCTTGCTGCCGAAGGCCCTACAGTCAATTTTTATCATATATCTGCAAACTTTAGCCCTCTCGTACTCCTTCACCGTGTCGCTGTATATAGAAGAAGGTTGCTCACTCACGCGAATCCACTTCTGCCTGACCTATGCCCAATGACTCGAGCGAATTCTCAGCCGATCGCTGAGCTTCGCAGCTCTCATCGCGCGAGCTATTCGTTTACAAAGCCAGTTGAATTTCTCGCACATTCGGACTGATGCACCGTCTGCCCGCAATCGTTATTAAAAGACGCATCGTTATTACAAGACGCAATGACTCGAGCGAATTCTCAGCCGATCGCTGAGCTTCGCAGCTATTCGCGCGAGCTATTCGTTTACAAAGCCAGTTGGATTTTTCGCACGTTCGGACTGATGCACCGTCTGCCCGCAATCGTTATTATTATAACGAAATATATGAACATATATGAAATATGATTTCCGCATTCGTTATTATATGAAATATTTCTAAGGTGATATTCAAAAAATATTTAATACACGGAACGGAAAACTTTGCCCCTGATTTTGTCTCGACTCGCCAATATTTGTCGTTTCGGAAGTTCGTGGGAAAAATTGATCAGAAGAAATTTGAAAATTCTGTCGTGTGGTGTTGTGGATTCGCTTCGGATGCTGCGGAGTTATTTTGTTTTTTTTTTTTTTTTTTTTTTTTTTCTGTAAATATATTCGAATGGGAAGGTTAACTATTGGCAGGACCAGTTGAAATTTGGGGTGGGGTTGCACATCCTACCTGATATGTCATCTGTTTGCGTCCTGTGCAGCATTGGGCCTCTCAAGGGCTCCTCGTGTCTACCTCCACATGCACGCAACGTTCCACACATGCCGATGACTCGTCCCATAACCGAAAAGTGGCTTAATACCCTTTTGGGACCGAAGGGCTCCACTAGTTTTGGGCCAGACTCGACACGCAACGCATCGACATGTAAGTGACGTTCTTTTTCTCAATGAAAGTGCATTTCATACTTTCCAGTGCAATAAGTGCAACATTTTGTTCGAAGTCCAGTGTTTCTTAATTATTATATGCGCAAGTAAACTCTGTTACAAAAAAAAAAAAATTGAATTTTCTCTTTTAACATTCGATGACTCCAAAAAAAAATTCACTCAAAGAGGTCAAATTTAACAATAAATAAATTGATAAATACACACATATCCTCATGAGAGATTTTTATTATTTTTCGTCTCCAGAATTTTTTAAAAATAAATTTAAAAAAAACTATTCTCGCATATGATAAATTTTGAATATTATGTTCTATATTCATAATCCCGAAATCGTGATTTTTCGTCCAATCTATCAAGTGATCTATTAAATTCTGTCACGAGGTATACAAGCAATGTGTATAGTCAATTTTTGGCGAAAAACTTTTATTAATTTATTTAACAATAAATAAATTAATAAATACACACATATCCTCATGAGAGATTTTTATTATTTTTCGTCTCCAGAATTTTTTTTTAAATAAATAAAAAAAAAAACTATTCTCCCATGTGATAAATTTTGAATATTATGTTCTCTAATCCCGAAATCGTGATTTTTCGTCCAATCTATCGAGTGATCTATTAAATTCTGTCACGAGGTATACAAGCAATGTATATAGTCAATGTTTGGCGAAAAAGTTTATGCGGTGTGAGAATCGTGCGTGTTGGATTCCCAGCGAAAAGCCAGAGAGAATTCTCTGGTCCTTCTGTTCCATGGTTCTATCGATCCCCTTTGATATATTATGGCGGTGGTCCACCAAAAACTGGTGTCCTTTGCGTTGCTGGCAAGACCTCGAAATATGTTTTTTATGCGCGTGTCCTCCCGGCTCCGCGAAACGATTTCCTCGCGGAAGCGAGCGCAGAGCTCAGCAGCCGCCGCACAACTCCCCAAAAGAGATAATGCCGGGCACGCTGGCCCCTCGTATAAATGTACGATTTCTTATTTCAAGATGACGCCATGTCCCCTCGCCGCGTTTTTCCTTCGCATCCCTCGTCGTCCTCTTCGTTCTTGTCATGCTCGCGTTGCCCACACGTTCCCGAAAAACCATTTTTCATTCCCCAATTCGACAGCTCGCTCCGTTGGCCTTTCCGATGACCCGCGAGACAAAGAAATTGAGATATTACAAAATCGTCTTTCTCTCCAGATTAATCGCATTTTTTGTCACATCGAATACTCCTCACTCGCTATTCAATTTATTATTCCTCTTCGGAGGTTGTAACGATTTGTATTCTATTGTTTATACACTCTGTTCTCTTATCAAAAATTTAATCTAAAAAATACCTTGTTTTTTGGTTGAATTCAAGAGATGCAAATTAATACACGTATTACTGAATAGGCGTTCCATTTTTGTAATTTCTTTCTGTGATGTGTAATCGATGTACAATCATTGTCAAATAATTAATTACCGTTTAAATAAATGATATAAAAAATAATTCATTTTTTTCATCGCAAAATTCGAATTAAAGGAAAAAGACAAGATTTTAAAAAATAGCGAGCAGAGGTACTTCATTGATTTAATGTGAAAAGTGACATTTTGGGACTATTATTCCGCAAAAAAAGTGTCTAAAAAAATGTTAATAAAATTTTTATGCTGAATTAGCAGGTTTTCGTCTGAAGTATATGTTTTGTTGAATATTCACGTTTATTTGGTATCGTTTTAATTCAGAAACGATGGCGATAAAAATGGCAATGTCAAAGTTGCAAAAAGTAGCCATACGCTAGTTGCTGAGGTTGATAAAGTGGTTTAAAAAAATGCTTTGTTCCAGGAGAATATATAGTAGCGAAAAAAATAGGGGATTCTTCGAATGCGCGGAACGAAAAAATGCATGGAACGAATTTGTATTACAGTGTATCAGGAGGCGGTGGGTATTCTAATTTTCCAAGTGGATGAAAACATATGAAAATCTGCGAGGCAAACGAGAAGGGCGCCAAGTCGGAGCCAATAAAAGTCTCGTCTCTCTCGAGACTCTCTTCTCCCTCTCGCCCTCGACACTCGCCTCGCCCTCTCGCCCTCGATCCTCTTCGCGTCGGACGCACGCCCGCTTCGCTTTCTTCATCCTCGACGACTTCAGCGACGACCCCTCATCGTCGGTGCGTGCTTCGCCTCGCGGATACGCATTCTCGGATTCTTCATTCTTCGCTCGCACAAGAAAAACGACAGAGCAGCCGCCAAATTGCCAATAAAAAAGCGAAACATCCACGAACGTTAACCAGAAGTAAAATAATAAAATCATGGAACTTATCAGTCGTTAAACGACCGCCAGAAATTCTCAAAAATATTTCGAAATTCCTCCCGAATTTTCGAAACGGATTTTTCTTATTCCTGCGGCAATAATTTTAATGCGCAGAAGAAAAATGACCGAGGGGTAAAATTTCACTTTCAATGCTTTCAATTCACGCTCCGTTTTAATTTTATGAACGAATAATTAAATGGAAAAATCAAAATTTTTCGAAATTTCAATTCATTTCATTTTGAATTTACGATATGAATCGATATGCAAAAGTCGGAAAATATTTTTCCTAACTTTTTATATTATCTTAAACATCCACGAACGTTAACCAAAAATAAAAAAAAATCATGAAACTTATCAGTCGTTAAACGACCGCCAAAAATTCTCAAAAATATTTTAAAATTCCTCCCGAATTTTCGAAACGTATTTTTCTTATTCCTACGGCAATAGTTTTAATGCGCAGAAGAAAAATGACCGAGGGGTAAAATTTCACTTTCAATGCTTTCAATTCACGCTCCGTTTTAATTTTATGAACGAATAGTTAAATGGACAAATCAAAACTTTTCGAAATTTCAATTTATTTCATTTTGAATTTACGATATGAATAGATATGCAAAAATTGGAAACTATTTTTCCTAACTTTTTATATTATCTTAAACATCTACGAACGTTAACCAAAAATAAAAAAATAAAATCAAGGAACTTATCAGTCAAAAATTCTCAAAAATATTTCGAAATTCCTCCCGAATTTTCGAAACGTATTTTTCTTATTCCTACGGCAATAATTTTAATGTGCAGAAGAAAAATGATCAAAGACTAAAATTTCACTTTCAATGCTTTCAATTCATGCTACGTTTTAATTTTATAAATGAATAATTAAATGGACAAATCAAAATTTTTCGAAATTTCAATTCATTTCATTTTCAATTCACGATATGAATAGATATGCAAAAGTTGGAAAATATTTTTCCTACATTTTTATACCATCTTATCACTTAACGTGTGATATGAAAAATTTTATTTTATTGACACCATTTTTTTTTACCTTTTAAAATCACTTTGTGCTTTCTGTTATTCAATCCATTTAGGGCACAGGATATTACGCTACTATCAAAATATTTGTACGTTATTTGTAACTGAAACGTACATGAGAAGCATATCGGTAATATATAGTGAAATCGAATTCCTTGTTGCAGCAGCTCAAATAATGTTGTGCGGTATCGGTATAAGGGGATACTCGCGTCGCCGCTGCTGCTCCCTCGCTCAGGGGGTTGACAACATTGAGGAGTCGAACGAGAAACCGACAAAGACGACGACACGGCGAATATCCTATATTCCGACATACAGTTGGACAAACAGAAATATATGTCGAAAAAGATGTCTCTTCATGGAGGGTATGTACAGCACGAGCTCTCGCCTCAGGATTCGCCCCTGGAATCGGGGGTGGACTCGGGGCGTTCTTTTTTTAAACGGGGAAACAGTTGCGACCACGAATCGATGGTAACTACGCCGACCGCCGGACTCCGAGGTACAGTCTCGTGAAAATCCACAGCCTCCAAATTCTACCTCCGAATTCCACAACATTTCTCTATTTCTACAAAATAACAAGTAACATTATAAATGACACTTGTTTTTTTTTTTTTTTTTATTAAATGAATGGAAGTGCGCTTAATAATTTTTTTACAATTATTTTTACACGTTTAAGGAATTTTATTAAAATTTCCTTGAAAGAGTTTTCCTTAAAAAAAATACATTTATGAAGATTAGACTTTTTTATTTTTATTACAACATTATAAATGACACTTGTTTTTTTTTTTTTTTTTAATGAATGAAAGTGCGCTTAATAATTTTTTTACAATTATTTTTACACGTTTAGGGAATTTTATTAAAATTTCCTTGAAAGAGTTTTCCTTTAAAAAAAATACATTTATGAAGATTAGACTTTTTTACTTTTATTACGATAGAAAAATCATATTTTGCATTATCCGTTGCTAATGGGTACTGAAAAAATGTACATACTTTTTTATGGCGACTGCTCTGATTTACAATTTTAATGTGGAAATCTATTTTTCGTTTCCAAAAAATATGGAACGCATTGCTGAGGGAATTTTTGAATGTGCGCTTGAAAATACGCCTTCCGGCATAGTTTTAAAATTCTGTCAAGGATTTATATATTTTTTTCACCAAGGGGAAATATGTGTACTGCTAATTACGCGGTTTATCAATTTTTTTCGTATAATAAAAAGCAAAGTTACATTTTTTTAAATTGCTTTTTCTAGTTCCCACTTTGGCAGTCAAGTCCAGTTTACTATATAAGCATTTTTTATTCATTTGTTTACAAATTGACATTTTTTTTTCGGGCAACCAACGGTTAAGAAATAAAAAAGCTGACATCGGTCAAGCAATTATATATTTTTTTCACCAAGGGGGAATATGTGTACTGCTAATTACGCAGTTTATCAATTTTTTTCGTATAATAAAAAACAAAGTTACATTTTTTTTAAATTGCTTTTTCTAGTTCCCACTTTGGCAGTCAAGTCCAGTTTACTATATAACCATATTTTATTCATTTGTTTACAAATTGATATTTTTTTTCGGGCAACCAACGGTTAAAAAATAAAAAAGCTGATATCGAATCGAATATGAATGTGCGCTTGAAAATACGCTTTCCGGCATAGTTTTAAAATTCTGTCAAGGATTTATATATTTTTTTCACCAAGGGGGAATATGTGTACTACTAATTACGCAGTTTATCAATTTTTTTCGTATAATAAAAAACAAAGTTACATTTTTTTTTAATTGCTTTTTCTAGTTCCCACTTTGGCAGTCAAGTCCAGTTTACTATATAAGCATATTTTATTCATTTGTCTACAAATTGACATTTTTTTTTCGGACAACCAACGGTTAAGAAATAAAAAAGCTGATATCGAATCGAATATGAAAGGGTTTGAGTCTCTCTTAGCGGGATTGTACCCGCGTTAGGATGCGAGCTGTGCTCCGGTCTTTTGCATACATTTTGAAACGTAGAGCTTCTGCGAGTGGAAGCACGGACAGGAAAGAGAAAGAGACAAAAAAAAAAAAAAGGTAAAACGTTGAGGTTGTCTTTCCCCATCGCACAGAAACGAGTATACCCGCCTGTTAAAAGAGGATGCAAAGAAATGGAAGAAGGAGAGAGAGAGAAAAAACGAAGGAGGACAGGAAAACAAAAATAACTTTCCTCCCGTTGTTTCCCCCGGGATATTCCGCAGGGGTAGTATTAAACGATGGACAACGAGGGTAGCTTTTCTGCAGCCTTATTGAGAGAAACAAAATACCATACCCTTAGCACTGTTTTTTTTGTTTTTTTTTTTTTTTTTGGTTTTCTGTACTATTACAGTCTATTCATCTTTTACTGTACACCCTTTATCACCACTTTTCCCGCAGTTTGGATTTCCATTTTTTTTATTCTTTTTTTTTCTGGGGAAAATATTCAGTGTCTCTCGTTTTCGGGTCAGTGGGGCCCATTTTGTTTTTTGTTTTTTTAATTTCTCTTATTGCTCGGTTCAACTCCGATGTATGGTCGCGTCTACGTCGACTCACTACATTTCGGAAGTCAGGTACAACATGGAGTAGGTAAATGGAAGCTGGTTTTTTTTTATCACTGATAAAACAAAACAGAGTATCCGGAAAATTGACAAAAAAAAAATGTATGGATAGAAAATGGAACGAACAATAGCTTGTGATAATAACAGTGCCGAAAATCAACTTTCACGAATCCGATTTTAGTACTTCTCCGTTTTTACTGCAATTGTCTAAAATAAATTTAAAAAAACGCAGTTTTTTTTTTAATTTTCACGAGATAACCAAAAATGTTCTTGAGTGATAAGAAAAGTGACATTGAATAAAATCAGTGGGAAAAATTGCAAAATAATAATGGAAGAGAGTGAGTGGATACTTAGAATTAAAGGAAGCGAAATAATTGGCGGGCCTTTTGTTGACGTCACACTTTTTGTGGGCCGAAAATTTTTAGCATCTCTTATTTTCGTGTCAGGGGGGACAATTTTTAGTGCACATTTCTACAATGGGCGCGTGATACACGCATATATATATATATATATATATATATATATATATATATATATATATATATACGGTATTTTGAGAGTTAAAAGGGTGAAAGAGCTCACTTTTCTATGGCAATATGTACTACATCGAAGTGGGGTACGCGGAGGTGGGAGCGAGTTATTTCGTCACTATCGGAAAAATGTTATTTACGCAGGACAGAATCGAGCGCGCGGGCGCTCGAATGGTACACACGATGGTGCAGTGGGTGGGTGGGTGGATGGTGCTATACACCATAGGACTACACAGGAGGCTCTGTGTCCTTATTTACATGTGGTAAGTCTCCTGCGGGACCAAATCCCGGACCGTGCGCGCTCGGAACCCTGATAATTCTTCCTTTGATCCCAGGTCCCGTGGGCTCACCCGGTAAACCCACCCACCCACTCGCCCACCCACCGACCCAAGGAAGCTCCCAGTTGCGTCCTCCCGCAAATACCGAGCGCTCGGCTCAACGACTTCGGATCTCCGGATGGATGGAGAAGAGTCGAATAAAAAAGCGAAATATCAAGCAAAACCCTCGGCAACTTTACTATTTTTCCACCGCACCAATTTTTTTTTAAACATCCTACCAATAACGCGCTCGCACTGCATCAAACTCATTCGATTTGTCTGCTCTTGCCATTGAGGGTTTCGTGGGACGTCATGACATTTTTTTCCAAATTTATTGCACTATTTCAAATAGTCCAATAAAATTTTATAACAATTAACAGAGTTAATTAAATGAAAAAACGTTGCAAATATCATTGAATAATATTCTCATTTAAGAAATGAGAAAACTCTTTAGTTTGAGAAAAGTGTTTGACGTTGAGCAATTTTTCTTTTCCTGAAAAACGATTTTTTTTCACAAAAAAAATTGAAATTTGGTTAAAAAAAACAACGTCATGTTTCGCGAGAAATTAGCGATTTCGTTTTACGAAAAAAAAAATAAAAATAAAAATGAACTCCTCCAAAGTTTGGACACGCGGAAAGTTCTCAGTTTCCCGATGAATCCCCTCGCAGATGCCGCGAGCAATATCGAGCTAAAAATTGAAGAAACCACTTGGCAGCTTCGCCCTTTTTCCCCCTCCTCGTTTTTTATTGGCAAATCATGATTGAAGAATCGATTCCAAGATTAAATGAAGTTCGGAGACGGAAGGGAGAGCGAGGGACGAGGATTTCGAAACAGTGCAATGACAATTAATCCCAATTAGTGGAAACTTCAATTTCCAAGTCTGCGGTGAAGTTTGAGGAGCCGAGAGGGGAGTTCTCGTGATTCTCGACCAGTCTGTGGTGACACTGGCGTGGATTCTGTCTGTGGCTCTCGATATATCTACGTACGGATGGGTACCGATCGAGTTTCCAAAACTTTAAGGTGTCTTTAAGTCTGACAGGGCGACGGTACGACGGTCCAACGGGCGCGACGAGGTCGAAGGACGCCTGGCGATCCGAATTTTGGCAGAGTTTCAAGTTCCCATCTGCTTCTCATAGTCAAGAGGGACAAGGAAGGTGGGCATCTAACGAAACCTCGGCCAGGCTACGGTCCCGCTAACGTACGACGTACGGAGTCTGTGAGAAGGATATCCTGATATCATCTTGAGCAAACTCGCGAGGGCATCTCGTCCGAAATACTGGGTGTCTCCTTATTCGCTTCGGCATCGACAATTTATTAAATTCAATTGAATAACCCATTCTTCCACAAATATTCCGCGTGTTACACAAAAGTACAAAAGCAAAGTTCGTTATCTTCATTTCTACACGAAAAGAGTAGAACGTTAACTTTTTTTTTTTTTAATTACCTTTAGGTATTTTTGCTTAAGGGCTAATTACCTATGAAACTACATTCATCTTATTTTTCTAATAACACTTTTTTTTTTGGAAATCCAACGCAGTGAAAAAAATCCAATTTTTTTTTTCTTCAAGTTTCATGGATCCTGTTCGTCTACAAATTTTTGTCCACTATTTCTATTCCTAAAAATAAACTAATGGAATTTATTGTCGTGAGCATCGAAAAATAAAAAAATGGCGAATTTTCATTTCAGTTTAAAAGTTCAGAAAAAGGACCTCTTTTCCATTCGACCGGAAGGGCGTTTAATAATTCATTCACGAGAGTAAGAAAAATGAAGTACTTTGGAAAAACTTTGAATTACAAGAGCAAAGACCTTCGGGACACCCGTTGCATAATCGGTCTCACTGTTTGGTTAGTTAGCGGGACGCGAGCGGTGTTTTAGGTGAAGCAGGACGATCCAGGCTCGCCAGGGTTACTGAGGGATAAGGGGGAGGTGGGATTGGGGGGTGGCGGGTGGGGGGTGGGGGGGAAGAAGCGCAACGAGAGTATCCGAGCCGTTGCTCGTCCTGCCGAATGGAGAGTATCCCTCGGGAGATTTTGCACCAATCGGTGCTCTGGTCAGCGGCCGGAAGTGGAGGGGAGAGGAGACCGGGCATTGGTCAGTCCATGGCGTGGTCTCCGGTATTGAGCGAGCCGCTGCTCTCGGTTACTAACATAGCACAGAGTACTGTAGTAACGGCGGCGAGGGGTCGAAAAAACCGCCCCGAACTGACCTCAAACGTCCTACCCTCGTCTCGGGTAACCCCAGCCACCCTCCCGATCGTGCCGACTTCCACCCTCGGCTCTCTCACCCTTTTCCATTCTCTCTTCTTCTCTCCGTTTCCCTCTGACCGTCCCGCACGACTCGTTTTCCTCGTCGGGTTCGCCCACCCCCTCCGCGTTTCCACGCAATGTTGTCCTGCGTGTTTTCCCGCGTCGACTTTTATCTCCGCCATAAAATTAAACGCGAAAATACACAAATACTATTAAATAATGCGAAAAAATAATAATTTCTTTACTCTCACGACCAGAGAAAATGTTTATTGAATTTTATTTTTATTCTGCCGAGATAGATACACTTTTATTTACTTGTTCGCGAATTTGTTGGTATTTTATTTAACATCAATTATGCGTTTTTATTTAAATGAGTAAATTTTAAAAAGCAGAAATTTAAGCTTCGGTCACTTGTATTTTCGCAAGCACAGCTTTTTTTGGACATACTTATTTATTCAGTTGTAATATAAATAATATAAAAAATACAAAAGAAAATATGATTTATGAAATTTCGAAGAATAAATAAATAAAAATAGTCGCTTTTTTTTCATGAAGATAATATCTTATGTGTTTGCTGAAGTATGTTAACACCCATTTGTTAATAATTTTTTCACTGTGTTGTGCTGTAAAAGTATTATTATTTTTTCTGCGGTTCATAGGTAAAGCTAGGTTTGTTTAAAAAAATACATTTACGGGGGCGAATGGCCATTAGGCTGTTGAACCTCGTGAGGAAATTATGTTTCTGTGTCTGAACTCGCGTCTTCTTCTTTCTCCTCGTATTGTCCGGAAAAGGGATCCCCGAAATAACCAACACCAGGTCACAAAGTCCAAAATAACGAGCCATAAAATTAGGCGGCCTGGCTGTTGGCTGAGCGACTGCGAAAACTTTTCGCAGGAGGACGAAGGGGGAGAGAAACAAAGAGGAAGAAAACTCGGGGCGGCAAACATGGACCGGCGAAGCAGAGGATGAAGTAACACACCGGGAGAGAGAAAAAGAGGAGGAGGGGGAGGAAAGAGGGCTACGCGCAATAAAAAAGGAGCAAAGATACACCGCGTAACGTCGTACACTGGTGTTTCGTTCTCGTTTCGTTGATGTATACTTTCCACGCGCGTTGGAAAGTCTCCAGCGCCGGTGGGTCACCCTCCGACACTCCACTTTCTTATCAGAAGAATTACCTTTTCTTTTCTTTTTTTTTTTTCATTTCGCCCGCTCTCCGCCCTGTCCACATAACAGTTGCAAATTCGTATTCACAAGTTTCTGCGAAACAGACGTTAAACATTATATTTCGTTAATAAAGCATAACAAATCGGGGTAATTATTCGACCTCCGAATGTCGTCGGTGGACTTTTTATTTTTCCATTTTTTTTTTCGCTACTCCCGCGCCCCGTGTCTTTTTGCAGAACAATTTCACAAGACTGAAGCCCAAAATCCGTGGATTGAAGAGAAAAAAATGGAGGCCGGCATTTTTAGATTGGGAAAATAGCAAATAGGGGGAAGTTTTTCTTGAACAACAGCAAGGAACTTTGAAACGGGTACATCGTGGAATTTCAACCAAATTCTAAGCCGCAAACCGTATGATTAAAAATCTATGATAGTCAAATTATAGTTAGACGAATCAAAGAAATATTTCTAATCTCGTTCTCATTTTTTTTTTCCATGAAACTCCAACAATACTGCCTCTTCTCTCGACCGGATTGCACTGTACGAAAATCACGGTTAAATAAATTAAATAAATATGTCTAATCATATTCTTACATTTTTTTCCATGAAACTCCAACAATACTGTCTCTTCTCTCGACCGGATTGCACTGTACGAAAATCACGGTTAAATAAATTAAATAAATATGTCTAATCATATTCTTACATTTTTTTCCATGAAACTCCAACAATACTGTCTCTTCTCTCGACCGGATTGCACTATACAAAAATCATGGTTAAATAAATCAAATAAATATGTCTAATCATATTCTTACATTTATTTCCATGAAACTCCAACAATACTGCCTCTTCTCTCGACCGGATTGCACTATACGAAAATCACGGTTAAATAAATAAAATAAATATGTCTAATCACATTCTCATATTTTTTAAAAATGAAAATTCAAAATTACCGGCTCTTCTCCCATTTGTACATATGCTACATATTTAAAATCCACGATACACAAATCATAGTTAAATGAATTGAAAAAATATTTTTTCCCCCTCATTTCATTTTTTATTATTTTTCTACGGAGGTTTGAAAATAGCGACTCTTTTATCGAGCCGGCTGCATGATACGGGGATGGTGGGCTGTTATGCTCGCAGGGTAACTTTGACGACGAACCCTAAAGTATATCCAACCGGTTCAAGTCCAAAGGCTATTTGCATAGGCGATATTATAGCTACCTTCGTGTCTCGGTCCTCTCTGGTGCGCTCTACGCCACTCGTGGTCCTGCTTCCTTCTCCTCTCTCGTTTGCTCTCTTTCCCTTTCGACTCGCATCTCGTTCACTACTATAGTTATATGCTGTATCTATCTATCCATCTTTCGCTTTCCTCCTCGCCTACTTGGATCTGCTGTTTTGCCGTCGCAGTGCGAAGCTCCTCGCCACTGCCCCTTGCCCCTTGCCCCTTGCCTCCTGAGACCACTCACCTTCTGGTGGCACTAGCCCCTTCCCCAACCCCCAACCCCTCAGCCTCCCCGCCCTCTCCTCCCGGACGTCTCCCTTTCGCCTCTCGCGAGGACGACGTCTTGGGATCTCGGGAATTGGATTAGTAGTGGTTCACCCGAGTAAGACTTGGACTATACTCAATTCGAACTAAGATCGGCGACGCTTCGTCTCGCGATTGGCGACCGAGCCCGGGAATCGCTTTCCAAATTACTAAATCACGTTTTACGTGATCACCTATTCAACTAAGTTATTTCTCTCAGTCTCGACGATGTTAACTGACCTGCCCATGCGTGGGCGGTGTATTCGGGGGGTGGTGAGCGTGAAGGGTTGTCCATTTCAATGATTGCAACTAAAAATATAAATTATCGTTTAGAATTGATGGTAATTTGCTTGGACGGCAATTGTGATCAGGAGAATAACAGATCTCAGGCTTATTTTGTATACTTAACTCGGGTCTTACGGTCGCTGCAATATTATTATTATTGTCACTGTTTATTAACAGAAAAAAAAATTAAAAGCAACAATTATTACTGCAGTAGGATTAGACTGTGAATCTTCTAGGGACTTAAAACCGCAATGTCACCCTCCGAGCTGTCAGTGCGCTGTCAAAAAAATCTGCCTAGAATCGCGCACGAAATTTCTTTTAATGCGATTGCACATTAAATTTCACGAGGTTACTCATAACATTTTTCAGTATTGTGCTGACACTTCGAAAACGTCAACCCTGACGGGACTTTCTTACGGTAGAAAGGGGTAATAAATACATCGACAAGAGCAACAATGTTATGACAATATAGAAGAAATAAAAAAATAACGGGGGGTGCCGTACACCTACGACGTAAAAGAGACTGTGAATCTTCTAGGGACTTAAAACCAATGTCACCCTCCGAGCTGTCAGTGCGCTGTCAAAAAAATCTGCCTAGAATCATGCACGATTTTTTTTAATCCGATTGCACATTAAATTTCACGAGGTTACTCATAACATTTTTCAGTATTTTGCTGACACTTCGAAAACGTCAACCCTGACCGGACTTTCTTACGGTAGAAAGGGGTAATAAATACATCGACAAGAGCAACAATGTTATGACAATATAGACGAAATAAAAAAATAAGGGGGGTGCCGTACGCCTACGACGTAAAATCCAGCGTAAAATGGCTGGTCCTGAGGTCGCGTGTGGAGAGCGTAAAAAATGCGCTAGCTTTCGGGGCTAGTCGCGTAACGCAGTTAATTTGCCGAATGGGGTTGTACCGCCACCCTACGAACATGGCCACTGGTGTGCCCATTCAACGTTCCGTGCGGTACACACATCCCACAAACACTCTCACTCTCTTTCTCTCCCTCCCGCTCACACACACACACACACACACACAACCCCATAATCTCACCCCGCCTCACTCTTAGTTTATATACCGGGTGATCCTCGCGCGGAGCGCCTAATAAAAACCATCCCCCGAGTCCTGTGTGCGCCGAAGGATCGCAGGGTCAGAAGTCCATTCGGAAAATGGAGGGACCCGTTCGTCCAACTAAATCTACCCGATACCGAATTCCAATTGTCCAACCCTCCCACCGACTTCCTATTTTCTCTCAACAACTACCAAGAATTGACAAACTATTTTTATTTTTTTCTCTTCCTGTTGACGATACGATAAATCGAAATATTTTTTCAGCCTGCAAATCGAAGGACTTTTTTTTTGCGTTTTTTATTTTTAGGGGCTGAAAAGGACGAAACTTTGGCGAGCTGTTAGCAAGACGTATGGGAGATGCTGGGCTAGTCTTGGCCACTGGGAACGCCGGCTAGCTATTTCACTCACCCTCCCTCCCTCCCACCCACCCTCTCACTCTCTCTCTCTCTCTCTCTCCTTCTCTTCGGGTGGGTTAGACTCGACTTCCGACTTTCCCTGCAGAAAACATTGAGTCTGCGAAAGGGAGAGCAGAGCTCGGTCGCGGCATTGCCTCTCCGATCTACTTCTCTTCCTCTTCTCTCTCTCTCTCTCCACCCTCATCCTCTCTCGGGCTCTTGCGAAAGACGCTATAAATTTTCTCCTCCCCATACCCCCGACGTTACCCGTCTCGATGCGCACCCCCCTCGCACCCCCTCGGTGAGCGGACCCTCGATCTGCGAATGGTGGACGCCAAGGTTCGGATAAGACCTCTGGCTCTCTCGGTCTCTCTCTCTCTCATTCTCCTGGGCAGATATAAAGCAGATACTGCGTCTCAAGCTTCACCCTCAGACTCGATGGACCATCCAGGAACGTCTGATCCCCAATTTTCATCTTTTATCAACTGAATATTTTTAATAATTAATTTTACGATGTTTCAGGCTGCACAACAAAACTAATAAATATTCCAATGACTGGGTCGAGTCGAAGGAACCGTTGGTACAGATGGGCGAATTTGTGAAAAATTGACAGCAATTTTGGGGAATGTAAATTTTTGACAAACTTCGGACATTTTTTTTTTTGGGATTTCGACGACATTTTGGAATTGTTGTTAATCTGGTGAGGAAAATGTGTGGAGTATTGCAATTGTCAGAAATGTATATGTAATAATAAATATAATTAATGAAAATATGTGTAGGTTAGTATGAAATAAAAATGAATTTGACAATAGCGTTATTAGCAATTATTGGCAATACGTAACGCAATTGTTATTTATTATCGAGATTTACTGAACTTTGTATGTATTTTTTTTCCTGTCGTCTGTTAAGCCGGAAGTATGAGAGAGAGAGAAAAAAAATTGAGAACGTTACCACAAAATCGTAGCCCATCTCGCAAGTGGTTCCGGACCGGAAATCTTGTCTCTCTCTCTCTCCTCTCTCGATCGGACGGCGACCAATCGAATCTCACAGGGAATTTAACACCCCTCCGGCTGGAAGTAAAAGAGGCGACGGTACGTCGGTCGCGTCGATGCTACGGGTAACGGAGAGAAAAAAATCACGACGAACGCCGATGGAGAGGCAACAAAAAAAAAATACCGCACTCACGCAGAACGTGAAAAATTCCAATTTCATCGAATCTCCGGTTGTGCGTCTGGCGTGTTGATAAACATTAGGGTCCTTCCGGTGGACACGTCGTACGAAATTCCCACAAAAATTCAATCCTGCGGCGACGACAAAAAAACACCATCCAATTTGCACATTTGCATACTAAATGTCGACATTTTTCTACCTGCAACAAATTATACAACGAAACTAACTGAATATTCTTAAATAACAACTATTGCACTGTTAAATAACCATTAAAAAATGGTTTCAATTATAATTGCAGTAACTACAAAAAATTCTACAGTTTCCACAACTATAAAAAAATATTTATAAAAAACTATACTATAATTATCTTAACCATTCTTAGCTATTAAAAAATGGTTTCAACTTTAATTGCAGTAACTACAAAAAATTGCAACTATTCTACAGTTTCCACAGCTATAAAAAAATATTTATAAAAAACTGTACTGTAATTATCTTAGCTATTCTTAGCTATTAAAAAATGGTTTCAACTATAATTGCAATAACTACAAAAAATTGCAACTATTCTACAGTTTCCACAACTATAAAAAAATATTTATAAAAAACTATACTATAATTATCTCAGCTATTCATCGTCGCGAGGATTAAAAATAAATGTTATTAATTATGAATATAAACTTTGTTGAAGAATATTACAAAACCCGTCAAACCGAAACTCAGTTCAAATTTTGCTGGTTCGAATTGACGAATAAAATTCATTGATCAAGTCACAATCGACGTGTTTTGGATTAAAAATAAATGTTATTAATTATGAATATAAATTTTGTTGAAGAATATTACAAAGCCCGTCAAACCGAAACTCAGTTCAAACTTTTCTAGTTCGAATTGACATATAAAATTCATTGATCAAGTCACAATCGACGCGTTTTAATCTCAAGGAAATTGTCAAAAATTAATAACTATTGCTCAGTAGCTGTTAACTATTCTCAATAGATTGAACTATTTTTTTTTTTCTTCGGGCCTACCAAATTTTTCTCCCAATGCGGAGGTGATCCAAAATAAAATCCGGCGGCGTGTGCCATCGGAACTGCCGAAATGCCAATGCAAATTCGACGGTCTCACTCGTTAATAAACAGAATGTTCGCTTTTACCATTTTCGTGCGCGCTGCCAGAAGCCCCGAAGCCCCAAAACGTGTCCCTCACGTAGACGACGACGACGACAGAGATTCCGTGGGGTTGTTCGGTCTCGGCTCGCGCTAGCCCGGCATACGCGAGCGAAAACGACCCTATCGGAAAGTCGTAAAGGCGCCTGTTAGATCCAGCTCGTAAATTAGGATCGGCGAAACGCCGGACTACCACTCTTCGCTCTCTCTCTCTTTCTCTTTCCTTCGGCGCACAATCTTCCAACAGCAAAAAGGAAAAGTCAAGAAGAGAACAGTCCTCTTCGACACTAACACTGTCCGGAATAACCTACGTTTTATGTACCAGACGCCGCCACGTTTACTCCTTTCGTATACTCGCTTTTAATCAATTTCACTTTGTAAGCCGATTAAACCAATAAAATCATTTTTTTTTTTCAAAATCCAAGTACAATATCTTCCGGAACGGAATTTTTTTCAATTTTTCCCCTTTTTTTAAATTCCAGAATTTAATTCATCGAAGATTTCTGATAAATGTACAAGCTTTTTTATTAATCGAATGTCAATAAATGACAACTTCGGAATTAGCTACGTTTTGTCTACCAGACGCCGCCACGTTTACTCGGTTTTAATCAATTTCATTTTGTAGCCGATTAAACCAATAAAATCTTTTTTTTTTTTCAAAATCCAAGTACAATATCCTGCGGAACTGAATTTTTTTCAATTTTTCCCCTTTTTTTTAATTCCAGAATTTAATTAATCGATAGACTTCTGACAAATGTACAAGCTTTCTCATTAATCGAATGCAAAAAAATGAGAACTCCGTTGTTTCAGATTTTGTCGTGAGACTGGATTTCCACTTAATTAGTTCAGCCTCAAAAAATTCCAATTTACATTTCACCTCGTCTAAACGTCATGCGAATAAATGTTCCCATCCGCAGTCACCGGTAAGAATGTCATTTCGTCTTCATCGACGCCGAAAAGCCGCAATTAAGGGTGGAAGGGGGGTGCAGAATTTTGCATCAGCACCCGAGCAGTGAGAAAAAACAACAGCGACAAAAAAAAGGAAAATAATTACACCGGTAAATCCGCGAGCAGGCTCGAATCGCTCCATCATTATTTCCCACGGTACACATAATTAAAAGAGGGGTTGTTCTACCCGATTTTCCTCATCCCCTTCATCTCAGCTGGAACGCATATGCAGCCGCTAACGAAAATCACGGGTGGAGTTATTTCGAAAGTGGAAAGGATCCTTGCGGTGTATGTGACGCTGCCATTAGAGGAGTTAAGCATTTTTACGATCGGCAGGCCGGGGGATGAAAGAGTAAAGATTCGACGGTGAAGTTGTACACGCTTTTATGTACGTATATTTCACAAGCTGTGCCAGTAAACAGAGACCCAAAGTGTATATATGGTGTCTAAGAGCTTCTGCGTGTGTATTCGTGGGACTGTGCTATTCGGCGGTGCGGTGGGAGGGTGAGGGGGTGGCAGAAACCCACCCCCTGTACCAAGAAGAGAAGCACACGATTTCAAGAATGCGGAGCACGTTTCCAACCAATGCCAGGAGCCAGGCAGTAAAACAAATACGCCCTCGCGCCACCGGCCTGCCTATACAGGGTGTCTCGGTAATACCGGTTTCGCGGGGGGTAAGGGGTGGCGGCCAGGGGCAAGGGGAGCCGGCAGGCTTTCCGCTTTCCACTGGCGAGTCCGATACGTCTTTCTCTCACATCTTTCGCCCTCGTTACCGATACGTACCCTCAGTTCGCTCTAAGCTACCCCCTTTCCACCCCATTCTTCCCGATAGTCCTTTTTCATGACTCTCTTAGCCGTAAAGGTTGGCTCCGTGGATTTACATTCATCCCTCTATACACACCGCGTCACCTCACCCCCGAAATAATACGGAGTCAATAAAAATTGGCGACAAAGATTCTTCCTTTTTGGAATTCGCTATGCAAGCTTCTTGGTTGATCGAAATTTCAATTAAGGGTGTCGAAAGGATGATTACCGCGGTATTTTTATAATGAAGACGGAATGATTTCGGATTTTTTTCCGAGCCGCTGTACGGTCATTTTTTTGTACCGAGCGATTCGCGACTTTTTCGCGATAATCGCAAATTTCAATTAAGGATGTCGAAAGGATGATTACCGGAGTATTTTTATAATGAAGACGGAATGATTTCGGATTTTTTTCCGAGCCGCTGTACGGTCATTTTTTTGTACCGAGCGATTCGCGACTTTTTCGCGATAATCGCAAATTTCAATTGAGGGTGTCGAAAGGATGATTACCGGAGTATTTTTATAATGAAGACGGAATGATTTCGGATTTTTTTTCAAGCCGCTGTACGGTCATTTTTTTGTACCGAGCGATTCGCGACTTTTTCGCGATAATCGCAAATTTCAATTGAGGGTGTCGAAAGGATGATTACCGGAGTATTTTTATAATGAAGACGGAATGATTTCGGATTTTTTTTCAAGCCGCTGTACGGTCATTTTTTTGTACCGAGCGATTCGCGACTTTTTCGCGATAATCGCAAATTTCAATTAAGGGTGTCGAAAGGATGATTACCGGAGTATTTTTATAATGAAGACGATTTTTTTCCAAGCCGCTGTATGGTCATTTTTTTTTGTACCGAGCGATTCGCGACTTTTTCGCGATAATCATTGAGTCAGAACTTTTTGTTCGACGTACGGGGCTCCTTTTTCGGCTGGTATAAAGGAATATGAGAGGAACGAGGCGAAAGGTACGCACCGTTAGCTCGTTGGGTGCGCTCCGGCTTCTTAAAAGTTCACTCGAGCCGAGCTCTCTTTATGCGTCTGGCGGAGACACGACCCGTAGAAAGCACGCGCGAATCTCTCTGGTAAAAGCGAGAGAGAGGCAAACGACACGATTGAAACGAGCGGTGGCATAGGGTATGTCGAGCAAATGTCCTCTCGGCGGGCCGAAAAGAAAAAAGAAGAAGAAAACGGGCAATAACAAAAATGTCCTCTTCAGAGGCTAAACGAATGATGGACGGGTGAAAGAAGTGGCCAATGTGGGTTGGTTCCGGCGTCTCGTGTGACACACACGTCAGTCTGCCTTTGTTTTCATCTCCTTTTGATTGAGTGCTCGGGTTTCTATCGTTTTTTTTTTTCTTTTCTTCTTTCTTTTGTCTCCCACTCGTTTCGTCGCTCGTCGTCAACCCCCTTCAGTGGGTTCTCCTGTCTCTCTCTTAAGCGCGCTTCACTCTCTGTCAATACACAGCAGCAGGAAACTTATAGTTTTTGATTGTACGGCACAATTCTCAACGTATACATCAAATCATAGCTTCGTACGTCTGACGACGTGGGAGAAATTTAAGAGCGACTCGATTCGACGCTTAAGGGCTAAAACGGAGTCGATAGCACGCACCGGAGGCCATGAGGTTGGGCGGTCTCTCTCTCTCCTCTCTCTCTCTCTCTCTTTGCCTCTATGCATAGGACGGAATATTGGGTAACAGGTGCCTCGTTAATTAGCAGCTCACCTTGAGATGCGTGCGCCGGTCGATCAAGTTTGCGATAATTATCAAACCTTTTGGCATAATTTTCTACTAATGAGCATCAAGTTGCACGTTACAAGTTATTCCGTCGGCTCTTTCACCGGCGAGATGTATATTCCCGGACCAACTTTTTCGTCCCCTTTTTTTGGCAATTTTGCTAAAAAAAAAAAGTTCTGGGTTCGATCCCCGGTCAGGGCCAAAGATTTTTTCGGAGGCTTTGCGAACTGCAAGTGGTTCAGATTCCACTATAACCAGTAGGTCTCGGCTAATGACCATAGCAATAGACGCCGTAACAAATAAAAAAAATAAATAAATAAAATAAATAAAAATAAAAATAAAAATAAAAATAGTTAAATGGCAGGTTTCCTCAATTTCACATTTTGAAATTTTACAGGCGAACATATTTTACTCCCATAAAATTCAAAAACGAGTTATATTTATTACAAAAAATGTATCCATCATTGTTTTAAAATTTATCTGAATAAAATGGAATAGTATGAAGCGTATTTTTTTTTTATTCTTATTAACGCAATTTCGAAAAATTTCCACGACAAACAAATCTTTCATCGGATGCAGCGCACCTGCGAAGCCCCAGATATTTTTCGGAGGTTGCGATCCATTTAAACTTCTCCCCAAACATGGCCTGAACTTTGAACTGACATTGACTGACCACGAGAAAATAAGGGTGAGATAAATTTCCTATCCGTGGACCAGTTTCATCCACCTGATGCTCCCGCGCGCCCATCTCAACGTTTTATTCCCCATGGAGTGACGCAAAAGGGATGAATCGTTCGGTGGACCAGTTATCACCTGATTTAGAGCACGATCCATATTTCACCGTGACCATCGTGGTGAAGGGATCCGAGAAATGAGATTGGGGAGAAAAAAACCTGTTCCTCCACGTGGCGAGGTCCTGGCCTTTCTCGGATTCTGTGCCCGCGACGAGCAGCCCGCTTATGGACACTTGGAATTACGTCCATCGAAAACTGGTCCATGGACAATGGGACGATGCCCTCGTTGCACCGGGAGAAAACGGCTCGTGCCTTCGTCCCCTAAAAACCCATCGAATTGGCCATGAAAAACTGGTCCATCGACAATAGGATGCTGCTCTTGCAACCGGAAGTCATCAGACACAATGACCACTGTCCACTCACAGGCCAATCTGCGGACCACAAAATGCTCACGGTTAACCCCGTTGACTCTTCTCTCATCTCGCTGACGGGCTGCTCATACGTATACTCGTACTTTTCACCCCTCAAATAACATTCTAGTGTATCTGGTATTATACGCCTCGTTGTCGTTATTGAATTAACGTAGCCCATTTGGTCAATCGTTTGAAAGGAAAAAAAAAATAAATGTAATAAAATAAAATATTTGACGTCTGACGATAAATCCGTGTTTTTTAGTTTATGAAAATTGTTTATGTCTCTTATTCTTATTTTAGTATCACTCGATGATATATTTTAGATAAACATACGAAAATTAGGGTATTATTTTTCATTTTGTTATTATTATTGTTACTATTACTATTATTATAATAAATTAATATTTTTATTAATTTAGATACTTTTTGAAAAAATTCCAATATTGGATTGTTCACTCATTTATTAATGCAAATTACATACAAATATTTTGTTGGAAATTTACATGAGAGCTGTATATAGTGAAAAGAACCTACAACCCCCGATGAGTAGGGTATCGATATTGAAGGTAACTGTAACTGGGTTGTTCGTGTTTCTATTCGGAACTCACACTGTATCCAGGCAACGAAATGGTTACACAAAGTTAGGTTTCCTGCGACCCGAGTGCACGTGCTTTCCACTCTTCGCCAAAAATTAATCTAGGTGCGGTGTTCCTTGCGATTTAAAAATAAAAAATGTTGCCGAATAATTCGCACGTGGTGGAGGCAAACGTCGGCCAACTGTCCGATCGGGATCAAGCTAAGCTGGAGAAAATTAGAAACCTCACGAATATTCTCAGAGTGAGTTTGGGTATCAATTCACCCATTTACAAACTATTTATTTATTTATTTATTTATTTATTTTAATTATTAAATCCATCAGGAAACAGACAAAAACTTAACGACGTGCGAAGAAATTTTGACGACTTACATTGAAAGGCGATTGAAGGTAAAAAATTTATTGTTAATCAATTATCACTTTATTAATTGGATAGTGTTCGTTTATTTACTTACATACGCTAAAATTCTACTCCGCATGACCCCGCAAAATATGCGAACAATTTTTGCTGTTGCGAGCAATTGTTGCTGTTATGTATTTTTTTTCTCCTTCATACTCCAAAATTTAGCTGAACCCGAATGAAGCCCCTAGTTTTTCGTGGGTGAACTAAATCTCTATGGTTTCAATATCTGAAGCTGGAAATTTAATGATTCATATGGTCCGTCGGTAGAGAAGATCGCCACTGTGAAAGAAGGGGTAGTTTCTCGTGGTAAGGGTGGAATACGCTCGCCTACTTAAGCGTTCGTGAATTTGTGCACTAATTTTCAAAGTCGACATTTAAAATAATCAGGAAACGGAGAAAAGAGTTGAGGAAGTCCGACGAAATTTCGAGGGCTCCCTTCGACAGGAAATGAGACCTAAAGAATATTATAAATAAATTCCCACAGCATAAACCTTAAGAAATTTTATTTATTTACTCAGACAGTTATCGCTTAAAACGAACAACCGTCCGTTTATTTATTTTCGACGATCGCAAAAACGATCCCTTAAGCATTGATACACAGAAGAGAATATTTCGAAAAATGATATGATTGATTTCCATTAATTATTATGATTGGATGATCAGCCTTGTTGAAAAAAAAAAAAAATCTACTCTCATCGCGCGACCCCACAAAGCGTGCGAAAAATAATTTTCAATAAATGTCCCGCTGCTATTTGCGCTTTTCTCGCTTGACAATCGAATTTTTTAGCTAATGCGAATTTTTAGTTTACGACCCTTTGGTCTCAGGGTCCGAAACTGAGGATCCAATGGCTTATGATTCGTCGGTACCGAAGGTCGCAGATGCCTCTTTTGGGGTTGCTCCTCGTGGTAAGGCTACCAGCAGCGATCGTAGATATTTCCAAGACTCTCACCATTTGCTGTGCCAACCACCATGACCACCATGCCAGCCACCATGCCAGCCGCTGCTACCGTACCACCAGGGCCAAGCGGGCCATCCACCGTACCATCCGTGGCCACCCCAGCCTCCCCACCCCCCGCCGTAGTGCCCATGGCCGTAATGTCCATGACCACCATGTCCCCAGCCGATGCTATATCTGCACAGAGCACAAAAATCGCTCGAAATCATTGAATCATCGAGAATACAAAATAGTCCGTGTTCAAGGGTGCATTTCAAGGGTCCTACTGAATTTTTATTCATTTTTTTTTCGCCCAATATGTGCAACAGGATATTACGATACAAGTGCGGTAAAATTTTCTCTGACGTGTTGCATAAATTCCAAAAAAAAAATGACGTCGCAAATTCGAAAAATGAGGAAGATGCGTAAAACGTTCATTATCGCACCGAGTGAAATAAAATGTCTTTTACCATTCATCGACTGACCGCCCTTATTTATTATGATTTTTCGCTTGGCTCAATTTTTTATGGTCGTTTTCGTCAAGCAAGGATTATTTTTTTAACAAATTAAGGGCTTTTATATCATTTTTTTAGCGGACGGAAAATGTTTACTGGCATTTCGCACCCAATACCATTTATTTTAATAGGATCATTGTTACAGGCATTTTTCGGCGGACATAGAATTTTACTAAATTTCAAATTCCACGAGGCCAAAATGAAATTTCGAGCGAACGGGTAATTTAATTACCCGGAAAAATGGTGCTAATGAAAATTATTCTTACGAGGGCCAACCGTAGCCATGACCATGACCACCCCAACCTCCCCAGCCGTGACTTCTCTTGTCAAGTTTCTTATCACCAGTCTGCACTCCCGAATCCGGCTGAATTTGTAGAACTGTCGTTTCTTGAGGTACGTCGTTACTTTCCGCGACTTTGTGGGTCTCGAAAGCCTCCTGGCTCATAACCAGGGTGGCCAACGAGAGTATCAGCTGCAACAATTTTTTGAAACATTATTTGTCACGTCACAAAAAAAAATTCGGGCAATTATTATTTTTGTTTCATTAAATTTTTTTGTAAAATCCAAAAATGAGTTTTCTGGCTTGCGATTCTCTTACCAACAACTTCATATTGTCTCTAGTGCACTACACGTCAGGACTGATGCTCGATTCCACTATTGACACTTCTTTTATACCGGGTTTTCCATTGCAACTCGTTCTCCGGTCCAAGTTATGGTAAATTCGAGTTCCAGCCACACACACGCTCACAAATGTGTGCACAAGATTATAAAAGCGCTGTTAGAGGAGTCGTACAACTACTGGATCTTGATTGACAAGTGGACTACGACTGCCACTCCCATCTGTAGAATTGCAAAACTACGTAACAAACTTGCAGACGCGAACGTGACTGTAAACAACTCGATAGTCCTGATGGTGATCGCGAAGAAGCCGAACAACGATCGACGAATCGATACCCGGTAAATACTAAATTCCATTTTTTCATATTTTCAATTCGTCGTTTTATTTTTGTTTTTTGACCAATTCTCGTCTTCCAAAAAAAAGGACAAACTTTCTTAAAAGTTTCTAAGTTTCACTTTATGATATACTGTTTGGGAAAAGCAAACAGACATTTTTCACAATGCATTTTATTTTTATTAGGAAAAAATATTTTTTATAATTTTCTCCCGAAAATTAATTTGTGAATGAATTTTTGGCAATGCTATTATCATTTAATATCAATGTTCTCAGTGCCCAGATTTGTTTGATTAATTTTTCTCGTTCTCAGAATTCATTTCTCGGATAAAAATCCAACGACACGACGATTTTTAATATCAAATTTCACCTCACAGAACAAGGATAACTGGATAAGCAATTATATATGAAATACTTCCTTGCTGTTCTATTTGTTACATTTTTTAAAATTTATTCACGATACATTAAAATTACTACATTGAATAAAGCGATTGTTACGCTTGAAAAATCATGACTGTTATTTGAAGAGTTCATTGGCATAATATAAAGAAGAAGATCGGCAAAAAAAAAAACGTCGTCGTCGGTTTAGCCAGGAATGAGTAATTGGTGTACCGCAATATTTATAATCAATTCGTCTCATTTCTTCCTGTAATTGGCTAGGCAATTATTAGCTCGATTTCTGCTTCCGGTCGGATCATTGAGATCAGTGTAGGGGAACGCACGCGTCGATGTTGTACCGCCTAACAAACACACGGAATTCTGGTGACTGGGCTCATTCGATTCTCGTCGCGAGTGATTTCCTACTTTCTCGTTGCTTGACAAAGACTCGAACGAGGAAGTTTGATCGATTTATCGGCGACACTGGAGCGCAGCAGCAGTTACGGTGTCGAGGCGATTCGTAACGATCGCAGTTGATGACGAGACGAGGACTTATGTCGAACCCGGCCTCTTTTTCTGCTCTTCCAGATCCCAGAAACTCTCTACTGTCTAACAGATAAATTTGTTTAATTCGATCCCCATTATTTTTATATCGTCACTTCGTTATAACATTTTTTTCTCACTGGAATTTAATATGCAACGAAAAATTATTAATAATTTTTCGTTGCATATTAAATTGAATTCAACGGATGGATTATCGAAAAAATCGAAAAAAAAAAACGAATTTCGCCTTCATTTCAAAAATATATACGACTTATATCAGGACTTATTTTCAGTTTAGCTGAAGATAATTATTATATATCCTTTTGTAGATTTTGCATATATTATATATATATTAGGGTGTGTCATTTTTGGGCAATTTTTTTTTTTTCGACTCAGAAACAGGTTGTATACTTTCAGGAAGGTAAAATAAGAAGCCTGTAAAAATTTTAGCTCTTAATATTAATATTTAGATGCGCCTCATCGCGAATTTCTATTTCCCATTTAAATAACATGGGAAAAAAATTTTTTCATGTTTGGAATTTTATACGTTGGCAATGGCATATTGTTCGATGAAACGCATAACATATTTTATAGAGAATCGCACGCTCTACAAAAAAGATGTCTTGCATTTTTTCGATAGACATAGCCATTCTGATAATATTTGAGTTCAAAGTTCAAAATATACGAAAATTCATCTTTTTGTTAATATTATAGCGAAACTATTGACTCTATTGAGAATCTTCAATCAACTTTTATGTAAATTATTAAATTTACCATGAAAATTGTCTCATCCATGATTAATTAATATTTATTGGTGAATTGTTCAATGCTGTAGAGACCTGTCTTCTGTCACGAAACTGGTTCTAATGGGCTGATACTTATCATAAATAGTTACAAAAAAAATCGACAAAATACTCACGAAAAATATCTTTCGTTATTTCCATTAATAGTAAAAAAAAAATGTTTATGTTTATGTTAAAAATTAACAAAAAGATGAATTTTCGTATATTTTGAACTTTGAACTCAAATATCATCAGAATGACTATGTCTATCGAAAAAATGCAAGACATCTTTTTTGTAGAGCGTGCGATTCTCTATAAAATATGTGTTGCGTTCCATCGAACAATATGCCATTGCCAACGTATAAAATTCCAAACATGAAAAATTTTTTTTCCCATGTTATTTAAATGGGAAATAGAAATTCGCGATGAGGCGCATCTAAATATTAATATTAAGAGCTAAAATTTTTACAGGCTTCTTATTTTACCTTCCTGAAAGTATACAACCTGTTTCTGAGTCGAAAAAAAAAAATTGCCCAAAAATGACACACCCTAATATATATAGATATATATATATTCGTTATAATTTTACAATTTTTACAATTGTACAGTTACAATTTTTTTCTCACTGGGATTTAAAAAAGCATAAAAATTATGAATAATTTTTCGTTGCATATTAAATTGAATTATCGAAAAAATCGAAAAAAAAAAAATGTCGCCTTCGTTTCAAAAGTATATATGACTTATATCAGGACTTATTTTCAGTTTGGCTGAAGATAATTATTATATATCCTTTTGTAGATTTTGCATGTATTATATATATATATATATATTCGCATTGTCCCTAGCGACGACTGAAATAGGCTAATAATTTTTTTTGGGCTTTGTTTGGGGTCATCTATTTCGTAAGTCTTATTCGTTCCGGTCTGATAGATCGGCGAGCCGGCAATAGATCGATACCAGTGATTTGTGATGAGATCGAGCAATCGATCCTCTCGCGTAATATGGAGGAACGCGGCGCGCGAGCCGCGCCACGGATGAAGGCACGCGTCTCGCATCGCGGCGAGTGCGATCTTGCGCGCCGCGTTTGTAAATACCTCGACGAAATCTTATTGCGCAAAGTAACAAGCGCAAGACAAGAGGACTGGAGCGCTGGAAAACGAGCGCGCGGTCCGCACCGGCTTTTTTTATAATTTCACCTCGTAAACGACGTAAACGCTGGTCGCGGATTCGTTTTGTCGGCTAACTGTTGCTCCCGATGGAGAACCCACAAATTGTAACTATAGGAAACCAGGAGTCGCGAGCCGCGATCACCTTCGCGACGTTCCAAACATTCGAATACTTTCACCCTAACAGCAATCTAGTGGCACAGCAGGTTCTGCTCACTTACGAAAGTGAATCCGTGTCTCTATGTCCTGTCTTAATCATTATCCCTCAGCGGCACTAACTCAAGAATACACGAGTAAGAATTTTTTTTTTTTATTATTTTTAAATACAAAGAGGTTTTGGAATTATTGTAAATTTTGTTTCGCCTGGTGTTTTATTATTATTACGATATTTATTAATTGTGTTGAGATTGAATTTTTATTTATTCTTGAACGAATATTATTTAAATACATTTTTTTTATTTCGTCATTTTTGAGTTGAATATAAAGTGGCCAATATTCTGACATTATTGTCTTTTTAAACAAAATATCCATGGGAAACTTTCGGTTTGAATTTGATGTTTAAAAAACAATTATGGTACAAAGAAACGACGTTCCAAACATTCGAATACTTTCACCCTAACAGCAATGTAGTGGCACAGCAGGTTCTGCTCACTTACGAAAGTGAATCCGTGTCTCTATGTCCTGTCTTAATCATTATCCCTCAACGGCACTAACTCAAGAATACACGAGTAAGAAATTATTTTTTTTTTAATTATTATTAAATACAAAGACAGCTACATTTTGGAATTATTGTAAATTTTGTTTCGCCTAGTGTTTTATTATTATTACGAAATTTATTAATTGTGTTGAGATTGAATTTTTATTTATTCTTGAACGAATATTATTTAAATACATTTTTTTTATTTCGCCATTTTTGAGTTGAATATAAAGTGGCCAATATTCTAACATTATTGTCTTTTTAAACAAAATATGCATGGGAAACTTTCGGTTTGAATTTGATGTTTAAAAAACAATTATGGTACAAAGAAACGACGTTCCAAACATTCGAATACTTTCACCCTAACAGCAATGTAGTGGCACAGCAGGTTCTGCTCACTTACGAAAGTGAATCCGTGTCTCTATGTCCTGTCTTAATCATTATCCCTCAGCGGCACTAACTCAAGAATGCACGAGTAAGAAATTTTTTTTTTTTTAATTATTATTAAATACAAAGACAGTTACGTTTTGGAATTATTGTAAATTTTGTTTCGCTTAGTTTTTATTATCATTACGAAATTTATTAATTGTGTTGAGATTGAATTTTTATTTATTCTTGAACGAATATTATTTAAATAAATTTTTTTTATTTCGTCATTTTTGAGTTGAATATAAAGTGGCCAATATTCTGACATTATTGTCTTTTTAAACAAAATATGCATGGTAAACTTTCGATTTGAATTTTTTCGATTTGAATGTTTAAAAAACAATAATGGTACAAAGAAACGCTCGCAGTGATTTTTCGACTATTAAAGCTCTGCTTATTAGCAACACTCCGAAGGATCGTAAAATTTTCAACACCTATAAAGTAACATTTATTTGTCGCCCATAAGATTCTTTTTGGTACTCGCAGTACCAACAAAAATGCAGTTACAATTGCCGTAAATTATAGTGAATAGTCGCATGGAATTAAAATTAATAGTTATCATTTTATAGTTACCAATAGCAAATTTTTCTCCGCATTTTATTTTTCGCTTCAATTCGCATTTCTGTCGGTCGCAATTATTGAGCCACGATGAAACAGGAAATATTGATTTTATCTTCACGTAATAGTGAGAACAGTGATGCGTTGATAGTAAATAAATACTGTATACTATTTCCTAGTGTACCACTCAGTATAATCTCCAATTTCTAATAAAAAGTGAAAACATAAGCGCAATAATCCACATAAAATGTCTCGGTTTTCTTCTCGATCCGCTGAGAAATGAAAAATATTCAACGTATGCTTCAATAGCAGAATATTCACGGTTGATTGCGGAGCGAGGAAACGATGTCGATGAACTGCGTTTCTGCGGCTGCCGGCGAATTGTTCGATTAATCAGGTGATAGGTAGTAAAAGAAATTCCTCGCTTCTTTGCAGTTCCGAAGAGTACCTATTTGATTATATAGAAATTTATGTGGTTTCTGATGGCCAATGTAAATCCCACGGGCTAAAAATTTCATCGGGTGCTTTGATGAAACGAGACATCGTTATGGACCGTTAATCTCGTCGTCTCCTTTCTTGTTGCTCAATCGATCAATCAGCGATGCATTTTATACTAAAAAAAAAAGAACAATTTTGCAGACTTCATTTTGCGCCCAACTGAAGCTTCCGGACATTCTAATTTCTTTTTACAATCGTTAATATCGTGACAAAATGAAAGTTGGCGACTTCATAAGCGTGTTAACGATTTGTTCCAAATGACTCGGGGATTTGAAGTAGCAGCTACTGGAAATTATTCGCGTTTGAGTATAATTTCGCAATTTTAACGGTATCGACACTTGTCGTCACCGCCGCGACAATTCCTCCCGTTTCTCGGTGCCAATTAAATTTTATCATCGCAGCCAAGTACCGAAAATGATTGTACAGATTTTCCGCAAATATCTAAGGCCCGGCGTATGAAATATCATTTTTCCTCCATCGTCGCCAAACTCGTGAGTCTCGACTTCGCGCTTCACTTGGTTCAAATAAACGGGTGGGTCTCCGAGTGGTCGTGCAACCGAAGTGAAACTCTCGCGGTGAATATCTGCTTTTTTCTTCCTGTCACTCGCTGCGCGGCTGAGTTATGCAAAAATTCACCCCCGCTCGCTCGATTCCATTGTTTATTGGCGTTGGTTCGAACGGCACATCGACTAGTCAGTGCGGGTACCTCGTGCCAAGAAGAGCTGTGCCTCCTCCGGAGGTTTCACCTGAAACATACTATTACAATTACAATAAATGCCGAGTACAATACAATTGTTAATTAACGATAACCCAATAACTGTGTCAAACTATGTGCATTGCGTATATTTAAAAAAACGTGAGGACTGAACGTGCCTCCTCCGGAGGTTTCCCCTGAAGCATACTATTACAATAAATACCGACTACAATACAATTGATAATTAACGATAACCCAAAAACTTTGTCAAACAATGTGCATTGCGTTTATTTAAAAAAACGTGAGGACTGAACGTGCCTCCTCCGGAGGTTTCCCCTGAAGCATACTATTACAATAAACACCGAGTACAATACAATTGATAATTAACGATAACCCAATAACTGTGTCAAACGATGTGCATTGCGTATATTTAAAAAAAAACGTGAGGACTTACTGCGAATTACGACTATGGTTTTCGATACTATGTTCTGCGTTGCAAGTTTTCTGTTCATTAGTTCGACACTCGTCAGTCGTGACGTCAGTGCTTTTGTGCAGGTTCACAGTCAGAACGATGCGGGACCAAAACTCGAGGGTCCTCCGAGGACTGAGAATTTTGAAAAAATCTACGCGATGGAGAGTGAAAATGACTCTAAAGTGAATTCATCGGAGACTATGGACGACGGGACTAAGCCCCGAGACAAAAGAGCTTTGGGGATTCTTCTTCAGGGTCTGGCCGAGGCTTTGGGCTATCAGACGTCGCCGATTTCGTTGTCGACGCTTCCGAATCCGAATACTACCGCGGCAGGAGCCGCAGCAGCTCCGCCGCCGGTTTTTGTAATTCAAGGAGGCGCGAGACCCGCGCCCGCGACACCAGCGCCCCCTGCACCGCCAGCGCAACCAGCGCGGCCACCGCCACGTCCGGTTATGAAGCCCAATCCTCCAACACCGTCGCCGAAACCTCCGACGTCGACCGCGGCACCGAGACAACGTGAGACTCTCAGATTCACCGGCGTCGTTAATTTCGGCAATAATTCCGATCTTCTTGGTCATCTACGGCAGTACGAGCAAATCTTCCATGGCTCGACGACCGCAGCGCCAGCGAACTCGTCAGCGCCGCCAGCGTCCGCAGCGCCACCACCGCAGGGGCCGCCGCAGTCTGGACTGGGCAAACCGCCGCTGCTCTCGCCGTTCTTCGTGCAAATTCCTCTTCCGATTGCGCCGAATCTTCCACCGCCACTTCCGCCGTCAGCTCCTAGAACATTAAAGCAAATGGAGTACTTGTACACCAATCACCAGGACAAAGAGAACTACGAACGCGAAAGTCAAGAGATCAGCGACGAGAAGGATGTGCAGAAAGATCCGCCAGGGGACACGTACATCGATGAACCGGAATGGAAGAAGAAAGAGCGGGAACAACAGGAAGCAGAGGCCGACAAGTATCGCGACGACAATTACAGAGAGGACGATGAGTCTGAAGAGAATTACGACGAAAGAGACAATTCCGCAGAGTCGCTGAAGAAAGAACCGGCGGAAGAGGAGGACGAGGAGAGCGAGGAAAATAACAAGGACAATAAGTACAACGGAAATGAGGAGGAACGAGAGAATTCAGCTGAGGGAAATTACGCTAACAAAGATTCGTCCGAGGAGGAGGAGCGGAAACCGAATGATGAGTATCCGAAGAAAGAAGCACTCCGGGAAGATGATGACGATAGGTCCGAAGGTTACGAGAGTGACGATGAAAAGGAGGACGAAGAATCCAAGAGGAAGAGTCATCCAAAAACCAATGATCACACAAAAATTCAAAATGGCTTTGACAGCTTCACGAAACCGTTTGAATTTTTCACCCAAGACGTGCCGACGCTACCGCATCAATACGGATCACGATTGCCAATTAGAGTGTTCGAAGATCCATTCGGAGGCGGCGGACTTCGCGACAGTTACGGTCAGAGCCTTGAACACGAAGGAAAAATTGACGACAGTGTCGCTGACTACTTCCAGAGGTACAAAAATCCCGAGACCGGGCTTTTTGATTCGAGGAAAATACAAAGCTTGGACGGAGCGAACAAGGATCATCCTTGGTGGTACAATTATCATGGAAGTTTGCCAGGGCTAGAAGTCGAACGCCTCGAGAAACTCAGAAAGGAGTATAGTCCTCCCGCTGATGCGAGGTATGAGGAATACAATCTGGAAGAAGAAGAAGAAGGGCGTCGATCACAACAGAAAAGTAGGAAAGGAGGGGATGCAGAAGAACAAGAGGAGGAAGCAGTGCCGCAGCGACAACGAGATAGAACAGAGTTCAATGCAGAAGACGAAGAAGAAGAAGAAGAAGAGAGGATCGAACCAACGTTGAAGGCTTACACGCAAATTAATGCGCCGAAACAGACTGAAAGATCACGTAAAACAATTGAACCAGAATATCCGGGGATAACTCCACATACACCACTTAGATCTCCTCCGAAAACCAGAAGGGCTAACGAACGGGAAGAACAAGACGGAACAATGGAATCAAAATTGGCAACGTACACACCAACGACACCATCTGTACAACGAAGCAGATCTGCCAAACAAGACGCAGCTTCGGAACCAAAGTTGCCCAAGTCCACGCGATCTGGACGGAGATCACAAGCGAGAAGGTCTAACGAACAGCACAGAACAGAAAAATCAAGTTCCTCGGCCCACCCGCCAAATCGTGTGCGGTCGCAAGGAAGAAGATCAAGCGAACAAGATCAAACTGTGGCATCAAGATTGGCGAGCTATGGGCCAACTGAACATTCCAACCATGCGGGAAAATTGAACGGAGGGAAAGAAACGGTGTTACTAAGATTGGAAACGTATAAACCAACGAGACCGTCCATACAAGGGAGAAGATCTATCGAACAACACGGAAGTGCGCGATTAAAACTTACTCCGTACAGTCCATATGAAGTACCTGTGCAATCAAAAAGACATAATCAAGAAGACGACCAAGATGAAACGGTCGAAGCGACAATAACGACGTATACTAAAGTAATAGCGCCGGAAAATGTGAGGGGTTCAAGAGAAGAAAGCGAGGACAACGGTGAATTTGGCGTGAAGACGTATGAACCAAAGAGACATCAAAACACTAGATCCAGTGAAAAACCTCGGGCGACATCAAGCGTTCGGATTAAAGGGTCCGAAAAAACGAGAAGATCCAGCAAAGAAGATGAAACTGATGGAAGAGAACCTAAAATGACGACGATTCTACCAAAAAGGCGACCCAGCCAAGCCAGAAGATCAAGTGGACCAAAAACAAATCGATCTTCTGCTACACAAAGTCCGACAAGGGGTTCCAAAAAATGGACAAGATCCAGCAGAGAAGACAATAGACAACAGAATCCAAAGGCATCAGTGCACAAATCTCGGGAAATTCAAACGAGTCGACCGAATGGAGACAAAAAATCTGAAGCATATGTGACGTCGTACACTCGGACAAAAAAAACGACTGAAAAAAAATCCGGTGAAGGAAGTAGTGATAACGAAAAAGAGGAACCAAATGTGACGACTTACAAACCTAAACGAGAAAACGTACCACTGAAAAATTCAAGCAAAGAAAGCAGCAAATCCAGAAGACTGATAAATTCGGATGATGAAAACGAAAAGCCTGAAGAAATTAGACAATTCAGCGACGAAGGTGGAGAGGAAGATTCGAAAGAAACCTCGGAGTCTGTTAATACTTCTGCGACGAAAAATCTTGCTGATGAAAATGATTCGGCCGAGGATTCTAAGGATGTCAGCAAATTCCAGGGACTGGTAAACCCACGTCCATTGACGTTCAAAGGCTTTGATTTCATCAGATACAGTCCGTATTTCAGACCTCTGCAAGTGAAGTACGAACCTGAAAAGTTGCAAAGAACAGCCGATAAAATTCTGTCCTTCCACAATTTCGAAGACTCGAGTAACGAAGATGAATCCCAGGCGAATCAATCGAATGGCAATAACGAAGTCAAGTCCAGTCTTGATTTAGTGAAAAAACTAACCGGAAAGAAATTTGACAATGCTGGATTTTTCAAATACAGTCCGTACTTCAAACCCATTCAGTATGTCTACGACCCCGAAAAATTGCAGAGAACCGCAGACAAGATATTAGCTTCGCACAATTTCAGTGGTTTTGCAAGCGATTCTGAAGACAGCAAAGAGGAGAAAACTCTTAATGCCGATTCAGCAAATGAAGAAAAGGATCATTCGCCGGAAAATGTTAAAGCTGACGTTCGTAAGCCGGAAACAATAACGGAAGACGATCGTAAGTCGGAAGCAGTGAGGGAAGACAATGAAGAGACAGAAAAATTGAAGGACGATGATGGTTCGTTAGAAAATGTTAGAGAAGACAATAGAGAATCAGAAAATTTAAGGGCCGAGGATGATGAAAGGGAAAATTCTGCGGAATCTCTGGAAAATGTTAGAAATGACGAGCGTCCATCAGAAAATTTCAGGAACGACGATCATTCGTCAGGAAATGTTAAAGGAAATGATCACTCGTCAGAAAGTAAAGAACAATACGATCGTTCATCAGAAAATATTAGAGAAAATTACCACTCGTCAGAAAGTAAAGGACAAAACGATCGTTCATCAGAAAATGTTGGAAAAAATTATTACTCGTCAGAAAATGAAGGACAAAACGATCGTTCATCAGAAAATGTTGGAAAAAATTATCACTCGTCAGAAAATGAAGGACAAGACGATCGTTCATCAGAAAATGTAAGAGAAAATATAAATCCCGATGAGGAAACTTCACAAAATTTGAGAGAAGCATATCGGTCATCAGAAAACTTAAGGGACGACGATCGTCCAACGGAAAACTCCGGGGAAAATCGCTATCGTTCATCAGAAAATTTGCGAGAAGACAACAACGAAGAAAACTATGATTCTTCATCATATTCCCAGAAGCAAAGTAAACGGAGACCGGATGTCGGGCTGCCGACGAGGCTGACGGGCAAAAACCTCCACGAAGGTGAAAACAAGGAAGTACAAGCTTGGCCTGCACCATTCGATCACACCTTCGACAGTACCGAAAGTTCAAAAATCGTCAGTCTACCGAACAATGACAAACCGTGCAATATACGTCACGAAAATATCGAGCCGACCTACGGAACACCTGCAATTCTAGAATATCAAGATAATGCGCCTGATAACTATCATACCCATACGGATAATGCCCCAACCCATGAAACCCCAGCGTCCGAGGAATTGCGAGGTTCCGGTTACAAAAACTATCCATCTGAGTTGCCAACAAACGAAACACCCACCATTGAAAACTCACCAAATTCTGATGCATCTGGAAACTATCGAGCAGAAGCAAATGCACAAAATGGCGGATTGTATCCAAAGCACCAATCAGAATCAAGTCCACAAAATGGCAATTTCAACTCAAAGCAAGAATCAGAATCAAATCCACAAAATGGCGACTTGTATCTAACACAACAATCAGAATCGCACATACAAAATGGAGATTTGCATCCAAACCCTCACTCAGAATCGAATACACAAAATGGCGATTTGTATCAGACGCACCAATCACAATCAAATACACAATATGAAAATTCTTATCCCGCGTATCAAACAACAGATTACGACCATTTACGGACAGACAGGCCGACGAAGTATCATCCGACCTATGAAGTCACAACTGAAAGTGAATACTACGAAGCTGAGCCACAATATCATCTGTCTTCGGGTTCGTACAGTGACTCGAAAAATGCGGCTATTCCTCAGCCTCGACATCATGAGAGCCAAGAAGAGATCGGAACGCTAGAACCCCAGCCGGAAAATCCGGCAATTAATTTGCAGTCGTTATACGAACCACAAGAGCCTCGGGGTTTTACGAAGAAAGTGCCGCAGCCTTCACGAGAAGAGAGCAATTATGAAGTGGAGAAAATTTACGACGGCAATTACGGCGATCGGATCGAACAAGTTTCGCGAAGTCCTCCAACGGCAAAAGTAAAGAAACACGAAGACCCTCGAACGACTGGCGAGTTCTTCGGCTTGAGAAAAAAGAATTACGCCTCGAAAGGCTGAAAAACTACTATAATAGCCTAACACAATAACACCTGAAACTATTGAGAACTAATTAATCGGTCGTCTTATAGTATCGCAATAATATCCGAAGTACCAACGAAGCGTCGCACTTTCTGAGTTTACCGACGACCCCCGAAGAGGTCAACATCCACAGGGAAACAGGAACGAAGTGACAACATTGAAAATTTCGGAGACGAAACTATTCAGCCCACATGGACCTGTACAACTGATCGCAGTTTTACACGCAATTTTCAATAATTTTATAATATAGTTGAATTTAATTATATGTGTGCGTTATATGTGTAGGGCTTTATTTATTTTATACAAATACAATAATCGAATTATTTTGTTCCATTTCGTTTTTTCTTCTACACATTACTTCCCTGCATTGTTCCCTCAAAATGCATACATAAAAATATGATTTTTATAATTCTTCCCAGTGACCCCAGATAAAATCGATCCATTAATCGAAAGTGAAAGGCGGGATTCCATATCTCAAAGAGGAAATTTCGAGGTAAAATTTTTGAACCGAAAGTCAGATCTGCATATCGTTAAATCGGAAACATAAGAAAGTGATTTTGTTTTTTAACGATACGAAAAAAGACTTGAAAACAATGTTTTCTGTGATAAAATTCACAACCTCCGTGAAAAACCACGAAGATCAGTTAATTTCGGTGAAAAGTATCAAAATTTGGTAACTTGTGTGTTGCAGGATAGAAGGAAGGACGCTGACCGTCGCCATGACTTGGAAAGTAAAATGACGGAAATTCTGGATAATTTGAAGGAACGATTACTCGTAGAATAACTTAGTAACGCGTGAATAAAAGAAAAATAAAATAATTCAAATGTATGTAAAATAATCCACGATAAATTGTTCTCTACAGTTGACTTTTATCGCACCGACAGTATATCCGATTATTATAAGTAGCAATAAGTTTTTCTATTTATTAATTCATTCGATAGTAGATTTACATAAAAAGCGTGCAAAGTATACCCTTTCACATTGCGGAGGCAAGTGCACAGCTGATCGAGTTCACTTTTCCAAATGAGTTCCCGTGGCGTCGCTAGTGTCACAACAATAAACACCCCCCCACCCCGCCCCTCTCGTGTAGCCCGCCGCATGCTCTATTTATTGTCAGATCCAATAAATAGCATTCGCAAAATTACGCACGGTGTAAAAACGCAACAAACTCATGAGCAACAAAAGTTCTTTTATATTGCATCCTATTAAAAACGTGCCTATTATCACGTGACAACACCATCAACAAAGTCAACAGCGCAATTTTGTGTGCAACGCACTGAGAAAAGGTGTAAAAACGCAACAAAAGTTCTTTTATGTTGCATCCTATTAAAAACGTGCCTATTATCACATGACAACACCATAAACAAAGTTAGCAGCGCAGATTTGTGTGCAACGCACTGAGGAAAGGTTCTATTTCATGAACGTAATCGAGTAAAGCACCAACTTCAATTGACCATGGATAAACCAGAGTTTTCTGGGTTTTCGAGTATCGATGATTTTCTCATGGAAATCGGTGTTGGTCGCCGGGCGATGAATGATCAATTTTTCCAAGAGTCCCACAAAATGTGCAAAGTTTTTCAAAGGACCGGCATCACCGTCGAGGACGACGAGGATCTTTGCCACGACGTGTGAGTTTTGCTTGAGAATTTATTTATGCAGTTGCATTTTTTGTGGTTCAAGAATTTCCTTTTTTTGTTCGATCGTAAAGTTTTTATATAAACTTGCGACTCTGCATTTAAGTTCATTCAACGATAATCGAAATAGGGGGCCAATGGTTTTTATCGTTACGATTTCAGGATGAGGGAATTTCCTTGCAGCGTCGTCGGTTGCAAAGCAATGTTTCACAACCTCGTAGATTTTGAGATTCATTACAACGGCTCGCATCGATATGTATGCCAGGAATGCAAGAAAATCAGACCCAACGCGAGGCTCCTCGAAATTCATATACAGGAAACGCACGACAGCTACTTTCAAGTACTCGCCGAAAGACAACCTGTGGTATGCACCAATAATGTTTTCACAGTGTTCTAGATAACATTAGTAGATGAATGTGAATGAATATCGACATCCAACGTCAGAAGGGCAAGGTCGAAAAAATGAACAACAGTTTTTTGGAAAAGTATTCGATATATTTTTTATGTACATTGGCATCGAAACAATTCTTCGCGTAGTTCCTATTTCCCTTGTCGGAATAAACTAAGCGCTTTGAAATTTGTTAAATAACATTTCACTTTGTTACAGTATCAATGTTACGTTTCGGAGTGCGATACAAAATTTGCCAATCCAAATGAAAGACAAGAACACTGTCGATCGGTGCACAAGTTTCCCAAACACTTTCGTTATGATTGCGACAGAAAAAATAAGGAAAAGCCGGAATGCCCAGATGCAATGGAAGTGGAAGCACACAATCACCGATCAGTGTCAAAGCCCAGAAATAATAAAATTATTCTGAATAAAAATCAGAGATCAAAAACTTTTGTACCTAGTGCTAGTAAACAAAGCCCAGCAGTTACAAATTTTAGAGGAGAATCTGAAATGGAATGTTCAGTAAGTAAATCTGAAAGTCTATCCAACAGCGAAGGCCTCAAAGAAAAAAGCAATTCTGTTGCAAAAAGTACTTTAGCTTTTGTTCCTCGACAAGTGGCCAATAAATCGTACACAAAGGCACTAACGAACAACCAAAAGAAGGAAAGAAATGTTCTGGAAACAGAAACTTTCATGGACTTGGCAAAATCTTTGCCAGAATAGTTGAAAATTGCACTCAGAAACTGTATATAAGATATAGATAAATGTACAAAGAACAGTGATTTATAAAATTGTTTGTATCTTTATTATATAAATATATCTTAAATTTGGCAACAGTCTTTTCTATGTACAAGAAAAATGTCTTATCGTAAATCGGCGTGCACAAAGTATTCGCTATGACAAAACGAAAAACAATAAAAACAAAAAAATGTTCGCGATTTCACGTATTTACACTTAAGTTCTACTGACTATCGATACCCGAAGGAACTTTTTTATACCTTGTCGAGTGCGGCGGAGCTTTTAACACTCTTGACGCTCTCTGCTCAAAAAAATTACTAAGCTACACTTAAATTACGCATTGTGAAGATAATCACATATTTAAGCCTAAACTTTGGATAAAGCTACTATCAGATAGCCCCACTGGCACAGTCTTCGTTAGAGAATGACGAGCACTAGATGCTCTTAGTCATGACAAACAAATAAAAGTTCAAATCGAGTTCGCGTAAGAAGTCGCACATCAAAATTTCATCTTACGATTAATATCTTCTCCCTTTTTTTGTTGTCTGTTTTCTTATGAAACTCCAGCTGCTTCGATAACTCCATTTCCAAAAAAGACTGCAAAGTTTTGTTGACAAATTTACAAACACAAATGTGCATATTTTTTTTAAACGCTCAAATATCTTCCTTCTTTTCGACGATGGCACGAAACGGTTTTCTATAAATTTACAAATTATCCTGCTCATCCTAATGATGAACATAAATGATACTATAAAGTATTAAAATGTACAAAATCGGGCATATGTACCGACGAAAATTGTTAATAAACAATTGGTCAATTGGTGTATATCATACATCGAAGTTTGGCAGCCTCGTTTCTAAGGGCTACGAGCTCGTACTTGAGCTTCATATTTTCTTGTTCAAGAAAAGCGGCCCTGATTGCGATTTCATCTTCCTTGGCTCTCCTCGCGTCTCTGGATCGCTTGGCAGCTTCGTTATTCTTCCTTCTTCTTTCCCAGTAAGCGGCATCCTTATCGTCCATCGTGCTGGTAGGAAGTCCAGGACTTTTGGTAACTCTCCTCATCTTAATATTCGTGCCTTCGTTTGTTTTTCTCACAGATTCCAACATTCTTTTGCGAAACTCCGAATAAGCTTCGTTCGAATTCGGATCGTACATAAGTTCCGCGGTTCCCATGGTCAGAGAAAGCGGATCTTTGGGATAAGCTTTGAAGGGCCTCGGTGCCTTTTTTCCCATTTCAGGAGACGTCAACGGGCTGGAAACTTGTTGAGGAATTGGTGAGGAAGTGGCACTCGACGAAACAGGAAGTTGGGTCATTGGATTAATCGTTTGATTGCTATTTTGATTTGCCAACAGGTTCGGAAGAGCTGTGGGAACTACGCCGGGCATTGGAAGGCTCATCGGCAAGATTGGATAACGATTGTTTATCGAATCTGATGGCGATATTGGAGCACTTCCGCCAATTTGATTCAATACCGGCTCGTACTTAAATTTCTTCGGGGAATCGGTTTCAGACGGTGGAGTTACCATAAAATTCCTTCCCTCGAAGGGACTTTTTCGCTCTTCGTCACCGTATTGGACCACGGAAGTTTCGTCTTGACAATTTTGCTGGCTCGGATTTTCCATCGTTGGCGAATTCGAAGCGGCGGAAGAAATTGGACTAAGCACGCAAGAAGATGACGTTTGTGAATGGTGCTGTTGAAGATCATGTGACGGCTCCTGTTTTTTGCAAGAAAGATCCAAGACTGGCGGATTTTCGTCCTTCGAATCCTTCATCGCTGCTGCGGTGAAGTCCAGAGCTTCATGACTTTCCATCGATGAACGATTGTAGGAGTCCATCGTCGTCTCGGTCACGAATTCTTCTGTAACGGGAAAATAAGCGATTGGAAATTAGAAAGGCGTGAAATTACGCATTAATTTGACGAAAATGCAGGCACTACATGACAAATTTCTGAAGGATCACTTTCTAATAACAGTGACAAAATGTTGTCACATTCCAAAATTTTTTATACGATCTAAGTAATTAGTACGGACAGATATTCTTTTTTTTTATAGTCACACTTTTTTTGTTACTCTAACTCACTAAATCCTGAATTCTTTAATACAGTTCGATTAGAAAGAAATTTAAAAAAAACTACTTGAAACAAAAATATCTGAAGACTCGCTGAGTAATTCCACTATATTTGCATAATTAAAGTTAAATGATTGAAAAAATTAATAAATCGCATTACGATTTTTCAATCTTATCTACGCGTGGCTGATTCGATGTAATAGAAAGATGAAAAAAAAAATAAACATAAGCGAACCTATTTGAAATTCAACTATCTAAACATTCGATCAAACGCAATGTGAGTAAAAACCTTTCGCTCTTTTAACTCAATTTATTAAGGTACAAAAATGATTTTAAACATGAATTGAATATGAAAAATGACCGAAAGTGTACGAATTAGATAATTTGGAATAGCAAATCATTCGGTTGGTGGTTTCGATGACGAGGAAAATTAGTATGAAATAAACACTGTTCTTACCTAGCAAGAAATCCGAGATCACGATCGTAACACTTGTACCACAACACAGAACTGTCGATGCCTGCTTACTCCGATATTTTCTGTTTGTCGCGCCGATTAAATATCACAAGCTAACTGTGCAACTAGTAGAAGAACTCTGTTAACTGATTCCGAATTCGCATCAAGGCCGAAGTGCTCGACTCGGCGACGAAAAATCGTTTATGACGTGAAGGGGGTGTTCCTGGCCTTATATACCTCTTCAACCCTTGCAAGATTTGCGTGGGAGGGATTTTTGGGAAAAGAGTGGGGCTCGAAGTCGTGACCACTCAAAGACTACTGGCTGACCAGAGGTTCGAGGAGTGGGGCTGTTTGGCACGCGTCCGTAACCCACCGATTTTCCAAATGTCCACCTCGATTCTCGTTTGCCGATATTTCTCTGGTGGTAGCGACGATCCCTACCGATTTTATTCGGAGGCCGACTTAGCGTTCATATATTCATCGAGTTATCGATCAAATCATTCGCAGATCTTAAGTATCTTATGAATAATTAACAGTATCTTTCATTACAAGTATAATTTTGAGCAATTGAATTGAATAATCCAATTGGTATTTTTTATCTCGACTCTCCAATATTTTGCGCCACGATATAAAAAAAAAAGAAAAGAAAATTCGCAAATCTCCGAATTATGTTCAGATTTTTCTTTCAGTTTATCGCAGTTATTTATCGCTGAAATGAAGAATTATATTGAATTATTTTGATTTTTTTTCATCTTCAAATGCGAGACGATTTATTTTGATTTTTGATAAATATTGATTAACTCTTTTACTCCGCTAAGAAGAAATTGCACCGCATTTTTAAATTAAATTAAATTTCATGTCCTTGGTATAAAATTGCAAATTACAAAAAACCTATGAGGTAATTTAAATTATGTGTATGTCAGCGTTTGACTTAAATCGCTTATTTCCAAGATTAAGAAAGCTTAATAAGCGTTTCGGTTGATCGCTCGAACATTCCGTAAACTCTTGCAGACCCGAAATTTGTCAAATATTTCAACTAAAAATCTTAAGCCGCTTTTTTTAAACACAAACTTAAAAACGGTCTTAATCCTTTATGCCGACGCGTTGCGGCAATAAATAAATATTTCGTCCGTTTTTCGGTTGACCTGACTCGTTTACGATAAAAATAAACGGTTTACGAGGCACGCATACAGCTTAATGGTCCCTTCGGTTCATTCTCGAACCTTAACAACTCCTGCTTTAGCCAACACTCGTTTGTTACAGTTAAGCAGTAAAGAGAAGAAGAAAAAAACCGCTAACCGAGTCGACTCTCTGCTTCGTTTCGTCAGCAAAGCTACGAAACAAACTTTCGCTTCTCGCAGCTCTTTCTACCCTCTAACTGTATTTTCCTCCAAAACGCGGAACAAAAGACATCTCCAAATTTTTATACTGTATTAAAAATTCAGTAAAAATGTTCCTTTCACCTCGTAAGATCCCAAACGAAAACCCTTCGCGTGCCCTAAGATACAACTGCTCCTCCTCCTTGCGCCACTCAAATCCAGTGTCTCCTGTAGTGCAAATACACCTTTTGCAGCTTGCTCAAAGTGCGTACCTTCCGAAGAGGAGCCTAGGCCTTGCAGAGGCGCGTCCGCACCTTTCACAAACACCGATTGCTCGGTAAATTAATCCATCCAAGTGTTTTGCCACCCCGCAGGGAAAGACTCGCAGGATTTCCCGAAATCCAGTTACTCGGCCCACTAAATCCTTCGCCTTTTCTTTCCTCCGCCACTATTTCGAATATTCAATGTCCGACTCTTGGAATCGAGGTCCTCGAAGGCAATGCAACGGATCATTCCTCAAGCGACTTAAGGATTCAACTTTGTAGTCGTATCAACTATTACACGAAAACGTGTTTCTAAAAAACAAAGTTTTTATGCGCAATATGATCACTGAAATGTCATGTTTAATTACCATATGAAATTAATGTATTTTTTTCGATTTAAAAAAATCCTGTATACGTTTTACTTCACTACGGACTGAAAATTGTAAGAGCTTTAATTTTGAGTAACATCTTTGCCTCAAAGTTGTGTTGAATTAATGTAAAATAAGATAGATGTAATTACGTTTTTTTTTTAAATTTCTTAGAAAATTAATTTGCAATTTTTTTGCAGGTTCATGTTTTTTAAAATAATATTTAAAACATTGTGACATTCTTGTGTATTCAAAGATGATGAGAAAAAACTAATTTTTCACAACGAGGTTTAAATGACAGTGCAAATGGAACATGGTAATTGTCACAATATTTGCCATCCATAATAAAGTGCAATACACCATTTCTCGCAACCGGTGGAAACGTGGAATTGTGAATATACTTTGGTGATTCACTTCACAATCGTGTCCTTTTGCAGGATATGCAAGCCTGTGGAAAGTGACAATGGTAATGGCACGTTTACCTATCAAAGCGGGCCAATAAATTAAGGAATTTGGCAAAATTGGACAGGAAGCTGACAAATTTATCTTGGGTAATAAACGTACGCAACAATGCACATTGAATTTGAGCTCTCGCCATATGCCACTCATTTTCCTGGAGAAGAGGACCATTAATATTATCCTTTGGAAATGAGGCCCAACAGCAGCGGCAGCAGCACGCGTGCGACAATCACCAGCCAGAATTTCTCTCTGCATTTTTCTCCCTCTCGCATCCCCTTAATGCCTCACTGCAATCTTGGCGAAAGTTCAACCCTTTCGTTTCAGGGTTGTAACCGCATGCCCCGCAGTACCTCCCGAGAGTTTCGCAAATTTCACTCGAGTGCCTTAAGGGTATTAGAATAATTTACGACGTCTTTACGCAAATTCGCGAGTCTCACAGTGGACGACAGGAGCAGCGAAGCGAAGGGAAAACGAAAGGGTTGTCCGGGGTGTAAAGGGTTAGCGCAGTGACAGGAGCATCGGGGAGGTCAAAGGTTGTAAATCGTCGAGTGGACGGTCGGAAAACAATAGACAGCTCGAAATATATTGCAGAAGAGTTTGGTGCCCAAAGGGTTAAGCGAAATACAGTGACGCGAAGAGCGGACCTCGTGCAGAAACCTCCTCTTTCTGGATGACTAGGTCCCGATCGGCATTGTCACAATAATAATAATAATAATAATTTTCAATGTACCTAGTTTCTCGGCTACTGGGTCGCTTAAGGATGCAACTGGCTGCTTGCCTTTGAGGACCTCACTTCCCAAAATTGGACGTTCAATATTCAAGACGCGGTACTTGGTTGAGCGAATCACTGGATTTTGAAAAATTTCGACAGGCTTTCTTTCTACGGGGCAGTGAGTCACCTGGTGGAATTAAATCATCAGGCTATCGAATAAACTTAAATATTGAAAGAAGAAAAAAAATTGAAAAAAATTTTCTCGCTGTTTTCACACCCAAAAATTGAAAGAAAAAATCTCGCTATTTTTACACTTAACAATTGAAAAAAATAAAATTTCCGCTGTTTTTCCACTTAAAAATTGAAAATCCCTTCAACACAATAACTTTGCTCTCTCTTGTAATTCAGAAAAGTGACCACGATTAATGAAAAAAAAAAAAAAAAAAAACAAACAAAATCATTCAAAGTCTTGTCAGGCTAAAATATGATATTAGATGTCGATTATTGAGCCGAGGGAAGACGCGTCAAGTTTTCCAAATGCGAGTCTGTGAGAAATAATCCCTCGGCGAGTTTGTGCGAGAAAATTGAGACGTTCCGCTCGTAGGACAGAGTCTAAAGATCGCTGATCCACCATGCACCGTGCGTGCACCGTTACTTAGAGCTTGAGCGAAGGAGTGAGAGGGAATAATCGGCGTTCGGACGACGGTGATGGCTTCGTCGAGGCAGATGCAAATACACACACCGAGAAGAAAAATCGCGGTGTGAGAAACAGTCGGTGGGTCCACCGTTGTGCATCGTAGAATTCAGTCTCAGTTGGATTGCCACGAGAGGAAAATTCGAATAACGGGTTGCGGTTGTCCACCACCACCAGCACCATTCAAATCTGGGTTATGTGGCCAAAAGAGCAAAAATTTGTATACATGAGAAAGAGGCGGGCAGCCTCATTCAATGAGAAGCGCACGGTCCCAAAGCTCTATTCAATATTGTGGGGATACGACGCTTTTGCCGCTGCTGCTCCTGCCGCTGAGTGCATCGAGAGTCCTTTCACCGTGGCCGATTTTTCGCACACCATCCAAAACCGAATTCCCAATGATTATGGCCGAATCGACATAATAAGATGCTTCCTGTAGAAGTTGTGCAGCTAAAAAAAAAATGAATTGGAATTTATAACAATTGCAACAACATATTTTTCATAATATTCGTGGCAGTATATATGATATTCTTTTTTGTAATATGTGCATTTGATTTTTTTTATAATTCTGATGAACGTTTTTTACTACAAATGGTAATTTCGTTTGTTTGAATAAATTTGGAAAGAACGATATTAACAATGTTAAGTAACATGGGTTTGAATATTTGAGAAGGAAAAAAACTGGTTTTTGAAAATTTATTGTGAATAAATAATGCTTCGTATATAAATATTCGTCGGAAAATAGCAAAGATCAACGGGGGAACTAAAAAATTGATCGGTTTCCAGTGAAAGCAAAATTACTGAAGTTGAATAATGAATCGAAAAAATGTTCCATTTACGCCATTTACCCCAGTGCCCAAATTATACAAGCCTCGAAGAGCCTACGTGATTAGTTCTCCACTTCTTCAGCCCCTCGAGGCTCGATCATGCAACCGCGGCCTTGGATTGCCATTAAACCTGTAACGATCTGCAGCGTCCAAGGCCTTTTCCATTTTCCCCCTCAAAATACATTCACTGGGCACGGTTAAAATAGTTCGAAGGTTTTCCAACACAATTCAATAAATTATTCCCTCAAAAGTCCTAAATTAAATCCACCGTGCAATATTGTGTGCTAAAAATTATTTAACAATTTCATAATACCTTCATTTTACTGGTATATCAATTTATACATAAAAATTCTCAGCATTTTTACATCAGATTAAATTACATAGGTCGATTTTTCATAATAAAGAGCATGCATTCTTTTTTTTACGAAAAAAAAAAAAAATTCGCGCCACTTTCAGTGTCGAGGAAAGAATCGCGACGAAATTTTCCCACCAAAAATTGGAAATACTTCTAGCTACTGTATTTTGTTTGCTATTCGAAAACGTTCAGTGTGCATTGATCACCGCTAGCATAGAATACGGTATGCATGGCTAAAAGTCGCGTAACGGAACGTGACGTCCCGCTGACATTAAGGTCCCGACGGGCAAATCTGAAAAGGGGGCCATAATCGATCATTTTCCGGGGCAGTATACTGTAAATGTAGTCCTCACGTATTCTATATTGGTGTATATTTTATGTGTATATACGGGATGACCCCATAGAAAACGAGAATTTTCCTTAAGCAGTTGCAACTCTATACTTCCTAACATAGGAGGGTAATAATCGATTATTACTTGTCCAGTAATATACATCTCTTGCCTCATTTTTATTACACCCACTGCAATATTCCTCGGGTGAATATACTATTTGGAATACTTGACGACGCATAAAGAAAAAAATAAAGTCACTGCAGACACAAACGACATTATTAATTATGAGTGATAATAGCTCCAAAAAAGTTTTTCAACACGCTAAAAAAAGAAACTAATTAAATATGACATTTTCTTGCTATCTCCAATAAATTTCCCGATTTTTCTGTCACTTTCTAACAATTTTTTTATTCCCTCTGCTAGAATTACTCAAGACTGTTTTAATTACATGATTTGATTGCTGCTCGGAAAAGTTCGTCACATTATCATCATTCCAAATTCAACTTACTCAATATTTTTGATTATTATTTGTTCTCCTCTCAGAAGTAATAAAATTGTAATACAAACAATCGTTAAGTTTTTGCATACTTTCACAACCATCATAGAAAAATTTCTTGCGAACTCAAAATACAAAGGATTTATTTTTACTGCTGTCCGGAAAATTGGCACGAACAACTATCGTTTCTGTGGAACGTATTACGAGGGGAAAAAGCTATGCAAACGCTGAAAATAATTAACTCTTTTCAAAGAGTATCCTGGAAAATTCTGTCCCTACGTGTCATTACCATAGAAAGTGCAACCAGTGAGTGACATGCTCGTAACACTCACAATAGGTACCTATATTGTGTGGCGATCGGTAAGAAGACTAAATGGTCAGAATTAAACAGGAATATTTGAACAAAAGCGCGACGCGCAGCAGGTAGAGAGAATTGACGACGACCGCCGATTGAGCCACTCGAACGAAAAGAGTGCAATAAAACCGAAGACCACTAGTACATGGAAATAGGTGCGCCGCTTACCGCCAAGTTTCCAAGGTGCAATAACGCCGTTGCAGTTGCACTCTCCTCCAGCGTATTCGCATCCGAAGCGAGTCGGCAATTTTACCTGAAAATATAGAGAACTAATTACCTTTTTACACTCCGTCCAAGTACCTAAATTTCCACTATTTTCACCGAAAAAAAATGTTATTTGAAAAATTCGTTCATTGAATAAAAATCCGAATTTTCTCCAACGTCGACAAAAAGTTCATTGCTAAATTTTCCATTTTCAAAAAGAATTATTAAAATAATAATATGGTAATGAAATGAGATTTTATCGTTAATTTATAAATCATATATAAATACAATTTAATTTTTGTTATTTTCTTTTCTCTCGTTGAAAATGAAAATTCTCGTTGAAAAAATCGTCATTCCGATATTAAAGTCGCTGTGTTCGATTTTTTTTTCAAATTCCCTTTTTTCCTGTTCCATTAATCTCCGGTGAAAAATAAATACTTTTTTGTAAAACGAATCACAAATATTTACAGCACAAAGTGAGGAAGAAATGTTTGGCGCCAGGATAAAGGAAGAAAACGATGTGTGACATCTCATCGAAGAAAGGAAAGTGAGCTGCATGCTGTTGTCACCAGGAGGTCCAGAGTAATCGTCAGGATGCGCTCCAGGAAAGAGCCATTAGCCATTCTAATGGCTGCGCTTCGTGAAGACTTTTCCTGATCTGCGGTTCACCAGGGAAGAAAAAAAGTAGAAGACCATCTCCTCGCGCCCCGGTGAAAGGGAAGCTGAAGGATCAACGGTGGCCGGATACAACATTAAGACGTTCGCAACACTCGGCGAAGATCCTCGCGCTGCTTTTCCTCGCACAGCGTCTATTTGCTTCGGCGTGGGTAATTATTTTTCAATTTATCTTCCGGTGCGGACCACCGAGTAAGTTTTGCCAACAGACATCGAATTTTGCATACTTCCGGCGGCGCACGCCCATCCCACACTGAATGGTAACTTTGGTCAACTGGAAGAACCTTTTCATGTGGTTCTTCTTTATTACTCGTGGAACGTATTCTCAACATTTTTATTCTCGCGAATTGTGACCGCGGCGATCGACACGCCTACGCATCTTGCCTGTTTCTTCTTTTTTTTCAGAATGGGTTTCAGCTTTTCTTGAGTATAAGCCAACGGGACTGTCATAATCGGGCCGACCCATCGTCGACGCCTTCCTTCCTTCTCCTTGGGGACTTGGAGCATCCAAAAGTACCATCCTGGAGGAAAAAAAAAGAGATGTTGCAGTAAAATACAAATAGAAAAGTTTTGCAATCGGAAGATCGATTACTGCTGCTCTTTAAGAAGAAAAAAAGCGATTTCGTAACGTCTCGTTCTTGTGGGAGAACTTGACTATAAAAAATATTTAGGAAATTCATGTACTGTATTTTTACTGAATCTGGATAGAAAATTTAATTAAATATACAAATAAATGAAAATTCAATTTACGGGATTCATATTATAGAATTTCAAATGTTTGTTATAGAATTTTTCATTTGAATATTAAAATTTAGAATAATTCCTAATGATGCAATATTTAATTCTGCTACCGTCTGAGTGAAAAGCAACCAATTGCTATTTTTTTTTTTCATTAAAATTGATAGAAAGTTTCAAGAGCACCGAAATAGAGCTAAAATTTTACATTTGTCGTGAGTTTCGTTACGGGAAAAATGAGCGTTTCGTGAGAAAGGATTATGCGAAATTTCGCAGCGAATGTGAGGGATGAAGGAAAGGTAAAACGGGATGAACGGGACCGGTAGCGCGATGGAAATCGGCAGAGGTGAAATCGACGGGGCGCGCGGACCATTTTGGGACGTGCGTCGTCAAACTTGAAAGGGAAAAACCGCTATTCACGTGAGAAGAGATGACAAAAACTCTCGAGGCGAGCTGTGGGACACAGAAAAAGCGAAAGAGTGAGATGCTCTCGAAGCTACGGTTACCGGAATCGGGTTACTAAGCTCTACGGTAAAGAGTTGTGCAGTACAGTCGCTCCATTTGTTTGAAAGAGCATGCACTTCTGTGCTTGTGATTGACGTTGGTCATTTTGTAGCATACTCGAGAATTCTGTTCACTAAATTTGGTGCTCCCGATGCGTCCAACTATTTTTCCATTCGCTTCAAAAAAATTCTTGTATTCAAAACGATTTCTTTTACAATATTTCTTTTACAGATTTAGAAAAATCAAAATAAAAAATGAACCACTCTAATTCAAACGTACTAAAATTGATTCATACGCAAATATTGCGGAACGCTTATTCGATTTGATCGATTTTTCATAAATTATTTATAAAAAAGAATGAGAAATAAAATAAATAAAATCGACGACGATTGTTTCACTTAAAAAAGAGGATTATTTTGAAAGTCGATGCGAAAATAGGCAAGGACCTGGTCAGTAGCGGGACGACAATATGACTCAATGATCAGTTGCGGAGAACCGTAATAAAGTAACCGGTTGGCTCGTTGAACCAATCGGGGAAAATTGTTCAAGTCCGGATCTTACGATGGGTCTTCACGACTTCGGTATGCCATAAAATAAACCACCTCACACACCCAGGTACAATTTTTTTTGTTCATCTAAAACGTACGGAGAACGAAGGTGCAATTTTTGTGTACTTAGAATTTCTTCAACGTTCCCAAAAATTAACTCTCCCCTTATTTGGCGGATTTCGGCAATGAATGACTTTTATTACTGCAGAGCGAGAAGGTATAGAAGAGTCGAGGGTTTTTACAAGCGGGATTAAAGAAAACTCGATTATACGAGTATCGGATTAACTTCGGATTCGCCGCTTTGTTTTTCTCGCACTCTTCGTACCGTCTCTGACTTTGAAAACTGTTTAAATGAGTTAACGACTTTAAGCTAGGTGCCCGAGAAAAAGCATTGTGAAAAAAATGCGCATCGAGTTATTACACGGATTACGAATATTGTTATCCGCTCTTCGCGTCTTGAGCGTGACAAATATCGTCGGGCTAATGGATGACTCATAATTTCGGAAAACAATTTCACGAACATTTCTTTCTATGCTGTGTGAACGCATTTTTTTAACGCAAATTAAATGAAATTTTTTAGGAGCGGTCAAACTATTTTGCGTCATGACAAGTATTTTTTTCTAACGAATGCTGCCGAAATTTCCACCCTTTTTTCATGTCTCGAGAAAATCTTGAACGCATTTTTTTAACGCAAATTAAATTAAATTTTTTAGGAGCGGTCAAACTATTTTGCGTCATGACAAGTATTTTTTTCTAACGAATGCTGCTGAAATTTCCACCCTTTTTTCATGTCTCGAGAAAATCTTGAACGCATTTTTTTAACGCAAATTAAATTAAATTTTTTAGGAGCGGTCAAACTATTTTGCGTCATGACAAGTATTTTTTTCTAACGAATGCTGCCGAAATTTCCACCCTTTTTTCATGTCTCGAGAAAATCTTTATCATTCTTGAGATAGAAAAATGAAAACACCAGTCAAAGATTATCAAATCGTTACAACTCTACTAATTTAGTGAATCTGAGTTATTAAATTAAAGGGAATTTGGCAATATTTGTTTTATAATAATCAAAGAAAAGAGAAAAAAAAAAATTTCTATTCCCTGTGGGAAGTGCTTTCCTAAGACGCAGAGCAAACAATAGAGCGAGTCGGACAAAAACAAAGCAAACAAGACAAGCATGTATATACCTTGTGTTCGAGCAAACCTTTCAACCGGGATTACAAAGAGTAAAGACACCCGACTAGCAGACGAGTTAATGAGGTCTGAGTAAGCTTTGCGTGGTAAGATCGTTTATCGGTGTGCGCCTTTGCGTCATTCCAGCGCCTCAGCGTAAAATGAATAACGATGACGATGATTCGATCCCGATGACCAATAACAACAGCTACGACACATGCCAGACGCAATTAAGGCATGGTCATTCTAGAGTTACACTGCGAATGCGTTGCAGTCGAATTTTCGGGAGTCCGGCCTTCTGCCAATCATGATCAGCGTCGTCCTTCTGTCCAGAGCCGATGGTCATCGATAGGGTTCTCATTCTTTCCTCTAAATCATCTTTCCAAAAATTCGTGAAAATCCTCTTTGCCTCAGATTGTTAGTTACCTGCAAAAATAACAATCGCACAGTATTCAGGCATAAACATTTGAAAATGCAAACTTTTGGAGCAGAGTAATTAGAGAAAATATAAATAATTATTACTTTACAAACTGCGATCCGTCGAGGCGAATTCCGGAAAATATCCAGCTTCTAATTATTACAATCCAAAATAATAATCCTAATTTTGTGAATGTAGATGTTAGTTACAGAAAAATATAGATTATAATGAAATATATTTATGCTCTGAGAAAGAATGAAAATAAAAAATCGAAAAATTTCTCAGGAATTAGTCACCTGTGATAAAAAATAGAAAAATAATGACACGTATAACGTGAAAAATGAGTAATTGTTCAATAAAATTTGGAAGGAGGTTGAATATAAATAAATATTGGAGACTGAGAACCGTTATTTCCGAAGGATTGGGATGTTGGTCAGCATGTCATATGGTCAATGGCCAGTGGTCGCGTGGGTGGATCAGGGTTTCCGCAGATGCAGCGAAGAGGACGGAGCCTGTCTGCGTGGCAACCCTTCCGTAATAACCGGGGATGAAGGGGCCTGTGCTCACCAAGAGCTTTTCACCCCGCCGCCTTTTCCATTGTCCCTTGGCGACGCGCTGCACCAATGCATTATGCATCGTGACGCGTGGTCCAGCTAACGGTATACGCGTTATATTATAGTGTGTACGAATGAAGGGTTGTAGGGTTGCACACGCCCGCGCGTTCGAGCATGTGCAACCTGGAAACTGGAAATGTGTGTCAGACTCACGATTCGCCGAGAATTCCGAATCTAGTGTGACAATCCGAAATTCAACGCTCACAAAACGGAACGAATTTTACAAATGCCAAATGTTTAAACTTCCTTTGACAATACGGCATTTTTTGTTTTAATTTCACGCAACAGAATAAAGATTTTGATCCCGAGCTACGATAACGATATAGGAATCAATAACAAATTACGCAAACACGTTTTTATCTTTCCACTTTTAGTTATTTATCATTTGCGAAAAAAAAAAAAATGTACAAGGATAACAGCTGAAACAATTCATTTATTAGGTGTTTGCTTCACGACGTGAGGTAAATCGTAAACCCCTCTTACGCATTTGATCTTAACACCCGGAGTATCTTGAAGCTTGCCAACTCTGCACAAAACGATGTTGTGCTCCTGGAGATTGTGACCAATACCAGGCACATAAGCTACCATTTCTTTGCCAGTGGAGAGCCTAACGAGAACGCACTTCCGGTTGGCCGAATTAGGTTTTTTTGGTTTTTTGATGAGAGTCTTGAGAACGACTCCTTTGGCGAAGGGTTTTCCATCGAGTGGTCGCTTAGGTTTTCTGTCCTTTTTGTGGGGTCCCTTTCTGTGCATCTGCCATAAAGATGAACCCATACCACGTATTTGCTCGAATCCTGAAACAAACGAAAACAAATTAGTCTTTTCTACTGCGGGTGACGCTCGTTATCGAAGAATTGCGATGCGTTAGGCGGGAAAGTGATTGTACATTCTGAAATATCGGCCGCGCTGATCCAAATGTTACTCAACGATCTCCTAATCACCGTCGCGTTGGGCAACAGCTAAGAATTTACGAAATTCTAACGATATACAGGCCCTCGGGCGAGGTGTTACCTTGAATACGGATATTATGAAAATTACGCTGCAGGCCACGAGAATCACACACTACGAAGAAAATATTAAACTCTGTTCACTCGTAATTCATTTAAAATTATTACTACAAACTCCCCGCCAAATTTCCAAATCTGTTCAGACACAAACTTTTTTTTTTTTTTTTCGTTTAATGAAAAAAAAAAAAATGTTGCATTTGAGAGTTTAGAGAATCTTCAGGAAAAACATAATTGTGTTGAATCTGAAAATGCTAAGACACGAAAAAAATTATTTTGTTATTTCAAAAATATAATTTAACTGATGACCTTATGAGCAATTATAAAATTGGTAATAATAACATTAGTCCTATGTCGAGAACGGTTTTATTGCTATTATTTTATTGAATGAATCTGTAGCTTATGACCGAATCGTTTTGTCCTTGGATGAAAATAATTCACGGCGAAAAACGGCGATAGCGAGGCCCATTTTTATTTCCAAAGAAAAGAACGAGCGTGAGAGATTATCGATGGGAGTGAGGGCGGTGTTTCTCTTCGTTGGCCTCTGGTATAGTTTCGAGTTTAGAGAAGAGTGTACTTTGGAGAGGTGGTCACCAAAGTTCGAGTCCTTTTGTCACGGTAACAGCGAGTAGGGAAAGGGATGCGAAAATGGGACTCTTTCCTGAGCTAAACACAGCTAACGGTATACCGGGAAACCGAAAACTCTTTCGCAAATAATCTTACGGGGCTGTGGAAACGAGTGAAATAGAACGTCCACAGACTTTGGAATGCACGAAGAGAACCGAGGGACACCCGGCGAATATCAAATATGACGGACGTTTGACATCTCAGAACCCTCCCGAGTCTCGGCGACAGCATAACAGCAGAAGAACCGAGGGTGCTGCTCAATCTTCTTTCTCGCTGGTGCGTTCTTAAGCTTATTAAGTAACATTGTTGCGAAGCGAACTCCCGCACAGTCGGTGGATGGTCAACGCGAAAGCCCAACCGCACAGATCTTTTTCTATATCTCTGCAACGGAGAATCGCCAAGTGGACAACTCTTTTGTCGATGGCTTTTTTTTTTGGAGGGCCGAAACGTGGACCTCAAGGAACTCAATTGGTTAGACAAGATCTGAAGCGAAACGAAGAAAATTGCTCAATTTTTTCCACTATTTCCTCAATTTACAACGAGCCAAATTTATGTGAGAGATACTTGTAAAATAGCAGGAAAAATCTGAGCATATGATAATGTGTAAACCATTACATTCATTTTTATGTACAGAATGTACTTTTTTAAAAATTCAATAAAAAGTTTGTTCACAGAAAAATTGGAAAATAAAATATCGTATCACGTTCTTTAGTAGAGTAATTTACAGAGATTAACTATAATCGGTTCGCAACAAATATAATTCAAATGAAATAAAAATAAGCGCGGATAGCAGAAATCATAGACGTTCTTAACGATCTTTGGATCACTTTGGCAGAATGATTTAGTGAAATACGAATAAGCGTGCAATTCATAAGCTGCAGATTTTTGTGCGTTTAAATAATTTCGCGGTGTTCTCGTCACGCGATATTCACAAGTATTCTCATAATCGTGAAGCGACGTTATGTCGCGAGTGCCTTACGAACCACGACAGCCTCCGTCCATCCATTGTTGGTCATTTTGAGATCTCGCTGGCAAAGCTCGAACTGACCATCGTCCGTCAAATACGACAGATGTCGAAAACCTGGCACACTGCGGCTAATCCGACCTAACTTGGACTTAACTAAGCCAAGAGGACCAGCAGCAAACCCATTATCCTCGGTGGAAGCCAACCCTTTTCGTCTCCACGATCAATGCGCAAGATTACATTGCGAAAATTTCTCGACGACCTGAAAGTCCTGCTTCTGCGACTCATCGGCAGAGTAATGCCGCTATGGTTGCGCTCGCTCCTTTGTCAAGTTCACGTTCCGAACGGCGGACGCAAAATATTCTTGCTTTTGGCCAGCGAACGCAATACCGAGAATTCCGCGAGAGCTTTACAGCTCAATTTATTGCGGATCTTTCAACTGTTATCCCGAATAACTCTGAAAAATATAAACGATTTGTTATTAAATGAGAAGCACAAACGATTCGTCAGACTTTTGCAAAATTGATGAACGTGTGTAATGTATAAAAGATAAATGTATAAGAGAGTTAGAAATGTAGATAAACAGGAGATTCGAGCGTGATGATAATTTAAGCACCCGATTATAACCCGCAGGAGGTTGACGTTCCGAGCTCGTCTTATCTCTTGGAAATACTTGTAATCCTTACCAGTCGTTAGCACCGAAAATAATGGGAGAATACAATGAGAATATTTTTAAAGGGCTACTGAAACGTGAATTACTCCGATCGATTTGTCGCAAGTCTTTTTTAAAATGAAAAATACTTTGAATACAATTTTAGTCAAGTAGAATCTATCCCTGCATTCAATTTAATCAGCCAACGTGAGTTCACCGCTTTTTAAAATTATCATGAATCAATATGCATTTCATAAAATCGAAAAAATAATGGAACAGGAACAATTATTTTTGTTTTGCACATCTTCTTCAATTTTTGTGATATCTTTCATTGATCTTTCATGGAAATTTTTTTTTTTTAATGCTGATTTAACATCCTCTATCGTAAATATACGGACATTTAGAAAAAAACAATTTACTAGTCGAGAAAGAAATTTAAAAAATAATGTATATTAAAAAATAACTGAGTTTCGTTGGAAGAAATCGTATAAAGGAACCGCTACGCAGCATATGTTCATAGATCAGAACTTTCTGCTCTCCGATAAATGAAAAATTGCAAAAATGTGGCGAACATGGGGCGCCTTTGGAATTTTCCCATCGGGTCAGCAACGCGGGAAACTGCAACGTCGAAAAAAGAATATAGTCGTCAGTGTCCTCGCTCAATTTTCGCAAATACCCGTCCCTCTTCTCTCAAAGACGACTGGTCAACCACAAATGGACATGTCACCCCTTCCGTAAATTCCCACCGATTTGGCCATTCGACACGGACGTTTTCTTGTACTCGGAAGAATCCTTTCTTGCGCGCTCTCTCAGGCGCCGCAGCCTCCGACGCCCCGATGCTTATCCCGTTTTTGAAGTTTCCTCGCATATAAGTATACACACACACACACACACACACACACAGACCAAAGAAGTAAAGCTGCGTGCGCTTTTGCGAGCCACGCGCATATTCTCAATGCTATATATCCAGTCCACTGAATTCCAAGGTTTCTGCCGGTTCCGCTTGAACTTTACAGTATAAATGTCTTGTCCAGTTTTGTCATTGATCGCAAAAGTATAAAAGCGACGAGAATCGGTCTTAGCGAATTTTCATCTCGTCTGTCTCTTCCTTTTTTCGCTTCTTTATAAACGTAGCTTCGTCCTGAAAAAAAAAATGTAATGATTTTCATCTCAGATTCATGATCTCGGATGATTCGCTTCGGTTTTACTATAGACGGACATTAATTTTATATCATAATGTAACATGACATTTAATTTGCCAGTTTTTAAATTTGAAAAAAAAAAAAAATCTGCCAGTGTATCTTGGCACTCCAGCAACTGGCCACCTTTTAAATCGAAGGGTTGTTCGGATTGGCCGAATATACGGCCACCCGTTTCTTCGTGCTTTGAGCGGTGAGATTCCAATCTCAAAAAGTACGTCGGAAATTTGAGACGTCACTGGACTCCTTGGTTGGCCGTTTCGTTTCCTCAGGGTCATAATAGACCGCACTTGTGAATGTATGCGTGGGCGACAAACTCGCAAATAAAGGGCACTCGAGATTTCGCCCGATTTTGCGCGTAAATGGGTCAGCGAGTTTGTCAGCGACACAATCTACAAGTTCTTTTCACGGTGGAGTGTTTAAAGCTTCGACCTCTTTCATCATTATCCTACCAACGGGACAAAATATTGTATTTACGCCCGCGTGAAAAACTCTCAAAAGGATTTAATCACGCGGGCCTTCGGATTTCCGGTAGTTCGAGATTTTTGTTTACAATTGCGATCTAAAATGAGAACTGCATTCATGCGATCATCAGGTGAACATACTGTGGACATTTTTTAGCTCCGCTTCATTGTTTCCGCGACAAGTGAAACTTTGAGATTATTATCTGGATCATCATCATTTCTAATATTAGACTTTTTCTTGTTCAAAGTAACAATATACCACATTGTACATGCCTCACTGCCCCTTAAGATTATGTTATGATTATGAGATTATGTGTTATTGCTCAGCCAGTAACAGAATCTGTAATCCATTGTTTTCAGCCTCAATTGATATTTTTGGCAGGTCGAGCAGTACTGACCGTATTTAGGAAGTACATAATTAGATTTTCCATATTTTATTTGTATACATTAAAGTATAGAATAACTTTCATTATTTTGGACTTCATTGTATAATCAAATAACTCTTAAAAAATTAATTCTGCAAACCACTAAATATTATCAATTAGCAGATACAACTAGCATATATCAATTTTGAAAAGATCCCACAGTTAATCAAAATAATACAACTTTAATATCACAGAAAATTTTTAAATATATATATATACACATATATGTACGATATCAATTCATAAAAAGTATTTGCTAGCCTTATACGTAAATACAATGTTAAATATTTACGCTACTAGTGTTTCTTTTTTTGAGATTATTATCTGTATCATCATTTCTAATATTAGACTTTTTCTTGTTCAAAGTAACAATATACCACATTGTACATGCCTCACTGCCCCTTAAGATTATGTCATGATTATGAGATTATGTGTTATTGCTCAACCAGTAACAGAAACTATAATCCATTGTTTTCAGCCTCAATCGATTTTTTTGGCAAGTCGAGCAGTACTGACCGTATTTAGGAAATACATAATTAGATTTTCAATATTTTATTCATATACATTAAAGTATAAAATAACTTTCATTATTTTGGACTTCATTGTATAATGAAATAACTCTTAAAAAATTAATTCTGCAAACCACTAAATATTATCAATTAGCAGATATAACTAACATATATCAATTTTGAAAAGCTCCCACAGTTAATCAAAATAATACAACATTAATATCCCTGAAAATGTTTGAAAATATATATACACATGTATGTATGATATCGATTCATAAAAAGTATTTGCTAGCCTTACACGTAAATACAATGTTAAATATTTATGCTAATAGTGTTTTTTTTTTTTTTTCGTTACCTTGGATTGTATTGGTCAAGCACAGCTTTCCCATGGTTTGCAAGCTTCCTATAAATCAGCAAGAACAAATTAATAATTAATGACATTACATACAGTATAAACTGCATTAAGTCTTGTTTTAATATCAACGAAATCTATTTGACTAAACATATATCTTTATGCTTTTGATTCATAAAACGTCTCTTTAAACAGCGGATGAATTTGAGGTTAAGACGAAAGACGAATAGAAAACCTAATCCTGAAACATGAATTTTGTAGGATTATGACATTTACCTTGAATGGACGTCCCAAGGAAAGTCGAAGCGATGCTTGACAGGCCTTTAGCGATGATACTCATTTTTGAACACTTAAAAATGATTATTTATCTCTTTTCGGCTATTCTCACAGAGGAATGTCGTCCGACATTCCTCGTGCTGCTTATTGCCACCTACAGTCGAATCCGACAACTACGTATCCCACAAAAACGCAGATAACTCACCGTCGATAACGTAGGTTTCTGCACTTTATACGGTACTTGAGGGAAGAAATCTATTATTACAGAGCTTTTGGGAAACGGCAATTTTAATCCGAATTCCTCTCCCGATTTTCCAAAGAACTCGACAATACTTAGCATGAAATCGAGTAAAATAGTAGGGATGTATAAAACGCAGTGGATTAATAGATCGTGATTAAATTTAATCGAAAAACGCCGCCAAAGAAAACTACAGATAATTCTTCATTATTATATTAAAATTAAAGAGGAACATAAATTGATCCATTGAGAAGTTCAATTCATTGAACATGTTCGCAGATGAGGATTAACGACGTATGAGGATTGAAATTGAAACAAAAAATACGCACTCATACTCACCGAACTTGAAATCGAGTGAAGTACTAGTTGAGGAATATATGAAACGCCGTGGATTAATAAATCGTGATTAAATTTAATCGAAAAACGCCGCCAAAGAAAACTACAGATAATTCTTAATTTATGTTAAAAACTAAAGAGGCACATGAATTGAACATTGAGAAGTGGGTGGTTGTTCGCAGATGAGAGTTCACGACGAGCAACAGGAAGTTCCACGTTGTCAGGCAGGGACAACGTATGAGGATTGTCATAAAGGGCTCGCGAAGGGAATCCCTTTACCAGCCGTTGACGTAATTGAGGCCGTGACCGTAACCCGCGCCGTGAAGCCCGTTGTAACCGACTCGCCATGCTGGAGCGGCGGCGAGCAGAGACGCGGCGTTGTAGCCATGAGAGTATCCATGAGCAACAGGTAGAGGCGCGCTGTAACCATGATGAGCGATGGAGGGTGCTAATGCGGCGATTCTATGCCCGAGTCCATGTCCCAACAGCGGAGCCGAGTAGAGAGGAGCAGCATTCGGTACGTATCCATGACCAAAACCTGCAAAATAATGATCCAAACCATTGGAAACCAAGTCGCACCATAACGACTTTTCGACTCGGCAAACTCGTCGCCGCGACCCTTAAATGTAAAACAAGTTTGCCACTTCCGATCCATCGACGATGCGTACATGACATTTTCACTTCCTGTGTTTACTCCCAAACATACCAACAGACCGGAAGTCAACCGTGTATCGTGTCTTCTGTGTGAAATTTGACTTTGACTATGAGTTTTGGTTGAATTATTTTATGGTAACTATGGATAATCACTGGGAAGACATTTTTTTTTCTTCTTCTTATCGAGTGTGGGTTTGATATACGAGCCGAAGAAGAGTATTACTGTCACGTGACATGGAAAGAGAATATTTTTGATATGTCGTAGTGAAAGTGCATTTTTTGAGAAATTAAGCTTGATGATGAGAGATTAAATAAAATGGCTTTGAGGGGATGTCGATTGAATCAACGGAAATGAAGAAAAGTCTTTCTTCATTTCCGTTGATTTTCGTAAATGAAGAAAGACTTTTCTTCTTGAAAGAAAGTGAAGTGAAAAAAAACGAAGAAAGACTTTTCTTCATTTCCGTTTGAGAAGATAGAAATTTGTCGGCTTTTCAATATACACCGCATGTCCATTGTTGATCTAACGAACACAGTTTTGATTTAATTGTATAGTCGAAACTATTGTTTAAGCTCGGTACCTCCAAACGCCGGGTAACCTCCGTAGCCCGCGTAACCGTGAGCGCCGTATGCACCAGGATAATGACCTCCGTAGCCGACGCCTACGACACCTCTTTTCTCTTGTCTCTTCGTGTCCGCGTTCTCCTCACCGAAAATCGGCGCGGCGAGGGCCAGAAGCGTGACAATGAGCTGCAAAGTAAGAGATTTTCATTAATTTACCTGTACGCATTAAATTTATAACGGTTAGCAATTATTCCACGAGACCACCCATCGGCTTCTCAATTTTACAACATTTTTTTTTTTTTCTTAAAAATACCTCGAGACAGTCGGAAATTTGAAAATGGAAGTACAACCAATTTTTTAATAATTGTGACTATGAAAACCGTTGCATGGACTAGATATTAATAAATATCACTTCATAATTAATTGTACTACTATAATTTCTCCGGGTGTACAAAATTTATCCTATTTTTAACTAAAAGAAAATGAAAAAACAAAAATTTTCTTTTTTTTGAAAAAAAAAAATCTTTGCGATCAATCGTCGTCGAAATATCACGTAAAGAGTGAAAAATCGGAATTTTCAAATTTATCAAAAACAAACATTTCTGGAGGCCTGAAATTTAGTGAAAACTTTTTAAATTCCCGGTATTTCAATCTTACTTTTTTTTTAAAATTCATTGCCCAAATTTGCAAATCGTGTGTTTAAAGTGGAACCAAAGAATCTTGATATAAAAAAAATGACATACTGTAAATCGCTAAGATTACTATAATAGACCATGTCGTAATTCAAAATAGTTCTGCAGGTATTGATATAAAAAATCGGTAACTCACGAGAGTATTCATGACGATTGAGAGTGAAATGGATTGCGCGTGGCTGTGCGATGCGATTGCAAGATTGCTGACTGAGAAACTGATGCTGTTACTGCCAGACACACCCCCTTTTATACTACATGGACACTTTTTCCGCAGGTCGTGGATCGGGTGGCGAAACGGGTGTCGCCAGTAGTGCACAACCTGGTGCACTACTCCCTACGATACGGGATACGAGAAACGGTAGGGATTCCATCGTCGCAAACACCCGGAGGGACTTACACCCGCCTTTCTAAAGTCATTTTTCCACCACCGATATCCGAACGTCACGAAAATTCTTTGTTTCATGTGCATCGTATGTGCCACCCGGACCTGCGCTAGTCGGATTGTGGGAATTAAGAACTTCAAGACGACGGCGAAACACTTATCGATCGATCGGATCAGCGATTACCAATACCGCACGATGCTTCCATCACCGAGGGACAAAAATCGGCAACTTACTTACGTTTCTTTTGGATGCGCAATATTTATTTACTCTGATATTCATTCGTCAGTAACTATATAATGAAGGAATGCTGCAGGTCACTGATAATCTCCTATTTTTTTTTTTTTTTTTTCGTCCGCGTTCTCCTAGTATTTTATAAAAAATCGGTAGGCCGAGTATTAAAAAATAATTCTCAGCTGTGCATAAGATCTATCCTGATGATATGGACCAACGACAAGTTCAAGTCTATGGCGTTAGCTCAATTTTGGCTCCATCTCAAAAAGCTGTACTAAAATCAGAGGGACACGTTTTCCGCATACGATGAAATTATTTGAGAATATTTGGCCTACCGATTTCTTTATAAAAGTGTGGAGACGGTAAAACAACGAGAGTGTGTCTGGTCTTGAATTTCCTTCACGCATTTAAATTAAAATAGTACACACAGGGCCTAAAAAATAATTGGCAGGGTTGCAAAGAATAATTTAGGGCCCCAATTAAAAGATAATAATTCATTGCAGCTGAATTAACGAAGAATGTTCAGTACAGGAAATATTAGATGACCTAATCTATGCACAATTATTGAGCACTTTCCCTGAAACTTTTTTACTGCGTATCGGGACATCTCAAATTTCATCCTATTATTAGATGTGAGCGTTAGATTTTTTTTTCTATTTCTACCTGCTTTCACAGCGACAATCCAAATAGGAGAACCACGCGTTGTATTTGATCGAATAGTTACGTAAGACTGTACACTGTACCACGTGCATTACTTTACTTTTCCTGTCGACCCCACATCCGTCACCGCTACCGATCTTGCGCCAATAGAATGTTCGGTATAAATGAATCAGTGCACTTCCTCCGGGTGACATATCGACGTTATAGGTACATATCCCCTTAAGCCCTAGGCGGTGTTTTAATTTTTTTTTTTTTTTCATAAGCCACACGTTTTCTCATTTTTTTTTCTTTTTTAAGTGGCCGATTAACTTGACCGGTAAACGTAACAATCGCATTCGGACTATACGCGCAGCAGCATTTTACGTCCGCCGTGACGTAAAATACGATCGTGTTTACGTCTTTCTGAGCTGAACTCCGGCCGGTCAGTCTGACAGATCTATGATCGTTTTTGCAATCGTCAAACTCCCGCCGATCGACAAGATTAAAAAGGTACGTGTAAAAGAACATATATTTATATATTTCGCAGAGAACTAATGTTGCACTGTACTTTCTTTCCCTTGTTCAGAGAGCCGAGATACCGGATAACGAAACATGGAGTTTCCGTTATCAACATCGCACTTTCCTCAATTTGAGACGTAATGACCTACCGGTAAAGTACTAACGTAATCAAGAACCACCTGGAAAGGAGATCTCGTTGCTCTTGGTGCACACAATTAAGTGTCAAGATTTATTGGTCATCCGCACGAAAGATTGCTATTAAAATTTTGTCCCAACGAGATACAATCACGAGATCTAATATTTTCTAATAATTTGAAAGAGTTTATAGTTCGTATTTACTGAAGGGAATTAATTTCACTCGAATTAACTAAATTCTGTATTTCTGAGGTCCTGCTTTATCTTTAATGAAATGATAATTGTTCCCCCTGATATGACAAATATAAAATCAACAAATTTTTAAAAAACTCATAATTGCTAATAATGGTATATATATAAATATATATATATTATATACTGGAATACATAGAGTAAGTGATTGAATGTAATTGCTCGACGATATCGAGAGACATAAATACATCCTGGACAGCACGTGATCGTTGGAAACGTACAGCGTGAGACGCTAGGATACTCGGCGAGAGCATTGAGGTCTCGCTGTTGAGATTAGAAGAATCTGACAAATTTAGTAGAATTGTAGAGACTCGGAGGAATCGAGAGTGAACGATCGTGCCACGGGCAACCCCCGCAAGCGAGTGGCAATAATTCTCATGCTCTTCAGAGAATTGCAATCGTTAAATACGAGTGCGATATCAAAATACTAACATATGAAACAGCCGGGTTATGCAAGCACAGGAAAATAGAACACGGAATTTGCGATACAACCGGATTACACCGATTTACGTACCTACAACTTTTGAGATAAACGTCAACTTTTCTTCTGTGACTTAACAGCTTTAAGGAGGCATCGACTCTACAAGTGATTTAATCGAGTTCAATGCTTTCAAAAACAAATTAAACGTATTTCCGAGGGGGAACTAGAGCTTAATTCATGTAGAAACAATGAAGCAATTAGCTTAATAATTAAATTCACAATTGTTAGTGATTTGGCTCAGTAAAAGCAAAACAGAATGCGATTACTGAGTTTCCTAATTTACTCCAAAAAAAGAGTTCAATTGAAGAATTTAAGTTTCATTTTATAGACAAATAGAATTTTTTTTCTATCACAGAGGGAAGAAAAAACTACAAGGAATTTGCAACGAATGATCCTCAGTTACTTGGATTTATTTTTGTCGTATAGGAGCGTGTAAAATAAACAATTCCACGTTTATTCATGAGAAAAAACTGTATTTTCAAAGTATACAAGTTCACATTAGTAGAATAGTTAACAATTAATGTCTGTCATAAATAATCTGCTGGAAGTACTCATCTGTGACAATTGGACGCTCAGATAATCCTCTTATACTCTTACAACTTTTATTTTTCGAAAGAATACGTATTATTAAGAGTGGGGGGTGTACGCAGAAGTGGAACGCGAAGAAGCTCAATGGAATTGTTAATTGTCTGCAATAAATTACAATCTGCGCTCAAATATACGTGCTACTCAGTCGCTTAACTTAATTATGTGTGATTTGAGCATTAAAAATATCATTTACATTTACATATCGAACTCCCGCAAACATATGCAGAAAAACTTGGTGAAACATTTTTTTTTGTTAAGCATCCTCAACCTAGACACGGATGTTGGGATTCGTGAAGCGAACGTATTTCAGGAGAGAATCGTTATCCTCGCAGACCCAGGGTTTCTTGTGGTGGCAGGCAACATCGTGCCAGTTTACTCCATCCTTGTAGAATTGGTTGAGAACGGCAAGACAATTCTCAGGAGCCCCACCCTGAATAGCCTCGCGGTTATCGGGCTGAGGTTTGCCAATTCTGAAAGAAAGAACAAATTTATTTGTATTCATTCCAGAAATAAATCCACAAAATCCTCCTTTCAGTAATTTTTTCAAACATTTTTCTACTCAAAGCTGTATAATATTTTCATGTTTTTTTAAACGAAGCTTAAGACCATATTTAATTGTTGCAGAAATGGAAACAAGTAAGAAAAAACTTCCGTTTCACTTGCATGCCAAGTTCAAGCTCAATCGGTTTACCCATTAATGTACATTTTTTCTAAACCATTTTTCTCAATGTTTCAGGCCTTTCTGAGCATCCCGAAGAAAAGGAAATGGAAACAGAGATTCCTCTACAAGGGAGCGGAAAATGAATAAACCAAACATTTATTCTGAAATCTTACCCGCCGCTCTCGGACCAGTCGTTCTGATTGCGGTCGGTCGTCGGGGCAAGTTTCTGAAGCTCAGCAGTCCAGAACCATCCGTTCACGCTGAGGGGTTGAAGATCGGGCCTGTCGCATCCCTTGAAGTCACACAAACGTCCCGAAGTCCAAATGTACTTGACGTTGTCTGCAAAGTACAAATCAAATCCCAATGAGTTACAACCAAAACGCGGAAATGAAAGCGTGCTGAGGAAAAATCGGGAAAATTACTCTGCACGATGCGGCTCTTGATGAATTCGTTTTCGGCGGAAGTCTCGAGGGAAACGAGGTCCATGCATCTCTGCCTGCAGAAGTTCCTCGCCGAGAGCCAATCGATTTCCTGTCCGTTCGTTCGCTGATCAGCCCATGAGTAATAGTATCCTTTTCCATTGAAGCGCTCGTGTATCGTTCCTGTAATAACACAAATTAATGAGATTAAATAATGCGCTCAAATTAGATTCTGTGATTGTAGAAATAATTTTTTCATATATTTATAATATTTCTTCAAAAATATCTGTAAGTTTTTTTTTTAATTCCAGGGAATTATAACATGAAGACTAAAAATGTGATGGACATAACATTAAATTTGAGAAAAATGTTATTGCATGGAGCATAAAACAGCGGATGGATTGTAAAAATCTCAGTGTGCACACACATTTTTATTGTCTGATTGTGCGCGATAGTACAATGATGTACAAAAATATCTGTAAGCTTTTTTTTTGAATTCCAGGAAATTATAACATGAAAATTAAAAATGTGATGGAAACACCATTAAATTTGAGAAAAATGTTATTGCATGGAGCATAAAACAGCGGATGGACTGTAAAAATCTCAGTGTGCACAGACATTTTTATTGTCTGATTGTGCGCGACAGTAAAAATGATGTCATTGAAGAACATTTCACGTGTGGCATGTAAGCAATACTGTTGGAAGATTCATCAATGTAGAAGAGGTGACCCATCGCGAGTCAAGGACTTTCACTCTACAACGTATTCACTGCCTCTTGCAACGTGAATGGAAATTTATAATTGTCCAACATGAGAATGGCCCTTATCGCCAGTGGCATACACGAGTAGCCTAATGCACAGCAACAGGACGGGGACACAATGCTGCTCGTTTCTCGTTTTTCCTCTGTGACCCACTTAGCTTCGCGCTGAACAAGAATATTTCTGCAGGTTTCACTATCGAACTATGCGGGCGTGCCAAGAGAAAAGAAGAAGCTACGAGAATAGAAGGTACAATGATTCAACGAGCGGCGATAGGGATCGTAAATTCCAAAACCGCAGATCAAATAATCGTCCTCTTCCGCCGTGTCAAGGAAACTTCGTAATAATCTTACTTTTTTGTTATTACCGTTATTATTGTTATTATTATTTCAGCTCTCTAGTCGGCAGACCGAAAATTGAAAGGCAATGCCGACGAGATGTCAGGCAGAAGATTTACCGGCTCTTCAATGGTGATTGAACGCAAACCGCAACCAAACTCAGAGCTTGAGGTAATAATCTGTACACTCAAATCAATCGAGTGACAAAAATTTTCCAATAAATCCACAGGAATATTTTTACGCAATTTTTAATGCGGTAAAATGTTCATTTTCTTTCGACCTCGGCGAGTCAATAGTTCGTGTTGCTTTTTTAAATGCTCCACTAATTAACCGAGTTATTTACTTCATTTTGTTCTTCATTGGGAGGATAAATTCGATTAACGCTAATTGCTAATTTGCCGTCACTTTTTCAATAAACGAATAGCCGTAATTTAAAACGGATGATCAACGTGATGGTTTCCGGTGCATTCATAGAGAAAAAAAATTGCGTTCTATGCAGGGAATGCGTAAAAATGTGTGAATTTATCGGCGCAAACTCAGTTATTGTTCTGTAAATTGAAACTTATACAATGTTTCCGTGTGAAGGTGGAGATTTTCAAACGAAATGCACCTTAATTTGTACCAGGGACCCGGTTTAATTGGCTCCAACTGCATTTCACGTTCTGATAGTCTATTGGCTTGACTGTACCAACAACCTTAAGTACCGATCAGAGAGATGATAATGATTCAGCGCTGGAAACCAGAAGAGTCGAAGAACACGGGAAGCAATGCCGTAGGCGTATGAAACCGAAGTGAAACTCGCGTAATATCAGCAAGATGCTGCTTCGAGGAACACTCGTGACCTACAACCAAGATCTGAGCAGTCACGACCTAGACATTGCTCGGCTGGGTGATGAAGAAGCATACGGACCAAAGGACTCGTCCCTCCGGGACATTCCAAATTGCCGCGACTTTCCCAAATGCGGAAGAAGAAAGTTTCATAACTAAGTGAGGACGCCTGGAGTGCGCACCTGTGACGAGAATTGTTAAACGACGTTGTTTTCCGTTGCCCGTGATTCCAAACCTTGGCACGAATTCGTTTTAAAATTTTACTTTTTACTTTGCTCCAAACATTACTTCTTCTTTCGTTTCATTTATTGATAGTCGCATCAGCCACATTAGCGACTATAAATTATTACTACCGTATTGTAACGCAAATTGCGAATAGTTTACTTTTTCTATTGCATTGCTAATTTACTTGAACAAAAAAAAAGCTCGCATCAAAATATATATTTAAATGTTCGCCCAATCTGAAAATTAATGAACCCCGTGCATTATTAAATGACAATAACTGCAACTGTAAAATATAAGTCAAAGAATGTAGTAAAATTGTTGGCAATTCGTGCTCAAGGTACTTTCGTCCGACGAGTGAAACGCCGTCACCCGAAATCTCACGAGCTCGCGATCGAGAGAGTTCAACGAGCGAACGAGCCAGCGATTGATTGTTTGTCGCATCAACAACATTAGCGACTATAAATTATTACTACCGTATTGTAACACAAATTGCGAATAGTTAACTTTTTCTATTGCATTGCTAATTTACTTGAGCAAAAAAAAAGCTCGCATCAAAATAAGTATTTAAATGTTCGCCCAATCTGAAAATTAATGAACCCCGTGCATTATTAAATGACAATAACTGCAACTGTAAAATATAAGTCAAAGAATGTAGTAAAATTGTTGGCAATTCGTGCTGAAGGTACTTTCGTCCAACGAGTGAAACCTGAAATCTCACGAGCTCGCGATCGAGAGAGTTCAACGAGCGAACGAGCCAGCGATTGATTGTTCCGCGCGAGTCGAGTCGTTGACTGTGCATTAAATTCGGAAGTGCGTACATCGTTTCCTCCGCATCACGTGCGCGATAGAAAGTGTCACCGCGATTTGTATTTGCGCTCGTCGCGTTGATAATTCATTCCGTTGACCATTGAAAGATGAACAGGTGCCACGCCTCGTTATTCTCTTTGCCAGTCGCGAAGATAGAACGATGCTTCCTACCGGTCACGTCCCTCGTGACACTTTCCCATGAATGGCGAACGAATCAAATTCGTATGTTAATGCGTTTGTCGAGCCGGAATGAGTTTCTCTTAATTGCCGAAGTGGGAGTGCGGATAGATGAGAATAATTTTGAATGCTACGGTCGTATGTCGTTCATTAGAGAAAAATCGTCACGGGGAAATTGGACGCACGGTGAAAACGACGGTGGACGTATGAAACGAGTTGCTCCTCTTGGCAATTCGTAGATAAATATAGACGATACTTTCTCTATAGCCGCCTTTCGACATCTTCTTCTCCGGAATACTTACCCGGTTGTAAACAACTTTTATGGCTGTTCATACTGACAATTAAGCCAATTGTGTAATTATGCAGGAATAATTATCGGATTATTTACTTTGTGCGCATAGAGGAGGTACTGGAGGCTCCAGGATTCTTCCGGTCGGCTGCGCATTGAATTGTGCCGTCGCTACCGCTACCAACGCTCCCAGAATAATGAACCGCAACATTTTCGTTTTTTTTGCTTCGCTGCAAAGAGAAGAAAAAATGTTATTCGTGTATTCCGTGTTTTGTGGCAAATGAAGACGATTTGATGAAAGTACATTTTTTGAAAGACCTATTTTTAATCGTTTAATTATAATTCTCGAATAATAGGATGAAGTAATAATTAAATAATGTAATAATTAAATAATCGGTATAGTGTGTGTGTTTTTTTTTCTTTTTTTTAAATAGTTCGATGCTCAATCGATAATCGATCTGAAATTTCGGTTCTACTGCGGAGTTTAGAAAATTATATTAATTATGGAATAATTTTAATTATGTTCTATTCGTCGAAGAGAACAGCGTAATCTCTAAATCTGAAATGGTGCTTCTTAAAAATGGACCATCAATTAGACATAGTTTTTTTTTTTTTTTTAAATCGTATGCCCCGTTGAAATAAACGTCCTTGCCGTGTCCAAGACCCTCTCACGATGCCGGACAACTTTCTTCAAAACCGGTTCGTCGCGCTCCCAATTCACCATTGGTTACACACTCCGCGGGGTGGTTGTTGAACTTGAAGAATTCGGACCGTGAAAACGGATGCGACTCGGGAAAATTCTTATCTGATCGGTCAGAGGCTTTGGGCGTTGCTCTTGCACGCCTCCTTATTCCATTTCGAAAAGGACTACATTCTACCCGCACCAGAAAATCGTTTGGAGTGCACCCCCCGCTGCATTAAAGACTCGGAGGACTTTGAAAAATGTGCACAAAACTCTGAATTTAAAACAAAAAGTGTTCGAAAATAATCACGCTGTATTATTTTCATGTTTTACAATGATTATTAATTTCTACAAAAATAACAAAAAAAACGATACACTAACAATATGTATATATATATACCAATAATACAATACAATATATATGTGTGTATATATATATATACAACAACCCGGGATTAATGTGATTGCGGTTAAAAAAAAAAGAGGATCATTATACTAGATCGAATATACTATTTATCCTAGAAGCTAATTATGATAATTCTAAAATCTGCTGCTCCCTTTTATAGTTTTTTTTTTTTCGATCGGTTAATTGATCTAAAAAAATGTATCCCAACAAATTAATCCTAAATTCGCAGCAACGACATCGCAACAAAAAAACAGGTCAAATCAAACGCTCGATATTGAAGATAAATGCTATTGAATGAAGCGAATTAGTGAAAAGTCTTGAGATAAAAGGTCTACATGAATAAAAATGTATATTAATATTTTCGTTAAAATCAGTGCTATTTTTTGTAACAGTGTGCGAGATAAGAAAACCACTAGTTCTCGTCATTTTCGTTAGTTAACGCAACTATTATTAACAAGAAAAAAAAATTTCTATAGACTATTTGGAATAATTGTGAATTCGAGAAACTAGCGATTAATAAATTATAATTAAATTAATCACTGTAAATTAAAAATGAGCACTGTCGGATGAAGCACGAATTATTGGGAGACGAAAGCGCAGGAGCCGCAAGCACGTACTCAAATAATGTATAGTATTCGATGCTCACCTAACAACGTTCACCAGTCAACTGCAGCGCTTCTTTCCTCGGAGGCCCTATATATATACACAATTCCCATGCTCATCGTTCGAGGAGCGCGCGCGCGCGCGCCCGCTGTTACTTTTACGATCGGCGAGGAATTTTCGGCTATTCCATAGACTCCGAAGCGCTTTAACGCCGGTGCTTTTTCCCCCTGGCGTTTATATCGATAGAAAGCGATTATTTCAATATCAAAGGTATCAGCGTTTGCCACGGGCGATAATAATGCAATACTACCGCTCACAGGTTCAACCCCCGTTACTCCTATTATTATTATTATTATTGCCTTATCTATACCGATCTTAATACATGAAAATTGCGATGGAAATTCCTCGGACTTCGTCGTTACGCCACGCAGTCGTATTTTTTTTTATCGACGCTCGGAAACCCCCGTAAATTTCGCGGTAAGCTGCGCGAGCTGCTGAAATGACGAACCGATGCATTGCGAGCTCGGAGAAAACTTTCTCGTAGTTCCGTCCGTAAAACAACGTGCATACGTGAGGCGGGGCACGCGTGTGATGCGCCGCCACGTGACAACTCATCAGAGCCACGCTTCGAACCCTTTTGTTCCAATAACAAACGTCGCAACGAAAAATGGTCAAAGCGCAGTTGATTGTTACCGTAAAACGCGCTTTTGACACTTCGTTTCTTCCACTTCTTCCACTTCGTTGACACAGACACGGCTGCACGCTCGAACTTTAGTAGGAGAGTCTTCCTCATTTTCACTGTTCCATGCGGGTTAAATTAGATTTATGACAATTTCTAAACGTTATTTGCGGTTTTGATGCGGAGTTTTTACGACTTTCAGCGCGTGATTAGCTCGCCTTCATTCGTTCCACGCCGATTTTTTAAACAATTTTCAAACGACTTTTAGCGCGTGATTAATTTGCCTGAATTCATTTGACGGCAATTTAAAAAAACACATACTTTTTCGTCCATGTTAAGGTTCATTGTCAACATCATTGTCTTAACCTTTCGAAAATCAGGAATAACGATGGACAATTTTTTAATTTACTGTTTCCGTCGCCGAAAAATGAAAATCCGCAGGCAAAAAGTAGAAGAGTCTCGCGAATAAAAGTAGTCGCAGTGTTGAAATTACGCTTGTGATTCTCGTTCGCATCTCGTGGCAAAATTCTCCGGCGTATGTATATATTTTTCGAAGCAGTGAAACGCGTTGAATTTTTACAGCGCAAAAGTGACACGCGCTATTATCCACGCGTACAATGCAAATCTACATGGGCCATTATTTTCAAAAGACCAGCAGCCAACCCGATAACCGAGATTCGACTTTAAAGGAATTATGAAAAAGTGCTTTCTCGGAACGAATTTCGTGAGGAAATATAGTCGCACGGGCTTCGCAACCGCTTTGGTATCTTCGCTTGGGCATGCGACTCTGTGACCATCGTATACTAAACAGACACGCCAAAAATAAACACACACAGCGTCCGTCCTTCTGGACATCCCGTGTGAGGTTAAATACATTTATTCCGTCGCATTCGGAATCCCAATTCCAAATGTTTGTACAACCAACACTCGAACACTTGTTTCTATTTGACAAACTACCGCACCGAGAAAACGCCTGTTGGCACTTTCGCTAACACCATATCCACGGAATCTTAAAGAGCCGCGCGACATCCTCGCGCTGCTTTTTATTCTCTCGCTCTCTCGACGAACAAATCTGACTTATTTACGATCCAGCGCTTTGGCTCTTTCCTCCAGGAAACCGGCTACATTTTTTTCCGCGTAATTAAGGAGATCGTGGCGCCTCACCCATAAGCCAAATTTAATGTTTTGTGCCATTTCTCCTCCGCATAAAGGAAGTTTGTGTGTATTTATGTGCCATAAGTAAGAAATTGATAAATCTCCCGTAAGTAGAGAATGGGAAGGACTGCTGAGCTGGACATTGGCGCGCAATTTGAGAAATAACGACCCCTTCATTGCTGTAAATGTATTTGGAGTTCGTTGTGTTCTTCATGCGTTGCGGCAGTTCAATTTTTATATTGGTAATTGCGTAATTATGGAATTTAAAAACAGTCGTAAATTTGTAAGTAAAAAAAACTGGAAGATTTTAATTTGCGACGGTATTTTATTTATTTTCAGATTTTGACAATAGTTGGAAATAGTGAATTTCGGGTACGTTTTTCGAGTTTTATAATACCAAAACGAAATTTCATAAAAAGAGCTTTGAAACGTATGAAAAAAATAATTTTTCATGCGCGAGAAAAAAAAATTGGAGGTAGATCCAATTATGGTAATGAATGGTCTTTGGATCGACGATACCATGAATAATGGGGACATGTATCATTCACAGAAGTCAATCACATTAACAAAGCATGAACTTGCCATTGTTGACGGACGTCAAGTCCACCCGGTCCGAGGTTTCGCCTCGAAATTTAACCGAGAGTACCGTTAGGGCCAATATATAATACTCGCCCGATGAGTAATGAAGTAATGTAGGTGACCCAGAAACTACGCTTCCAGTCTTTGAGCTCCAGCGATATGCCGAAGACAAAAACGTGTATCTTGCACATATTATTCGCAGTACTTCATATTACATCGAATAACATATGTAGTTCAGTATAAACGGCTATTAACAAATCATTAATCTCTATTATTATTATTATCATCATCATATTACCTAAACATAAAATACAAGTGCCCGGTAATCATGAAATTTGATAGCGCAAAGACAAAATCTTCTTCGCTTCCGTTTTTTTTTATTAAACATTGCGAAGAATTAAGGAAAAGAAAATGAATCACATCGTTTTGCTTTTCTGCAGCGAATTTCGATTTTCCAATTAATTAATAAGTTTTCGTAGAGCAGCAGCAGATGCCGCTCGTAAATTCGCGCATGCGCGTGGCGCACGAAAACACGAAGTTTTTTTGTACGCATAATAGACACAGAACCAAGTAGACAGAACAATGTAAACGTGCGCGTTTTCGCACAAAAAATGACGTAGCAGCCACGTGCGATTTGATCTGTTTTTACGATCGCCAATAATCGCGTTTGGTCGTAAAGCTCGTATAGCTGGGGAGTCGAAATTTCCGTAGTTTTGAAGTTTTCGTAGAGGAGCAGCAGATGCCGCTCGTAAATTCGCGCATGCGCGTGGCGCACGAAAACACGATGTTTTTTTGTACGCACAATAGACACAGAACAATGTAAACGTGCGCGTTTTCGCAAAAAAAATGACGTAGCAGCCACGTGCGATTGATTTGTTTTTACGATCGGCAATAATCGTTTGGTCGTAAAGCTCGTATAGCTGCGGAGTCGAAATTGTCGAGGGAACAGCAGCGAAGGTGGAAGGTGCACTTAACAAAAGATATATGTCGTCGATTGTGTTGCGCCGAAAAAGCCAATATGTCCGCCCTCCGGTTGGCGTCTGTCGCTCGTCTTTTGTTTATTACTGAGAAAATCCCGTAGATCAGCGTCGAAGAGTGTCCCGTGGGACGACAAGAACGAAGCTAGAGGATCGAGCGATGATCGAGGCCACCACGAGAATGTCGCATTTGCTGGACGGGCGATTTCGGATATAATCCGGAAATAATGTCGGAGCCCGAGCTCTGCCGGCTATGCGCCGAGAGCAAGGAAGAGCTCATCGGTATTTACGACGCCGAGGGGCAGAGACTCGCTATCGAGGCGAAAATTGCCAAGTGCCTGCAAATTCAGGTGAGCAAAAGATAATCACGCTCCGATCGGAAAACTCATTTTCTCAAGCAAATTCTCACCGATCGACAGTGTCACAACTGTTTTTCTATTTTTTTTTTACCATTTTCCATGAGAGAACGTTTTTTAAATAATGCCTTTGATACTTTGTGAAATGCCAATTTTGTAAAATATCTCCGAAGCTCTTGACGATATCCGTGAAATATCGGAGCAATTTTTGGGATTCTGCGAAAAGTATTGAATTTTGTGATATTTAAATTATAAATTTACGTTGCGTTAAGTTTGCACAATAGCGCAGGCGTAACTTTTGTCTGTCATTTACAATATTTTGGAAATAATATCTGGAGATGAGAAGGGTAATGATAATGACAATATGCGTATGCGTTTCCTTCTAAATTTTTGTTGAGAAATAGATTTTTGTGTTATAAGAATTTGTGGGGAATTTTTTTTTTTTTATCAAAGTGCTTTGGAATATTATTAGAATGGGAAGATACTGCAATGCAACGAAGCGGATAATTGCAATTAAACAATGTATCAATGTACGATATAACTTTCCACAGGTTGTGATAACAGATCATCTTCCACTGTCGGTTTGCTTCGACTGCTATCTGCTGCTCAATCAGTGCAACGAATTTTTTGAAAAAACGAATCAGGCGCAGACGTCTCTGCACCAACTGCTCTCAGTGAGTAAACAAGAGCAACAAGATACTCTTGAGCCCAACATCGAATATGTAGAAAAAACTATCGAGTACCCAAAGGAGGAATGCCAAGAGGCAATCGGAGATTGTTCTCTGTCTGACAATTATATTACCGAAACTATAGATGACATTGGTGATGAGTATTTTCATGACGACAACAACGACAGTGATTTTGAAGTAAAAAACGAGAGCTTTCCGGAGCAGGATCCGACGAAGCAAAAGAATGTTAAGGGGAGCATTAAGAAAACTACATCGAAACAGATTAAAAAGAAGGTCAAGAGGAGATCGCAAACGCGAAAAAATTCAAATTCCGACGCTGCCGCGAATTCTGATGTTGACGAGGATCGCAGCGAAACGCGAAACTCAAACGATCTGCAGCACTCCAAAGCAGGGCTTAAAATACCTGATAATTACATGACCGGTAAGAGCCATGAAACACATTTTTATTTAATGTGAATTCTTTGAATTCCCTATTTTTTTCAATGAAATCTGAGCACCGGATTTCGATTCTGTTGATTTTTTCTTACTTTTTACGAGTTCCTGGCGTCCTTCAATGCTAGGCTATAAACATCATTATCATTATTCCACAATAATAACCTGGGAAATGATTAACAAATAATTGACAAACTTTACACATTCTTTTCTCATTATATTTCACTTTTATAAAGATACTTCCGCACAGAGGTATATTTGGAAACAGCTAAAAAATAATGTTTAGTATGTGTAATAATGAGTATATACGAATGTCTATTTTAAAGGTACTGATTCGGATATGGAAATGATCGATGCTCGTGCCTCGGAGCCTCCAAAACCCGGCAGAAAACGTGACGAAGGTTTGGATAGGCATCCCTGGTTATGCACCGACTGCGACGACAAATTGCCGAGCCTGGAGATGCTGGAAGAGCATCACGATACTGTTCATAATCAGCAGGCTAAATATATGTGTGTTCAGTGTTGTAAGGTTTACGACAAGTATTACGGCTTCCTAGCGCACGTGAAGAGACACAAGAATAAATCCAAGTTTAGGTAAAACACGTTTTTTTTTTACCACAGAAGAAAAATTACCACAAATTGAACAAAAAATCACAAATCAATATATAAATTACAAAAACTATTATACCCTTGAAAAAATGCGGTGTAGCAATGAAATTGTCATTTTTTTCCAGTTGTGAGGATTGCGGAAAGTGTTTTGTGCACAAGAAGGTGCTAGACTCGCACAGAACAATTCACAGCGAGGAGCGTCCGCACGTTTGTCAAACGTGCGGAAAAGCCTTTAGACAACAGAGTGCTTTGTACATTCACTCTCGTTGTCACTTGCCCGAGACGATGAAAAATCGTTTTCCCTGTGATCAGTGCGACAAGAGATTCTCAACGAAGCCCAATCTCGTGACCCACAAACGCATACATTCGGGAGTACGAAATTTCACGTGCGATCAATGCGGAAAGAGTTTTATACAGAAGGGCAATCTCGAAGCTCACTTTCTCACGCACTCTGAGGATAAACCCTACAATTGTTCTCTGTGTCCGAAGGCGTAAGTTCGTTTTCTCAATTATTTCTATTATTTTTGACTCTTCATCACGGAATTATTAGAAATTTTCATGTTCTGCAGTTTTAAAACACCTTTGCAATTGAAGAAACACGAAACCGTGCATACGGGCGCTAAACCTCATCAATGCGCTGTTTGTGGTCGGACATTTCGCGAAAAAGGCACTCTCAGAGAGCACCACAGAATTCATACCGGGGCAATGCCATTCACCTGCGAATTCTGCGGCAAGTGCTTCCGGTTCAAGGGCATTCTCACTGTAAGTGTTCATGTTAGCCTCAGAATTTGTTAGGCTTATGAAATAAATTTGCCCTTGTATTATTCAGACCCACAGAAGGCAACACACGGGCGAAAGACCGTACAGTTGTCTAGAGTGTCAGCATCACTTTACAAACTGGCCGAATTACAACAAACACATGAAACGAAGACACGGTATCAATACTTCGCACACGAAACAAATTCACCATCCTCAGCAGTTACAAACGCAGCCGCAGCAGCAAAGCGACGCTCAGGTTGCTGTTCCGTTGCCTCGTCAAGCTCCTCCAGCGATTCAAGTGAGTTCTTCGCTTTTAACGATTTTTTTGTTTTTTTTTTTTTTTTTTCAATTATCTTTTATCCATTCGGAATTTTTATTAAAAATATGTATTTCTTTGATAATTGACAGGAAGACTTATGAGATTCTGGGATTTTCAGGTAATCCAGACATTGCCTCACTCCACCATATCCCAACCGATAATCGTACAAACAATACCGACAACCACAACGCTACAAACTTACCAAACGGAAGTACCCGTTACGGTACAAGAGACATTTTGTCGCGAAAGAAATACGACGTATTTTAATGGAGTGCCGATACAAAACCTATTGCCGGCCAATATGCCACACTACAATTTTTACAACATCACTAACGTCTCCGAGACCGATATTATCCAGAACAGATAAAATTTCGAAAGGACTCGAAATTTGATGAGCTAATTTCTGTCGCAAACGACAACCACTGTGATTCACGGTTGCAAATATGAATTCACGTGGTGGAAATACGAGACCGAGGAAAAGGTGATCATCGTCGCAGGATTTCTGTTTGCAACGAAAATCAGCCGATTTAAGGTGATATGATAAACCCGAATTAGCCGCTATCAGTACAAGAGATTTATCAGGACATAGAGTCTTGCCAGAAAGAGACATCGAAACTCAAATATCGTCTTGAGGATGAGGTTTTTACGCTAGTTAAATCAGGGCTCTATTTTTTCAAACGCTTCTGTCGAGTGCTGTACATTAAATAGAATAAACAATGACTAATTTACAGCAGCTGTCCTCAATCCAGGCAAATATTTAAAAAATGGGAAGAATCTTGACTAATGAATGTTCATTTTCGAAGAGAAATTACACTTTTTAGGGTTGAAAATTTTCGTTATATAATTTGATAAACATTTATTGTCAGATGAACATAATAATGACTTTCTACATTTCTTAAATCAATAACTTACTGAATTTTATTAATAAAATCGATTTTAATACGTCGGTTCATTCTGTGTAGTCTTTAAAAAATTATTTTTCTTTTTTTTTTTGGCCCCGGTCTAAAGTCAGGCCTAAATATGATTGTACAATAGAACAATTAATATTATAAGTAATTTACACGGAGCGTCAATAAAGCTGCAAGTAAATAAAATGGGCTGTTTATAATCGGACAAATACTATCGTTTAATTTTTACGAAAATAATGATTGAATAAGTTAAGAACATACATTGAAACATAAAAAATTAGGAAAAAAGTTTCAAAAGATTAGCACTGATTTAACTGGAGTGAAACGGTTCATCCTCGTACAGTGAAACACGTATGCAAAAAAGCTACGATTACAGAGACAAAAGTGATCACGGCCGAATGAGCGACAATAGCCGAGAACATACGTCACATCGACTTGACGGGTTGGCAAGTTTTACATTTTTCTATATTATGAGAACGGCCTATAAACGCCATTCGTTCCGTTTTTTGGCGCCACGGACATGTATTATATTAATTATATAATTGTGTATTATATTCCTATATAGATAATAATGGCCAGCCAGCTCAAAATCTTATTTTTTATAACGTTCCTCGCAAAATATCCTTACGATATTGTCAAAAGGCAAGGTCGTTTATAATTATTTTGAACACACGTTTGGATGTTTTGCGTTTACTGAAAACCTCTGACGATTTCATAGAACATTTTTACTTTATATCTAATATTCTTAGAATTTCAGATCTTCTTTTCTGTAAAAAGAATATTATCAGAATCTTAGAATTTTTGTAGTCTTAGAATCTTAGAAATTGCTTTTTCTAAAAAAAATATTGTAAACGCGATATTTGGACAACTTTGTTCATTGTTTTTTTTTCTATTGTATATAACCGCGTTTTTAAATTGAAAAATCATCGCGTTGACGATTAATAAATCGTTGGACATATAGTTAAAGACGTAATTTGTAAAATTTTCTTTGTTTCTTTGAAGTTTTGTACAAAAATTATGGACAAAAGTGCACAGCAAGTTGTCGGCATAAAATGCCATGATCATTGTTTTTTTTTTTTTTATTGCGATTGATAGGAACGTCGAGTTCGTTATATTTTGTTAGTATCTATGGCATTAATGTTAAGAGCATCCAAAATAAAAGACGATTATGCATAATATGCGACAGACGAATAATTGTATGAAACAATTCATTTCCAAGTTCGCTGCCCCGGCATTTTACTGCCCATCAAAACAATACCGATTATTTGAATTTGCCATACAGCGAATTTTGTGCATAATATAATGAGTGCAGAGACTATAATCAAATCCTCGTAAAGATTTTTTCGTACATTCGTTTATCATGTTTAAATACATTCATAAACATTTACGTTACATTTAAACACTTTTCGTCCTATTTTTAAGTTGCCGACATTTGAAGCGTACCAAAAAATCCTAGTGACTATAAGACATTTAATTTCATTAACGTGATGAATTTATCTTGCATAAATAATTTTCTGAAATTAATAATAAAAATGTTCATTGCTCGAATCACTAAGCACAATTTATTTAGGTGATTAGCTTCTCTAAAATTTGGCTACTATTGAACCTCATAAATTAATATCTAAATTTGACTCGTGGCATTCTTATATATTATCGAAGTCTTAACGTGTCAGATTTTTGAGTAAATTGATTAAAAATGAATTCTTGTAAAAATTACAGATACCAGAAAATTAAAATAAGTTAACTGTATTAATCTCTGCGAAAAAAAGACAGTCACTAATAGTTGCCAGGATTATTTGTTTCGGATCAAATGTCATGCGATCAGTCGACCAGTTCGCCCTATGTTAAGGCTCTTTGAATCGCCAGAAGCGCTTAAGTTTCTCTTTCGACACATCGAAAAAACAGTGATGGTTGTGCGGTAGTAAAAACTTGCTAAGTTGTTAATGAGTTGTTTTAAGTGATAAGATCTGTAATAAATAAATAGCGTGTTTGATTTACATGCAGTTTTATATAGGATATTGTAAATAATACATAAGACTACACAGTTATATGAAATCTCGATTAAACAAAATTTAGCCATTTCATAGATAATTACTGTTGGATTATTAATCCTCTACATCGGACGTTATTTTAATATAATCAAAATTCAGTAACAGTTTCTACGTACTTGTAACCATTTATTGCATAAAAAAGATTGTTAATCATTTACATTTCTTTAAATTACAGACTTATGCTTAACGTGATGTGCTGCACAGTTTCGTCGTCCTTTTTCGTTCCGACTGCGACTGTTAATTGCGTCTTCTCAGTCAGTACAGCACATTACTTTAAACATATAATACATACTACTACTGCATTATCCTGTACATCAGACTGTGGAATTTTCTTGAATGACGAAATAATTTCGGCAACATTTTACAATCATCTTTCAAAGGCTTTCAAAGGCAGCGATTTTTTACAAATCGAATTCTTAAATTTCGAGTTAGACAGTAAAATTATTCAAACGAAGTCTCCAAGTCGCTGACTTGTTCTTCTTCGTAGCCTTCCTCAACGACAAAACTCTCGATTTCCGGAGAAACAGATTCCGTAAATATGGAGCTTAAATCGACGATGGAATACGCGTTTAGCGTTAACTGCTTCTCGACGAATTCTTTCAGCGAATCGTAAGCCGATATCATGTCAGGTGGATAAATCTGTGAGGTTTTGCTCGTTCCCTTGCTCAAGTCGAAGAGGTGAAGGTAGAAATTTAACTGATTGTAAAGCTGCGATTCAGAGTACTGAAAAAAAAAATTGAGATAATCCGCAAATTGTGACAAATGGTTTTTGACTGAAATGCACATATCGGCATTTCAAACAGAAAAAATGTGGTTTTGCATTTAGACTATCAAAGTAGAAAAAAGGCAGATACTTACAACTCTGTGCATGTAGCCTTCTTTACAACCTCTGCACAAAGGATAACGGCCGGCAATTTTCATAGGCACGTGTGTCGTTGTATTTGAGCAAATCGGGTCTTCGCATTCCATCGTATCCGCATAATATCTCGAGATGCAGCTTCTAATAGCAAGTTGTAGTTCGTTTTGAATGGCATTTACATTCTTATAGGGTGGAACATCGCACTTGGTATTTGGGCATTGCGCCAAGGACGGAAGTTTTCCCGAAGGCTGTAAAAAAACGCGGCCAATTCCGCAAATGAGTATAATTCGAAGGAGTCAATTAAATAGGATTGCAAAAAACTTTTATCCTCTTACGAAAGTCGTAAAGAATTCGCTGATCTCAATTTCCTGGAGGCAATCGCGGTTGCGACATTTGAATTTGAGCGGATTGCAATATTTGAAGCGCTCCTCGTTTATCTCCTGAGGAACTTGGATGTCTTCCTTGTCGTGAATAACTCTTTTCGATTTGTAGACGCCTTCCAGCCCGAGATATTTCGCCAGGAGGACGTCGTCGATGCCTTCGATCGGTTCGCATATTCGGAGTATCACCGGAAATATTTGATTCAGTATGTAATAGTCTACGTCTATCGTCAGAGATTCACTCTTCTTGAACTCGTCGACGTGATAAGCTCTCTCTGGAGGTGTTCTGCTTGTTCCGTCCTTTGATACGAATCATCAATAAGATCAATTAAATTGATAAAACGAAAAGCCAATGATTTGATAAGACATTAGGGAATTATCGGTCATTTTAATTGCGTCATATATTTAATAAGAAATACCAGAAATGAGAGAAGGGAGCAATGAAGCAAGAAGATAAATTACCAGGCATATTATATACGGAATAGTGTCACCAGCTTTCCACATTCTTCCACCTTCCTTGTTAAGTCTCAAGGCTATCGATACGTGGGGCAATTTTTTCTCCGGATAAAGCTTGGGGTCCTTGGAGAGTTGCTTCGTGATAACGAGCGACGACAAAGGTGCATGCCCTTCACGTATGCTCGTTGAAGTGTTTTGCAAAATTTCGAGTATCTTTTCCCGTCGAGTTTCGCTCGATTGATCGGACAACAATTGATCCAATATATTCCTATAATTAATTGCACCATTAATACGTGATTACTAAATTTTTTATGAGAACCAATTGGATATTTTATATTCATTGTTGAAAAACTTGCTTTCCAGTGTCGCAAGCTATTTGACACCAATCCCTGCGAACGATGTCCAGGCCTTTGTGCTCCATTACCAACTCAATTTGACCGCTCGGCGATTTGGTCATTAAACGCGCAGCGTATTTTTTCTTTTGCAGAAGCAGCAAGTATCTGAAAACTCCGTCGATATCCAGCTCGACCCTTTTGTAGAGTTTATTGACTTCTTGCTTGATCTGCAAAACGGAACGAGTTCAATGATGTTAGATGACGTTTTCTCAGATGCGCGTCAAAGAGAATGAGGAACAAAATTGTGAAATTGATACAAAATCGTAAGTTTTTTCTCGATTTTCATCAAATTCAATACAATCTTACAGACTTTTTGTAAAAAATGTAAATACATTTTTTTAAATGAATTAGACTTAACGCAAAAATATGATAAATAAAGCATTGAAAAAAGATGAAAATAAATCGCGCACACGATGCGAATATACCGAGAGACCAAACTAAAAAATTTGAAATAGTTGTTCTTACCTTTTTGGCGTTTGCGAGAGCTTCTTCGTAATCAAGATTATTTGTGTTTACCATGATAGAATCAGTGTCGCCGTAAATGACCTCGAAATTTAATTTCTCCACCAACGATTTCGTGTTCTCCAGAATTTCTCGGCCTTTGGCTGTAATAAAAGAATTCGGGGCTGTTAGACTGTTTCAAACTAACTCGAGTTCTCGGTGTTAACAGTTTTCCAATTGCGATTCTAATCGTTGCTCCAATTGATAATTTTTCGGTAAATTTTAGCGAGAGAAATACGTGTAAGGATGTTTTAAGTTGAAAAAGTGATTATCATCCTTACAAGTCACGAGTGCGGCGAGTCCTTTGGCGTAGAATCGGCAATGCGATGCGCCCAAGCATCCGTACATAGAATTGGCTGTAAGTTTAAGCGCCATTTGCCTAATATTATATTGCATCTTAAGTTCGGGCGACAAATTCGGCGTATTCATGAGCTTCTTAACTTCCCCGCGACTCTCCACGAGTTTCCGAATTTCCGTAGGAACGACGCCAGGCTCAAGTCCGTCTTCGGGTATGCTCAAATACTTGAATTCGGCAAAAGCAGCGCCAGGCACAGTGGTAAAGCACAAATTGTACTCCTGAATTATGCTCGGATACAGCGAATTGAAGTCCATCAACAAAATCAACTTGTCGTAAAATCCTTTCTTCGGCTCGAGTACCAAACCGCCGGTGTAAGCCGCCTTTTTTCTTTTAGAATTAGCCGGTACATCGTCTTCTTTGCGTTTTCCAGCAAAGCGTTTATCCGGAGTTATATAACCTTTTTGATAAAAAGCGTGAAGAAGCAAATATTCATTTCTCTCAGCTCGACCTGCGGAAAGTGTTCTGGACAAAATATTACCAGCGATGCAAGTAATTTGCACAGCCAGAGGCATAACGTTCAGTTCAAACATCAGAGTGATGATATAAGACGCTTCGTTCATTGTTATTTGCACGAGTTTTTCAATTTCTTTAGCGGAATTGTAAAACTTCGGGCAATCGATTGGTTTAACTTCTTTGCATTCGTTCTCCTTTTTCTTGAGAATAGTCATGCACAGGGAAGGCAGATCGTAACTTCGAACCTTAAGGTTCAATTCCTTGGCGGAAATTTGAATGTCGCAGATCGGCCGACCGCAAAAACATTGTCCCAAGTTAATTTTTCCTTTAAAAATCGGAATAACCGATCTTCTGAGCTTGCCCACTCGACTCCAGTTCTTTATCTTAAGATTCGAGATCCTGTGCATGAGCACGTCGAGCTGGAAGCCGCAATCGTTGCCCAGCAACATGTCGGGGTCGGCTTTGTGAAGAATTTCGAGAAATCGCTCCAGCAAATCGATTTCCGTTTCGCATCTTATTACTTTTGTCTTCGAGAGAATGTCGCGAGCGTGGAGTGGCCAAGTTGTGTCTCGAGGCCGAGTTACGAGGCAATAATGCTGTTGAAACATCGGCTTTGGCGGTGCTTTGTCGATGTGATATTTGTTTTGCAGGAGAACACCGATCATCACTACCTCGTTCTGTTGGTGTTTGGAATTTAGTGCCATTCTTATGTTCACCGTAGCTACGATCATCGGTGGCATTGGCAATTTTGGTGACCTTTCCTCAGGAACGTAAACCGAAACGTTCTCAAACTTTGTGCAATTCACTTGCAAACTACACCAACTTGATGGCGTTCCCGCAGGCAAAGCGTTCTTCACCTCAAGCCAACAAGGACCTTTTACATTTCTTTCCATCAAAAAAAGCTCCAGAGCGGTTACGGAAGTTCCAAATACATGCTCGATCGCTCTGCTGCTGTAATCTGCTTCCATTGCAGGAAATGTTGCGGGATATCGGACTTCCATGTAATCGCATTCTCTCGGCGTACCCTCGCGATCAAAAGCATATTTCTTCTTCACTTGCGCCGAGCGAAATTCGGTTATTCGCCTCTTTGTCGCCCATTCGTTGAAGTCTTTGTACACGTCGGCCATTTCTGGGGTCGCGGGCTCTCCATCGTCGTTCAAAGAAGGCACTTCGAACTGCGAAGGATTCGATAATTTAGTCTTTCCGTTTTAAAGTTGACGTGACATTTTTAAATGATGTAGTTAAACATTTTTACCAAAAATTCATTTCAATTGAAAATTCGGGAATAATGAATACAATTCTGAGTGAAACTTTCATTAGGCGTTATAATTAGTCACTGATTCTCATTGGAAAAGAACTCTCGAGATTATATAGTCACATAGTCGTAGTATATTTGCGTTTCTAAAAGTTTTGTATGAACAGTATATAATACAGATATCGTAAAGCTGCCACACGATTTTTATAAACAGTACTTTGATGTAAAAAATTACGAGGCCATTCTGAGACAGATCTTGAGCTTGGTATTCTAAAATTCTGGTAACTCACCTCTTCCCTGGGTAGGAGATACAATCTCCTTGGAATATTTTTTATCTGAAGACAACAGGAAATGTAGGACTTGGAGGTTTCGTCATAGACTTTTCCAAAAAGATAAACGACCCCCGGTTGCTTGTATTGATCCTCGAAGGCATCCCACCAGAAAAATCGGAAGACCTTGTCTCCGGCAGCGTTCTTAACTTGTGGAATCGATTGAACGTTCGTCGGTGCTTCGATTTCAGTCTCGGTAAATTGTGTATCGAAATCATCCGCCCACACTTGAGTCGCAAAATTGACTTCAGCGTCATCGTATATCGCATTTTTCGAATTTATACCGGAATTCAGTTTTTCCGGAGGCTTTGTAGGAGCCGAAGGAACTTTTGGCGGAGCGCTGCTGTTCAAATTCTCCGCCAGTTTGCCCGGAACCGAAGGAGCATTCGACGAAACGGGTTTCGAATTTGAAGTGAAATCCATATCATCAAAATCCAAGTTGTCCAGCTGCAGAAAAATACCGAAAGATATATTGTCATATCTCACATTGTGTATACAAATTTTTTTATAATTGTTAGGTTTAGCCTATTTATAAGTCTCAGTAAGTCTTGAAATAATTAGAAAACCGATCGCTATGTCGATAAATCCCGAGGATCTGTTTTTGTTGCAAGTTTGTCTTAATTTTCTAGCACTCGTGCTATTAAAATTTCTATTATCATTATTAAGCAAAGAGATTTGCGAAAAATTAATACGAACTTCTTGCTCGGATATTTCCACATTTAAATTTGGAGTTTCGGGTTTCACGCTTGTATCCATGTCACCATCGCTCTCCCAATCTGTTCCATCAAGATCCATAGTTTCGCTGCTTAGAACTTTATCTGGCGATTTTTTGGGCGAACTCGCGATTTTTTTCTCATCGGCGACAATCGTCGGAACTTTCTTTGGTGCTTCAAATATTGGCTCGTCAATGTCGAGAGCAGCTTCAAGCACTTTTGCAGAATCCGATTCATCCTCTACTGGTTTACTGAAAGAGTACATTGATTGACAAGGCATCAAAATTTTTTTCTACAAAAGCGAGTATTTACAAAAAATTTCGTTGCATTTTTTTCACAATTACGGCTAAAATGATCACAATATAAAGTTGAAATTTTTAAGTAATTCCATATTATTGAAAAACCACTTACACTGGTTGTGTCTTCGTAGTGATATGGACTTTATTCCTAAAGGTACTTGGATTGCGTTTAGGTGAAGGTGTAGATTCAGCTTTCTGTAGCTGAGCCATTAGATTCCCAAGTAAATCATCATCCTCCAACTTTCCTTCAGGTTTCTTTTTGGAGGACATGTTCATAAACATATTTTTAATATTTCCCTTGCTTTTAGCTTCCACTTTTTTTTTCTTTCTCGGGCCAGCGAGGCTTGTGTTTTTGGCAGCCTGGCGAATACTGTCATCATCAAGATCATCGTCAAATATCTCACGACCGTCTTCAACATATCCACTTCCGCCTAAAAAAGTAAACAAGGTAAAACGAGTGAAAAACAAATAAAATCACCCCAAGTTTGTTTAGCTTCAATTCCGATGAGGTATAGAAAATTTCCTTCCATTGCATAAATGGAATTTCGCCCGATGCAAAAAATAAATTACCGTCATCGACGATCCAGTCGTCATTCTGCCGCTCCATGACAGTCTTGCTGTAAACTTTCTCGTCCACCTCGTCATAAACATTTTCCAATTCCTTGACCTCATATTTGTGTTTGCTACCCTTAAGCTGCTTGAATCTCTCTAAGGCAGCCGAACGCCCGCTTTTGTCAGGCCTTTGACGTTTGGACCGTCCCGAGGGTGACGCTGCAATGAAAAAAAAACATACCATTTCGTTAGACTCGTTCTTCCAGAGGTTTGTGTGAAGATGTCATTATTTTGTTAATTACTTCTTCCGGGATATTCAAAATTACTTAATAACATGAAAAAGTAGATTAGATTTTAAAAAATTGTTTATTCAATATTAAACTTGCATATTGCAAAAAAAATCCATGAAGCAAACAAATATGCGTATTATGACTTATAAAAATATATGAAAAATATATAAATACAATATCTAATAATCTCAAAACGCACATTTAAGAACACAAAGGAATGCCAATCACTACCAATTCTCACATGCTCACCTTCCGCATCGTCCATATTCCTAATGAACGTTCGAGCACAAGTCCTGATTTAAAACAGTGGTGAGTGATAGAAAAACTGGACAAAACAATTTACTGTTCTCGTGGGAACGACTTGTCAACGAAGTTTTTCACTGAAAAATGCGGAGATGCTTTCGCACCGGCGGAATGCTCTTTCGGCGGGAAAACATCGCCGTCCTCGTTGATTACGATTGCGCGCGCCTCTATCGGAGGGTCGCGGAAGCAACGAAGTCGACGAATCGGAACATATTCGCGGACTGGAGTTGCAATCGATTGCGGAAACTTTTATCGAACGCACGGGCTTTGCCGACCCACTTCACTCCGAGAGTGTTTGTCATATTCAACGAATCGAAGAAGGTACGATAATTTATTATATAAATAATAGTAATATCTCGAGTAATGCTGATTGATGGCGAGACCCAACGATTTTCAAGTTGTTGCGGAGACTTACGACGGTACGATATATTAAGGACGACCAGACGCACGGGGCACTACTTTGTTTTCGTTTGCGGGGTTAACAAAAATTCCGTTGCATTTTTACAGCCTTCTGGGAATTCACAACAGTAATTCAACGTTCGGTTATCCCGATCGGCAACCGATCGCTTTGTCTTCGAACATTAGTAATACAATAGAAATGCAACTGCAAAAAGGTTGCAAACAATGGAAAGTGTCAAGGCTTGTCATTGTGACACGGAGCAAAGTTAAAAAAACAGTTTAGTCACCTTTTTTCTTAAATTCAAATCGATTTACAATTGTTACTCGATAATGAGCAGAAATATTTGGAGTAGTGCAGGACAAATTTGAGGGGGATTCAGTTGTTTACTTTTACAAATATTCGCAAGATTTTTTCAATCTTTTTACTGCGCAAATTTTGCGTTTAAAAGAGGCTTTGCCTCTTGCGGAGTAACATTAAACAAATCTATGATGTTACAGGGGTAACATTAATAAAACAAATTTATCGTGTTACTTTATTTGTTGTTATAATCTAGCTGTTAACGATAATTAATATTGATGGATAGAATGAGAATATGTGGAGTTTATCCTTCGATAATCTTTAATTCACGATAGATAATTTTTTTCATCCAAATTTCATTTTGAAAGCAGGTTGCTTCTTGCTTTAATACTGAATGGGATAAAGAAAATTATATGTCATTTAATATTCTTTTCTCCAATACAGAATATATTGTAATATGTTATTTGTAATTTTTGTGGATTGATTACACATACTTTTTTTATTGATTTAGTTATTGTAGCGAGACTGTGAAATGATAACACTATGATCTTTACAACAGGGACACTTATAATTAATATGCAAAACCATAAATTTGCTACCAAATTTACCAGCTGAGACTTTCATATTTATAAAATACACGAGTAATTGATTTTGTACCATTTTCTGAATTTTTCAAATTCTACTTTTATAAACATCGTAACATTGATATTTCCAGTGAGAATGTCTAAAACACACAGTCCAACGATCTTCAATGGGGAAGCCGACAACTTCTACGACCCAAATTTTACAATCGACATAAACAAACGTATGAGAGTGCCAAAGAGCATCCGTGTGAGCGGCGACTACACGGATGACGACATTCCAGGGACCAATGGTTCCAGCTGGAACCAAGCAATTCCCAATGAGAAGTTCGAGATGAACGTCCCAGACAGAATCCTCGTAGTTGGTAAGTCGCGGAGCGGCTACAGGAGCGATTGAATGCCAAGAAAACGAATGACCCCAGTGACTGGACTCTGTTTTTGGCTGCAGTCCACGAAAGCTCCCACTTTATTTTGGGTTGATTCTCCTAATTGGTCTGCACAGAACTTCTGTGGCTCTTAAATTTCCACTTACCTATTCTATTCTAATGGAATCAAGAGTTTCTCTCATTCACGATTTCCTCCTTGGGTCTAAATTAAATTTACATTTTGTCTCAGTTCTGTGGACTTTCACCCTGTTATAACGTTCTCTTTGTATAAAAAAAAAAAAAGAAATACAAACAAAATATCTCAACCACTGTGAATTTTGTAGCTCTCTCGGATCATGTTATGTGTACGTAGCTATGATCTGTAAATTAAGGAATGTTCATTAAATGCTCGGTAGTATTAGTGAGTCGTGCGCAGAGATTCGTGCCTCTTGTTACTTTGAAACAACATTTTCATTCGAGATTAAGTACACAGTTATGGAAATTATTGTAAGATAGAGGAATATAGATAGAAATTTGTTTCAAAGAAAAGAGGCCAATCACTGATTTTGTGGTATTATACACTCAAAGAACTTTTGGCAATTCTGATAACTATAATAATAACAATTATTGAATTTTTATCAAAGGAATTTTATTTATTAATAGGTATCCCAGATTTTAAAAACACTGCGATTTTATTTGCTAAGAAATTACTATTTGATGATAGATATTTTTTTAACTACTTTATAGTTCTGATAAATTGGCCTTTTTATATTTACTGTAATGATAAGCAAAGTAGTATGAATTTAAGTTGGGATTAATAATTGCCAAATCTACATTTTTTTCAGTGTATAAAAAAATATCTAAGGCAGTTGCAAAACCACATTAAAATTCCTCTTGATGTATTTACCTCAATCTACACTTCTTAAAGCTTCATTGATAATTTTAGCTATTACAATGTGGGCTAGCGTTACCCTAAAAAGGTTTTAATTACCATGAAAATCTTGTTTTCCAACAGGGCAGGAGCAACACATTGGAACCAAAGCTCCTCCCCGCGAAATAACTCTGGAAAACTCTGTGATGCCACCTGAACCAGGAATGGTGAGAGTTCAGGTTCGTTTGTTTCCATCTGTTCACCTTAATTAATCTCTTAATCACTTCTACAATTACTGATTGCCAGGATTTCCTGATAAACCCCAGAACACCAAACTCTTTTGTTCTGAATCGCTATTTATCATGGTAAACAATTTTATTCAAGATCGTGTGAGTTCTGCTAGTGATTAAAGTTGTAACGTTCAGCGAATTGTTTGACCCTCTTAACGATACATGTGATGCAACATGAAATTAAAAAAAATAAAAATAAATACATCGCTTTATTTAATGCCGATTTTTATTGCAGACACCACCGCGTATCCTGACTCTGGATGATCATTACTTTCCAGCGGTTGATGAAGATGAACCCACGAATTTCGCTAATTCTTCGATAGACACGGAGTCTACTTCCCGATCACGACCGCGATTTGCTCCCGAAAACCAAATCGTCAGACACGTTAGGTAATTATCATTTAACGTTTATCAATGTCTGTCACGAAAGTATATTATTCAGGATGATATAAATCTTTTCGCTGCATTTTTTGGATCATTAAGATTAATCAACGTGTAAGCTTCTAAAGTTGCTATGGTTTACGTAGGACAATATGCAAAATACAGTTCGATTCTCCAACTATAAAAAAAAACTTCACCCCGTGTTGCAGAGAACAAACGCCAATTTACAACGCTCTGGATGTTTCCCTGCCGCCAAGCGAAGAAATTCAGCACTTGCGTCGTCAAGTTGGCAAATTAAATCGTCGCGTAATGGCAGTTGAGCTCGAAATGATTCAACGCCAGCAAAGAGACAAAATACTTTACGCCATAACTATAACGTACTTCTTCCTAAAAGCTTTCTCCTGGTTGACTAGAAATTAATGCCTCAGTCATCATAGAGTCCAAATTTCTCTCTTCTAAAGGGGAGAGAGAAACAAAAAATACAAACTCTTTTGTCTAAACAAAAGACGCACGGTGCTGTCAAAGCCGCTGTTTTCTTGCATGAGCCACTCTTGCTCCCGTAAAAACTAGCGAACCAAAGATTTTGCAAATACGATGCAAATTTAGAGGTTTTTTTTCTTTTTTTTTTTTGCGCATGAAGGAAATATACTTGATGCATCCGTGCATCTTAACGTTTTGTAGAAGTGTTGTGTATAAGTTAAACGGTGCTCGAGTTATCGTCGAACATCGGAATGAAATCGAAACTCCGGAGAAGTTTATTAACCCAATTTTTTTGGCAATCTGCACGACTTAAAACGGCTGTCGTGTAGTTTATCTCAGAATATGACGAAAAAAGATAACTTATCGCAAGTTCTCGCCGTTAATATGGCGAAGAATCTTGAAAGTAAACAAAAAAAACGAACTAAATCGCGATATATGCTGAGAATACAAATTTGAAAGTGCCGTGGAGAAAATGGCTTGGTACTACGATACATTTAAGCGATTAAATGAATCAATCTTCGAATGCATAGAATTCTCGTTGAATCGATCGATTTTGTGCATCCTTGAATATAATGACTTAGAATCAGCGTTGTAACCGTACCAATACTTTTCAATTCGCTCGATTTCTTTAAATCCCATAGTTAATTCAAAAACTAAAGTCATAAATTTTTTAAAAGGATTTGAAAGTGAATTTCTTTTCGTAAAAATTTACACTAAAAATCCACGAAATTCAAGATTTTGGAAAAAGCAATGGAACATCAATTCTTCCGTCGAATAATTGCATTTATACCCTAATCTATATGGAAAAATATACTTGTGTTTCGTAAAATAATCATTTTTATTTACGAAATATGAAGTATTCTGAAATCCCATGAATTTCCAATTTTTATGGTGATGATAAAGAAATAGAATGTATTAAAAAGTAATGGGATGGTACAAGCCTGCGTAGGACCATAAAATAGTGATGTTTCGTCGGTATAGTGCGTAAATCGTGATCGGTATATCCAATTTTTTTTCCCCCGATTTAATCCGTGACACTTATTCTCTATACCATTGTGTTTGAGATATTATAATGCAATGACTACTTTGTAAGTGTCATTTAGTGTGTATAGCAATCAAATCATTATTTTATGCATGGGACTGTCTAATCGTCGGGACATTGATCGCGACTTTTATTGAACCCGAGCCAAGGATAGCGCATGCTCAACACAACCCCTGTCCCAATTCCTCGTTTATAAAATTTTTTTTTCCACGATAAAAAATGTCACAAAGATTAGAAACGTTGCTATTGAAAAAAGTTTTGTCATTTCAGCTACTTTTTCCCGTAATCATATATTATTTACACTCATTCAAACACTTATTTGGCTTATTTTTCTCTCCATATTAGATAATCTGCATTGATATGTACAGAACAATTATGAAAGTGGGCAAAATATACTTGAAGGTATCAAAATAGATTTTCGGAAGTTAAAGTGGCTGAAATCAATTATCCCTGTTGACTGATTTTCATTTTTCTGCGTGAAGTTTTTCGCTTAATGAACGGATAATTTTTGGTGAACGAAATGATTTTTTTGTGGCGACGTTGCTGATTTTTTGGTCAGGAGATAGTGAGAATTATTCCGTAAACCAATTGATTTCGTATTAATTGACTTGCTTATCTCGATGTAGTAATGATAATTATTATAAAGATACGCGGACGTTATGTTAAATCAATTTTTCGTCGTTAAAGTATCTGCCTGTGGCCATACTGTATGATATTGTACATTTATACATATACGCCATGCGATTATAGGGTGAAAATAAAGCGAAGATGTTCTTCAATAAGGATCAATACGATTAAAGAAAAGACTCGTTAAAATATAAGGGCTGGTTGATCCGTAGAACCTACACGGATTTTTCCTAACCGTTTCTTTAGTTACTAAGACTTATTTGTATTCTATAATACATCTTTATGATTATACTTCAAACAATTTGCGTGTTGTTCACGATATTTGTATCACAGTCGATTCATTTTCATACATCAGTATCACTCCTTCATAAAATTTTAAAGAAATTAAATAGGCACCATTTCCAGACAAATTAGGATATTAATATCATTTGAAAAAAATGTCTGGCTTCGAATTTGGTTAAACAAATTTTTTTTAAACCTAATATATCAAAGATTCTTCTTGATTATTGTTATTCAACGATGCTATTTTTTGTTTCGTGTCGCAAAGTACTGAAATTGTGGTTGAATGAAATTTTTCGCTGGGAACTGAAGATATTTAGAAGAAAAAAAATACTTTTAATATTCGGTGATTACGGGCGCGTTGTCCAGGACATAGAACATGATGTCACCGCCATCCTCGCCGAATATGTACGTATTTCCCAAAACGGACTCCGCAAGGTTCGCATCCGCGTCGCTTATACTCAACTGAGGAATTTGACTTGGCTGAAGTTTCGTGTCTTCGATCGTAGATCCCGTTTGATCGATCTCCGAGATTTGAAGCAAAACTTCTTGACCTGCAAAATTACCAACAATTTTTATTCACTTATTCAACATCTGAATTATTAGATGTACAAAAAATGTATGTATTGTCTGTCGAAGATCATCAAAAGCTCACCATCCAAAGAGTTCTGCCGAATTTCATCGGCATTTTGTTGAATCGGTAGTTGTCCCGGATTACCGAACTCATCGACGTCGATTTCCGTAATCGCGAGAATCTGTCGTTGCGCCTTGAGATGCTGATCTCCATATTCACCGAACGCCACTTGTAAAACGCCGCTCGGCTCGTTCTTCGGAACCACTTGTTCGATCATCACCGTGGGAGCGATTTTTTCGATAAAATCATTGACGAAACCCGGCCTGTCCCATTCTTCGCTGAGACTCTTGTGCTGTCTTTCGAAATGTCGTCTCATACTATGTCGATATCTCGCGGTCATTTTGCAATAAGGACAACGGAAAATAATGCCACTGTGATTTGTTTGCACGTGGCGTTTCAGTTGATATTCCTGGCAAGCAGACGTTTTGGTTGTGATTATTTGGATCAGCGATAAATTGTTAACGGTTTTTAATTACTCGAGATTTTTAATTCGATCTACTAGATATTGCAAATTATTTGGCGTTTTTTTCTTAATTACTCCAGATGTTATTTCGACTTTTTTGTTGTTTAAAATGGGTTTCAAATGATGATGTTGCTTACTCGATGAAAAACTTTATGGCAAGACGAACAATTGTACTGAGCTGGCTTAACGTGACTCTCCACGTGTTTATTGAAGCTCAGCTCGCTGGTAAATTGTGTTGGGCAATGCGGACACTTGTGCGTCACTTTATCGCTGTGAATCTGTTTGTAATGCTTGAGGTAATTGCATTTTTGGAAGAAGCTCTGAAAAGCGACGATAACATGAGTGTAACATCAAGTGTAACGTTTTTACAGTTAATGTATATTGGGTGCTTACTTTATCACATTTTTCGCATTGGAATTTTTTATTCCCATGAAGGAGCACGTGAACTGCCAAAGCTTTTTTGCTCTTTAGTTTCTTCCCGCAAATTTGGCAGGGAATCTGAATACTCTGGTGTATTGCTTTGTGCTGTTTTAACACACCTATTCTGTGGAATCTGCTGTGACAAACGTCGCATTCGAATTTTCTTTCCCCTGTAAAACATATAATTATGAAAATAGTTTCCGGCACAGATGAAGATGAAATATTTTTTTATCTTCATCCGCCCAGAGTAAATGGAATTATTCCTTTTTTGTATGTATCTTATTGTAGGAAAGAACAAATTGTTGGTAGAGAAGAATAAGTTCTGGAAATTTTCTACCGTGAGATCTCAAGTGTTGCTTTAAGCTGTGAGAATTTTTCAAGACATCGCCGCACTTGTCGCAAATCACGGGTTTGGTGTCAGAGATTGTCTTTTTTCTAATCCTCTTGATAACAGGCTTAGGATCTGCGTGAGATTTCGCGTGTCGATTGAGATGCGCCCGGTGAACGAAACGTTTGCCGCACTGCGAGCAAACGTGTTTTGGGGCTTGGCACTTGTGAGCTTCAAGGTCCGCACGACAGGAGAAAAGACTGTGGCACCATTTGCATGTATTCCACTCTGTGTGCTTTATCATATGACGCTTCAGGTATTTTTTTAGAACGAAGGGCTTTTGGCAGTACAGACACTCGTAATTTCGGTGCTTCGTCTTCTGAGATGAACAAACGTGAGATACCAAGTTTTCCTTCCTCGCAAATACCTAAATTTAAGTCATTGTAGAAATTATGATACAACTTTAATTTTTTTTTTTTTTTTCTCAGTAAAGAAATTATTCAGCGATGTCTATTTGTTGAGGAAATCGTTTTTGAAAACTTACGATGAGACAGACAGGGCAAATAAATTCTCCTGTGTGTTTCCTTAAGTGGCGATAAAGATAATCAGCTTTTTCGAATTTTTTTCCGCATATATCACACGCGAGATTGTCAATGCGGCGATTGATATTTTCAACATCAGGCGTGATATTATCCAGCAGCTCGGAGGCTAATTCTTCAACATTAAACTTTACAGAATCAACGCCAGTAATGTTTTCCGACAGCATAGAGTCTGTGATATTTCCGAGGCCGAGATTAATGTTAAGGCACTGATTTTCCAGAATTGATTTTAACGAAGATGTCTCCATGAGTGTTACATTATTTTGCAAGAGATCGTTAACGTTTATGGAGTTTCCATCGAGCAGCGGAAGTTCGCTTTGATTTTCCTTTTCAGGTTCTATCGACGGCAGCAGTAAACCACTTTCCGTTATCGCCTTTCCGGCTTTAAATTTCTCGAGGATGTCTTTCATCGTCTCCGAAGTTTGGCCATCGGAATCGCTCATATTTAGGAGAATCGTCTGCAAAAAAGGCAAAGAGAAACACCATAAATCAATAGAAATTTACAAGAAATACAAAGAAATTCTTTGTTTCCGTTTCGTTGTCTTGCCTGTGCATTTTGTTGCTGTTGACTTTGCGACGTAGGAATTCCGACAACGTCGGTGCTCGATATAACTTCCGGATGTTTAACACGTTTGTGTTTCTGCAATACCTGCAAAGATATGTTCGTAATCGCTCTACACGTCTATTTTATACTAAATTAGAGTAGCTACATTTCTAAAGAATTTTTAATTTAAATGATATTAAAATAATTTCAATGACTTAAAAGCTCTCGTAATATTTCTCATACTTATTAGCGAAATATATAAAATTGATTTTTATTCGAATATTGCTTATTCCTGCCTAACATTTCACTTCGTAGAGAATTATTAAACGCTCACCGAAGTTCTGTGAAATTTTTTGTTGCAAATATCACAGAAGACCCCCAAAAGCGGTTTGTAATGCTCCATCAAGTGTTTTGCGTAGGCGATCACTGAAGTAATAACTATCGAGCATATTCTACACTCCCAACTGGTTTTATCGCCTCGGGCCCCCAAATGCTCAGCTGGCAAACGTTCGGCTAGCTCCTGAATATTATTCTCTACGGAAATTAAAATTATAAGATTAAAAAACAAAAATTGTTTTCATTTTTTAGAATTATTATTATGTAATTTTTGGAAGAGAACAGAATATGAAGAAAAATTCAGCGGAACCACGTCTTTTATGAAAAAAAATATTACAAGCTCAGCATCTGCAGTAAAGTAAAAAAATTCGGCATGGAACTGAAATTTGTTTTTTAGGCGTATAACAAGATTTTTCCGTCTATCGTGTAACTCGAATTATTTTTGGGTGCGATAAAACAACAATAAAAAAGAAATTAATCGTCCTTTATCTCACCTACTCATGAAAAATTGAAAATGAGCTAAAGATACATTGTTACAGAAAGTCTCCTGTAATATCCACAATAATTGATTCCAACTTGTAATATCTTACTCAAAAGTTCTGGCTGTTCCTCTTTGCAATCCTGAGACTGCGTAAACGTCTCTTCAACTTCCGGTGCCGAGGAAATCGCTTCGACTTTTGCGAATTCGGTATTAAAAAGAGGCATCTTCATTCTGAGAGCGTAATACGGTGCATACCAGACTCTCAGTTCCTCGCCTGCAGAAATGGCTCGCATAGCTGTATAAAATATATCCTGTTGAGCCTGAAAACACACGAGATTCTGTTCCCTGGCACTCGAAGCTGGAGGTATAAAGCACATCCAGTTGGAAGTCTCCTCGTTGGAATAATCCAAATGGTAACTTTCGCCATGTCCATCGCCAAAGACTTTAACAGGAAAACTGGTCATCGGATTCATAGTTTGATCGCGCTTTGCTTGCAGGGGACCAAAAGTAGTGAACGCCTGAAGATCACATTTGGCAACCACTGTTGTAGAGCCATCAGCCATTCGCGTGATCTCCAAATTCTTCGGCAGGCTTTGCCTGGCTCTCGACAACACAGGAGTGTCTTTGACCTGTTGCATTTGAAAAAAAAAAAAAAAACAAAATATAAATTTTCGAAAATAAAATAATTGAGAATTTAAACAAAATACTTGCATAATGTAAGTTCTCCAAAAATGGACAACAATTTGCCTCGTGCTTGTGGCCGCAAACATTGCATGCTGAAAAAAGTTAAAGAATGTTTATTAAAACTTGTACGTCGCACGACTGTCCGTTTTCCTTTTTTTTTCTATTATCCTAATTCAATTTTTTTTTGTAACATAAATACTCTATTTTGAAGTGTCCACACACACACTCAAATGTAAAATCAATAATATATCCTCCAGACGTGACATTTTTTAAGCATTCTGTGATTATTATATTACTAATGAAATTCGTTATATATGTATATTTTTTTTTAAATGAAAAAAAGAACAACAGTACAAAATTGATTACTAAATAAAAATGTAAACAAAAATCAAAATACAAGATTCAATGCAACCAATCACATGCTACCGTTGCCGTCACAACATGTTATCGCGATCCGCGTGTTATTGGACCAAATTTGAATTTTCGTTAACGATCACATAAATTAGAAGTAAACACCGAGCAGAGGCTTGGAGAGAGAGAGAGAAAGAGAGGGAAAGCGAGACTAGATAAGTGTAATTTATATAAACAGGCTGCGGTGCTCGTCATTCGTTATTATATTATTTTCTGTTATCGTGCAAACGTCACCGATGAACGGCCGAAAAATCGTATATCTATATATATATATATAAGTAATTAGACACACATGGCAATGAAGATAAACAAAGAATAACCAAAAAAGAGTATTAAATGTTTTATCAGTGTACACAAATATTGTGCAACAATTGATAAGCAACACATCAAAGAAAGCCGCTGTTTTTGCTGACCTGACAAGTAAGTTTCGGTCTCGCTTTTCTTATTCTGTTGAGTGTCGTGACTAGCTGATTTTTCGTTGGTTAGCAACGAGGGCATCTTCTTCAAGGTTGTCATTTTCCGATTGTTTTTCTTGTCCGCTTGCTGTATTGTATCGTTACTTACGTCCCCGTGTTTAACCGCATTAAACAGGCACTACTTACCACGAGAAACATGGCGCGTTTAGCTCGGTTTAGCGCCGCCGTTAGTCAGCAGAGACAAAAGCTGGACTTGGCAGCGAGTGCCGAGAAATCCTTCGAAAACTATACATCTATACTACCTATGCACCTGCACCTGCGATCCTCACATAATCATAAATTATATACATTCGTTTTCGTTACGTGTCTCTGATAGATGTAGTCATGATATATCATGGATCTATGAACGATCTTCTGGATCGGAATTTAAATATATATGTTGTTGGCCTTAAGAAATTGATTCAAATCATTGTAGTATTTTGTTAAATATGTTACCTAAGGCTAAAAAAATATGTAAGTCAATTTTGTGTAAAAAATGATAATAAATACAATGATGATACTGCTATCACTTTTTGAAAATTCTTCCATGGGAAGTTTTTTTTTTTTTAGAAAAAAACTAGAATAATTTATAATCGTAAAAATAAACAGAATTTTAATGAAACGCTTATAATTTCAGAATAGTGATCATCGATCCCACAAGGTCCACGAAGGAATGGCCAAGAGTCGACTGACTCTTCAGTAACAATTATCAGGGCAAAGGACGAAAATCATTTGCCGAGCGCCGAAAAAATGCGGCTCCTCAACAGAATATTAGTAAAAGTGGGCCCACTGCTGGCGCTACTCTCCAGCATAGTAGTAACAATGACGACGATGTACTTAAACGAAGGAATGTCGCCGATCTTCATGTACTTATCGTCGCAAGTTTACTTAAATTGGTACTGCATTTATAAAATAAGTAGAAACACAAGTGCGATGAAAATATCCGAAAGAGTAAAAAGCATCGCAATTCCTATGATCGAGGAGCAAAATCTTAGAAATGTAAATAATGCATACATACAATTACCCGGTAATATTAAGTACTGGTATTGCGCCAAATGCAGTGATTATTACTACAAAACAACTCACCATTGCACCCCTTGTAACAAATGCTTCCACTTTCGAGATCATCACTGTTTTTTCACCGGTGCCTGTATAATTCGACAAAATATGGGCAATTTCATTTTAATTTGTTTTCACACTTGGCTGGCTTGTTGTTATTCTTTATCGACGATCGGGCCTTATTTGTACGCCAATTTTAGCAAAGAAACAAGCCTTTTCCGCACTCTTTTGAATTTTTGCTTTCCCGTCGCTCTCGTGAAATCTGTTATCGCCGGCGAGGATATAAATTTTCCGCTAGTCGCTATTTTTGATACTCTCTTCTCGGTTGGTTGTATGTGCTTTATCTATGGAGCATGGAAGCTTTTTTTATGCCTCACGGGAAACCAAGTATACTCTCCGCATTTCGCGAAGAAACACAATCTCAAAGAAATATTCGGGAGCTACGGTTTGTGCAATGTTATTTTTCCGTACGATGGATTAGCGGGCACGCAAGATATCGAAGGTTATCAATTGAAGCAAATCTAGATTTTTCAAAATAATTATCGTATAAAGGCGTCGGAAATTTCATGAATTATGTCGAAACGGTTTGTAATATTATTTCTTGCTCGCTGCCGGATCGTTTTTGTAATAATGCAGTCCTCTGACATTTTTTTCGCAGCTGGATTGTTTTCAAAAAAATAACAAGTTTTTTCGAAACGTTTTCAATTGTATTCGTGTTTTTTAAACATATTTATTTTACATTGGAATAAATATCGTATGAATAGTATTTACAATTCACATTGGAACCTACATTTCATCTTCTTTTTTTTTTATTTTTTATGTTTTTCGTTTTTTGTCGAGATCAATAAACTACGATTATGAACGGAAAAAAAAAAAAAAAAAAAAAAAACGTAAAAGTATAATTGGACGCACACGGGTAATGCTTTATAAAAGCATGTACGGCTTGTTGCGCAACCAAACCATAATCTGCTTTAGCAGACGCTTTATGGTACTGCGTTTTTTGTTTAATTGTTTTGGAGAATATCGCTATTACAACAGGATCGTGACTGTAAAGCTCAAGAGAGTTCTGGCAGTTTTCGCGGTGCGATTAATTCGCTAAAGCCTCTCTCTCTCTCTCGTTTCAATTACGAACTTGGAATAATAATTTTAGTGTTTCTTATAATTCCGTGTGCTCGTAATGTTGCGTTTTGAGGTCGGTAGGATGAATGAAGAGTCCTTCCATCGCCCTCCATCGCGTCGCACCTTTCACACCTGCGTAATCGCCGACTACCTCGATTTGGCCGACTATAGGAGAACCGTAGGTTCGTCCACTCACAGAAAGGAACCTGGAAGTGTTTGATCGAATATTCAGTTTCAGAAGTGTCTTCTTTCACCAGAATTGCCTTACAGAATAACTTTTTTTTATATATATATTTTCCTATTTTTATAAAAATGTTTTTTATAAGGTTAAAAAATAATGTAATTCATTACTTGAATAAGAAAATTTAACTGTTTGTCGAAAAATTTTGAAAATTCCAAATAAATGTTTAAGACGATGTTTGAAAAGTCATAATGGAATATAATTAGAATAGACAATACAGCAACTTACACATCAGTGTCGACGTGATTAAACTCGACAGGCTCGTTTCTCTCCCAAAATTCTGTGTCACATACGACAACCCAGTGATCTCCGGTATCACCTTCTCCCTTGGGATCCCCATAGGCGGAGACTTCCTGCCTGCCGCTCAGCGGGGAAGACACGTGATGAGAATGGAGGTTCTTTTTAGTGGCCATGTGCTCCAATCTGATTGTATCTCCGCACTTGATAGGCTTGCTGTTAAATAGTAATCCAGTGGTTAAACATTCTTTACCAGCTGTTAAAATGTTTAAACATGATTATCCGACAAAGCGACTATACAAAAATCAATGATCTTAGTACTGTCGATAAATTGAACTCTCCTTCCCAGCGAGTATCGAAATGATTAGAAAATGGTAAACAGGAAGTCGGTCGTGTGGCGATGTGCGGCAGGGATATCGTAGCAAAGTGTACGAACCCTCTGGTGCACTGCTGTCCAGTTTGGCTCTTGACGAGCCAGTACGAATTGCCGTCCTCCTTCACTTCTGTACCCGTTACGGATTGTTGTCCGCTGCCACTGCCATACTTGATATCGTGTGAGTGTAACCGTACATTGTAATCGATGTTCATCAATTTCAGCACAGAGCTACAGGTCACATACTTCGTACCTTTGGCTGTGAAAAAAAAAAAAATAAACACCAGAGATAATAATATATCGAGTACACGAAATCAAGGATAATCCACAGAGAATGAAGGCAGAAAATAAGCCGATAATCAAGAGGCGGCTACGACCGGGTCGTCGAAGCGTTGTCAGTGCGACAGGAACAGTCAACTCGATTTTATCAGACGAAGAATAGTAATGAATTTTTTTCTTCAGGCCTTCGAGTCACGCACTTACCATTTAGCGGGCTTGTGTAATACAGAAAAATAAGAATAATTGGGAAAAGCAATCGCTGCTGCTCCATGATCCGCCGCGTGGCCATTTTTAAAAAACTGACAGGGAAACACGCGTGGGTCTCTCTGATTGGCAGGAAAATGTTGAGGTGGTGGGAGAGCAGCGATTGGTGGACGACGAAGGTAAAGGTTCGTTCGCAACTGCGATAATCGCAACAAAAACGAGCAGAAGCAGAAGACGAGAAGGAGTTGTTTTCTTCTTTCTGTCAAATGCGCTGCTCCGCGATTGTTTACCTTTTGGCGTTGCTTTCCGTCTCTCAGATTTTCAGGAAAACTCGATAATCATGAATTTCCCGAATTTCCAACAACCAAATCCGTCCATGACAGATGCGGACATCAAATACTGGCTGAGGAAATTGGAATTTCCGAATTGCGCTCGAGAAGCTTTGGCTACTATCGGTAAAAAGCATTTTATTTTGAGGTTATCCACGTAATTTAATTGTTTTTATTTATACTTGTCCTGAATTTCAAGAGATTTGAATGCGTTGTTTTCTAGAACAGCAAATAAGTGAAAGTCTTGTCGTCAGAGTTTTTGTTTTCCAATAAAAAAGCGCCAATAATCTATAAGTTTTGAAAATTTATTTATCAATACTGCGACGCAGTGTTAAATTCAATTTCTTATTTCTACTAATTATTTCTTAATATCGATATCAACGATTGTTTGGGTTTTCTCGGTAAAGCAAACTTGTGCAGCATGCCCGGTCCACCGGCACGTCTACAAATCCAGTTGCAAACGGATCTGATGGAGGAATTCGTTTTTGGCGAGTTAGCGAAACTCAAACAACAGAAAAAGGCCGTAGCTTTGCAGGAGCTGCAATTGATAGAAGTGATGAGCACATTTTTCCGGGGGCCGGAGCGTCAACCTGCGGTACGAAACGCTGTATTCCTATTTTTGTATCCGGCAGAATCTACGAGATTCAAGATTCTCGGCAATCTCGTATCTCTGGCAATAGCTACACAGAACAAGCAAGTTTTGGATTCTACGGGGATGTGGATGCAACAATTGGGGTCAACGTCTCCGCAAAGCGTCGGCCTCGCTAGCCATGTACTCGACGATTTCTTCGTTTACACGCCAAATTCAATTGAAAAGTTGAAGCAATTGCCAACTTTAGTGCCACATTTTACTGCGAATTTGCTAACCGCCATCGGCGAGGTTTACAAAGACAAAGATCCGCCGAACGAGCTTCTAAAATTAGCCGGCGATTGGATCGACGAAAATCCGAGTCTATTGTTAACGTCTTTAATGGACAATCCGGCTCTGCCTTCCGGCGGAATTCCCATGACGCCGATAACACCCATCGCTGGGCTCTTCAGGTGGTGCGTTTTGAGCCCCGCTCGACAACAACCAGACAATATCAATCAACAAATGACGGAAGAGCGCAATAAGTTTTACTCTAAAATACAACAACTTCTCATGGATTCTGTTCTTCGATTAACGAATAATAGCACTAACAAACACGCCATATCCGCTCAACATCTCGCGGATACCACGAGAACTTTAATCGGGCTTTTACAAACGCCTGGAAATAATCCTGATAAAAGTTTTAGAGACTTGGCGATGGAGAGACTTGCCCAGGCTGTGAGCACCGCAATGTCCGCTAATTGTATATATGGAAACAAACGTATGTATTTCTACTACCCTATCTTCATAACAATTTTTCACCAATGTTGAATAAGAGCAATAATCTTATAATTTTCTTATTAAATTACTCATTCTTCAATAAAAAAACCAGAAAATGAAATAAATTGTTTTCTAAAAAATTCGTGATAAGTTTGATTTTGTTCACGGATAAGAGTGCAAAAATAAATGATTGTTTTTTTTTATTGCAGAAGAATTGCTGGCGCTCCTTCAGCCTTTGGCCTTCAGGCATTTCTTGATCGAGTGGACTCTTCAAACGTATGCCTCAAAAGCTTCGTAACACTGGTTAACGTTTTGTAAATTATTTTCTGTACATTATCAACTGAATAAATGCGGCGTCTTGTATTATAAATGAAAATCGGCGTTTTGATTACTACAATTCAAAAGTGCTTGGGTGTTCTTTCAGATTCAAGTTGCCGAAACTTCTTTTTGTCGACGTTGGAATTTCTTCGTCAAATTATAATAGGCAGATCACCTAAGTACGCATGATACCAATATTGAGATGTTACTTCTAAACGACTCAACACGTGAGAATAACGTTGTTTTTGTCCTTGCCGACGTTTTCGACCGCATAATGACAATGTTTAACATATTCATCGCGACGTTAGTCCTACTAGGTTTATCTTTTCGGCTTCGGTTAGTCACCAGCGATTTTTAACTTAATGTTAACGATGACTGGGCACAAAAAAAAGGCACGTTCCGCTGTAATCTCAACCCCTTTGATTGTTGCGATGCCACATCGGTTTTTGTCGCTCTCAAAGAAGCTCATCTGGTCTAAAAGAATGGCTCTAATTTCAATGTTGGTCAACGACAGCTCAACGGCTTGACTCGAGCTATGTAAAAAAAACTCGCACTTTGATACCTATAAGAAAATATCGGGCGACGTTGACGAACCGTACGCTTTTTTCCTTATCTCCGGTCATTCATCATAAATATGTGCTTTTTTCAGTTTCAGATTTGTTGGAGTAAATGCACGAGTCATGTTTAACGCTATTTTTTTCCTTTCAGAAGCGATGCATTAATTCAGAAGACCTTGAAAACCATTCTGAGATACATACATGGTAATTACAATTACTAGTTGCCTTTTCACAGTCATAGAAAGTGATCGTATCATGCTGATAAACAGAGGAGAGTAATAGTACGTATGCACCTGTTCATCTACTTATTTTTCCGATTTTCTTTAAATTCTCTTCCTTATCTTCTTCTCTGTTCGACACATATACCGGACCTTTTTTGTTATAAAATATAATCTTAAAAAAAAAAATTTGTGACAGATCAATGAATCAAAAGTTTATTGAAGAGAACAAACCTTTAACGTTCAGTTTTTTTTAAAACCCTGTTTTCCTTAATAATGAATTTGAAAATCTGTTAAAATTAGATGAAGGTACTTCCAAGTGGTACTGAAATGTGTCCAATTTTATGATAAATCAAAGAAGATGCAAAAAATCGTCCAGTTAGTAAAACTGCCTATCTTCGGTTTCTTCTTCGCCACAGTCTGGAACCAGAAGCGCTCTAATTTTCAGGACCATTAATCTCAGACTGAGCACAAACGACGAATCATTCTCGATACAATAACGCAACGAGTCTTCAAACAGAGTGTAAGTTCTGTAATGTATGTAAAGGAATGTATCTGTAAGATGACTAAACTATATAGACGTGCATACGGCAGGCATATTTAGCTTCATTACAACTAGGGAATACCAATATTTAGCTCGTGAATTATTTTAACGAAAGCATTAGTATTCACAAAGCAGTTTCTGTTCCATTAACAGCAAAGCAAAGCTCATCATACCAAAGCTCGGTGTTCCACTGTCGTCGCTGCTTGTTTTATCGCGTAAGTGCGTTGTATTTATGGAAGTTGTACATCACTTGTGGATTCAGTATTGTTGAGACTATCGTGACGAGCGAACGAGGAACGAGTTCTGCGGAAATCATTCAGTGCAAAACCAGTTGAGTGCTCAGTCGGTGGGCGGCATGATCTTTACAGGTTGTTAGAGTGGCTTCAACGCGAAGACATTGAAAGCTGTTAAGACTTTGCTCAGCATTATCACTCGTAATCATGGATACGCGAGAAAGGCCGAAAAGAAGAAATCCCGTGGAGACGGCAAATCCGATCAGCCGGCTGTTCTTCTGGTGAGTTAAATTAAAAAGCATAATAAGTAAATGGAAGAAAAACGTTTGCATGAATACAACGTTTAATAGGACCGATAATATAAGCGTCGTGTGAGTTCGAAATAATTTGTCAGTTCTAATTATAATTTCAATTTAAAAAACAATAATTATAATTTCAAAAATTTGAAAGCTAACACTTTTATGGAGAGACGATTTTTTTCAGTTACTTGGAATTTTTGGGATATGTTGACATGGGAAAAACGGCATTTCATTGGATATTTGATTTTAAAATCTGGGTAAATTTACGTAGAGTGGCTTTTAGTAATCAGTTTTATAAAACCAATTATCGGTCAGATCACAAATGGTCGAAAAACGTGACTAAATTGATAGAGAAGGGTACATATGTGCCATGTTTTACACATGTTTAACTTCAGTCAAAGTATTTGCTGTTCCACCAAATGAGATACCGTTTGCAGGAAACTATCATTTGCAGTATAAGGAAAAAATAGTACACTAGGCGTTCATTTATCGTCTTGGAATGTAGTGTCCACATACATACACATAGATTATTATATTTCAGGTGGACGATGAAACTCTTCAGAAAAGGCGCCAGGAGTGATTTAGATATAAACGATCTGTATGATCCTGTGAAGGCCGATGAGTCGGAATTCCTCGGCAACAAACTCGAGAGGTAAAAAATGAAGTTTTCGATAATTTCGACACCGCCCTGAAGGAAAAAACCCAACACATCAATTTTGATTTACAATAATTTGAGTAAATTGGAAAAATTGGGAAAACCGGAACTTCGATAGCTCACAATTGTGGTGTTATCTGAATATTCATTATGCTGAAAAGTAGTTCCACCGGATCTTTGTATCCCAGGAAACCGGCATTTTAATAAAAAGAAATATGTTTGAATTGGTTGGCAGAAAAAGAATATCAACATTCGTTTAAATTTGGAATTTCAAAGCTTCGTTAATTGACATGGGATTCTTCTGCGGTAATCCATTAATGAACACGTAAGAGACGCGTAATCGCTATCATATTTTAAATATGATGAAACTCTGGCGTATTCAACCTTGGAGATAAAATTGTGATCGTCCAATGAACTTCGTGGGGAAATTCTTTTATTTATTCAGTGGATTAGAAGGGAGATGATTTGTTAGGGACTTAGAACCGTTTTTAAGCCAGGATTACACGCCCTGCCTCTTTTTAAAATTATCTTTCTGGGACTATAAAAAAGGAAAGGAATCCTATATTGACTCAACATAAATTCTTCCTATAAAACCTATCAAATGCTTATAATTACATGTCCGACACTCTTAACAAATTCCAGTTTTCCATTGCAATTCGTATTCCGCAAATAACTGATTAGTCATCACAGAATTCTTTTCATTCGTTAATAGTACATTATGTCATTGAGATATTCATTAACTTTTACCGTTTGGCAGACAATGGAGAATCGAGCTGGAAAAACTCAAAAACATTGAATACGGACTGGACGGCGAGGGAAAGAAGATAAAGAGTTCTCAGCGACCGAGTCTGATGAAGGCGATATTTCGAACCTTTTGGCTTAGGTACTTCTACATTGGAATGTTGCTACTGCTAATGTCGATCGTGCTGCGTCCAATGCAGCCGATACTTCAAGGCCTGGTCGTGAGATACTTCAGCGGCGGCAATCCTGAAGATATTCCTACCCGAGATCAGACCTTGTATTACGCCATTGGTCTAGTGTTGAGCACCCTGGGTGTGACGTTCATCGTGCATCATACGAACCTCGATAATCAGCAGATTGGGATGCAAATTCGCGTGGCCTGCTGTTCGCTCATCTACAGAAAGGTTTCATTTTTAGCCGTAATTAACGAGAACGTAAAAATTCTCCTTCAAATTTTCATTGGATATAAGTATTATAAAGTACAAAATGCATTAAGGGGCTACACCACTATAAATTCTTGTGAAATTAGCCGATTTTCGGGAATTTTTTAAAAAGAAATTATCACATCGAATGTTTTCCAACTTGAGGGATGGATTAATTCATAAATGAACTATGTACAGGAATTTTTTGGTACAGATATAATTAGATGAAAGCAACGAAATTTTCAGAAAGTCTCACAATCGCAATGCAATTAGGAGCTGTTCATTGTTTTTTAATTTAATAATGTACATTCACAATAATCTGAATGACAGTGATAGCATTTCCGGGGTAGCCCTTCAACAACATTAAATAGAACTAGTAAATCAAATGTGGAAAGGCACGGTCAACGATGCTGATGGTGCGATAATTGCCGATAACGATGCATGCGCTGGTTGATATTTTAATAACTTCGGTAGTTCAGCCAGTAGCGCAACGTGTCCTTCGTTGTAGGGAGAGATAACGAATCGTTACCATTCAACCTGTTGTTTTTTATCAGTGTAGATGTATGCGTTAAACGCACGTGCCGAGAACGCGTTGAAATACGTTCTCTTTCGGTGCTACGTATTTCTTTTATGCTTTTAAACCGAAAAAATCGCATTATACGATAACGATGAAATTTTGAAAAATGTAATTGTCGTTCGTTTCAGTCCTTGCGGCTAAGTAAATCATCACTGGATCGCACCGCTGCGGGTCAAGTCGTCAATCTCCTCAGCAACGACGTCAATCGGTTTGATACGCTACCGCTCTTCCTTAATTATATTTGGATCATGCCGTTTCAAGTACGTATAAATCCAGGGCCCCGAAAACATTTTCTTAAGCGGAAACATATGAGGTATTTACTCAAGGCCAACTTGACAAATGTATGACTTCCACAATCTCTTGCACTGTTTGTATATCCCACATACATATTTTTCATGTGGGTCAACCGGATATCTGAGCAACTACAAGGCTCAGAGCTTAACAACAAAATTTACACACACGCACATGCATCTAGGCTTTTTAATTTCAACCACTTTTCTCGTCGTTGTAAGGAACTTGGACGAGACGAATTATTTTTACGAAAACAAATCTTCCTCCACGAGGAAGCAAAATTCGTTACGGAACGGAAAAATTGTTTTTCTCGGGTATACGGTAAAATAATTCGTCACTTCTCACAAAAAAATCGTTCTGGGGATCAAATATAAAGAGTTACTCAGTAATGAAGGTACTTTTTTCGAAAGGTCGATTTAAAAAAAAAACATCAGTAAACATCGGTCACTTCTCTTTCGTGCAGAATGGAAACGTTCCTTCAAGATTTTATCTGGGTTTTTTTGCGTTGCGGTGCCTTGGAGTTGATAAAAAATTGTACGCGATAACTGAAAAAAAAATGAACGTTATACAGCGCCTACTTTGCTTTTCATGAGTGCATTCGTTACAATTTCTTAGTGCGTTTAAAGAATTAAAAAGAAGTTCACAATTCGACGAAAATGCAATGATAGTCGATTTTGACTTTCTAATTAGACTGGAAATATTAGTTATTCAGTATTTGATCTTTAAGGGTTTATTCAGATTTTTAAATCGACAGTAACATTACCATTTAGAACTTTTTTTTATGTCAAATTGGAAAGAGTTTGGAGTATTCATCTGGGCAGGTACAATAGCTTAAAAAATAATGTATCAGATTCGATCAGGGGAAAAAATATTTATTCAAAATATTCACGAAGTGGCCTGAAATACCTCATATGTTGGGAGCGTAACTCAACGATTACGTTTCTGAAGATCTACAGCTTCGATGATACTTTTTCGAGATCTACATAAGCTTACAACTCAAGTTTGTGCTGAGTTCTGAGTCAAATTTGTACTGACCGCATATGTACGGGGAATCTATAGGTGTGTTCGTTGGCAAACTCGTTTAGTCACATACTTTCATTTTGCGTGGGAGTAACAAGGAGAAGTGATATCATTTTCTCCCCTCCTCGCACACAAAATGTAATCATTTCAACCAGTTTTATGCTTTAAGGAGCCGACCTATTGACTTATAATTGATCAACTTCAAAAAAATATAACATCATCGACGATCTCATTTACATTTAGTTTTATAAGAAAATTTTTAATGGGACAAACGAGTTGCAAATTCCGGAATAAATTATGAAAGGCGAAGCTATTGGCACATTTATTATTTTCGACTTGCAGAACTATGATTTCCATGGTGACTATGGTTAAAGTTAAAATTCAGAATGAGGCTCCCATCAGAAACTTGATATAAATAGATCTTAGAATTGGTTACATTAACAGTATTTCTTATTGAAACTATAAAGCTTTAATACGTGGGTTTTCACGGTTTTCGAGAACTTCCCTTTTCATTCACAGTTTTTACCATTCATTCTTACGACAGATTGACAATGAACGCTTACCGAGATTGAGAATGATGATTTCCTAAGAGAAAAGAATTACCGAGTGAATTAAATAAAATAAACGAGTTTTAACTCCGCCGTTATATGTTGATGAGTTGAGATGAGCTAACGTTGTAGCTTCCTGGTTGGGATTAGGGATAGCCAAATCTTTATCTATAAAAAAATTACTCATCAACCATTTAGTGTTGGAAAAAAAAAATACAAATCTGTATGATAAGCTTTGAATATAAAATTTGAATGATAAACTCCAGTTACTGATTTAATCGGAAAATTGCAACGATTAAAAAGCGTTATATACAGCTGTCTGGTGTGCTATATGGTCGTGCTAAATTATAGGTGTAGCACAATGATTGACACATGATTTTATTAGTATGTTAATTTTTTAAACAGCAGTCGTATAATCGAGGAAAATGATTTCTCATGCCATTCCTTAGGAGTCGCAGTCGTTTATTTATTACGCCTTATCGAACATTAAAGGCACACTGCTCGTAACTTTTAAACTAATTACAATGAATAATCCGTACGGTCAACGAGTGAAATGACTTTCAATTAACAAAGTGAGCTATTGCTCGTTATAGTTGAATCAATATAATGGTTTTTTTAATAGAAAGCTAGATAACAAAAACCTCTTATCTCGCACATTTATATGCGCCAGTATATTTTCTTTTGAAGCAGTGTCTGTGTTTGTGGATTTATATCCGAAGACCTCGTGCTTATGTGCAAGTTGCTCTTCAGAACAGTCATCGGAACTGCAAAAATGGGTGCAATCGCAGTTGGAAATGTGACACCGATTTGATTAGCGCGTAATAGATCGACCCCCAGGAGTACGTCGAAGACAATTGCAGCGCAGCCTTTATTAAAACTAAACTGACGACGCATAAAAACTAGTCTATAATTCATAAAGAATGTTTCAATCGTATGAGCTGTAGATCTGGAAAGAAATCCGTTGAGCTGTAGACACATACACATATCTCACCAACAAACGATAATTAATTCACTACGTTCATCTAAATCAAGTTGATAGTCGTGGGATACATAATATGGCAGAGTGTACATGTGTACGCTCTCATGGGTATTGCGAGTCTTCTTTTGCTTGCAATTCCGATTCAAGGATATTTGAGCAAAGTCAGCAGCCGCCTGAGATCTCGAACTGCAAAGCTCACTGATAGGAGAGTCCAATTAATGAACGAGCTAATAGCTGGAATTCAGGTACAGGATTCGAATTTCCGGCTTAGGGTCATCCGTAAATTCAAAGTGTCCCAATTCCTTTGAATTTAAGGACCACCCAACTTTCACTGTTCTATGTTCTACGGAAATTGTATGACTGTAATCCTCTTTTTTTTGCTCAGGTTGTGAAGATGTACGCGTGGGAAAAGCCCTTTGAAAAAATAGTATCGAAAACGAGAGCTTTCGAAATTCGAGTGATTGCAAAAGCCTCCCATCTTCGGGGTCTTTACATCAGCATCATGGTTTTTACCGAAAGGACGACCCTCTTTCTCACTATAATCAGCTTCGTCCTCATGGGCAATCATCTGACCGCTCAAATCTCGTCCGAACTTTCGACTCACTTCAATATTCTGCAAATGACGACCGCTATATTCTTCCCTCAAGCTCTTATAATGTGTGGAGAAACTCTTGTGTCGGTCAGGAGAATCGAGGTACGCTGTTTTATTTTAAAGAGAGTTATTTACCAACAGATTTTATTCATATTTCCGGCTAAGCGGTTGTTGTCGATAGTAGATCTCAGAAGTTGCGCATGTGATTTTAAAAAGCAATTGGCATTTTACTCATGAACAGTATCACTGTAATATAGCGTATGGTTTTTTTATTTTTTTAATTGACGTGACTAGAGACCTTTGTTTTCATTCACCATGAAAAAAGTGACTAATCGACGTATCGCAAGAACCATAAACTGATTGTTACAACACTACTCATGAATAATAAATTCTTTAGTCTATTTCACACGCAATATTGCTGAGTATTGCATATCGGCAAGAGACGGCGAACCTCGAGACATCGGTAATCAGATACACAACCGCATAACCGAAAATATATATAAATTCGTTAAACGATTTCGGCTTCATTCATTTTTTACAAGCCCTATTTAGCAACTGTCGAATACGATCAGTGTTTTAATCAATTACTTAAATGACATTATCTCAGAGTTTCTTGCTGCTGGACGAAGTAACTGCGGATGAGGATAGTGCGAAGGACGTCACCGAGAAAAAGGAGTATCAGCCGCGCAATAAAAATGCACAGAACCCGGTGACCGTGGAATTCCAACGTGTGTCGGCCAACTGGATTTCAGGGGTTTTACCTCCGACCCTCTGCGACGTAACTATGAAGGTACCGAGCGGTAAATTGTGCGCAATGATCGGCCCCGTTGGTTCCGGAAAATCTTCGATATTGAATGTTCTACTGCAAGAACTGCCGTTGGGCGCGGGCTCAGTTAGGGTGTTGCAGTACGAGAACGACTTAAATAAGGCCCAAAGGAAACGGGGCTTCGTCACGGACAACCCAGAATTTCGTATATCATATGCCAGTCAAGATGCATGGCTCTTCACCGGTACCGTTCGAGAGAATATACTGTTCGGACAGCCCTTTGAGAAAACGAGGTACATGGAGGTGGCCAAAGTGTGTGCGCTCCTCAAAGACTTTCGACAATTGCCCGATGGCGATATGACGATCGTCAGCGAACGAGGATCCGGGCTTTCAGGAGGTCAGAGGGCTAGAATTAATCTGGCGAGAGCGATTTATCGTCGGGCTGATCTCTATCTTCTGGACGATCCCCTGAGCGCCGTTGACGCTCGCGTGGCTCGACATCTCTTCAAAAAATGCATCCTCGAATATTTGAAGGGAAGGACTCGAATCCTTGTCACACATCAGCTGCAATTCCTGAAAGAAGCGGACACAATTGTAATGATGGATCGTGTGAGTATAGGCCTTTTATATTTCCCATATGATTAATACGTAGAAAACTATTATAATCTCCATATTTAAAAATGTCTTTCATTGAAATAAGCTCTTTTTTCTCGGTATTATATTTATCACGAATGAAATCTCAAAGAAAATATATTTTTTCAGGGTGCAGCCAAACACCAAGGCTCATGGGACGAGCTTACGAATTTCAGTGTTGACTTCAAAGAAATGCTGGTAAAAATGAAAGAGGAGAAAATGAACTCGGAAAATCGTGAAGCCGAGGAGAAAAGTAAAGATGAGCAGGGTGATGTCGCAGTCGAAAATAAGTCGGTGACAAACGGAGATTCCGAAATATGCCGAACCCCATCATCGGTAAATAAGTGGCACAGTTTTCGTGGCAGTCAGGAAATTGGCGATGAAACTACTTCGCCTGATTCAGCGATTGTGGGAACTGTGGAAGATAGAAAATTCGTGCCGCCCAAAGCTGCAGAATTACCTCCCTCGACATTGGAAATTATCCGAAGGGAATCTGTCAGATCACGAGACAGTTACGGCTTCGTAAGTTTTCTCAATAACTGAAAAGTAAATAGACCCAATTGTGCCATTACGAAAGTGGAATAAACAAGAATTATTGCAGGACGACGATTACGTTGGAAGCGTAAACGACAACTCCGGCGAAGAGGAGACCAGAACAACCGGAAGATTGTCTAGCCGAATATACAAGTTGTATTTTCGTGCAGGCGCTGGAATTTTTATGTTGTTTCTCATGGTATTCAACTTTATAATCAGTCAAGTGGCTACGAGCGCAGCCGATTACTGGATAAGTTATTGGGCGAATATAGAATTAGTGAGGAGAAGTCTTCACGATCCTGACATACCGATAGCAATAAAAGAGTACAATATTGTTGTGAACAATACGCTTTTCTCGTACTTATCACTTCTCGACGAGGACGGTTTGATTCCTACAACATACGCAGTTTACATATACACTTTTTTTATAATTGCCTGTATCCTGTTGACGCTGTCGCGGAGCTTCCTCTTCATGAAAATTAGTATGGAAGCCAGTCGTGCTCTGCACAACACTATGTTCGCTAATATACTTCAAGCGACAATGAGATTTTTCAACGTGAATTCGTCTGGTAAGCTATCGTGAAAATCGCGATATTGTATAACGAAGAGAGGGGCTTGATGATTATATTTTTGTTCAGGAAGAATACTAAACCGATTTTCGAAGGATGTGGGTGCAATGGATGAACTACTTCCCAAAGCCATACTCGAGGCTGTCCAGATATTCCTTGTTCTCGCAGGAATACTAGCGATGGTTGCTCTGGTCAATCAGTGGATGATCATACCGATGGTTATAATAGCGATACTCTTCTATGTTGCGAGATTGTATTATTTGAACACGGCGCAGGACATCAAACGACTCGAGGGAATTAGTGAGTTAATACGAACACGTTTCTCAACACAATTTCTACACGAGGAAAATCAATTCCTTCACGTTACAAAGCGTTAAGCGCGAACATCCAAGTAGAAAGCGTGAGACTCAAATATTTTTGTGATTACAGCGAAAAGCCCCGTATTCTCTCACATAAGTTCCACACTTAATGGCATAACGACGATAAGAAGCAGCGGCAAGGAAATTCAGGTAGTACTGCAGAAGGAATTCGATCGCTTCCAGGATACGCACACAGGCGCATGGTATCTCTACATTGCCACAGCTTCGTCTTTTGGTTTAGTTCTTGATCTTATTTCGTGCGTGTTCGTCACGTGCGTTATTTTCTCCTTCATTCTCGTGGATGCAGGTGCGAAAAGGCTTAATTATTATACGAACCGTATAATTAATAACGTTACATTGCAAATTATTGCAATGACTTTCATCAATTTAATGAACTGAATTGATTATTCGAAATCATTGAACTAATTGGCTCGGTTGTTACTCGAAAAGAAGTTTTTTCATACATACGTTATCATCTTCGTAGATGAAACTTTCGGCGGGTACGTTGGTCTCGCGATTTCACAGTCTTTGGTCCTGACTGGGATGCTGCAATACGGAGTAAAGCTCACAGCTGACGTTCAGTCGCAGATGACTTCGGTCGAAAGAGTTATTGAGTACACAGATTTGCCGAAAGAAGGTCCACTTACTTCCAACAATCCCCCTCAGCCGTCTTGGCCGCAGAGCGGACGTATAGTGATGCGCAACGTTTTTATGAGATACAAAGCAGAAGATCCTCCGGTGCTAAAGGTTCGTCACTTATTCCGACACCGGAATAGGCAATGTTCAAATAAAATTCCACTCAAAATACATTTTCCTTTGATTAACTGTACATAATTCATAAGTGGAAAAATTTTATTACTGAGGATTAAACATCTTAAATTAGTTATGAATTTTTTTAGTCATGAATTAGTATTGAATTTTTAATAAAATTCCACTCAAAATACATTTTCCTTTGAGTAACTGTACATAATTTTTAAGTGCAAAAATTTAATTACTGAGGATTAAACGTCTTAAATTAGTTATGAATTTTTTTTAAATTTTCGACGGTAATTCATAAAAACTTACTTCGGCAAGCAGGATTTAAACGTCCTGATAGAACCCGGATGGAAAATCGGCGTTGTCGGAAGAACCGGAGCTGGCAAATCTTCGCTAATAAGTGCGCTCTTCAGACTCACTGGCAGCGGATTGGAGGGCGATATTGTCATCGACGAAATAGACACCAGTAGCATTGGTCTCCACGAACTTCGATCTTGCATCTCGATCATTCCTCAGGAGCCAGTACTATTCTCAGAATCTCTGCGATACAATTTGGACCCCTTCGGGAAGTACGAGGACTCGATACTGTGGGATGCACTGAGGGAAGTCGAATTGAGTGATGCGGCATTAGATCAGCGGGTTACAGAAGGTGGCTCGAATTTCAGCGTTGGTCAGCGCCAGCTCATTTGCTTGGCGCGCGCGATACTGCGAAATAATCGAATTTTAGTACTCGACGAAGCTACCGCTAACATAGATTCTCGGTATGTAGTTTTTACTGACTATTATCTGCCTTTCGAAACTTGGGAATTGTTTTTACCACATTGTTTTCATATTCCCCAGAACCGACGCTTTGATTCAACGAACAATTCGATCGAAATTCGCCAACTGCACCGTAATCACTATTGCTCATCGTTTGAATACGATTATTGACAGCGACAGGATAATTGTTATGGACAGCGGAAGAATGGTGGTACGTAGAATAAATTGTTTACCGTTTCGTTTAGAACTCGACTGGAAATGTATCGTGTACAAATTTTTTACCGAATTTTTCATTGACTAAAGGGTAGAGAACTTGTTTTTTTTTTTTTCAAAGAATGAACCAAATCTTGAACATTCGAGCAACGCGGGGTTTGACAACACTCTAATTCGTCCATTATTTTCCACACAGGAATATGGAACTCCTTACGACCTTCTCTACGAGAATCCGGATGGACCGTTTTCCCAGATGGTTCGCCAAACGGGCAACGTTATGGCTCAGAATCTCAGGAACTTCGCTGCAAACGCTCATCGACGAGTCAACTCTGTGAGCGAATCGTCTGCACTGTAGACAGCAATCATAGCTTTGTAATTAAATGGCAGTGTCCTAAAGCGTGAGTCGTCGTTTCTTAGACTGTTATCCCAATTATTCTCGAAGCTAAAAAAACACGTATACGTGTGGACGTGTACAAAATGTATTTATTGTACTATAGTCTTAACTCTAAACTTAAATACATTAGTTCTTTACTTAAACCGAAGGAACGCGTAGCCAGCAATTTCCGCCGACATGATAAACTTTATTTTTCTCTTAAGCATCGATAAGTCTTCACTCAAGGCGCTTCTCTGAGTCTCGCTAACTTTTCAAGTTGTTGCGGTGTGAAAGGCTTTGATATAAATGCTTCGTCGTCAATGGGACTGAGCGACAGTTCCTCCTGAAGTTCGGTTACATATTTCCTCTTCGGCTTCATCGTTAAATTCGTCTAAGGTGCAAAAAAAAAAGCAGAGATTAAAAAAGGCACAAAAATCCGTAAAACCTCGCTTCAGGTAGCATGGAAATACATGTTAAAATATTGCCATTTGAGTGTCGAAAAAATATTAATACGGTAAAATATGACTTTGCATGCGCGCGAAATTACTTTAACACGAACTACACAGCATCAAGCGTCGGTCTGATGTCATACTGATTCACAGTGACTTTCAGAATTACAGACACTTTACTCTCACGATACATTTAATCACAAAATACAAATAAAACTACTTAAAAGTTGAGTTCTTGCGCACACATTTCACACGGGATTATCCGTAGCATACAATGAATCGAGTAAAGTATCAAATTTGCAACCGTATTAGCTTAAAACAAACTCGATGGATGCATTTACCTGTGGTACTAGCGCCGTATTCACGTGGCTGTTGTTTGCCACACCCACGACGACTCTAGTTGGCACTACAGCAGCCTGTGCCACGTTGATTTCCGGTTGCTGCGGTTGTAGTTGTTGAACTGACGTTGAAGCGGTTGGAGTTTGTGAACGCGACTGCAGTATAACAAACTTCTGTCCAGCCGCAGCAGTGGCTCCTGCAGGTGTTCTTCCCGGTCCAAACATCATTGGACGGGCGGCTAGCTGTTGCGTTGCGCTCGTGGACGCGACTGCAATGTTTTCTAATCAGAATGTCTTAGTACGTGGAGCCGATGTGACGAACGAGAAATGTCTATATTTATTCATTTGCTTGTCAATTACGAAAGGTTGTCACATAGCCAAAAGTATGTTTCCATGGAAATAGAAGTACTTGTCAGAATAAAATTACCCGACGAAAGACCTAAACCAATCGCGATGGGAGCGTTTGAAATTCGGACTCGTTTTTTAAAAATGAAATACGATTTGTCGTCCCTCGACTCTACCCCAAGTCGCAATTTTTGTATTGCCACTAACAAGTCATACGAATGGATTAGATACAGCAATCAGAATGTGAGCAATCTTACGTCTTTAAAAAAAATGTTTCGAACATGCCACTGACTACGAAATTAGCACATCTCACTCACTGATATACAAACTTCTGGAAAAGTATAACATTTATTTCTTTTTTTCTTCATTATCATTAGATTTTTTACGATTGTTTTGCAGTGATAACGATAACTAATTATCCGATTAAACACATGATACTGGTAAGTTGGTGTTGATGACGTCACGCATTGCAAAAGCATAGGAGCCTCCCCTCTCCCTTCTGCCCCCGCAGGGTTAACGAACATCAACCTTGAAAGAAAAATTTCTCTGAAAATTGGTTGACCTATTCTTTTTTCTTCTAACAATTTGATAAGTAACTTTTCGGCAATATTATTGGTATTTTTGTGTCCAACAGTTGTTTCTTTTCTTTTCAATTTACCTCATCGTATTAGGTTCAATAATTTTCAATATAAAATTTAATATCATTAAGGAAGCTCGACATGGGCACTTAATTTCGCTACCGGTCTCATTAACAGTTTCTAGTCAGTGATAAACTTCCCCTTAATTCTAATCTTCACCGGAATGATTATATAAGATGAAATGAAGCGAAATAGTGTCGAAGTACGAATGAATATGTGGAAAAGATATTGTTTTTCATAAATATCTCTCACCAGCGTGAACGATATTCTTAGAGGTTGTGGGTCCTTGCTGACTCGTCAAAGCCGTAGTGCCAGTCGGTGTAGTTGCGATAGTAGGTTGGGCGCGAGCTTTCGCAACGGCCGTACAAAGAGTCGGCCCGATATATCCATAATCCTGTTTGTACTCCTCGACAAAGTCGGGGGTCGGTCTGATTGTTTTCAGGACGGGAGCGACACATTTCTGCACCACAAAAGTCGGTTATCTTTGGCTTCTTTCTCGTCAAATCCATTTATTCGTAAGCTTAATCGATAAATTTGTTGCTGCTTACCACGAGAAGATTCTTAATATGTCCAGCGGCGTTTTTGTCGACATTCGAGAGAGTCGTTCCCTCGACGCAACCCTCTATGCGATCGGATATAGATTTTATCTTCGGGATTACCAACGATTTTATTACTTCCGATCCGAGTTCGCACAAACCGCCTATCGCCCCATACAACGAAGCCAACGGTGTCTGCGATGAAAAAGTAAATTGTGAGGTCAAGGGTTGCAAGTCGAAAATCGTCGCCTCGCGGAAAAGCGAGATAAGCGATAGCACCACGTTAAAACGATTACATTTATTTGTCTCTAATTTCCTCACCTGGCTGTTTTTCGTCAAAGCGTGACTGAACATCCGCGTCACCCTAGTTTGCACGTTGTTCGTCGACGTGGTAAAGTTCCGGCAAATTTGGCCCATAAGTCGGGAAGCGAAATCGCGGAGAGCCCAATGATTGTCGAGCTCAGGCCTCATGCACAATTGTCGGGAAACGATGCACGTTGAGACGGACGGTATGAGCTCATGAAGCTGCGAAATAAGTAACAAATATGCGCGAGCTTTTTATTAAATTCGTTAACGAGCACGGCTTTTTTCGTGTTTTGGAATGTTTCTGGGTAGAAGGAAAGAAAATACGGACTCCAAATAAATAAGTAAACAATTTGTACACCAGTAACTTCGTCCCCAAGCAAAAATTTCTGTAAATAGCAAACTTACGTATTTCTCCAAGTAGAGACTAGGATTATCAAGCAGAGCCTTCACCATTCTCATAAGATAAATAAGAAGCGCGAGATTGTTTTGAACGACGTTGACACGAACACCCTCGGCTATGAAGGTGCACATTCGGGCTAACATCTCGTGAAGTCCTGGATCAGCGGACAACGACTGAAGAGCTTCGGCTCGCCGCGCCTCGTCTGATCCAACGCAAGCTTCCGTTATTTCCTTATAGTACAATTGTTGTTCGACGCTCAATTCGTGAGTCGCGAGTTGCTTAACGTGAACTGTTTCGACGTTTCGAAGCTTCTGGCTCTTTCCTCCACCGCCGGGCTTGCCAACGCCCATGCTCTGATTCTTGCTCGAAAGCTTACTCGTGGGATCGACGCTTTCGAGTTTTTGGGCATCTACAAACAATATTAATGGCCATGTAGTAAATCTTCGGTTTTGCACTTTTAAATTTGCACATTTATCTTCAATAAATTTGTATCGGTAAAAATGAAACAACTAAAATGCAGACTGCGATTTATCGCTTGAAACTAAAAAAATCTATACTTTAGTTATTAATATCCCTAATTGTAAAAATACGATTGTAAAAGATCATAAAATAAGATGTGATAATACAATTCATACCCTTCGATACCGGAGGTGGATTTTCAGGAATAGTCGGCTGAACTCCATCTATACAAAGCCAGTGAGCTCGTAAAGTTGTCTCCAGTGGAAGTTTAGGCCATGTCTGACCTCCGGACATGGACAACATTTCATTCAGGTCGATCTCCTTCTCTTCGACAAAGTGCAACTCTCTTCCGCCGCCGGAGGCAAAACGGAAGGGGATGTGATCTTTGGAGAAGAAGCCGTAGGTAGGCTCGATGTTTTTTGCCTTTAGCGAGTGATCGATGTCCCGAGTCGTCATTCGTGTGCGCTTTCCGTGGTTCATAAATTTTGCCGCATCCTGCAGCAGACGGGAAACGTCAGTGTACACGATCGTGCGATAAAAACATACTTTCCATATTCAAAATCAATTTACAATTTTTATGAAATATTTTGAAAAACCAATTTCTAACTTGTACCACTCAGTGAAACAATTGAGCGCCCCTGATTTGTTGGCCCGAAGAATGAGAAAGCCAAAAATGCCAGGCAACATTTTTTCTGGCAAACTAATCACCCGGGAATGAAAATTTTTGTATGAAAATTATTAGCGGTTTTAATTATGGACTCGACTTGCCTGAATGATTTCCTTGAGCCTGTAGCTCACATCCTCCGCGAGATCCTTCGCAGCCTCATCCGGTAAATTTCCAACGCCGATACTCTCGGCAATGACTTTCATCGACTCCTGGGACAGGGTCGTCCCATAAATCGAGTCGCTATCATTCATGTTGAACGAGTGGTGGCCGTTGCAACCCATATGTGAATGAAGTGTCGTTCCACTAAGCGATAATTCTCATTTCCGTGAAAAGTAGCAGTTGTATTAGACGTATCATCGGTCAAAACAAACGACCGACCGAAATAACCTCAAAACATAGCCGAAGCTGTGGCCGCCATATCGTGCGCAAGCCGACTGATAATACCCGCGCTGTGAATTCACTTTTTTATCGTCAGTGGCGCTGTCGTCGGTCGCGCGCCAATTTCACCGCGCCACCCGCGCCCTCAATGACATATCGATGTGTATATATATATATATATATATGTCACTAAGTCCAAATAAATATGGAGTCGACGTTTGAAATGGAAATTTCAACAACTTTGTGCAACGTCTGGTAATTAGATTCGTTTGGCGCTTGTAAATTATGGGTACGAAAATATTGGGTGACATTCATAATGGCTTGAAGCTTCTTATCACAGCAATCACCGGTTTCGAGGTGAGCAATTGAGGTTAACGAAGGTTCTCTCATTTTTCCTCAATTTTGTTTTCTATTTTCTCTGATGTTCTAATGCTCAAGAAGTATTTTGGTTTTCTTAAATATTTTAATTGATTCATCTAGGGACGTGATAACTGATATATTGAGATATTTTATATTTTTATATTTCTGTCATTGCGCGTAACTGGTGTACTTGTCTGTTCAAATAGACGGAATACTTTGTTTTCAAATGGTAAATGTTTAAGATTCACCAATTTTTGTTTACATCAGTGTTGAATAAACAGAGATTATATAAATACGAGAAATGTGAAATTAAAGTAGCCTATTAAAGTTTCAAGTAGTTTTGATTTTTTTTTAGGTTTAAATATCATTAAGTATATTCAGTTTTCAGTATGTTTGTTTACTCTACTTTTAGACTACCGATGAAGGTTTTCCTATATGCGAACGCTATGTTCTCTCCAATATCAAGCATCACAGATTTCTCTCTGTGGACAGTCATGCCACCAAACGGACTATCGAAGACGTTGCTAATAAATTTTCCATCCATGGCAAATACGAAGTGGCTAAGAAGTTTCGAGATCTCGTAAATACTTTTCTTACAAGCTTCGACTTTGAGCACCATCCTCAGTATGATTTACAATGGTCACTGCTATCGCTTCTGTTAAACTTGTCCAATGAGACAAACAAGTCAGACCTCAAGAGTCTTGGCACATCCCGGATCGATTATACTTTAAACTTAACTGCTGCCAATGAAAGCACTGTTCCTGACGAGATCGATTGGGGTGAATACTTAAAAGAAGGCCAGGAGGAATTCTTTTATGACTACAATAGCAGTAGTGAAAGTGTAAGTGCTTAATCTAACTTTAACTTGCTTTGTCACTTTATCAATTCTTCAGATTCTTCAGCTCAAAAATTAAAAATCACTTTTTAAAAAAAATTCTTTCAATTTTTTTTTACAGTATTTTGTAAACATTTTACAATATTTTCACCCGTTTTTCAATCTGCATTTTATAATCATTTTCCTGAAAGTACTCACAAAGGATTCTGTAATATTCCCAAATTATAATCATATTTATTCCTCTTTATATTATGTGGAAACTAAATAACATTGTAATAGTCAACATTGATACATCCTGAATTGTAGGAATGGTCAGACATAGAGGAGGAGACAGGGTCAGTAGCTGCTTCAACAGATGAGCCAGATACCCTGAAGAAAGGAGCTTTATTAAGCTTGTTGCCTGTGAAAAAGACTCGGAGTACCTTGGACAAATTGTCACAATATGTGGCTCAGGAAGTGGAATCGCGAAATTGGCTGGAAAACAATGTACAGAATACCTGGTGGAACGAGTTGGATTGGGGCAGTTGTAAAACGGACAGCCGGTTTACAGCTGCTGACCTTTGCAGTCTCTGGTAACAAAGCTTTATACCATCGTCCGTCTGCCAATCAATTACTCCTCGTGCACGATTTTTTTCTAACGCTGCTAATTTTCTCAGGAACAGAAGCAATCTCAGAGGCTCGAATCATGCCGGCACTCTCAGCGAATATCAGGCGAGCAGGGAAATACTCTGGATGTTTCACGTGCCCGATCGAATGGTCGTGTTTGAAAAAACGCCGGAAGCGAATTTCGGCATTCGAGAGAACGTCTCGATACCGAGTCTCACGCCCGTTAGTACAGCCAATCAGAAAATTAGCAAGTAACTGAGATAGCATGGAACTTTCCGAGTTACAATCGTCTTTATTATCGCAGATTGCCTTCAGCAGTATCCTTTCGGTATACTGCGAGTTGTACGGAATGATCAACGAAATCGAAAGTTTTGGTAAAAATTTGTATCGTCGTTACGACTCAACAAATACGAATAAATTGCCACCACTTACGTACGAGGAATACAATGCTGCTGTTATCGAGCATTTAGTTGAGTTGAGGAAGGAGATTGTGGAGATCGAAAAAAAAATTACAAAGCAGGGTACATTGCAAATATTATTAAACGAACGGTCGTATTTTGAAGAATTTGTCAATTGGATCATTCCCAAGGAAAAAACAGTTAATTTATTAATGCTCCCACACAGATGATTGTCACACGTTTCTTACGCTGTCGAGGGACTTGGAAAAGTACATGAAGAGCGTGAGAATGATTTATGAGATTCATCGTGCGGTGATAATCGATTGGAGAGTATTTCCGAACTGGGAATGCGCTACGAAATTACTGTCCGGCCTCTACCAGCAAGTGCAGAATTCTAGCAGTCGCGAGCGCACGAATCTTTGCGCTAGTCTCTATCTATCGAGTCTCAAGGTATACTTGAATATAATCGCGACTTGGCTCAGCGAGGGACGTCTCGAAGACTGGAGAACTGAATTTCTCATAACGAGGTTTGAGCTTTGTTAATTGAACATTCGATTTTCAATTTGATTATTTTGCTTAACTCTTCAGTCACCGGTAACTTTATTTGATATCTTCAATTGAAAATTATTCCTTCCCCCGAAGTAATTTAAATTTCTTAGGATACCGGAAGTCTCGTTTAATTGCGGAATATCACGACAAATAGAAGTGTCAGAGGAAATCGAAAGAGGTGAGCGATTCGCAATTCGTCCTCTGGACGAAGCTTCCCTAGCGGATCCTGTGATAAATCTTATGTACCGGAAAGTGAGGCACATGGGTCGCAGTATCGAACTTCTTGTGACTTTAGATCGCATATCCGACATGTGGGAAATGAACGCCGAGCGCGATTGTAAGTACACTGTTATTTTAAACACCATTTTTAATTATGCTTCTCCTAACAGACGCGCAGAAACTCATTAACAGTAGATTTTCTATGGGCGACGATTGTTCCGCTTTTGAAATTGTAGTTTTTTCAATGCTTTTGAATTAAAAAATTTCATCAATTGATAATTTATTTGTCCTCAGAAATATGTTTTCGTACTCACTTTTTCGCCAACGTCTTTCACACAACTTTCTTAACGAAAATATCTGGCGTGAATATTTCTAGTTTCATTTATTTTTCCTGTCTCTCTCTCAGCTGTGGCAATATCATTGAACGACGAATTCCTGAATGAGGTGACGTTTGAATTCTCAAAATACAATTTCACCGATCCCGCGGATGCAACCGATGCTATTGTGCCAGTTGCGATGGCGCAAAACACGAGCAAGCTGATCGACGTGGACGTCGATGATAAAATAATGCAGCAAATGTTAAAAATGGACAATCCGTTCTTGATGAAAGCTTTCGAGGCGTATCTCCCGATCGATCTGTATGCACAGAGAGATAACGTCGACGCGATTGCCCCAGAAGATTCTTCGTCAACCGCTTGGGGTCGCAGTATCTTTCGCAGGCTCGAAGATATTTCGGCAACGGCGGTATTGCCGTTTAGAAAAGTTTTGGAGAATGCTCTGGCAAAGGTTCTCGATCAGCGTTACAGCTGCGCCAGTAAATTGGTCAAGGATATACTTGTGAACGAGTACAAATTGGAAGATCACCTGAAACTTATGCGATGTATTTACATGATGGAAAGAGGTCACATAATGACACAATTTTATCAACAAATGTTTAACGAGGTACGTGTCTGATTACGTAGGTTCATGCTCTTCACACTAGCAAAAGCAGACTTAAAACAGTTCTAAAAATAGCTTTGAAAATTAGCTCTGTTTTGTCTAATATGAATCCCTTAACTTTCGTGCGCAAATCAAAGGATTTCGAGCTTATTTTAAGACAATAAATTGCAGGTCGAGACATCGTCCACGTGGAACAACACGAATTCGCTAACGTGCATCCTTCAGGAGGTATTGTCGCAGGAATGGCAGGATTCGAGTGCTCGCTGGTCGATAACAGTCGAAGATGTCAGGACTCATCAAGTTCTGCAGGCGGCCGATCGCGTAACTCTGCATTATACGATAGGCTGGCCCGTAAATATGGTTCTGAACGACGAGGCTCTCGAAAAATACAACGCGGTGTTTCGCTTTCAATTGAAATTGAAGTGGGCTCTCTGGACATTGAACAGCTTGCGTTTTCGCGACCTCGAGGAAAAGGACGCCAAAGCTATGCAGGATAGAATTCAACACTTTTACGCGCGAAGATTGGAGAGCTTGAGATTCTGGCTGATGCACGCGATAGGCTCGATTCACGCTTATCTCGCTGGTCAGGTTTTGCAGGGCTTCGGAATTGCCCTCGAGAAAGTGTTGGGTCAGGCCGACAATTTAGATACTATAATAACAGGTAAATATTTTTTTTTAAATGTCAACAGCGAAAGATCCCTTAATTCCTATCTTATAAAATATTTTAGTCCACAACGAATACTTGGAAAAAGTGCACGAGCATTGCCTGCAAACCGGTGAATTCGAAGATTTGATGGTAACGATTCACAATGTACGTATTATTACCAGCCAATTAGTATTATTTAAAGCACACACAATTTTTACTGGGCCGATTACAAAAGTTGACTTTATTTTGGCAAATATGTAGCGCCTTATTCCCCTTAATATCCAATAAAATGTCCACTTCCTAAACTAGTACTGATATGTTGATTTTCACGCTACAGTTGCTCGGTATGTGCGTTCACGTCCGCGACAGATGGAAGCGCGGTGCATCCGCTCTCGTAGCATCGGATCTCGACCTTATGGAAGCGAGCTACACCAAATATCACACTTACATCGCACTGGCTCTGCACAATGCGGTACAACACAAGGACGCCGATTACTGTAAGTCCGACGCACCAGCAGCAATATTACGCGATCTCTTTCAATCGAATCTTCCCACATTCAAATGAATCAAAAATTCATTTACAAATCAGCCGCTGCGTTGCCGGGAAGTTGGACTTCGTCATAGCGAATATACAATATCTTTTGACACCTTCCTGTATGAAAACTAATTACACTTTGACTCATGTCATTGTAACTTATGTCGCATGGTGAACCGAAATATCGGAAAGCATTGAAGAGTACGTTTTTTCCTTTTTTCTTTTCAGTGACTGGCTTGAGATCCGCTTTTAACTGCAGTATGCCGTGCACCTAACTCTCATCGATTTATGTCTGTAAATAATTATGTCATCAGTGTGCAAAAGAAAATAACATTTTTTCGCAACCTGCCTAACTCACTAAAAAATATAGAATATATACATATATCTCAGAATTTTGTTACGTTAATAAAGAGACGTGTAGACCTTTGTAAAAAAAATATTGCGTTTTTGTTTGATCCCTTATCAAAAATCCCTATCCTTGAACCCCAATATTTCAGATAAAATGACTCCTTCCGCTCGTGGCTGCGCCGAACAGTCTAGCAACGTGGAAAATGTGGATGAAGCCATCGACACTTGCGTTACCGAACTCAGTCGTGATTTACTGACAGAAGTCGCTCACCAGAGCTTACCTCCCTCCGGCATTCCCATTCCTGTCCCTACATTGGTACAGAAAAGAAATAATTACTGGAACGAAAATAGGTATCACATGGTTTTTAAAGAAAACCCAAAAAGAGATAAAATTAAATATCAAAAGCTCGAAAATTATGGTATGGTCACCGCTATATGATGGAAGATTTTATCCAACTTTGAGTAACACGATTCGGCTTTCCATGTTTCCAGCGTAGAACCACAATTGCCTGAATACCTATCCCTGAGTCAATACGATCAAATGTTCTCCTACATTCGTTGGTACCATTACGAAGAGCACTTTCACGCTCTGAGCCGCTCACCGTGCGACCTCAGACTCGAGCTCGCTGAATTCATAAACGAGAGCAGCGTTAATAACGCCGGGAAACAGTAAAGTCGTCAAAGCAAGTTATTCCAGGCATATGTTATATATATATATTTCGTTTTTATACACACGTATCAAATAGTATAACGTTATCGTAACACGAGGAAATTCATCTTAAATATCATAAGTTTCTCTATATTAATTGGTTTTGCACCATTTACAGCGTGACATTCTACAGCAAACGTTGAGTTTTGTTTTTACATAAAAACGGCGTACGATTTCATTGTAACTGATTTTAGCGGGACAGTAACGAACGTCAATAAAGACTGTGAAGGAGATAGGCATGGGCTGTCATGGCATGATTGATTAATATTCTCCGTCGAGCTGTGCCGAAACTAATCAATGAGTTCGCAGCTGCCCTAAGCTCAAGTTTTCCTTCTCCCCGTTCAGCGATTACAAGCTCGGTAATTACGGATTTATGTACACGGACAACTTGCGATAAACGATAATCTACAAATGTTTTTCATGTCAATTACAATTATTATTATTAATTTACGAGATGGCACCGACTTCACGAATTTTTCTTTCCGTCTTTTTTTTTGTTTTCATTTTTTTACGAAACACAAAAAAGTTCCCAATAGCTATAAATGCAATTGGTCATACAAAATATACAAAGCATACGGGTTTCGTCTTTTTGTTTTCCGTTGATATCTCTTAATTTCAGCTCGGATTAACTCTGTGCAAGAACGACCGTGCCATTCTGCGGCAGCGCTCCAGTTTGAGTCGCTGGAGCGGCGTTCGACGATTCGTTCACACTCGTTGGCGAGGAAGAGTGATTATTCGCGCTTGCAGCCGCCAAAGCTTTATTTCGCAACTCAAAAACCTGCTGGATTGCCTTCCGGAAGCAGAGGAAGTTGTAATCGATAACTCCTGGAAATTAGAAAGACTAAATAAATGATTGTTCCCGTCGTGACAGCGACAATTCAACTACCGAACGACTTCAATCCCGAAGAATTAACATACGGAAAATATGAAATTGGCAGATGGAATAATTTACCTTGCCTATCGAAGTTGTCTTCGCGGAGAATGCACACCAAGGCTAAAAATTTGTTCACTTCGCGCAAATAAAGTATCGTGCCGTTGTTAAGTTTTATGAGGCTCGAGCTTTGATTGTCAAAAGCTGCCGCTTCCAGATCTTCTCTCAGTCTGTAAACATCGAATTAATATAAATATCCCAAAACGCTAAAGGCAAAAAACAAGCAGCCGTGACTTTACTCACCCGTAAATGCACGATACGTCGATAACAACGTCTATCATATCGCAGCACAACTCGTAACTCTGCATATCAACGGGCGAGCTGTCCGTGGCAATGTATATTTTCGATACTACATCGAAAAGGAACGCCTTTTCAATGGCAGAATTCTGTGATGGAAAAGGACGGAAATTCTGAATATATTTATCGTTCAACACTCTTCCGTTGAATGTTTAATCGCAAAAGGTGAATCATACCGAGATAAGAATATTCAAGAGATTCTCCAACGTTGGCAGTTGGGGTATTAATTTCTGTACAACTTTGCTAAACGCTTCGAAAATGCTGTGGTCGTAGATCGACGTCAGATGAAAGCTCAGGTGAATCTGATCGTATCCTGAAATCAAATAGTTCCTGCATAATCATTGAGTCGAGAAAGACGAGTTAAAACGCATACCTGGCGAATAGTGTTTGAAATTAAATGAAAAACGTATTTCTTAAATGATTTAAATGATCAATTTGAAGAGGATTATTGTAAAAACTGAATTTAATGCATTATCTTCATGATTTGTCTCCTATTTTTTTAAATATTTGCCATAGAGTGTATTTTTTCTTTGAGACAAACTGTTATAGTCGTGTGCATGAAACACCATTGTCAAGATTGTATTTTTGTTTCTCCGATCACTTATTTTCATTTGATCATACTGACACTTGTTTTATCATGCGTCCACTCAATCACCAGAATAATCGCTCTATATACTCTACCAGAATCTCCCAAATCATCGTTCGCTCGCGTGTGAATATCCCTCTGAGTTTCCATTTTATAATCGTCCGACAGGCCGTCCACTTTGTGAATGAAGACTTCGAACTTGATAGCCTGATTGACTTTGTAAGCTTTGGTGACCGTCAGATGAAGTTTGTTCAAGGCCTCCATATAATCGTCCTGAGCGTCTATTACGAACACCAGAGCTCCGCAGCCGCCGAATATCATGTCGCTGTCGAACGTGGGATCGAAGAAGTCAATCTGACCCGGAAAATCCCATATTTGGAACTGAACGAAGCTCGAGTTGCTGATGTCGTCCTTAATGATTTTATTGGTGCTTTCCAGAAAGAGCGTCTCGTTGGGAGACATTTTGTGAAAGACGACTTTCTGAATTGACGATTTGCCGCTTCTAGAAGTGAATGGATCGTAACAAAATATATTTAGCTAATGAATCATAAGATTTGCTTTGTTCGAGGCATTTTCAGTTCTCCAAAGCAAGTAAATAAATCCTTTGGGGCATGAATCATAAGATTTCCTTTGTGTAACCATTTTTCAAGTGCCGCAAAATAAATAAATTCTTCGATAAATCAGTCGCTACCTTCTCAAGCCCATCAGGAGAATTCTAGGCTTCTGTTCTCCAGCGAGTAGGCTCGTCGAGCCATCGCCCTCGCCATCGAAGGGCGTGTACCCAAAATCCTGAGGGAACGACCCCACGTCGTAACCAGCCTGGTATTGATCATCGTCATCCTGGAACAGTTCATCCATGTAATAAGCATCGAAATTGAGCGTAACGCGAGAGAATTTTCTCGAAAACACGAGAGATTGTGTATCATTGGCAGGATGGAGAAAAAAAAAGCGACAGCAACAAAAAAAAAGTGGTTATCAATTGACTCACCATGTTTCAGAGTAACGGAACAATAATGACAAATTATTCCACGCTGGCAGAGTAACGAGGAAGCTGTGATTGTCGATCGTGAGTATCAATTGTGTTTCGTTGAACAATCACTATAAATTTGTTTATATATCAGGCGAGATGTCAATTTCGACAGCAGCATTGCCTTGTTCGTGTGCACATCACGCACGCATGATCACAAACTGGTTACTACGTGATCGCATCATATGACGATAAGCGTTATCCACAGCTGACCCACCCCAGCACTGTAGTCGTGAATACGAGGGCACAAGGCACGCAACTTTCTTGTGCGTTATCAGAAAATTATTTGTCAACGAGGTTTAATGAGCATCTCAGTCGGTAACGAAATCATTTGGGCGACGTGCTGTTGTACCGACTGAGTATTTGTACTCCTATGGCGCAATATTCGGAATGAAAAAGAAAACGTTTAGGAGCAGCCCATTTCACTGACACAGATGACCTTTCGATGAATTAATATGTTTAGAATACAGTAATCACACACACGTATTGTTAACTTGGAATATAATCTGTCTCGGGTTTTACTTTGGTTTCCCCCAGAGCCTGGCCGAATTTTTAACGTTTTGAGTTTTATCTAAGATGTTAAGTTAAAGTGGTATGTAATAAGTTTGAAGTGGTAATTTAAAATTTGATGCTATCGAGGAATTGAATTTAAACACTTGAGTATGTTCCCGCCACTCAGGCTCGAATTTCTATTGGCCAGGCAGCAACAGAAAAGGGACCAATCGGATGCTGAAGAACTAGACGCCCAGAATCAGTAGTAGTCGTTCGGCTCGTAACAGACGAACCGAGAGGAACGCTCATTCATCTAGCGTAGCCAGTTGAGTTGCGGACGTTTGCATTTTGTTTGAAATTTGTCGTAACCTCTAAATCTTCCGGTGTTAAAAATGTCGAGTCCAGCTTATAAGAAGGTGACCCACTGTATTTTCGACATGGACGGTCTTTTACTCGGTAAGTCGATGAAACAAATTTACCCTGTCGTTAATCTATGGACGTGTCTATTCGCACCCCTCGCCACTCAAATTCGCATGTTCCTTCTTTGAATCGTAAATTTTGTTGGTACGATTAGATTACAATTGATCCGATTACGGAATATGATAAGAAGTTATCGCGACTGTCGCTGCGAAAATGTTTGTGACAGTCCCCTAGAAACACCCCTTTGACAAGTAGTATACGAATGGTACGGTCCTGTTTATAGTACAATAGACAATTGGGTGATGTAATGTATCTTGTTATGACAGCTTTAATTTTCAATTGACCTTACGGTGCTATAAGATGCTAATTCATCGCAGTTTCCCAAAGAATTGCAAAATCTTTTTAAAAATTTCAAAAAATAGTGTTTTAAGTTTTAAGTTAAACGAAATAACAGTAACAAGAATTTTTGACAGATATTGTAGAAAAAATTTGTACAGTAGCATATCATTTTATTACTGATAAGCGAGATAAGGAATTTATTTAAGATCCCAAAGTGCAATCAATGGATTTATACTAGCGTCAAAATGCAACTGTTATAAATATAATTCTTTAACAAGATACTAATACGATATATTATGATAATGTGGATGCTGATTATTTATATGCGTCCACCCAGAAAAAAATCATATATGGCATATATATTTTTTTTTTTTAAATGCGTTTTTTTCTTGTAACTTGTGCATAAAAGTACACTTTTCGTATCTGTTGCACGTGTCGAACGTGGCGATTTTTTTTAGGTGTGAGAAAAAAGACTGCGCATGTGCAATGTCGCGTTTTTAATTTTTTCGCACTAGTGCGGGAAGGCTACTTTCTCGCACACTTTCGCCGCTTTGCTGCTATGGAAAGAGGAGTTTTTGTGCACTTGTTTGAAAAAATGTTATTTGATAATTGTACAAAATAACAAACGGTTGAGAAGTAATCAATATTCGCTTACGACTGGTGCGGCTTCGTCGAAAAAATCCGCTTTTTCGCACTAGTATATTACGATTTTTTTTTGCAAAAAAAAAATCCATTTTGCAAACTGTAAAAATGGGAGAGAGAAGAAACATTCTAAAATGCATATTTTTCGTAAAAAATTATCCTGTTTATTAAGTACATTAGAATCACATTTTAGAAATTACTTTTTTACCTGTAGATGATTAGGAAATTTTGTACCATTCATCCACCCCCACAAAATAAATGGTTTAGGAAAATTAGAAAATTATATTCCGTACGTGCAAAAAAAAGTTTTCGGAAAATCTGATACACTTTTTTTTTAATTCATGAATAACTGTTTGAATTATCACTTCGAGTTAATAACTTTTGTATGATCATTAGGGTTAAAAAAAAATACTTCTCCTGTCGCAAAGTCGCCCAATTGACATTAACAATTCCAATAACCCATTGAAGTCTCTCAGAATTTTTGGCCGTTGTTGTAGTCGTTGTAGATAATATCTCGAGTTTGATTAAAGGAATGAGAATTACGAGGATTTTCGACAGATACGGAAGGACTTTACACAGTGGCATTTAATCGTATAATTAATAAGTATGGAAAGGAGTTCACGTGGGAGCTCAAAGCGCAAACAATGGGTCTGCAGTGGCACGAAAGCGCGATTACGATAATAAAATCGTTAGAACTACCAATGACACCGCAGGAATTGACGGATCAACTGATTCCGATCTACGATGAACTCTTTCCTCAAGCGTCGCTCTTACCAGGTACTCAACAATTTTTTTCACGATTAATCTAAACGATATTTTCTCTATTTTCTGCAGATTCTGAAAGCGTGTACAAAAAAATATATTCTAAGATAGTGTCAAAGTTTGGGAATACGTACGAAGGGGATTTGGTCTACCAGGTGCTCGGGCGTCCGGAGCTCGTAGGCGCCGAACTTATAATAAATCACTATAAGATACCGTTGTCTATCGCCGAGTTTCAAGAGCAATACCATCAAATGCAGCACGAAATGTTCACTGATGTTAAATACATGCCAGGTTGAGAACAACAACTTTCCTGTTATGCATTGTGGCTTTGACAAAGTTTTCTTTAATTTTCATTTTCTTTGTACATATTAGAGAATAATTAGTCCAAACATTCGCCTTCCATTGCTTCAGACACTCGCTGAATGAATTTTCATGTTTATTATTATTTTTTTTTAATAAACGGTATGCAACTGTTGTCAAAACGGTGACAGATGTCGTTTCTACTTTCGTGGATAAGTATATAAATTTGATTATTTGTATTAATTAAATTTTGATAACTTCCACAAAGAATTTCTTAAATTTTCATTGCTAATATTAATGATTTTTGTTTTTTTCATTTCGCAGAATAAATTCTAAACAAATCTGACAATTGATTGTTAGCTTGAGGAGTCAACCACAAAATTGCTACCAGGAATATCGAAACTGTGGAAGATTACCACTTCGTATTATTTTGATGGTTTTTGTTTCGGCTCATTAATATAACGAACACCAAAATGGAGCGTTACTCTTTATCCTAAAGCTCTGTCAGCAATCCCACACTCGGAGACGCGACTTGCATTGAGTATACGCGATGTTAAGGCCGTTAAAATTTTTAATCCGATTTTTTCAACATCTTTATATAATTTTGCGCAACGTTACTGAATGTTATAGAAAAAATGACAAACTGCAAGACCACTAGGATCATTATTTTCGATCATTCCATTACTTTGACACGTGATTTAGTGAATTTAACAACGTGGATCTCAAAAAATAACGATTGCAAATTGCAGTGCCATAAACCCTTTATTTTAAGATGAAATTAACTACACTTTTCAATGATGATTACTCGAACCTGAAAGACAGTCTGTGCATGATTAATTCGGATTAACACAATCATGTTGTACTGAATGTACTATTTAATTCACCTCAACGTTAATACTAATAAGTACAAATTATGGAGATTATGTGTAAATTCTTCTGATATATGAATTTATTTTAACAATATTTTTCGCGAAATTTCTTGGATTTTCACAATGCCTATAATTTTTATTTAATTTTCATCTGAGAATAGAAGCACTTTTTATTTATTTTTTATAAATACGGCACAGCTCTCTTAGGCTAAAAAAAGCGTAAACGTGACAAACCGTTATATTCATTTTGCGAGGGTGACACTCCATAACAGATGTAAATAAATGTTAATCATATCAAAAGCATGATAATTTATGGGTGGGTTGGTTTACCCTTATACCCTTGTATTTCACAGTTATTTTAACAATGGAATGTGAATAGCGGCTAATGGTCTCACGGTTGATCGCGAATTCATCTATGAGTCACGGTCTCGACTTATTTCTAAATGATATCTAATGAAAATTCCCTATCGATCGAATTAGCGTATCAATGACTAATCTACGCGCAACGTGCTCGTCATTGCGTTACCGCTGTTATATTCCAATAGGTTATTACAATACACTGATTTGGAAAAAAAAAAAAAACAAAAAAATCGGTGTGGATACTCCAATTGATCACGGTAATGGGTGTTGATTCTCAAACAGGTTTTTGTTGGAAACATCGTGAAATCGTACATTGTTCATATGCATTGCATATCGTGCACTTACAAACACTCATTGCATCATCGATAGAGCGGCACTAAAATCCTTAATGTTTCTGCAATCATCGATCGATGTAAAACTGTGTCGTTAAGAATCTTCAACGATTTTCCTGTATTTTTGTGTGGTCAACAGGTGCGGAGAGAATTTTGCGTCATCTCAAAGAGAACAATGTACCAATTGCTCTCGCGACGAGCTCGACGGAAAAGAGTTACGAGCTTAAAACACGAAAGTCAAAGGACGTGTTTGCACTGTTCCATCACCGAGTACTTGGAGGCTCCGATCCTGAAGTCAAGAACGGGAAACCCAGCCCGGATATATTTTTGGTTGCGGCTCAAAGATTCCCCGACAATCCGGATCCATCGACGGTTCGTTTATATTAAACCAATTTCGGTGGAGTAATGAAAATTCATTTTTCTATAATGTATTAACGATTAATTGCAGTGTCTGGTCTTCGAGGATGCTCCAAACGGCGTTCAAGCTGCGGTAAACGCAGGCATGCAAGTTGTCATGGTACCCGATGAACATCTACCGAAAAGCTTCACTGAAAAAGCGACGATGGTGGTGAATAGTCTTCTCGACTTCAAGCCCGAACTTTTTGGCCTTCCACCATTCAAAAATTAGAGACAATCCATATAGACGGAAATTGAAAAGATTCATTTAAGTTGTATATTGTATACGTTGCGAGAGCATCGTATAGAGTTTGGTGCCTCGTAAGCCAACACAACTGCACAAACACGCAGACCCTTATTGATTCATTTGTTTTCAGTTTAAATAAGTAATTGTTCTATATTTTGATAAATAGTTGTATGTAAGAGTCGTGCTGCATTCTACTGTACACCAAAAATGAGATGAGGAGTATCATCCACTGGTAAACTGTTAAATAAAGAAACACAACAATACGCAACAATTCGCCTAGCTATGTTTTGTATGTTATACTAATTGTATAATTTTTCGACCTTTCCAACAACAACAACAAACTTTTACTGTGTTCATGAAGCAACAAGGGTAAAATTATGTAAGCTATTAGGCGGGTTTTACTTTGCAGGTTTTTTTACAGTGGCACTTAAAAAAATTGAATTTTCATAGAACAAAATGCGCTGAGTCGATGATCACCAAATCCCATACTAATTAATTTAAAACGTTCAATTATTGGTTCCCTTTAACTGCTTGTGAAATGGAGTATTGGTAGAATTGGACGTTTTTTTTTTTCTTCTATTACCCGCTGTATATTGCAGATAATTGGCTTGATTAAAAAACTTGTTCAGCTATTTTTATTTATTTTGTAACACTAATTCAATTATCATACATAACAATAGGCAGGGCTAGCTTTGATCTCTTCATGGTTTACTGGAAGCTAGTTGTTGAATCTTCCCTACGATGTCCTCGGATTTCAAGTTTGCCAGGGGCACGCATGTCTCTTTTCCAAATTCTGAAATTTTAGTTACGATATGCAAGAAAAATTCACAAAGTAGTCCGTTTATCAACGAAAAATTCAAGATAAGCTTTCACGTTTCACCAGATTTAATTAATCCACTTCGCTGTTTTTCAATCCAGTCGAAACGCGATTGACATTCATTTATATAACTTTCTAGCAAACTATTAATTTATGATTTTATGTTAAAAAAAAAGTCAAAACAGCCCAACTGGTATTGACCAAAAGTAATAAATTTCATCGGTGGTACAAAGATACTTGTGATGTAATAATACATACCATATCGCGCGTAGAGTCTTGGCTCGATCGACGAACATTCCCTTATCAACACCGGGAATTTTGGATTATTTAATTTCAGGGGAACGTACTGTTTTTCTATGAAATCCCTGAAAAAATAAATATGAAAATATTGAATATATTTTGAAATTTCTGTCCTAACCTACAAATTATGTGTGCGCATTAAATGTTCGAGTTTTCTTCGTAAACATGATCTTTAATCAAAGCCGGTGATACTGGATTAACGTCTGACGATCCGCCGAATACTTTACCTGACGCCTTGACTAGATTTTGACGTCTGACACAGTAAAATGCGCAATTCTTTTATATGTGAGCCAAATTTTATCGCAGCCATCTTGACAGACTTCTGCTAGTCGTGTGACTGTACCGTCGGTCGGTAATAAAAATGCGGCTTATCATCGATTAAGGTATAAAATTAATTGAATTATCATGAAATTAAAAAACAAATTTCAGTTTCTTATGTCATTTTAGATGAAATGATGAGAATTTATTACTGAAATGTTAACGATAAGTCGTATAAAACATAACAGTACTGGCTAATGTGTTGCCACTCTCGCGTAGTCCTTTTTTCTATCGATGCACCGACTACTTGCAGTACTTCCGGTTCCCCGGCATCGGAGCCGGAAGTGAAACAGTCATTCAATTATTTTCGGCCATCAAAACCTCGATCAAAATTCCCGTTGAGATATTATGAAACTATAAAAAAATAAATAAAAAAAATGGACTTTCGGACGGAAATGAAAATAGTAAAAATTTGACGCAACTTATGCTCGTTGAAAAGTTATGACACTACCGCCGCTCTTTGGTCCTGACTTTCCGTCCTTCATTCAAGATCCTGAGGAAAAGCAAGTCAAAGTTTATTGGTACCATCCGAATTTCACCCAAAGCCGTTATCCTCCCGGACAAGAAGGTGAATTCTTCTGTATTACATATTATCATCAAGAAATAGTGCTATGATTTTTCAATGTGAGTTTCATCGTTAATGACGAATGGTTATATTCTCACAAAAAGTCAGCGAGGCATGCACGCTTATATGTCTTCTCCTCGCCCAACAAATATGCCGGAGTCGACTTATCTTATGGGACGTCAAACGATGTTTCAATCTGGATGTTTTAATAGCTCAGGCTATTATCGAAGGCAATAAAACTCATGCATGGATCGTGAAGAATCGACTGACCCCTCATCCCTATCTGAACACGAACGAAGCCCTGCAATTCAGCGGAAGTACTTTGAAGGAATGGGTACGATCGTTTCCGTTTTCATTAATTATAATTATAGCTAATTATAGTGTGTAAATTCTCTCCAAAATTAAAAACATTGGAAAAGTTGAGGATATTTATTTTAAATACTAATAATTCCAACGGGTCAGTAATAAATGCCTGATGACATTTTTAATGACAATTTTGTATTAATTTATTTCGGTAATGCAAGATGATATTTTTGGTTTTCTGAAAAAATATATATATATATGTTTAACATTTTTATTTTTATTTAACAATACAGAAGTTCCGAGTGTACCGAGAAAACATTGAACAGGCACTTTGCCCTAACATCGAGAGCTTCTTATATGAGTGGTACCAGAAGCCCAAGGCCGAGACGCTTTTTATGCTGCTTATCACCTGCGGACGTACCGTCCTCTTTATATTTCAGGAGGAAAGCAACAAGGTACTATTGTTGCTCGTTTTCTAGGACTCTCACATATTTTTATTAACGCCAGAATCTGTTTTATATTATTTATCTGCGAAAATAGTGGTCGGATTTATTTAGTATTTTTTGCAAAAAAAAAAAAATCTTACTGAAACCATAAAAAATGAATGTATCATGAAAATTATAAATCTTTGTTTTTTTTTTTTTTTATTCAATATTAAGGGAAAGTGCTTGTTTTTGTATATGATCAAATGATTTGATGTTTTACGGTATGTGGTATGATAAGAAATTTAAACAATAAGTGGAAGAATTATAGTAAGCTGAAAAGTAATGAAAAATTGGGCTGCAAATATTGTTGCTATTCATTTCGGCCACTCATTTGCATGCAGGTCACTCTCTTCGATTCTCATGGTCACAATACTCCCAGAAATTCAAACTGCGGATTGGTAGTCGCTCAGGTATAAAAAATAAACGTGCTTATTTCTGCCTATTGTGAAAAAATTAGCAAGCGGTTCTTATCTCTCTAATGTAAATGTAATATAAGTTTTACGTTGCAGACAAAAATGGACAAACTACAACATTTGTGCGACTGGTACATCAATGCTGTTTTGTACAATTGCTTCAATGCCCAGGCAGATCAATACGAGTTAGCATTTTTGTATGAAAATTGTTCGCCAACATGCTGTTCGAACAAAAAAATTGCTTGCGACTGTGGGTGTCTCAGTCGTTGATCGCCACGTAATGTGTAACTTTTGAACGATCATACGATGAATAAATGACTTGAAACAAATGAATTTTAATCGTTAATGTAGATTTTTCTTTTTTATTTGAACCAGCAAAATTAAACTATATTATATATAGATTTAAATTATGACACATTTATTTACATTATATACAAACACTTCTAAGTATGTTTAAACTTCTATAGCCTTGCACAATGCCAAAACTCGTCGCATCTGAAAATTCGTTTTTCTTCGGATCTCAACTTTGTTATTTGTCACTTAAATGTTGATAACTCCACTTTGTTCTTCGGCCATTGCAGCAGCTTTAGCATTGCGCAATTTTTTTGCTCCGAGGATTTTTCTTCATTTTCTTCAATCTTAGATGCAGAATTCGAGGTTCTTATTTTTCATTGACTTTTCACTGTTTCATAACAAAATATACGTCCATCGAAAATATCTTGTTAGTGGACACTGATAATTGAATTTACTCTATGTTTTTTTTTTTTTTTTCGTTCAAAGTGCACAGGGGATAACGTTATTATTTAATAAGTACGCTTTTTCACAAGCGAATTTTCGCGTGTCGCTTTCATTGTGCTACTTATAAAATTGAACGCCGCTTCAGCAATTGAAATGTTCGTCGACGCTTCGGTTAAATTTATCTAAGCAATCTACGTTACACTTAAATCCCTATGTGAAACAATTAACGTCAGCTTCTCCTCCAAACTTTAGAACATCATTGAATTATTGTGAGTAATATCTTCGCGCATGTTACGTGCCTTTCGTATTAATCGCAAAGTTTGCATTATATCCGTGAAAGCAACGTGACGTAAGAGTGATGCTGTCGAGTGTTTTAAACAAACAACGGAAAACAACAAAACTTGTACATTCCTATTTAAAATGGTAATGAAACTCAAAAAAGTGTAATTGTAAAAAAACTTAATTTATTTTGCCTAGTTTCTTTATCACGTATCACAGAATTACACAACACGTAAATATCAGTTATTCTGCGACGTGAGGTAAGCACGAAAGGTGTTTTCGTGACTCACTGTATCACCAATGAAAAGAATGGATGTAAAGATTAAGCGAAAGAGAAAAATAAGATAAAGAAAATGATGCAATGCTGTCGAACCGTGTTGGTTGTTGTTGTTTTTTTTTTCCTTTAAATTAATTTACGTTTCATTCGTGTTTTTTGGTTGTACATATTTTACAAGTGTAGCAGTGTACGGGCGTGTTTACGGAGTGGGGGCTCATATTCTAATAACGATATTTTTCTTTCAACAACATAATCACTAGCAATATCTATCTACAGAAGTATTTCACTTATCTTTTTGTATAAACAAACTTTTTAGCTTTTCAAGCCGGGAAAACTTCTAACAGAACACGAAACGTGGCTTTCGATTTTAGTTTTTGTCTCTTCATTCTCGTAAACGTTTGCAAATACCTTAGGTAAGTTGAGCAACGCTGTTTTAGTTTGTGTATGATTGCAATTTTGAACGTTCCCCTCGTGCACAGTCATCATCGAATCGAAGAAGCATAATCAACGGAATTTCCATTGTAAAAATCGCATCTGTTTATTTGTATTTTCTCTTAATTTTATTTCTGATTCGATCAATCAGAATAGCTTCGATTAAATCTTTAATAGAACCTTTTTCCTCGTCTATCAGTGACAAAGTAGTACTCTCTTCATTAAGCTGTAAATGACCATGCGCGAAGGTTGCGGCTTGTCGCTCATGAACGCTATACGCACAATCGAATAATATCACTTGGAGAATACACACGATCTTTTTAGCAACGCAATAAATAATGTTATTGTAACGGAGATGATAGATCGACGCCGGAACGATGTTATAGAGACTGACGAACCCGTGGCTGTGCCCACTCGACGAAATCGTCGATTAACACGGGCCAAGCCCCTTCCTCGTCATAATTAGTCATGTCTGGGTTGATCATTAGCGCAAAGTCTAGTAACAAGTTCCACGTGTCTTTCGGAATCGATCTCTTGTGATGCTCCTGAAACATTGGGTTTTGCGGATTAAATTTTATCATTTACTTTGATCTCATCATAACATTCATATATTTTTTTCTCCACATTCGATAATTCAAAAAATAAAAAACCATTTTTTTAGCCCGTTGCTCATTTTTAACTATTGTCTTTTTCTGTAAAAGCTTATAAAACCGAAAAGATTATTTGATAAAGGGTTTCGGTTTTTACATGATTTCATAGAGTTTAGTTTTGTTTCTTATTTTTCCCACAAAAAATGGCAGAAATTTATCTCAATCACGAATCAATCTCAAAGTGCGTGAAATCTATTTTAATTGGGATCAGGTAGAGTCTCGAATTTTTAAGGGAAAACATAAAACAGCATGAATAATGATTCAATGCTAACAAATGTAAAATAAACTAAAGAACGAATTGAGTTACAACATGATTTTCAGAGTAGTAATATTCTTATCTCCGTTTTAGCTCTGCACTAAGGCAATTACCTGTAAGAATTGACACCACAGCTGCAGAAACTTGAATTTGTCGTCTAAAACAATGTTCCAGTAAGCTATGGCCATATCGAGATCCAAACCCTTTTGTCCAGGATTCTTTGCATAGTTGAATGTGAAGTGATAAAAGTCCTTGAATTTTTGGGAATCCCTCAATTCGCCTTCCAAATAATTTAATCTTGCCTTGAGTTTATCTACACTGTCAACTCTGAAAATATATGAAATATATGAAAACTGTAGAAGTTTCAAAATCATATTCGGAGCGTTAATGTACTGATAATCGAGCGTTAACTCACCCTAAGTCCACCATGCCTGTCATAAATTCATCCTTCGTGAATTCGCACTGTGTCTCAGCTCTGAACTTCCATGCTATTATTAAAACTAATTTGCTCTCTGGGCTGAGTCCCAAGTCATCCAGAAATTTCATGATACCATCCGCCGTTATTTTGTCTGGTTCATGTGGATCTGAGAAGAAAAAGAAAAAAGAAATTGCGTTATTTGTAAAATTCTTCCCAATAAAATGCTACTGCATGTGGTAACGAAAAACACTTCTGCAAAACCAAAGAAAAGCGTTATAAGTTAATTAGAAACGAATTTGTATCAAAAAAATTGTACCTTGATAACGGCTGTACAGCACATCAAGTTTTTTCTTGTCAGTAGAATTCTTAGGTTCTCTGTAATACGCGTCGGGATTTTGAAAGTAGTTGTCACTGGCGAGGTCCAGTTTCCAATCGTTCTGTGTCAAGCAATATATCGCTGTTTGTTCTCCGGTTTGTGTGAATGTTATGAATTTCTTAACTTTGTCTCTTTGCGAGAATTTCAGTTTATGCTACGAAAAAACACATGTTAAATGGAAGACATGTTACATTGAGCCGAGACATTATCCCTTGTTGTCACATGAGCCTATGATTGTATTTAGGAACAATCCGAGAGTTATAGCACTTGAACCGATAAGACAGGTGACGACAGGAGCCTAAGGAGGGATACAACGAGAAAAATTTGTGTGCTTTTGAGGAGCATTTGAGAGAAACTATGTGGAACTATACGAAATTGCGAATTAAGAGGATATAAACGTTCAGATGCTCCGATAGGTTAATTTTGATTAACGTAAGAAAAAAAAACAACAAAAAAAAAACAAAAGATATGATATTCAATTAGAGGCAGAGGATGAAAAACAGCTGATTTCTCAAGCTCGTTCGTATAACCGCCAAGGCACATAACATAATACGTCTCACATAACTCTTACCATTTTTATTAATTTTAGGCCCCCGAAAGCCAAAATATTATTCCCCTCACTCTACACTTGACATGAATATGCGCATGTTCTGTGAAGTAACACTACTAACTAATACTTGTTAAAAAAGCAACGAATACATGCCAGCAAAATACGCGTTCAGTGTTGCCAAATGTACGAAAGAAAAGTCTTCTAATCCATTGGGAAACAGATTATTGTTGGCGCTGCTGGTTGCGCAATCGAGGGATTCAAATTTTGTGTCAAACATTTATATCGTCTGTTATTCAATAACAAATCTTTGGTAAACAAAATTGTTGTTGTCGCTGGAGATGTCGCAATTGCTGCGAATACGGAAAAAATGACATTTCAAGCGTTTTCAATTGAGCTAGAGTCAGTTTCACTGAAAATATCGTAATGATACCTTCATTACACCCAAATTCGTAATTAAGGTGTCATCGAACACAATTCGATCGGAAGAAAATGTTGCATTTTCCAGGCATTACATTTTTCGTTATTATTTCTTCCGTAAAATCTAAGATTTCGTTAAACTTCAGTTTAATGAATTCATGTAGAGGATGTAAACCTTGTTTCCTCATCATCCTAAACTTTTTCTACGAAGACACCAAAATTGATGAACACACTTCCCTGTGAAGATATATTAACGAAAATATTGCCGATAATGTGGAAGCGATATGCAAGGCTCTGTTGTGCAATCTTTTTATTTTTCAGCGGAAGAATTTTCGTCATCAGTTGTTCGAACAACAACCCGTTCATTTTCGCCGCTGTTGACTAAACTGTGAAGGCGTGAGCGAATGACTTCGCGAGGCACCGGAGGCGATTTTCCGAAAGATGTCTCACGTGCAGAGTGGCAAATGGCTGATGCGTTAAAAAAAATTGCACAGCTACCGAGATTATCGTGTGTCGCGTGTTCCGTCGTCACAGTCAACTTTTCCGAAATATTTGCGTATGACAAATTGTCGTTATGTTGTCCGTAGGTAGCAACAGATCTATTCGTGAGGAGGTGAGTGTGACTCTTCGGCGACGCTAGTTTTCTATCGCTGTTTCAACGACTCTTATAGGTTACGGTCATGGCCCCTTTATTTATGTTTTCATTCGTATCTATATAACGCTGTGCTCGATATCGTACACATTCGAGCGCGCTTCAGGCTTGAAATTAGTGCCAAGTGGTGATGCTCCATACGGTGTCGCTAATTGCTCCAAAACATGCAAACTGGTTTTTGCCAAGCTCGTAATTCCATAAATTCAACAACGCATTGTCTTCTTCCGGTTGGTTTATTAATCGCTGATTGTTTAGGAAAACGCAAGTGAGAATGGGTCCGAGGAATATCCAAGAATACCACTATCGTCGTTGGACGGTCCAAAGGAATGGACTTATACGATGAGGAGGAGCATGCAGGTGAGATACGATTGTCAAAGTGCAAGAAAACAACGTCTCAGTTTTGCTTAATTCATCGGTGTGTTTTGTCGGACAGGAGGTGGTTCCGGGTCTGTATCTCGGACCTTACAGCTCAGCCAGTAAATCAAAATTGCAGTCACTTCAAGAGCGTGGCATAACTCACATAGTATGTGTCAGACAGGACATAGAAGCACACTTTATAAGGCCCAATTTTCCTGATAAATTCAAGTGAGTTTATCGAGTGATGTTCTACCGTGTAGATAAGCTATTACATTTTTTTTTTATTCGTTACGGCGTCTACTGCTATGGTCACTAGTCGAGCTAATTACATTTATTAAATGCTTTTTCTTTGAATGTAAGCGTCCGCAACCCAATGACGATTTATGAACAAGAAACGATTGCAATTAACGACAGCATTGTTTTGTTATTCTCAGGTACCTCGTGCTAGATATAGCGGATACAGCGACCGAAAATATAATTCAACACTTTCAACGGGTAAAGGCTTTTATAGATGAAGGTCTAAATTCGGGCGGTCAGGTTCTAGTCCATGGAAACGCGGGGATATCGAGATCGGCTGCGTTGGTTCTCGCCTACGTTATGGAGACGTACGGTCTCTCGCAAGTGTGAGTCCTGGACTTCGAATACGCCGGGAATAGCAAAAAACTGAGTCCTTAGAATTAACCGAGCGTGTTGTTAATTTTAGGCGTGCCTATGCGTTGGTGCAACAGAGACGATTTTGCATTAATCCAAACGATGGTTTCATGGCACAGCTCAGAGAGTACGAGCCCATTTACCAAGCTCAAAAAACCTTAAGAAACGGCCAACAAAGCTCGGCGAGGCAACGGAGCAAACGAACGATTCATCAGCTCGACAGCGAGCGGACGGACGATAGATGTGATGCTATGGACAGTTGATAGCGGTTTCAAAGACTACCAAAGTTACCAAAAGACTTAATTAAAGAAACACTTAGACTTATAGGAAACCCGAAATCGCTGCGCGAACAAAAGATACGAAAAGGAAGGTAAAAACACGACGATTTTCAAGACGAAGTCTCTCACCCATCGAGGAAGCGATCGATCTGCGAGCGACAGCTCTTTTTTTTTTCTCATCGCTTTTTCTCATTCACTATCTCTCAGACTATATCTCTCCTCGATATTTCGCAGCAGTATAATAACGTATTATCGATGTTTTCCACGGGAGTACAATATCTTTGGAGCTGCAGGATACGGGTTTGATTAGATCCGGAATAATAACACGCTGAAAGCGATTTAAGGAGCGTGGAACACTTTACGAGGGCCAAATTAATGTCCAGTTTTTTAAAGCGTTTCTGAATTTTTTCATGGTATAAATTAATGTTTCAAGGGAGGATATGAATATGCGAAATTGTCCGATTTATTCACAGTGAAGTTTTGTAACGATCAATACGCGCTGACAACGCGTTAGTCCTGTTTTTAACGATAATACTGTTAGCTCGGTTATAATGGTCAGCATCTCATTTTATTAATTAGAAGATGCTTTTTCAGTTCACCAAAAATACGTAGAATTAGGGACTGAAAAGTTTGACGCGTTTGTTTGTCGAACGTTTTGGAAATAAATATTTGTAACTTTTAAGCAATGCCATAAACAAAATCTAGGTGCAATATCGATAAAGCATCTTTGGATATTTAGAGTGAGCTGTGATGAATTGTAATCGCGTTAACAATATTCATACTTTTAGAAAACAGAAACTTTTAGAAACGCAACGCACTTTTTTATGAACTAGCATATATTTTTCGTTCGAATACTATTCTGAACGTACGTAAGTTATCCTTTAAAATAGGCGATAAAATTACCAGAAACGTAGTTGTTGTTTTAAAAAATGGGCACTCGTGCGGCTCTTGTGAATGGCTCCATTCTCCTTGAAAAATGCGCTCTAGACACGATTTATTGAAATAGGCTGACTGATATAGGCTGTATACTTCCTCGTTTAACGACTCTTGTAAGTAAACCTAGAAATTGGACTATGGCGTACGCGCTCATTAAGAAAATAATAATTTTTATTCGCAAGCGGGGGTGTACGATAGTCGTGAGTGGCGACTAATGTCGATAAATCGATACCATAGAAAAATAAATTTGTACGTGACTAATTTAAAACGTCGATAATGTTTTTTCATAATTTTCTATGCCGTGTAATGTTATAAAATGAAATTAATCACGTCAATTCACAACGAGATTCAATCGAGATACCGTTAACGAGGTCGATGTATCGAATATTCGAAACACCCCCGGTGAGCATTAGTTACGTACGTAAAACGGTAATCTCTTGTAAACCCAATGTTCATAGCATGAATTAATTTAACATTTGTAAATTACGCTGACCCGCCTCCTCCTTTTCCCTATCGACATAACAACATCAGCAAAAAACGAACCTCAAATACTCTATTTTTTATTTATTAAGAATTTAAGTTGTTTATAACTGTTGTTACACGATTGTAAAGAAACGAGGAACAAAAAACAATACATACGATATTTTCGAGTTGTCCCGTGTCTCGAGTATTTATTTGTCATGTTTCGTTATTTTTTGTTGCCAATGCCTTTGAAATCGTTACAAAGGAAGCCAGATGCTGGATAAAATTATTTAAACGACAAGAAAATGTTCTTATGGCATAACAAAATATTCGAGTAAACTATTTAACTAAAAAATTGCAACACTAATTTATCGAATAAACTAAACATCCTCTTAATGGCATCAAAATCAACGAATTATATGGATTGTTTGAATTATGTATTTTTTTTTCGCTTTACAATTTTGATTAATCTCCGGTTTTTCGATGCCTTAATAGCCATTGGTTTCTTCTTCAATAGGAATAAAAATAATTCGAGATACGAAGAATTTCGGTGATTTGAAATAATTGAAGAAATAAGTTTCGCCTCTAATGATTTTCTAACATCACTGGGTGTTAGAAAGTCCTAATTAAGCCGGTGAAACTGCCTTGGATCGCCGCAACGAAGCTTTACAATCGATTAAAGGCGCTCGGATCGTGGAAAAAGATTAATCGGTTTAGTTGGATTATCATAACAATAATAAATTCTATTCCCTGAATTAGCCGGAAATTCTGCTCGGTAAATTTACTGGATCTTCGCTGGAATTTCTATGCAGACGATGTCTTCATCGTCCTGATCCTTAAGTTCCCATCTCACCTCGAGCGACAGCTACAAAAATAGAGAACAATTATTCGTATGAGAGATTCAGGTAATTAAAAAAATATTCTCTACAACTTCTCTACTCAAAATGTAATAGCCCCGAGTATTAGGTTCAAAAATCATTTGCATGAAAAAATAATAACAGAGCTATTTTAAAAAAAAGCTAAGTTCATATCGTCTATGGGTTTAAAACCCCCATAAATTTCCTATAGCTTATTTTCAATAGCGAGGGACCCTTACGGTAAAAAAAATCTTTATTTCAAAGTTGAAAAAAGTGTATATTTTTGAATGACACCAATAAATAATCGCGTGAGATTCTGTCGAATAATACGAATAATTTGGGTGTGTTTTCTCCTTTTAATAAAAAATAATATATAATGATTCATCGCGTTCTCACCTTGGGGTACGCTTTTTCGACGAACAACGTGTTTGTAAACATGTACGGCCCGGCGTCCTTCTTAAGTGGACAGCTCAGGCCGGAATTTTTGTCAGCACATGCATCGGGATGTGCGATTGGAAAAGGCACAGGAACGCCCGAGAGTACGCCGTGCACCACGGACTTAACTGCAGTCACATCTTTGTCTGAAAAGCGATAAATCAAATATGTGTATCGTTTAAAAGTCTTCGACGCATGTTCGACGGCCACCAGATTGGTGGACGATAATTTGCCGTATACAACCGATAAATAAACACAGTACTGAATCATCAACGTTTCCTCTAATCTTGTTGCACTTGCAGCGCACGACTGTTTACTGCGCGTATTTTTAAGCATATGCACTTATCAATTCGAGTAATTATGGTACTAGAGGTGCATAGTAAGATACTCTGGTTGCAAAGTCCAAATGAAAATGAAAACACAAAAGAGCATCGGTATTTTCAGCTCGTTTTGTTGGCGTTTTCGAATCTTTTTTATATTATAATAAAATATTATATTTATGTAAAAATTGTTTCATAATTTCTATAGAGTTTACAGGAAGAACTGCTCAGAAAAAAAAAAAAAATCAGTATACCTTCTATTATAATTCACTGAAAAGGTGGAATACTTACTGACGTCAAATTGAATTCCAATCGTCGCATTGGTATTTCTCTTGAGTATGCATTTTTGGTCACTCTCCGGACAGTCCGTGACGGTGATTGTCGAGTAGTGACCCGCTTTGGAACCTGTAAACATACCGACAATGCAATTTACGGTATGGCCTGGCCGAAATATCCAGTCCGGACTGTAATAAGTGCACCCAAATGTGTGCAATGAGACAAAAGCATTATACGTCTGTAAATATACATTGCTCAACACCTTACACAAGTCCACTAAGAAGCCCGCCGGTGTTTTGAGAACGGTAGAAAGTTTCATCTTTCCAACTACTACAATTCCATCGAATGAGTTATAAATCTAACAACAATTTTTTTTAAACGTAATTAATGTGAAAATAGTTCTGTTAAATAAGTAACTAATTCATTCATTAGTTTAATTTTTTTTTAAAAACATCTATCATTTCAGTCAATTTATTTTCCTTTAACATTTCTTCATTAGCAAATAATTAAATAGCTAAGAATTTCCGACTATCGAATAACACTGGATATTTATATATTACAATCTCCTTCGAAATTTTCTTTTCAAAAAAGTAAAGCTTTCACTGTTAGGAAGCAAAAAGTATTTTTAAAAAGTCTTAATCTCTACCGCATATCGACAGCGCAACGATATGGATAGACGATATCGTCTCGCGCGTTGCGCTGCACGATAATAATACGGAGCGTCCGACCGAAACGAATGCGTCGAAAAAGGCAAAAGGAGATTGCGATTCGCGCGTCCGTGCGATGGACGTTAAAAATGCATCACGTCTTGCGGCCGACGGCTAGTCGGGAACAAAGGAAACACCGATATCACCTTCAAAACGTACTTCGAAAAAAAAAAATGCGCAGAAAAATGATGTACTGAAATGTTATGCAATAGGTTGGGATGCGAATATAGATTTTAATTGAAGCACGTGCGGATTAAATTGTAGGTTCGGCAAATGACGAATTCCTGCCTCCTGTTTTTCCTGCACGATGAGCGGAGTGTGATGCGTCGCCGCACGTGAACGTCACGATATTTAGCGACACGATCTTCGAACCATTTATTTTCTCATTACGCCGGATATCGCTAATATCTACGATTACATTCTAACGCGCCAAGCCCCACGTACTTTTGGTTAACACACGAAACGAGCACATTCGCGTGTTGTTAGGTCGGACGCTTGTGAACAATACATCACGCAATACCTCGAAACGTCAATTTTTAATAATTCCACGCTCTTGACTATGAAAAGTCTAAAAAATGCTGATTTGTATATGTGAAAATTTCGTCAGCGAGAAAAGTGGTCAACGATGAAATTGTGTGAAAACTAAAAAAGCATAATTTTTTAAATTTATGAATAAAAATATATATAGAAACTTCAAATGTTATTACATCGAGTGAAATCGTAATTAAAAAATCGTTTAGAGTTTATCGAGGAACGTAAAAAACAAAAGTGTTAATTTTTTATTTTGTTGCCTAAACTAAATGTAAAATAAATAAGAAATGCGGTTGCCCAAAAGTAGATAACAATGACACAACCGATGGCCGTTCGAGTTTTTGCTCGGGATTGTATTTGTTATCGAGTTAAATGTCACCTCTAAACGTATGACAACAGGGAAGCGACTTCGGCTACTTTTCTTCCAATAACTGACAATAAAAAGTCAGGCGCGATAAGCAGAAGGCAATTAGAATATTCCTAAGATTATTCTTTACAGACTGACAGGCCTTAGGAATATAATAAAGCAAGTTCGAGGTGATTAGGCATTAGATAAATAAAATTAGTAATTGGGCGTGACGTTTTAATTCTGTGTGACATGGGAAATGTGAAGGAAAAAGATATTTTCCCTCAAAGGGCTGAGAGTTTTCAGTGGAAAGTCTTTATCGGAAAAGTCGAGTTTTCGGAGATTGCGTGGGCGGGAAACGTCAAAGAACATCACTTTTCACGGTGGAGAGCTGAAAAATATATTTCTCCCGAAAAATGTCACCTTCGGTAACACCGGGCGTCTAACAGTGAAAGAAACGGTATTGAATTGTTTTTGCCCACATGGAGCGAGTGATAACAGAAAATTGAACGTGATAACAACAAGTAGTCAATTAGAAAGTCCCTGCAAGACGATTCACTGTCTGTTATTGTCGTAGGCGTTAAAAAACGATGCAAAAAATGTATCGCCGTCTATTGTTCAGTAATAAACAATTCGGCACACGATTATTATTTTGCTGAAACTATTTTTCGATGAAAAATCGTTCAGTGTCAAGTTATGATATTGGAAAAAAAAACAAACTTTGGTGTTGGAAATATGAAACGCAGCAAAAGCAGACGAAGAGAAGGTGATGCGTAAACAATGAAGCACTCACCGCAATCTTTATACGGAGTGGCCTGCAACCCCGAAACGCACAGAAGCAAAACACAAGCGAACCGATACATCTTGTCAGCTTGATGTCGCGACGCGAAATGAAACGATTTCGTCGTGGGGCGATCCGCGACTTTTCTCGTCGTCGTCGCTCGCGTTGTCGTCGACACTGTCACGCGATACAAGTAATCCGGCAGATAACGTGACTGCGAGAACCCGCGTATTGTATACGTCAAGCCATCACGTTCGGTTATCGGCGGAGCACGAGAAACCCCGTCAATATTCATTAGTTCTTGTAATCGTTTGCTGTCATGAGCATAATAAGGCATTTATTTATTTTAATACCTTGCTTTTAATACCTTAGGTATGTGAACGATATTTATTTTTTATTCCTATTTTAAGAGAATGTTAAAATAAAAATAAAAAACCGAATCCACTCAGTCAGAATAATTCAGATATATAATTTTCGAAAATATAATATTTATTTCCTCTTTGTGCGCTAGTACATCAATGTCATGTTTTCGTTCTTCTCCGCGTCCAAACCGCTAAATAAGGTTTAAGCACTCGTTTCGTTATCTCCGAGAGTTAATTGGTACTCTCGTTACTGAACTTGTGAATCGAGCTGCTTGTGTCTGAGTCACATGACCTGAAATAACACGGCTAGCCTTCGTCGTCAATGGCCTGCAAGACCAAATTGCAATGGTAACTGCTCCGTCATGCGAATGTTGTGAATCCAAAGGGGTCATCAGCACGATCATATTCCCATTGGCAGCTTCGACGAAAGTTGAGCGCAGCTTATCGAAAAAGGGCGATTTCGCATGCCTACGCCGAAGATTCTAACTCTGTCTTAACGCGAACTCAAACCCTTTGTTCATCGTAACTTTGGCAAAAATAAAATAAAAAAATTAACACATTTAACGAATTCGCTGTTAGTGAAATTTGAAAGAAAGTACATTAAAAATGCGTAAGGTAAAATTACTGCCTAAGTAATTACTATTAGTAGTAATTACTATTAGTAGTAATTACTGCATAAAAGAGGTACACAAATTGACTCCACGAGCAAAAAGTAAAACGAATATACAATTCTTCCAAATTTACTGGAAAAGTCGCATTTATTAATGCAGGTACGGAAATCGAGTCTGCTAAAGTGGTTAGAAATGTCGTATTTTTAATTTTCACTTATTTCAATTTTATTTGTTTTTCCCTGCGTTGCAGTGAAGATTTTGCCCAGTTTACTGCCCAGTGCATAAAAGAGGTACACAAATTGACTCCACGAGGAAAAAGTAAAACGAATATACAATTCTTCCAAATTTGTTGGAAAAGGCGCATTTATTAATGCAGTGTACGGAAATCGATGTAGTCTGCTAAATTGGATAGAAATGTCGTATTTTTAATTTTCACTTATTTCAATTTTATTTGTTTCTCAGTGAAAATTTGAGACGTCGGTGGTTTGGTGAGTTCAAACGGCGTCCATTTTTGGCTAACCCGTCGTCCGTGTGGCGTCGCGAGGGCGTCGTGGCGTCCAACGTCAGTCGGTGCGGAAGTGACGTTCCGACGCATAGTCTCCACGTAGCTCACGCGCCGTTCACGTCCGAGCTAGTCTCTCAGTCGTCAAACAACACTTCGCAAAGTGTAGCCAGGGCGTACGCAACGTAAGTAACATACTTAGCTCTGCTTGTCGTCTACTCAATGAAACTTAATATCACCGTGCGTTACACCCCCCGCGAATCTGTTCATTTATCCTCTACGTCCCGCGGTTATCTATTTATATATTCGTGAAAATGTTGCTTTTGCGTCAAGGCGCGTTTACCGATGCGTCGAGCCAACTTTTGGCTTCGTTCAGTGCCAGGAAAATTTAATGCCTCGTTCCGCTGACATATGTGTGAAAAGTTATTTGTCAATTGTGCCTAGGCGTCATTCGCGAATATAATAATATCACTTCCGGACGTCACACTTAACCTAGTTACAATTTACACCGAAACGAAAATACATGCTTAAGGTTTGTGGTATCGTGTTGCAGATTCTAAAAGAATCATGGATCAAATCAAGAAGCTCACCGAACCCAGCCGCCAGTTCACCAAGGACAGTATTCGGCTTGTCAAAAGGTGTACCAAACCCGATCGCAAAGGTAAAATTCGTCCCCACTGCGATTGCTTTTACAATTATTAATCGCTGTGTCACTGATGAATTTCTGTTAAATATCGTTACAGAGTTCCAAAAGATCGCCATCGCCACTGCCATCGGCTTCTGCATAATGGGATTCATTGGTTTCTTCGTTAAACTGATTCATATCCCTATCAACAATATCATTGTGTAAGTGGTTGGATTTATTTCATTAATTTTGCTACACGTCTTTTTGATTATTCTTGCAATACTCGAATCGGAACGCGAGCGCGTGTTCGTAGCTTTCGTTCATTATTAAATATCGACAAAGCCTGTTGAGATTTTTCCCAGTGCAGGTTTTGGGTTCACGAAGAAGAGTATATTTTTATTTTATCAGTGAAAATATACAAGGCTATATCACAACTTAATTCCAAAAAATTTTTAGAACATTTCCACATTAAAATGTCCTATGCACGAAAACTTTGCTATTTCATTATTTGGCATTGAATATAATTAAAATATGGCAGAAATGTGTTCGTGAAATTTAGATTAATCTCACAACTTGAACCTGTATAGTCGATGAATAAAATCGTAATCAAATTTACTATAAGCTGGTGATTAAAAAAAAAAAAAAAGGAAACCCAGTTTCACTTCGTATATCTGATCCACAATTGAACGGAACTGGCTTTTTCTACAAAAATATGAATTTAGAACGACAAAAATTGTTGGAATATTTTTCTAAGGAATCATAACTTTTGAAGCAATTAATGGTGAGCGACAAACATGCCGAAAACTGTAAGAATAATCAATCGATCGAATGTAAATAAAAAAAGAAAACAAAATTTCTGAGACAATATTAATGGATGTTTTTTTTTTATGTTGCAGGGGTTCATAAGATTTAACACCAGAGGTTATATTTATTGTTAAGGAACCCTAATGGTTACTTCCTTGCCCCCTTCACCTTCCCCCATTCCCCTGGAGACTCTTAGATTTATTTATACGGCAAAATGATATATCGCGTTTTGAGTTGATTGTGATTGTAATAGATGCGAGCAAGATGTGTGGATAATGACTTTTGTAATAAAATAGGAAATATTTCAAGTTTCAATTTGACTTTCTCATTGATCCTATTTGATTTTTTATCGATATTGGTAATTATTGAACACTTTACTTTCGTATTGAAGGCACTTTTATTCGAAGAATAAACATCTCTTCGGGGAAGGGTTACAACGGTAATTGTTTTTTTGTCAGCAAACTCTTTACGAGCGACGCGTGCGTTGTCAAAAGTGCTGGCCATCGCGTTGGCAAACAATTTTGCCAGGTACTGAGTATAGAAAAGAAAAAAGTATATATATATTTATATATTCAATATGTATGTTTTGTAAAATATAGTAACGAGCCTACGCGAACTTCGACCGGTGAAAATCGGGATTAGAGTATAATCGAATGAACATCAGTCTCAGATTTGTAATGATGTACCCCTCTCTCTGTGGGTGACGGTAATTACAATAATACGCGCGCATGTGAATTCAAAAGAACCGAGTCACCTCAAAAAAGGCATGAAAAAATCTATTTTATTGACAATTGTACGAGGTTTACAAAAAACTTCAATTTTAACGTCTATCAAATTTTGTAGGCGCTTAATAGTGCAAAAGAAAACTATGTTAAATTTAGGTATGCCAATGCCAGTCATAAAAATATGAAAATAAATTCGTATTTATGAAAATTTCACGGCTGATTCAATGCACTTGTACTCACTGATACGTTCCGATATTGGGAGCAAGAAGATTTCCACGGAGCACCATGAAAGCTCAAATCTGTCCACTGATTTCATTTGCAAGTCGCGATAAGTGAAAGATTTCATATTTCAATTTGCAGCAGACTGTTGCGATGACTGAACAGAACTGAAGGTTTATTGTTTGATATGCGTTTATAATGATTTAAAAAAGCAATGTGTATTGTCAGTGAGAAATATTTTATTTCGCCCTTTCTTGAGTGACTCGTTTCCGTCAATGAAATAAAATAAATAGCTCCGGTGAACAATAAACATAAAGCAAACACAAGTATTTAATGGGAAGACTATGGCAGTCGTGCCAACGAAACATATTGTCAACGATTGTAAAGACGGGAAAGCGCTGTGCGTCGTTAAACTGGCAGTTACAGTAATATTTGCGCTTCGCTGACATCAACAAAATGAAAATAGATCAAAAGCTTCGAACATTTGTTACCCTCTCCCGATTTTCACTGAGAGCTTCGAGAGTTCAGGACTCGCTACGCAATATTTCACGTACTTAAAATTACGTACACTAGAGACCGTAAAGCTAACGAAGAAGCATTGATTTCCATTCTTTTCGCTTTACATCTTACGGCTCGCACATGATTTGCTTCGTGCAAAAAGACACGAAGGTTCTTATCAACGAAATGGCCATGCGGCCGGACAACACTCCATAAAGAAAAAAAAAAAAAAAAAAAAAACAAAGCGTTTTGGCCCTCGGCGCGAGGGCCTCTTAAGCGTTTTCATGACTCTTGTCTTGCGACGCGTTCTCCGGTCTCGAAATTAACTGTCGCGGTTAATTGCGGAGACGCGTCGTCAATGTGGCCCTTGGTGCGTTAACGACCGACGTACCTGCCCGTAGACATATATATATGTATATGCACATAGTAAATACAATAACGAGAAGAAATGGGTGCAGCTTTAAACTCTGCTGTGATCTTCTCACTCGCACTTTCCGGGAGGTTCTTAGCACCAGCCAAACACAGGCTTTAGAGGCTTCCTCTCCGGACGGAAGAACGAAATAATAATAATTAATAAGAAAATAAAGAGAGACGGAGAGAAAATGGTAGAAAACGAAAGCAATCGGTCGTTAACGCATCCCGAGTGGGTAACTATACCCACGATTTGCACTGAGGTATGTCGTTAGGCACGCGGTACTTTTCATCCTTAACAAATATATAATCATCGTAATAGTAATAATAATCTTACATATATGGTCGTAACGTTAAATCGTTAAAATTTTTCTCTATGTGCTTTTGCATTCGTGGTGTGTGTGTATATATATATAATATATCGATACAAATACAATAATATTATTTAAATATTGTTATACTTATATTGTTATAAGTATTCTCCGATTGCGATTTTTTTTTTTTTCACTTGCATCAATAATTTAAAAAATATATATATCAACAGAAAAATTCTCGTACACTGGGAGGCGCGCAAATTGCAACGAAGAACGAAAACAACGCAGCCAATGACGAACGACGAGAAAGTTTTTTTTTTTTAAATCGGTGTTCGAGTAATAATGTCCTGCACTTACTCGACTCGCGAGCGGTGGTGATTCGAGCGCCGAGGGTACTTTCTCGTTGCGTTATCGATTATTAACATTACGATCAAGGCCTTACGAAGAATGTCACAGAAGAGTTATTACGAAGGAATGTCTCGGGAGTGTTCATCCTCGAACGTGTTTGTTTTAGTTATTAGAGATAGAGCTAAAGACGAGACGCTTTTTTAAAAAATACATTACAGAAAGAGAAGGAAGAGAACGATTAATATACGTGGCTTTATATCCCGGATAGGCACGTTCAAATTGAATTGCATTCAAAGTATTTTTCCGTTTAAATTTTCTTGCACACAGACAATTGTTTCAGATTGTGACATTTATTTATGAAAAAATATGTGCCGTTGACTCATAATGCAAAGAATTTATTCTGGATTGCAAAAGCATCTGGCTATTCTATTTTTAATTATTCTTATGGAAAACCTAATCACTTGGACATGAGTTGAATTGTGAGTAATTATTAAAACAAAAATTCGTACATACAAGAGAAATTCTCCAATTTATAAAGTGGAAAAAAAGATAGATTCATGGCAGAGCGATGTATCTACCTGAGAATTAGTAACCATTTTTTTTTTTTTTTTTTTTTCAAGGATGCAAGCGATAAAGACAACAAGAAAGCATTCTTAGTGGCCCAGAGTAGCCTTGGCACCTCGCAAAAAAATTCTTTCTTCAAGAGATGAGCCGCACATATATTTTTCTCACATAATACTGCCAACTAAACCAGTGAAGTATCCATCGCTGGATATCCCCACACCGTTCTCGTAAACAATTTCTTGTTGCTCTTCGTTGAGATGTATTATCAATCGTTCAAACGGAAAAATATTTTTAATCAAATCTACTCGAATATTGACCGTGCCTGGCTAATATGCGCGAGGGAAGTATATCGCGCACGCCTTATTCGCGTTCGAAGATAATTTTGCTTTCGCCTCTCTTAAATTCGAAAGAGAAGAAAAAAAAAAAAACGAAACATGTTTTAACGAGAGCTGGATAACACGGTGAGGAGGGATGATAATACCGGACACGTTATCCTGGCGAAAAAGAGCGTAGCGCGCGCTGTTGTACGACCGAACAGTGCCGTAATGACGATTACAAAGAATAAACGATTCCTTTTGATTCAATCTCGCTTAAAACGTATAATTCGTGGAATGCATAGTCCTTCATTCGCGATTGATCGACGAGCTCCGCCTCTCTCTCTTACTCTCCCCTTTGTAATGTATTAATATCTTTGAGTAATCATAGAAAAACCTGAGATCAAGCAGCAAAGCGAGACAAGAGTCTATCGACAGTGTCCTGCACAGCCTGACATTCTTTTCCTCTTTCTCTTATTATGCATTTGCTGGATCGCCTCGAGTCACGCGCAAAGAAGAGAGCCGGAGCTGAAGCACCTGCGCGTTACGATAATATGTACATGATAGACGAGCGGATAACTGCAATTTATATTCTTCACGCTTTATCTATATCCTTGCGCTTTATATCTTGCGATCAAATCGCATTTTAATCTCTACCTTTTATTCCGGCCTGTCTCTATTTATGTCATTGTCAAAGTGTGCAACGTTACGGATCATTAAATTGTCGAAAAAACAATTACGCGTAACGATATATACAACAATAACAAATTCAGTAGAAAGCATAAAAATCAATATGAAATCCAGGGACGCGGTGTAATAATGTCCTCCATAAAACCGCGTTATTTAATTGCACGCAGTTGCTCATCGATAATTATTTTGTTGAATGTAAGCACGCATTGACTCATCCTCAGATTAAGAGCAACGAGCGCAATTGAAATAACGTGAACGGCCAGAAAGATCTCAAACCTCCGGAGGTTTTCTTCAGTATTCAATCCGCTCGCCGATCACCGCGAAGATCGACAATCGCGAGAAGTGCTATTTAACAATATATATAAATGGTTTTGATGTTTGAATCTTCCCCTCTTTCTCCTCCTAATCGAGAACAACTAAACCGTACAGCCGGCGTCGGACGTCGGTACGTACGCATTGTTATCCTGCCGATAAAAATCCTGCGTCCCCGAGTCGTAACCCTCGACCTTTACCGGATAATCCGTGACACAGTTTTGCGGCTGATTAAGGGCGGGTGGTGGTTGGGATGCTGCTGTTGCTGCTGCTGCTGTTGTCGCTGCTGCTGCAGGGGCGCCAAAATTCTCCTGGTAGCTGGGCAATGGTTCGGCGTACTGTTGATAGGCAGCCTCGTTACTTCCGCCCTGTTTCAGGCAAGTCGGGCCGTGCAAACTCAGCATATCGACGAGCCTCCGCCTCTGAGTCTCCAGCTTCTGTATCTCCGACTTAAGATCGTGATTCTGTGTCTCGAGGATCTCGGACTCCTGCACGAGTATAACAGTCTTCTCGCGTTTCTTGAGTCGGCATTTAGTGGCGGCGATTTTGTTGCGCTCGCGTCTTCTTCGTCGGCGCTCCTCGTCCTCGGGCGTCAACTGTGAACAAGCGAGATGAAGAGAACGTTATTATCGAGTGCCGGTGAGGAAAGGAAATGCCCTGAGGCCCTTGCTTCCTATGCACGCGTTATATCTTACGATAAATAGCATGAGAAGCTATTTACTTATTGAACACTTACAAAAAATCCCTTGGGCTTAAGGCCCTTTGTTTCGCTATCCTTCATACTGAAGATTTCGTAAGGGATATTCAACGATTGCTCAATGATGTAGAAAATTCGGGGTCGGCTCAATGTCAGCAAATGCGGCGGAGTTTTCGTAAGCGGATATCGAGGATATTATATAGACGTTCAGGCTCGTGCGAAATAGCAATCGAAGTGTATATCAGCTTCATTAGGATAATTAGCGGTCATTTGATCGAGACTCTGCGAAGACGAGTCACGCCCTCCTCGGCGAACACTCCCTTCCTCGTTTAATGCCCAGCGCTGCCGGTAGTTAATACGGAAATAATATGTATTTTCTTCTTACACCACGACCGTTGTTGGTACTCGAGTCCCCGTCCTCCTCCTCATCGTCCGCACTACCGTCCTCTTTCTTTGACTTCTTGCTCGCCTCGTCGCTGCTACCGTTCGCTCTTCTCTTGGTTTGCAGCGTCAGCTTCAAACCTGGTGATTTTGGGAATGAAAAAAAAAGAGACGTCAGTGTATCTGAATATTTATGGGGTATACAAGAATATTATTTGTACAAGAAAAATAATATTTACTGTTGTATAATTTATCTAATTGTTTTTTTTTTCTCATTTTTACAGAACTTAGCAAGTAAAAGTTAATGCAATTACTCATTCAATTTTTTTAAAATAATAAATATATAATAAAATAAATAATAAAAGTAATAAAAATTTTTTTTGAAAATAATATTTACTGTTGTATAATTTATCTAATTTTTACAGAACATAGCAAGTAAAAGTTAATGCAATTACCAATTGAATTTTTTTTTTTTAAATATCTTTATGATAAAAAAATGTATGTAATTCTCCCTTAATCGCTAGCTTATCTGTCTTAGGTAGAAAAATCTAAACCTTTAGCATATTCGCAGAGCTTCCCGGATAAAAAAAATTAATTGGTTACAGAAAATGCATGTTTGATGTACGGTTGAAAAATAATTCACCTTCTTTGATGAGTTGACTACAAGTGTGTTGAATACTCGGTGGACTAGGCTCCCCGCTACTCGTGGAGTCCGTTCTGTCTCGACTCCTGTCGTTCGAGTAGCCATCGAAGGGGTTGGTCATCGCGATTAGGGAATTTACGATTTCCGGTGTCCTCGGTGTGACCTCGGCCGCCGCGACGCCGAGAAGACCCGCGGCAGCCATAGGGCTAGGATTTACGTTCACGTTCAGATTGTACATTGTCGACGATTATCATTTAATCTGCGAACAAAAGAGAGAACGCGCGACGATTCGCTCTGTAGACGACGTTGATGATACCGTGCGACGGACTTACAATTAATCGTTGCAGCGGTGCGTTCCTTTTTTTTTTGCTTTCAATTCGTCTCGCGCACTCTGATTAACTTCTACATTATCATGCTATGCCGGCTGTGAGGAGGGGAGAGGAGGGGATAGGCAGTGAGAGGGAACAAAGGGATAAACAGTCGCGAAGCCTATTTCCCCTTTTTGACCTTCGCAGAAAGAAAAGGTGTGTGTTTAGTTTCTATGCTTTTAGTATGTATATATATATATATATATATATAACGAGGCCGGTGTTTTGAAAAAGAAGGTCTTCATCTATCCTTCATTCTCGACTTGAAGGTGAATAAATCTGTCTCCCTCTCTTGAGACTGAAGACCCATTTGGGATCCATCAGTCTCGCTCGTCTCAGCATCTTCCGGGAACAAAGACCATTTTTTGAATCCTAATTAAAAAATGGGACGCCCGACGCTGAAGGAGAAGCCATGGATTTGTGAATTTTTTCCATGGCTGTGGATCAAGGAAGCTGATTGCTAATTTTTTGCTGATTTTAATACCGAGTCGGCAGGTGATAATCAATGAGGTAATCAATACCGTTTGATATATTAAAACGGTCGGTATAAAATTTCTTCGGTTTTACTTCATGGGGATTAAATATAAGTCGACATTCTCACAATATTATTGCGTGTAGTCACGCATAGTGATATGAAAAATAATTGGGAATCAATAAGAATAAGTAAACTAATCAGGTGTGTTATAAATATTGGTATTCCGGTGTGATTGCCGTTTGTGTGATTGTACGGTGACAATTTTACGAGACTCTGCGTAGTGATCGCACTACCTTGAAGTTTTGCGTAATAATAGTGAAGCAGATTAGAATGGAAATCGCTACTTTTCTATTGCAGTTCGATGGAATTCTAACGGTACTCGGAGTACGGATAGTACCGATTGTTGTAGGTAATGGCAGTATGTCGACGTGTTAATTGTAATGGAATTGAATACCCGTAATACAAAAGAGGTGCTGATAGCGAGGTACACGGAAAGCGTTTTCGGTGTATTGAAAAACAGCTGAGGCGGTGAGACTCGAGGCTCTGGCAGAGGTAAGTAGCGTTCTCGTTTCGGCACGAGGCGACGCGTGCACTCGTACGCGAGTGAACGCGGGTGGCCAGCCGCGCTCGACCGCTAAAAGGTTGTCAATGCTTGTCAAAGCCTATTTCTGACAACCGCGCGAGACGTCCTGTGTCTACGTTTCGAAATTAAAAAAACAACATAAGACCAAGAGCTGCATTGCTCTTCATTGCTAAACAGCCGGGGATAGTGACGTGATTTTTCAACGATTTAAGGCGCTGCTGCACACTATTCAATTCAGGATTCAGTTTTTAAAAACGTTTTTATCAATTTCCGAAGAATTATAGCATAATTAGCGCTGAGTATAGAAACATTGAATTCATTTGTAATTTATAAATATAGAATCATTTCTAAATATATATATTGAGAATTAATTGACCTACGTCCATCAAAAGTCACGATTAGATTAGAAAATCGACTATCTAGATACGTCTAAATTGTGCACATGTCTCATCGTTCATTTTTAAAGATGAATAAATTTTATTAATAACCCACTTATGATAAGGAATATCTAGTTTTGATCATGAGAAGATCCTGGATCGATGGACCGTACAGATTATGTATGGTATTATACAAAATGAGAAAATCGACTATCCAGATATGTCTAAATTGTGCACATGTCTCATCGTTCATTTTTAAAGATGAATAAATTTTATTAATAACCCACTTATGATAAGGAATATCTAGTTTTGATCATGAGAAGATCCTGGATCGATTGACCGGAGAGATTATGTATGGTATTATACAAAATCATAAAATCGACTATCTAGATATGTCTAATCGTGCACACGTCTCATCGTTCGTTTTTAAAGATGAATAAATTTTATTAATAACCCACTTATGATAAGGAATATCTAGTTTTGATGACGAGAAGATCCTAGATCGATTGACCGTACAGATTATGTATTACGTGTTCCAAAATTACATCTATTTATACACCTGATTATGACGAAATTATCAAACGGTTGTATCTTTTGAGCTGCTACTACTATTTTTAAGCCAATCGATCAAGGATCTACCAATAATAAAAATAAGATAGTGCTCGTCACAATCAGATTGTTACCGTGATTTATTATCATTCGATTTTCCATTTGAATAATCGCTGTGACAGCGTAACTGTACTTAATTACATTACCTAATTTCGCAACATGATAAGTGAGCAAATTCTCGGGCAGTTCATCAATCTACCACAAATTATGGAAAGTCTCTTAAAAATTGAGCACTGACTCAGTGTAAAGCACAGCAGCTATCTTAGCACACCTTCGATTTCCACGCTTCTAAACTCACGATTTAACTCAAATAAATCGTCTATTAATTCATAATGTATGCTGCAATGTTTACCAAGCGTCAACTCGCGCTCCAGGCTCGCCGCGCACAGCCTTCCGCCAGAAACTCTCAATGAAGCGAACAAATGTGTATATTCAATACCATAGACTCGTATAAATAGTCGATAAATTATCAATCGGTAAGCTGTCACACGCGCGCTTTTACAACAGTGACTAATGTGATTTTTATAAAAATCGGTAGTAACGTCGGAATAGTAGCTTATTATAATAGGAACTGCCTCACGAGTGTGTACATAAATAAAAAAATTAAAAAAATAAAAAAACAGGAACCTGCTGGAAGTTGCTAAACCACTCGGATCCTCTTGGCTCTCTTCTGGCAGAGCGAGAATTTCGTAAGAATTTTTATAGTTCCCTTTCTCCGTGCGTGAGAAGGCAACGCCGCCTAATGCCCTTTTGCCGGGCGCCCTCGGTCTCTCCGCCACTTCCCCTTCGCCAACACAAACAGCCTTTCAAGCTCTACGCTTCGGCGTATCGTTCCCGCTGCCCCTGAAGTAGTCGCGTTTTTACGAAGCCTCGAGTGTTGGGTCAACACATCGACGATACTCGTGGCTTTCGTGCGCTGCGAAGGGAGAGGGTAAAAGGGGAAACGACAAAGAGCTCCTCGGAGAGCGCCCACGGCTACCATGCTATACACCCAGTGACCTATATAAGCGGCGACCGCGGGTGCGTCGAGGATATTCTTCAGGCTCGAGAGCTTAATTTTTTTTTTTTTTTTTTCGCGCACTTATCCTGGAAATCTCATTTGCGGTTTTCCGCGTGTTCGTCGTATCGCGCGCTCGGTCACCCGATTTTTGCACGAAATGCTGAAGCGGCAAAAGCGCACACTGAGATACCCCCCCTGTTTCTGCTTATTTCGACCCGGCAACTACCGCGGGCATCGCTACCTCCGCCTCGTTAAAGTTTATAAATAGAAAATCATTTGATTTTGACGTATGGTTCGAGCACCACTGGCCCGGTATTCGAGGGATCCTTCGACTCGGTGCTTTTGCCGTGTTCGCGATCTCGGCAACGCACTCTCAGAGACTCGGCCGAGACGGAGACTCGGAATTTCATATTTCCCGTCAATAAAACGACTGTTTTTACAAAAAGGAATGATTCCGCCAAGAATAATGGAGGGAAAATGAAGCTAAAGGACGATTAAATATATAAATTATGGTTGGATGTACTAACGACTATAACTTTCGAAAAACCCTCGTTTAGTAGACTAATTATAGTTTTTTTTTTTTTAATGATTATTTTTTTTTATTCGGCTTAGTTTAATCGGCACGAAGTATTAAATTAATATTAAAGTAAGCCGGCAGAGCGATAAAAAGTTATGGGAGTTTTTATAATCACTGGCTTATGCAAAATGAACGTGACCGTAATTCCACCGTCTTCTCCTCGATGGCTCGCAGCTCTCGCGTCCGGAGCGTACGCTTGCGCTATTTAGCAAAGTCAGTTTTGCGCGGTGCGTTATACTGGTGCGTTTACAGTGCCCCGAGAGCCTAAGAATACTTTACCGCTGTACCTATTGCAGGAGAAGCGTATCGTCTCGTGCTCCCGCGACTACTTCTCTAGCGAACCACACGGCTTTTCTCGCCGAAGGGATCGGATTCCGCTTTTATCAATGTTATTGAGAGATAGAGCGCTCGCGGATTTGCTTCGGCTTACACAAAGTTGCGCGCTAGGTTGGCTTGCTTCCAACGCGCCCCTTTTATTCAATAATAATCGCAAGGACATTGTTATAAAATCTCTCAAGTGTGTGAGAATTTTAATGCATAACTAACAGTCAATAAAAATTAATTATGGAGTTAAATTAAAGCAAGTTTCAGAAAAATAAAGGCGTATTAGTTAAATGAAAGCACTACTGTTTTACTGCACTATGCATTAATTCATTGCTGTTGTATATTAAATTTCTAAAAACATATATTTTTTTACAATGCCTGAATGATGCAAGCTTTCTTTTATTAGCAATTGAAATGAACAAAATCAGTATTCGGGTTCATTAATTTCCATGCAAATGGCAAAGAAATAAACCTGTTTTGCACAGTATATTGAATAAAATACTGCCTCGGCTTATTGTTTGATTGATTCACTTGGAACTTGGGTGATTTCACAAAGCTGCCAGTGATTTAACGCTCATTGGTGCCACAGATATTACTTCGTGTGTAAATTCATCCACAGCGATTTAAAAAACCTTTCAAAACTAAAAACATCTCGAGGCAGAGAAGCGCAGCGAAATATCAAACTCGTTTGTGGATGTTTGCTTGCAGTGTCGATAAATCACCTCGATTAAATATTTAATATGCTGAATATACAAGTGAATCAGTCAAACACTTTTTAAAATTATTTGGTCCATTCGGCTTAATTCGGATTCATCCAAATATCATTTTATATTATTTGTCGTATTTGAGTGATTTTGTTGATTAATTCAATTTTATATAATTTTGTCGATTCACTGAGATTTCACAAAATTCCTATTGGGTTAACTCCACACATATTATTTTGTTGTGCAAGTTGTTAAATGGTAATCGAACTTCGAACAGCTACGAACTCCTCGGAGAGTTGGAGAAAATTTCAGTTTCACAAGCATCTCGAGGAGCAGCGGCGCAGCGAAGTGAGTATCGAGCTTGTCTCTCGGGAACTTCGTTTACAGTGTGGCTCTTTGTACTGCGCAGCGCGCTCACTTCCCCGCGTTCCAAAGTCTGATGCGCCACATTGAAACACTTCGCTGTACGAATGTGTGAAGTTCCACTTCCACTTTGCACTCGCACGCGTTCACGAGCGATTTCTCGCTATGATAATGTGGAATTGGTGTATCTAATCAGTAGGAAACAAGAATTATTTATCACCAGGCATGAATCGTGCATTGATATGGCCTTAGAAAATTACCGCTCGTTCTAAATCGGCGGTAAAAAAAAAAATATATATATATATATATATGCAGCTAATGACTATAATTCAATAATTTTTTTTTATACGTTTATTACGTTCGCTGTACGGAGGCGTCAAGTTCCACTTCCGCTTTATTAGTGCTAATTCGGCGGTAAAAAATATATGCAAAAATAAATAAATATGCTTCGACGGCCAATGATTGTATTTCAATGGCAAATCATTTATTAAGTACTTTTAATTTTTTTCTTCATACGTTTGGGTGATACACTTTGAAACACTTCGCTGTAGGAATGTGTGAAGTTCCACTTCCACTTTGCACTAGCACGCGTTCACGAGCGATTTCTCGCTATGATAATGTGGAATTGGTGTATCTAATCAGTAGGAAACAAGAATTATTTATCACCAGGCATGAATCGTGCATTGATATGGCCTTAGAAAATTACCGCTCGTTCTAAATCGGCGGTTAAAAAAAAAACAAATATATATATGCAGCTAATGACTATAATTCAATAATTTTTTTTTTTTTTTTCATACGCTTATTACGTTCGCTGTACGGAGGTGTCAAGTTCCACTTCCGCTTTATTAATGCTAATTCGGCGGTAAAAAACATGTGCAAAAATAAATAAATATGCTTCGACGGCCAATGACTGCATTTCAATGGACAATAATTTATTGAGTACTTTTAATTTTTTTCTTCATACGTTTGGGTGATGTTTATGTGTGTGACCATCACGACTGCGGCACTCTCACGCATAAAGTTGCGCAACGAGCGCGCGCCCATTTGTGCCGATGAAAATTTTTCATGTCGCCGCTTTTTTTTTTGTAGTGAGCGTTGCCCTGCACGCTCACATGTCGTGGGCGTTCGCTCCGTCAAATTCTCGTGCACGGGTTTTGCGCGACCCTCGGATTTACCCGCAGCAACGAGCTTTTGGGCGTTTGAAGTCCTCGAAAAATATCTGGGAAGAGAAAACCAGCGAATTGTCCCACGGCTCATGGTTACCCGAAAATTGGAGAAGAAAAAATTGGGCGTTTGTAAAATATTTTATAACCAACGCTTGATTGTTATAAAATGTTTTTATTATTTCCGTTAATTTATATTGTTTCAGCTTCGATGATAAGATTTGGTAAATGAAAGATGAAAGTTGGAGAAAATAAGTGAAAAAAACGTTGAATATTTATGTGAATAACTTATATTGCTCCCGTGTGTTTTTCCAAAATCACCGACAGCCCATCATTCAGCGTCGCAAAGTTATTGACTTTTCCTCGCGCTCTTCGACTGCTGTGTTTTTTTTTTCACTCTAATGTCGACGGTCAACAACTCCCCACGTGGAAAATAAGCGCGCCGGAATATTTATGTGTATATCTCAACAACCTTTGACCTTCAAACTTGGGGAAAAAATTTTTTGCCGAGAGGTCTACGTTTGTATTTTTTTTTCCTCACATTTCTTTGATGAGCAGTGTTTGTTCAGGCGATTTTTATTATACGGGGAACATTGACGAAAAAAAATGATAATTTTATTTATAATAAACCATTGAACCGATTAAAAAGTGTCTTTATTTATGAAAAATCGTGTTACTTAATGAGGAGTAAATAAAACATTTCATTTATTTTAAAGTGGATATGACAGAAAATTGGAAGTAGACAAGTTAAAGATGTCATTTGCCGAGACTTGCAAATGTCATTGACAAAAAAAGCTACAAAAAAAAATTCTCCTTTCCGTTATTTCCAATCATCGTCTTCATCGATTGCAGTCAATAATTTACTTTCGACCAATCACTCGCTGTGGACCAAGGCTGCGTGGAAAAAAAAGCAACACGCACGAGAGCATCGCCAGTGCAAAAGGTGATAGAGCACGAACGACTCGTGTCCTCAAGAAAATAAAATTCCTGCGAGAGCGTCGAGAGACACAAACGTGGACGGTTGCCCATCGAGGAGAGCTTCGCGAGCCGAACGCTCGAGCGGCACAAAATGCATGAAGTAACGTCGAAGATAAATGAGAGAAGTGCGGTTATCTGCCCCAATTACGCAGCGCGACTAATTACCAAAGCGGTTGACTTTGATGTTCGAAAACAAAAATACGTAATGTTATAATAACAGCGAGTCAAAAAATCGAGCTTACGCGGTCGCGTTACTCTTTTTGAGCTCTTGCTTTTTAGTGCCAGCTCGGGTTTCCTCTATTGCCGCTCTATCCCCTCTCCCTCCTTCCTCTGTTTGGTGTTCGTGAAATTTATGCTTCCTGTCCGGGCACAATACGTTCGCTGTTGGCCTCTCACTACACACTCGCTCTCTCTCTCTCTCCTCTACTCTCGTACGCGTTTAGCCGGGCGTCCATTGTTAGGTCCGAGAGCGCGATCTCTGTGTCCATTTTATTCCAAATGTTCTACACGCAGCTATTACTCGTACTTCCCAATTCGTTTCGCCTCCGCTAAAGCTCGCTTGCGTTTTTTCTTTATTGCTCTCTTGTTCGTTATTATCTCTCGTTCCTTTTTTTGGGCAGACGAGAGGAGTCGCTTTTCGAATGAGCAGAGTCCGAGGCAAAGAGAACGTCGGGAAGGCATCACGGAATTAGACGAAAACGACGAAAATTAATAGAGATTGATGCGAGAGCGGGTCCCGCATCTCTCGCCTCCGTCGTCGTCTGCCTCCGGGGCATTAAACACAGTATACACACATGTATGTATGTATGTATAGGTATACATAACTGCAACCACATTATACATATACGGGCGCGCAATTTCGTGGTCAAAGGTCGGCCTCTCGATTCCTCGCGCTGTAACGTGCAGCCCACAAGATCTCGCGATACAAAAACGAAAGCGAGGTAATGAAATGCACGCGGAGGAAAAAGCAACGGGGAGGGGATAACTCAGAGCGTCGTTCGCGGCGTTTCTATTGTAGATACCGACGCTCCTTTCAAGCGAGTCCGTCTTATAAAAAAGGTCACAAGAATAGTATCTCATTTTTCAAAATCTAGAAAAAAAAAAAGTCAACTCTACAACGCCGATTGTAACACAAAATCTGAGACACGTACTAGATTATAATCCAGTCGTGATAATGGAGATATTATCCCGAATTAGATCGCGTAAGCCGCCAGAAATAAATCATTGGCTGCGCGCTTTGCAGACCGAAGAATACAATTTAATTACCAGTACAATTTCAGGAAGAAAAAAAAAACACCAGGCGGTAAGAGACATTTTTTACCGCGAAGTAGAGAAAAGCGGTTGCCCTATTCCGCGCAAGTAAATAGCATTTAGATTCCTATCTAAGGACTCTATCCTTAGGGTGTAGGTCGTAACCTTGGCTCGTTGTGCGTACAGTAACCGCGACTCGCGTGTGGGTTGCGCGATTTCATTCGCAGCCGAGACATTCTAATACGGGACCTGAATCTCGAATGCAGAAACTCGGCGGAGTATAAACAGAGCGAGCGGCGGTGGCGGCAGAGGACATGGGAATTTGAGTGGTTTGGGTGGCCGAGCGAAAAGGATCGTCGCCGGGCGAGACGCGCACGACGTTCCCTCGTCCAAAGAAGGCTCGCAAGAGCTCCGAGGAAAGCGAACGAGCGGCGAGGATCTCCAGCACCGGATCTCGATGGAACCGCGCGGGACGTAAACGCACACACACTCGCCGCTCACTCGGATGTGTGGCATAGCGCATGGAAGCGATAAAAGGAATTTAACGCTGCAAAGACATATGTGTTTATATATATATATATATATATATATATGTATGTGTGTGTATATAGTGAGCAGCAAAAATTCTTCTCCTCTCGCGGATCGGCAGTGTGCGCAGGAGAAGCAGCAAGAGAACGAGCCGGCCTCTCTCGTATTTCCACAAGGTTAAGAGAGTGAAAGAAGTCGGCGAGCTCAGCTGCGTGTAGTATACAACTATATACAGTTATACACCGACACGTGTGGGCTATGCGCTTGTGTATATAAGGACGTACCGTAGAGGACTATATGCTAATGTTTACGTGTACAGTACCGCGTTACAGAACGGACCGCAGCGCAGACTCATCCTCCACTTCTGATTTAACTCCGACTGTAAACCCATTTTCAACAGCCGATTACTTTGCCGCGCGCGGAATAATTAATCCTACGACGAGTCGGCGTGACGTGCCGACGCATAAACCTTTTCATTTTTTTCGTCTCTACTTTTTTTTTTTTATCAATCTTATCGTACGGTTAAAGTATGATTTTTACTATAATCGTACGATTTTTTGTATTAGTTACAAGAATCGTATTATGAAACTGCAGGTTTTCTGTAACTGTATTTCGATCAAGAAAATACGTGGCATTATTTTGGGGACTTGTTTTTATTCCTATAGAATGGCGGTTAAAATTTTTTTTTTTTTAGTAATGTTTTTTCTACGTCAAGGACGCATCTTTAAATACATTTTTATCGACGCTTAATTTCTCAACCTTTTTAACCTTCTCAACGGTATACAGTTATATTTACTGCATATACATAATGCGTTTTGAGTTTTAGAGGTGCAGAACGGTGCCGGCTATTTCGCAGAGTCAACAGAGTCCTAAAATCGCTGGGAAGCGAAAAATTTAATGGGCAGGAGAGGAAAAGAAAATATGCGGCGTCGGGCAGGCGCCGAAAAGAACTCTCGATGGGCGTCGCGCTGTTCCAGAGTTCCCATTATAATACAGTGTATACGTATATATACACAAGTGTACTATAAATATATTAAAAAAATTAACGAGTCAAGCAGATGCAACTCTGACGGATGAAAGCTATAATAAAAAAAAAAAAAGGCGGACAGTGGGTGACGAAGAGACGCGGGAAAAATCAAATGATGGCGAAGTGGCGTGGATCCAGTGGATCAAAGATCTCGAAGAGCGAGGATATAAATGTTGAACGAGAAACGGAAACAACATCGAACTCGCTGATGTCGTCGACAGAACGAAAAGAAATCACTCGGACCGGATACACAGCCTCTCGTTAATGATAATCCTTGCCCGTGAGCTGACGCGTGGGCGGCCTATCGAAGCCACATAATATACAATGTGTGTTGCAGACACTGGCTGCCTGAACGGACGGCAACAGAGTCGGATGTCTGCCAAGAGCGCGGGCTATCCCCGCGAGTTATGTAATCGTGATTTAAGGTAGCTACTGCGCTTCGCACTAATCGAGTCGGTTTAAAGTTTTTTTTTTTTTTTAAGCGGAGGAGTGGGTTTAATTAAAAGGAGGAGTAACGCACATAGCAGAATTATTTCTTAATATGTATATAAATAAATTCGCAGCCGTAATTCCAATTAAAAATTCGACGGATAAACGCAAATGTCCGATTTCATGTTTTTTCGTGCAGTTTTTTTTTTTCCAAAATATGAACCATGAAATGAAAATTTAACACGGTGATGAAAAAAATTTCAACCTCTATCTGTTACTGATAAATACATTCTCTTGGATAAAATTTTTTGAAATTAAAAAAAAAACAGTGCGGGCCACAAAAAACAATTCGTGGGTAAGAAAAAAAAATAGGTCGTCAGCGGCTACTTCGGAATAATTAACGTCAAGGCAGACAGAAGTATAATTTGACGGGAAGTAGCCCAGACCTAAAATATGTTAATCAGAGACTTTATTTATTTATCACACTATTGTTAGGATTTCCGCGGCGCCATTCGACACCGCAATTCGGTAACCACCTTAACGCACGAAAAACGAGGTTTTTGGACATAGGGGGAGAAAAATCCTTGAGGGGCTTGCAAAAATTCGGGATCAAGGATCGCGCAATGATCGGACCGGAATGTGGTCCACTTGTCACGAAATGCCCTCTATATGTCGTTCATTTCTATTCACAGCAACGTCTAAAATTTTTCTATAGTGCAGAAAGCTCACTTTTTGCCGGTAATATTTACTTTTTTTGATTACACAATACTACAATAATCGCTCGAGTTCGTCATGCCGATAAAACCCCCTTAAAGCGCACCGGATGAGAGCGGCTCTGCTACGCGTAAGGAAAAGAGAAAGATGGAAAGCGACGAAGCTTACGAAGATGAAAATAAAAAAGGGTGTCGAGGCGCTGGAGTCACAGCACTCGTTAAACTTAAGCAACAGCAAGAAAGAGCTCCCGAGCGGCCATGGACCGAGGCAGGCGTATTACTACACACGCACTCCCAGGATCCGAGTCGCGCACACTACGCACTGTACACAGAAAGCTTAATCAACTTTGCGTCGCGCCCCAGCGTACATATGCAATTATATTGGACGCCGTGCCGCCGCCGTTTGCTTCGACTTCATTTACATTAATGAGGCAGTTTGTATTTTCGCGACGTACACAGAGTGTAGACGAACTTTTCGCAGCGGGCTCTTGTGTTCCTCTCGCCTTTTTCTGCCGTGCTATGCAGGACCTTCCAGCCACGAGTCTATTATTTCTCGTGTTTTTCTCGTCGGAATCGAGAACGACTCGGCGCGGCGATGTTTACGAATGCCACGCGACGAGAGCAGAAAAAGTGAAGTGAGAATACAGTTGGTCGGGAAGGGCAGGGTCACCGCGAACGCGTTCGAGGAGCTCGCTAGAAAATATGCAATACTCGTCTATGCGGTAACGTGGAATAAGAATATTCAGCTGGCAGAAAGATTGTTGCATGCGCGCAGAGTTGTGAGAAGGTTTTGTCGGCCTGCAGTCGATAAAGCTGAAGAATCGACCCGGAAAAAAAGAGATGTTGGTGTTTGCACAATGTTTGGTTACTATGCAGGACCTTCCAGCCACGAGTCTATTATTTCTCGTGTTTTTCTCGTCGGAATCGAGAACGACTCGGCGCGGCGATGTTTACGAATGCCACGCCACGAGAGCAGAAGAAGTGAAGTGAGAATACAGTTGGTCGGGAAGGGCAGGGTCGCCGCAAACGCGTTCGAGGAGCTCGCTAGAAGATATGCAATACTCGTCTATGCGGTAACGTGGAATAAAAATATTCAGCTGGCAGCGAGATTGTTGCATGCGCGCAGAGTTGTGAGAAGGTTTTGTCGGCCTGCAGTCGATGAAGCTGAAGAATCGACCCGGAAAAAAAAAAGGGATGTTGGTGTTGGCACAATGTTTGTACGTATGTTTATATTAATATAAGCAATATGTGTATGACAATGTTTGCATTAATGAGGCAGTTTGTATTTTCGCGACGTACACAGAGTGTAGAAGAATTTTTCACAGCGGGCTCTTGTGTTCCTCTCGCCTTTTTCTGCTGTGCCATGCAGGACCTTCCAGCCACGAGTCTATTATTTCTCGTCGGAATCGAGAACGACTCGGCGCGGCCATGTTTATGAATGTCACGCGACCAGAGCAGAAAAAGTGAAGTGAGAATACAGTTGGTCGGGAAGGGCAGGGTCGCCGCGAACGCGTTCGAGGAGCTCGCTAGAAAATATGCAATACTCGTCTATGCGGTAACGCGGAATAAAAATATTCAGCTGGCAGCGATATTGTTGCATGCGCGTAGAGTTATGAGAAGGTTTTGTCGGCCTGCAGTCGATAAAGCTGAAGAATCGAACCGGAAAAAAAGGGATGTTGATGTTTGCACAATGTTTGGGAAAATGTTTGTATTAATGTAAGCAATATGTGAATGAAAATGTTTTTACAGTATTTAGAGAAGAGGTTTAATGACATTTTTTTGTTTTCGACTTTTTCTGGTTAAAAATGAAAAAAATGGTTTATGTGAAAACAAAAATGACATGGAATGCGAAAAGTGTTTATTTGCTTTCGAGGCGTTTCCCTATTATGAATGGGATTACAGTAATCACCAGTCTTTATCACTCATATCCACGTAGGACAGTTTGGTTTATTGTCATATGAACACGTTCATTCATAGCGATAACCATCTTATCATATCTCTCGATTTGAACGAGAATTTTTGGGAGCTCTTGAATGATTATTTCGCCTTGAGTAATCAAAAGTATGGGCACACTTGGACACTAGAGTGAAAGAGAAACTGTTTTACTTGACTTTGACTGTTTTAGTACCCTTTGGTGTCCTGCGCCTTTAAAGGGGAAGGGGAAAGGGAAAATCATGCTGCATGGTCGATCGATGGAAAACTCTTTTAAAAAAATCTATTGGGTAGTATAAGAATCGAAATAAAATAATAATGGCACATTACACGATCCACCCTATCTTACGCTATGGCATAATCGACCTCATGGACAAGGTTCAGTGTGCCAAAATAATGTTTTCGGAATATCAATATTTCGATAGTGTTATCAGTGAAATTGCACAATACTTTATGTTTCTCGAGTTAAATTTATGGTATTTACCATAAGACAGATGCACAGATGTTAGTGATAATAATAAATTGGGTCAATGGCAAATGATGGACAAACGAATGCTCAACGAAATTATTCCGAACGTCCGCAAAAGTACGTTTTCCGCGAGCTTCCGTGAAAAGTGTACATTTTTGGTCGAAGGACTGAAAACAAAGATAATTTGTTTCGAACAAAAATAACTCTCACCGCTCGTTTACGATACTCATTCTCATTAACTCGTGCCAAATGTATTTCGGACACGTTCGCATCCAAATTTTGCATCGCCGGTACTAATTACCGGATTACGTATCGCACCGAGGTCACAGATACATCCGGACCTTGAGCGCCGTCTGCGTGCCGATATGTTTCGGATGTCAGGCCCACCAGCGCTATCGAATATCAACGATACGTTTATCGCGATAACGAAAGATTGGGATCTTCGCCACGCGTGGCAAGACAACTGACATGACACGGCGCACTGACACTTTTTTTTTTTCACCTGTCTCCCGTACCAACAACGCAGCTCCGCTGTACAAATTATGCATATCTCGTGAAACAGAACAAAAACAAAACCACGTCGAAGTATTTACACGAAAGATAAACACTCGTTACGCCTTCCTAAACGTCGCCAATGTAACATCTGTAATTTTCCGTCAACGCGCCACGAATTCAATGTTAATACATCGTTTCTCCCAAACCAGTTTTATTTCAATCATGAATTTAATAAAAAAGCGATTCGGTTTTTTTCTCTCACGATACTCGAGCCCCGATAAAATAAATAAATAAAGGCGCAGAGCAAAGGGCATACGGCACTACATGAATTTTGCGTGAAACCGAAGTTTGCGGCGTAAGAATAAGCATATACCGGTCGATGGGTGCGCAGCACGTGCCCGCCGCTAATTTCCGCAGCGCGCGGCACTCGACCGCCGGAAGTGCAAGTCGCGGGATCGATGGGCACGTCGGGTGGTTCGATAGAGGCGCAGGACCCGGTTTAACTCGGCCAGCCGGGAAACCCGTGAATTAATCACTCGCTGACCGAGCGAGCGATAAGGACACTGTGCATAGAGCGTTGGACGGTATGATGCACAGCTGAGAGAAACTTGTTGCGATTGGATTGGCGCACAGGGAAAGCCCGTGGTCCTTTATCGTGCGTCGCGTTCGTACGATCGATTTGCGATATCCATCCGCACTCGTGCACCGCGAGGATAGCGATTCGTCTACAGAGCTTCAAAGACGCGCAGGAAATTGGGTGGTTAAAGAGGGAAAGCTAAAAGTCAATAAGCTCCGTGGTAAAAGCAGCGGCACGAGCATGCAACGCATCTGCTTGTCTATTAATACGACAGTGTACACACAACATAAACGCTACAATCGCGATAATCGTTATTCAACCTCGTTATCAAGCAGTCGTCGTTCCTACCTTCGATATTATAATACCACGTGCACTCTCGATAAGTAAACTCAGTGACGGAATTGACAGAGCGTCCAGTGGCGTGTGTTAAAAACCCGCGATTGCCCGAGCGACGCCCCAGTGTCTCGTGCAACACTGTCGGCTGCCGGCGCACGACTGTCGACATTTCGCGGCCGCGACCGGCCTAGATATACAAGAGCTATTTTTAGCGACTGTCGTCAGCGAGGCGCGCCGCTATTGGCCCGCGGTGACGTGACCGCGCGGAGCGATTGGCCGTCCGCGAATCGAGGTAGGGCCCTGAGGCTGCTGCTGCTGCTGCTGTTGCTGCTGCTGGTGATCCTCTCCTCTCGTACTACATGCGCATACGTCCGCGAGAAGTATCGCATAATACGTGTACATAACTACATGCACGGTAACGACGGATCCGTGGGTGCGACTCTCGCGCGATCCCGAGAAGAGACACAGACGAGCGGCCGCGGGCACTCGCGCGACATTTGTTGACATGAAACTGTCAGGTATAACGCAGACGGCGCGCTCGGCAGCTTTTTTATTTTCTCTCTCTTCTGCTTTATCGGTACTGCCGTGCCGGTACAGCGATCGCAATGATTACGCTCGAAAACGCGAGGATGCACCGTTGAAACAGAATTTTAATCCTCTCGCGCATATATATGCATCGTGTACTTACTGCGAGAGGCTAGAAATCTTGTTACAGCTGAGAGAGAGAGAGAGAGAAAGAAAGAGAGAGAGAGAGAGAAAGAGAAAAGGTGGAGATGCGCTCAGAGCGCGCGTGGGCGTTTGCACATGCGGATGAAGCAACCCGAGTGTGATTGTGTGCTGCTGTTATATACGCAGGCAGCTCAGCGGTGACAGAGAAGCAGGATATAGGACGAATCCGTGTGACTCCGATGCCACCGGACGATCGTTTCACCAGAGACGAATAAATTCGATCTCTAGGATCTCGTGTTCTCGGGTGCAAAATTTATAAACGCCGGGCTCACGATCTATATACCGAAAGCTGGGCGATGCTCTCGATAACCTCGGAGATCAAACGGTGCGTCGGTCTCGTTTCTAGATATAATTGACGAGCGACGTTGACGCGGGAGCTGTTTCGGTGCTGCTCCGGCGATATAATTGCGAGACTGCGAGACTGCGCTGTGTGCTTTCGCTCGGTATTAGCCGCACAGAACATCAGGAGAACCGCCACGCTGCCAGCGCTCGTGCGTCGCGCGGAACACACACGAATGGCCAGCAGTGCGCAGCATTCGACACGCTCCGCGCTATTAATTTACGCGTTAAAGCTTTCGAAAAGCCTTGAGGGACTCTGGCTACCAGCGAGCGATCGTCGAGAGGGCCGAGCCTTCGCGCGGCTCTATGAAATCATAGTTACCCGCGAGGCGCGACTCATTATTCGACAAATTACCGCACTGCAATCCACTCCGCGTGTGCACCGTTTTGCGATGCTCGCACACGACGCGCCGGCCCCGGCATCTTAGTCATGTACCAATGATTTCAGCTCGCGTGAGAGGCGATCGCGCTGACGATAGTTCGATCTGGGATTGGCCGAAAAAAATCCAGCACCCGAACTAAATACTCGCTACCGACTGCCAGGCGCTCGTGAGATATGCATGCTCGAAACAATGGGGGTAATAATAGATGCACTCGTGAGACTCCCTATGCATCCACTGGATTAGGTATTCTCCGTCAATGCAACTTCTTCTGACCTTCGCTTATGTTTTTCATAATCAATCACGTCCATAGAAATACTGTTTTCTGTGATTTTCCGTGACTCCGAGAGGAAGCTTCGATTCAGCGAAAACATTTTTCCGGATTTTCGTGACAGCTTTGTTAATATGGATATTAAATATCGGTATTTTATGGGCAATACATATTCTTGCTAAATTAGAAATTGTTTATATTGGGAATGTTGATGAACAATGAAGTTGTTATTATTAAAACAAAGCATAAGTTTATAACATTTGCTATCGTATTTTGCTATGGAATTTTTTACACGCTCGTATTCTTTCTCACAGTTTTATTATAAATAATACATTATTTTTCAGATTAAAAAATGGAGATGAGTTAATTTCCGATGGTAAGGTCGAAAATTAACGCGGAAAGTAAACTGAAAATCTGGAAAAATATGAGAACTGAGGCGCGTGGAAAAAACTCAGTGCATGGTAGAGAATGCCTCGCATATTGCTTATTGTTTTACGAGTTAACCGTGTGCACAGTGAGCAAGGCACGGTATATTCCAGCGACTGACGAGGATCGATAGTTCTCTTCGTTCCTAGCTCTGTGTTTAGTTCACGGTCATCGGCGGATATGCGATGTGTGCACGCAAGCCAAATTCCTCCCGCGGCAAATCCTTTCGTACCTCGCGTGCCAATGACGTCGGGATACCTGTTAGAATTCTTAAATTATCGGCTGCGCAGAGCCGAGCACTTGTGGAATACATAGTTTTGCATATCTGGATCGGAATCGAAAAGTATCGGCGGCCCGCGCTCCGGATATAGTCGGGGTTAGACAAGAGTTTGCTTTCTACAGATCGAATGATTCACACTCCGCAGATTGCGCTCCCGCTATCGCGATTTAAATGCAAATTGCAGAACGGGAAATGATAAAAATCTCCCCGGGCTTGCAGCCAGCGCCGTTCGTTGCGTGGGAGTGGGTGGAACCCGCAGCGAGAGGGAAAACAATCATGTCAGCGCCCAGGGTTCGAAATGGCGACGTTTAGAGATAGTTTCAAGTATTACAAGAGCCGCGCACCGCCTCCGGACCTGTGCGACGTGATCGACTTCGCGAAACCCGATCCCGGTAAGGTTAGTGATGGAAAACTCGAGCTATTTCACGTCCAATAATTTGCGATACTCGGCACGATTTTTTTTCAGGTTAAACGTGTAGCTCCGCGCGGATGCGAATTTTCCACGGAGCAATTTGGCTTGCGAGCGACGAACGCGTGGGAGATCTGGGAATTTTTTTGCATTCCTGGATTGATATTCATAAGAAATCCTTTTACTCCTCCTGGACAACGCTTCTGGATCACGAAATGCTTGAAGGATTACTCGAGGAAGCCCAATAAACTCAATCTTGATGCTCATCATTTTCTTAACGACTGTGAAAATTGGTGGGATGTTTGCACCGAGTAAGAATTCCGTGTATTCTGTGAGATCGGAATGAAGAATGTGGAAAAAATGCAGAAGATTCCTTGCGAGAGACAGGAATCCTTTTTTTATTATTTTTTATTACCTGTTATTGTACCTTCTCACGGTTATGCAATTGAGATACTTTTGGAATTCCTTCTTTTGTGGTTGCAGTAATTTGCTGTATTCTTGTTCAGAATTTTTTTCTTACTTTTGAAGGATGCTTTCTTTTTTGTAAAATGAAATTCGTTTTTGAAGTTTTAACGTCACTTTTCTCAAAGTATTTGAAACGCTAAGAAAATAATGTCTTTGGCTGTACGATGATTATGTGAGACATCTTTGGGCGTTCGATATTGAATTTGTAATAGATATTCACGTGAATGCAAGTAAAATAAAATGTGTCTTACTATTTTAGAAATACTGAAAGGAGCAAAGAACTCGTACCAAAATTGAGATGGGCAACACTCGGCTACCATCATAATTGGGACACGAAGCACTACTCTGAAGATTCCAGAACAGATATGCCAACGGAGCTTTCGGAGATGACCAGAATTTTAAGCAGAGTCACCGGTTTTAACGAGTTCAAAGCGGAAGCAGCGATAGTAAATTATTATCGTATGAATTCGACTTTGGCCGGTCACACCGATCATTCCGAGGTCGATCGTGAAGCGCCGCTTTTTTCTATCAGTTTTGGACAATCCGCAATCTTTCTTATCGGTGGATTGACTCAGGATGAGCCGACGAGCGCTTTGCTCCTGCGGAGCGGCGATGTCGTCGCGATGACCGGCGAATCGCGACTGAGATATCACGGAGTGCCGAAAATTCTGGCCGCTGACGAAGTCCCATGGGATTTGGAGAACAAAAACGATGAATCATGCGTCGGAACAAAATTGGACGATTGGTGCAAAGCAAGAACTTTCATTTCTGAAGCTAGAATTAACATCAATGTTCGACAGGTGTTGAAGAACGGACAAACGAGGCTTTATTCAAAGGAGTAACCGGAACGTCAGATTGAGTAACTGAGCGAATTACTATTTTTTATTTTACCGGGCTAACCATCGATTTCACACTGTATACCAGGTATACAAAATTTTTGCTTACCTACGACAATTCTCACTTTCAATAATCTGTTTCGGTACTTTACTGATCGTAGAAAAAAAAACGTTGCAAAGATAATTAATACAAAATAATTGACGTAATGAACTCAGAAATAGAGTGAGCTGAAAAGACTCAGGATATTCCCAAGTAGAAATTAAGTATTTTGGCGTACTCACAGCCTTGAATCAATTAGTATCCAGAATCCGTGTACAGAGTGGATATTTAAAAAAAAAACTAAAGGGTATAAGCCGTGTACAGTAATTATATGTGGTACATAAACTTGTATAGTTTCATGAAGAGAATTTCAGGATTTGTAAATAATTTTATATCATTTAACGATACCTTGGCTTTGAAAAGTTTAATAAAGATCTTTCGTTAGGAAACTCGCGAGACAGTAATGCTTTCGGACGATAATCCTGTCCGCAATCGCGCGTCTAGGTTCCGACTGAGGATAATGTGGTTTTCCTCCTCGAGTGTTCGTTTTTCGTCGGCGAGATAACGTCGATTACGCCGAGGCCAGATCGCTGAAAGGCCATTCGTTGGAAAAAATGTTCAGGAAAATAGTTCTTAAAGTCCTAAAAAAAAAAAAGAACCTTTCGTTCACGCGTATCTCTCGAGGCCGCGGGGCGAGTTTCATTCTAATGAGAATTTCATCGCAAGCGGTCTTCACTATTCCCGGCTGCCAAGAATTATCGTACCGATCATTGTGAACCGTCTCGTTGGACTCTCGCTCTTGAACGCTGCTTACGCCGTTTATCATTGTCAAAATTCTGGTCAAATTTTTATCACTTTCGTAGAAATTTTTTTGCGAACTCATTGCACTTGAAATTTAAGGGTTTATATTTGGGTCGTGAATAATATTAAATTTTGGTTAACTGGCCGAAATTCATTTGAGAGTTGTCATCGTCCGTATAATTTTGATGCGACGCTTTTTTGTCGAGAAAACATATTCGGTTTTGCTGTTGTTCCATATTTGAGTAGCCAATATTTGGTTTTATCGAAGGACGTACTAAGTTTAGAAGCGTTCATTGTTATGTCAGGCAGTTCAATTTCTTTTTTCTAATAATGCATATCATCGCATTGTTTCTTATACAATATATCTTTTTGAATTCGTTTTCTGTGAGATATGAGAATTTTTCGTACATTTTATAGTGAATCTTCTTTATGAATTTTTAAATAGCTGTCATTGATTCTAGTAGTGTTTTCGATGCGCGGAGGCATGTCATTTAAAATTTTGAATTGAACGAGTAGATTTCATTCTTAGTCGTTTTTTGCTGATAAAATGTTGATGAACTTACCAACGGAGCGCGCTCAGTGGCACGCGCTCTGCTGCTCGCGCGACGAACTTCCGCTCTCGCGGAGTCAGCTGATCTATCTCATTTCTGTCTGCTTGTCTGTATCAGCGAATATGTCGGGAAAAGAGAGGCTTCCAATTTTCCCCTCTCGGGGGTAAGTTAAAGACTCAATGGACTTAAATTCGTGATTATTCTTTTCGTTAATATTCAATTGACATTTTCGGTGAATTTTTTTTCGAATTTTCACTGTCGTTTAGTCTATTCAACGCGTACTCCAAAAACTGGGTGTAACCCTACTTGAAAAAATGTGTAATTAATCTGCCATAAACCATCCAAATCGGACAAACAATTTATTATTGTTCATATTTGCAAATGATATTTACAAGAATTTGTCAAAATTATCTTTCGGGGTAGAAGTTATCATTTTTGTTTACATCCCCACTCGTGACCTTCGAGCTTACTAGAATTTTTTAAATAACGTTTTATCGGTACTTTGAGCTGTAAAATTGTACTGTCACATTGCTTCTTTACAGTGCCCAAATGTTGATGAAGTCCAGACTTCAGGGAGCCACCAAGGGCCATGGATTGCTCAAGAAGAAGGCTGATGCCCTGCAAATGCGTTTCAGGATGATCCTGGGAAAGATCATTGAAGTGAGTTTGAAATTTGAAAGGGACATTTTTTTGTACCAGTGTTCTTTGTAATTGAATTTCTATTTTTAACTGTCTCAGGGATGTCTTTTAAGTGGCTTGAATTTAATGTGATTTGAGTCTTGGAAATATGTGTGAATTTTTTAAATCATTTTTTCCATTAATATCATATAAATGACAAAAACATGATAACAATGAGGCAGGATAAATAAAGTAAATTTTTAATAAATGTTTGAATGTAATAGTAGTTGAATTGTTATGTTCTAATTCTACAATCTTATGTTAGTTTTCTTTGTATTTAGAATTCATAGAGAGTGACTTACATTGAAAACCTAATTTGCCGAACGAATTTCAGACGAAAACTTTGATGGGGGAAGTTATGAAGGAAGCTGCCTTTTCTCTCGCCGAGGCAAAGTTCGCGACTGGAGATTTCAACCAGGTTGTCCTACAGAACGTGACAAAAGCGCAGATTAAAATTCGTTCGAAGAAAGACAACGTAGCCGGTGTGAATTTGCCGGTATTCGAATCTTATCAGGATGGCACTGATACGTATGAGCTCGCTGGTCTCGCCAGAGGAGGTCAGCAGCTCGCGAAACTCAAGAAGAATTATCAAAGTGGCGTGAAACTGTTGGTGGTGCTGGCTTCACTGCAAACGAGTTTCGTTACTCTCGACGAGGTGATAAAAATCACGAATCGCCGTGTAAACGCGATTGAGCACGTGATTATCCCAAGAATCGAGAGAACCCTCGCTTACATTATATCTGAGCTCGACGAGCTCGAGAGAGAGGAATTCTATCGGCTGAAAAAGATTCAGGACAAGAAGAAGGCGATAAAAGCTAAAGTACGGAATATTTCGATATGGCATAAGCAATACTCGAATAAAAATTCGTATCCGTAGTTAAATTATTAAAATTTAAATAATTCATTAATACATTTCGGATAATGAATATTTTTAAATCTTAGTATGACTCGTTTTTCAAAGGATTATTTGCATGTACTCATTCACTTTATTTGACAATTACTTTGAATACACTTTTATTCGAATATTGTCCACTCCTGACTCCAACTGGGACACAATACGCAATGAATCGCGACGCGCATACCTAATCAATTGGTTTGATTGTCATTCCATTTTTCAGGCCGAGGCCCATCGCCAAGAAATGATCGCTGCGGGCAAGGATGTTCACGCCGCCAACATGCTGGACGAGGGCGACGATGATCTGCTCTTCTAAACAATATTTTCTGTAAATAACCGTCGTCGCATTCGCACATTCGAATACGTTTTGGAAAAGAGAGAAGGCGTACGGTCCGTACTGGAAATTTGAAATAGAGAATTTATTGTTGGTCATTAAGGAAAATTTTGTCCTTAGAGAAAATTAATACGATTACGCGGTTTAGTCTCCGAATGTTGACACACATGAGTCTCTGGGCGAGGGGGCGAAAGCTCCCTAGCTCTCTCACTCACAGACTCGTTGAATTTCCGAAGAAATATGGACACTTTTTGTACAGTTAATCGTGTCGTACTCTCCATTGTTTCGTTAACTGCTTTTTGCAGTCGACCAGCCCAGTTGCATAATTTAGCGTTTCGGCACGTGTTTAGCGAGTGACCGAGGTAATAAAATCGGAAAATTCTGTATTACAGTGTCCAAGAATTTTTCTGGTTTACCAATAAATCATCGGCTCCACTAAAGTGTTTACTATTTAGAAAAAGATCGCGATGCGCGAACCGGCGCAGTTTATCGTTTTAGATGTATCACAGAATGTAAATAACAGCGGAACGAGCCATCCCGAGATTCCTCGGTAAATCCGGAGAATTAATTATTCCGTTGTTTGTTACTTTTGTCGTTCATAAAGAATTATATTTTTAAGAAGAAAGTACTACTTCGAGTATTCCAATTGTCGTCTGTCGCTCGATCACGATGTGGGTATTAAAAAAATCATCATTTTATCTTGTATATCACTCCACGGCTTGCGTATGTTCTACTATATATAACGATATAGTCTGATACAAGGTTTACTGTAAGATACGTTTGAAGGTATTGAAAGAAATATCATATATGATAATAAACGAGAGTGTATCGTGTCTCTGTACGTTAAAATTTTCAAGGATTTCCTTTATTGTTCGATTTTCTCCGCCCCTTGCATCATTAAACTGGAAAATTGTATAAGATTTTTTTTAACGCATGCGTGAAAAAGTGCCTTATTCGAGGCTGCGGAGCGTGCATATTCAGGCACTTATTTAACCAGAGATGATTTAACGTTCCCGTAATCTGCTCTGGTAAAACTACGCCAGACGTGCACATAACGAAATGTCCTAATTTATATCAGAGAAAATCGACATATGGAAGCCACATTAATGTTCTATTCAACTTGGCGTTGAGTCGTTGCCGCGACCCTTGGTTTTCTAAACTCTAGTGGCTGTTCTTATGTAGAAAATATAGTTGAAGAAACTCTGTGACATGTCAATGACCACCTGGAATCTCAAACAATGCTTCTATTTTTCTTAATAACTCTAGTTGATCAATAATAATAAAAAAGTGAGTATAATTACACTAAAAATACGTAGATGCAAGCACTCGATCACGCGATCGACAGTGGATAGTTGAAGGACCTCGGTAACGAGTCAACAGCCACCTTCTATCTACAAAAAAGCCTACTTTTTGTCAAACACTCTATCAAGTGCATAAAAATAGGAAAATGGGTGTAATGACACTAAAAATAAGTATATGCAAGCGCTCGATCGTCCGATCGGCAGCGGATAGTTGAAGGAACTCGGCGAGGAGCTTCGGACAGTCTCGTCGAGTGTCCTCGACGTCCGTCAAGTCTTCACTTCCGCGTGTGCTCCTATACAAAGCGTTTGCAGTATAATAATTATATCTAGCGAATTCTTTGAACTGGGTCAATCAATATAGAGTAGAGTCGCTCATGGGGCGGCGGTCGGTCCTGCACGCGCTCTCGTACAGTGTCGCGGAACGTGCGCGTGAAAACTCTCGTCACGGTTGTACGTATAGTCTCCTCTATAGTGAGCGATCCCAGGAAAACTACCGTGACACCCGTCCCTGAAAGATGTCCTCCGCCGATCTGACTGTTGCCGCTATTCCCGAGGCGCGTTTCGACGAGGTGATCGACCACCTGAGGTACAATTTCTTCGCCGATGAACCGCTCAACAATGCCGTCGGTCTTTGCCGTAAAGGTGAGCCTCATCTCGACCTCGAGAGACATTGTCTCTTGACGCTGAAGCAGGGATACTGCCGGATGCTGATCACCGAGGATGGCACGGTAATTAAAAGGCTTTCTCTAACAGTTGATGTTCTAAAAAACAAAAAAAAATGTCATAAATTATCAGCATTTCGAAAAATTCTTTGCAAATATAAAATACAATTTTCAGATAGCCGGCTTGGCTTTAAACGGCGTACAGAAAAAGGGCGAGCGCGAAGAAGCGGAATGTCGTCTGTCTGAGATGAACGACGTGAAATTCAAAACAATATTCGGCCTTCTCTACAAACTCAATGAGAAGATCGATCTGTTTGAGAAATATGGGATCGACGAGATTTTCGAGTGCAGAATCTTGAGCGTCGACGAAGAATTTCGTGGACGAGGACTCGCCAATGTTCTCATGACCGACAGTGTGGAAACTGCTAAGAAAGCGGGCTTCAAGGTATCGATATTGGAATGTGCTCATCGGGAACGTTGATGTGAACGTCGCACGAGTTCCATATTTTGTGATGTGTTGTAGAACAAAATTACAATGTTTTTTGATTAATTTTTCCGATGATTTTTTAGTAATTCATGAATTCATAGTCTTCACCGTCTGTTTTTTTTTTGTTTCAGCATGCCCTCTATGTTTAATGTGCATGGGAGTTATTATACCTTCTTAAAGATGTTTCAAAGATACGTGCTAATGTGTACTGTTTATGTCGTTAACGTAAAAAGGTATTTCGATTAGCTCCGAGCCTAATTTTCGCTTAAAGTGACGAGTATTTCAAATGCGTTTCTCCAAATTGCAGATTTTCAAGGCTGACGCTACAGGAATCTTCTCGCAGAAAGTTTTCGCGAAGCATGGCTTCGACACCGTTGCGGAATTGCCATATTCCGAGATCGACGAGAAAATCCGACCAGGACCGCCGCACCGTGCCCTGAAACTCATGATCAAAGTCCTGAATTAAATTCACGACGAAAGGCTCTCGGGTTTATCCGATGGTAGATAATGGAATCCTATTTTTTAAATTAGTGGGATTAAACGAAGACGTCTTAGTAGGTGGAAATAAGTGTCTCGTGTCGTTGAAAGTGTGACAATAACAGCTCTCTAAATATTGCAGAAGCAAAAAAAAAATTATCATGTGGAAGCAGATTGAAAAGTCGATACATTGTAGTCATTGAAAAAATCTTTTTTGGTAGCTGTGTTGAAATATTCAAGAATTCGGCTATCGTGATTTTTCAATGCTTTTAGTCCGAATTAGAAACATTCAATCAGGAGACAGTGTTTCGTGAATGCCGTAAAATTTGTTTGAAGCAAAACATACAAACTAATTTTCATTAAATATACTTCTGAATTTGCATTTTGAATTTCAGCGAAAAATGTCAAAGATTCGTAGCAACAGTTTGGAATAAATCCTGAGGCAATTTCTATTTTAGGGTTGGTACCTAACGAACGCTACGGTTTTTTATACTTTTCAATCTTAAATCACTTTTGCATATTCTTAAGGATTGATTCCTCACTGTTCCTACCATTTTTTTTTCCGCTAAAATCGGGGTTACAAATTCATAGAAGTAATGCGAAAAAAAAAAGTGTAACCATCTTGTTTCAAACAATTTCGCGTAACTTTTGCAATGAACTCTCTTGAATGAACGTTCTTTTCTATTAAAAAATCAAAGCTACGCACACGAATTCTCTTATATTTCTCATCGCAGCTACTAATAGTTTTTCAAATGAGAAGTCCCTTCGGTGGTGCACAGAAAATAAGTACTAGTACTAGTCGTGAGCGTCGTTGTGTCCAGACGCACATTCGGGTGTCTCTAATTAACGAAAGAGCTGGCTCGTGTTTATATTGTGATTGTTCGTTAGCGATAGAGAATCGGTTAAACTGCCCTTTCCCTTCGTGTGCAGTCCGTTGTAATGTCCATTGTTAAAGGTCCGATTTAAAAGAACGAAGAAGTAGTTCGTCGTTTGACTGATGCGTCGGGTGAGCTATGAGCTCGCCGAGCGGCCGATGATATATTGCAAATGCCTTCGCGAGCTGAAAACTGAAGCACAACATTCAAACTTATACCTATACAACTGCTGATATCAAAAAGAAAGGAAAAAAAATATATATATATATTGCAAGTTCGTAGAGAGATAACTAATCGCTGGATGATGGGTCCACTCGTGCCCCTGGAGGGGAGAGTACACATACGAACTAACATATAATATATTGAATATTTTTGTTGTCGTCGTATATATTCTAAAGTATATATATGGTAAATATTAAACGATACGTTATTTTGTAAGGATTTCGCCCTGAGAATAAACAAACGAGTTTATTAAAGCCTCCGAACCTCTCGATTAACTGTCCCGGCGTTATCATCGAAATGCGACAATAAACGGCCTCGAGCTTTCGAGCGTCAGCGAAATTTATTATTCAAACAAACGTATATATATCTTACAGCTGAAGAAATCGCCGGATGGAATAAAAGAATTCGGAGTAAGTAAAAAGAAATGTTATCTCCAGTGCGAGAGTCTCACGTCTAGAAGTTGACTTGTTGCCTGAAGTAACGCTGAAACTTGTTGGCCTTGAATTGGAGCTGCGTTGAGTATTTCGCCTGTACCCTCTGCATGTACTTGATGTCCCGGGCTTTTTTCTCGACGGCTTCCTTCTGCGTAGCCGACCAACCGAGAGCTCGGTATTGGCACAGAACTTTTCGAAGTTTGTCGCTCTTCGGTATCGCCAGAGCTCTGTTTGGATCCAAGCTCTGCTTGTAGTATCTCATTAGTGATCTGTGACCAATTACGTTTCCGGAGGGCAGAACCAGCTGATAGTCGCTGTCGTCGAGCTCGGGAATTTCGACCTCGGCGTCAGGATCCACATTTTCACCGGCGTCGGGATAACTAGTCGAGTAATCGTAGAAATCGGCGTACTCGACGAGAGCTTCGCCCTCGTGGAGCATCTTGCAGTGTCCTTTGTCAATCATGTGAGCTTTCGCGGCGTCTGCACTCTGAAAAGCTTTGCCGGTATCGTTGCACCAAAGACAGAGATAACCGGCGAATATTTTTTCGCCCAAATAAATTAATAGACCCTTGGGATCGATGCAATACTCAGGATCGGGAATGAAGAACGAATGGGCGAGGGTCATGTGTTTGAGATTTTTCAACAACGATCTGCTGTGATGACTGCAGAAGAGGCAACCGTTGCTCGTGGCTGGATTTTCCGTATCGTCTATCCACTCGTCGGAATCCACGGATTCCACGTCTGAATCAACGTCCATTTCCTCCTCCATTTTCTTGCTCTTCTTTGTGGTGCTCTTTGCTAATTTTATCACGGAATTCGAAGGTTCCACGAACGTAGGCTCGAGACGATCGTTTTGGCTGTTCATCGGTTCATCCTCATTCTTTTCTGATTCTTCCTGCTCGTCGTGCTCACTCTCGCTTCTCAGAGCTCGCTCTTTGTGCTTTTTGGACAGCACGTGATTCTCTAACTGATTCTTGGTGCTGAAACTCTTGTGACACGCCTTGCAACTGATCTGAGTGCCCTTCAATTCGTCCTCCTTTCCTCGCTGCGCTATCACTCGCTTCTGGAATTCCTCGACGGAAACGGGCGGCAACTCTGCCACCTTTCTCTTCAGATTGTACCTGTGCCAGTCTGACTTGTAATGCTGACGCTGGATCTCCAGGTCTCGGAATGCCACTCTACATGTTATGCACGTGTACGTCGTGCGTATTGGGTCGCAAGACATGGTGCTGCTTTCGATATTGGCAAATCTGCAATCATATTAGCACACTTATGATTCCAAAGCTTTTACAAGGACATTTTGATGGATATTAAGCAAAGAATTTTTAGATGAGACAAAGAATTTAAAAAATAGGGACCTACATGTTGTTACCTAACGATAATATTCCATTCTTATTGCACATTAGCAGGTAATCGCTTTTCTGCTTTCATCGATCTTTAATTTATTTTAGATTACCGATATTTCCAGGACTTTCCTAGTTTCTTAATTCAACATTCTTCTGTTGTACTCTTTTGAAAATAATATTAATTACAAATTATATTCGTCATCGAACCCCGAGTATCGCAACATAATTCTCCACACATACTTTCTCCAGTGTATATATGAAATCCGAGTGTACATTGTTCTCAACTTGCCCTATACCATTGTTTATTTCTCCGTAACACAGCCTCCCTTTCATTGAGCATTAGCCCTTTCGTAATGAATGAAAAGCGAAGGGTTTCGCTGTTTAAGTGCCACATCGCAGCCCAAACGATTTATAGAATGCCTGAACTACAACAATGTCTATATAAAACCCCGGAATAAATTGTGATGCGGATCTCAATGAAGGGCCGAGATGTTTTGACGTTTAGGCCCTTTTCCCTAAAAACTGCAATGAGGCTCTTTATTATCGCAAAACGAGTGCAACGAATATGCCACAGATTCTCACATTGTCCATGGACCAAAGGAATAAAAAGAAAAAAGATTATCTTTCACTCACCCCATTAAATGTATTTATGTGACGTGAGAGTTCAAAGATTTTTGCGTAAACGATGATTCACAAAACGTGGTTGTCATCACGTGCGTTCCTGTCCAAGTTCCTACCGCAATGTAATAGCGTTTCGACGGTAAACGTTGAGGTTAAAGGCGCGTGATCGTGAGATTATTAAAAAAAAAGCGATTGCGCTGTAGGTCGCGATAAAAGCTGGCAAAAGTGTTTGGTGCCACGCATTGAATTTCTGCTGTACTCTCAAATTCCTTAGACGAGGTAACACGACGTGCAAAAGTCGTGAACTTGATTCTCGCAGCACGGAGAGTACTTCGATATATATATTTCTATCGAGGACTGACTGCGAGGTATCGATGTGTCGAGAATATATCGATACTCAGGCCCGTACTCTTCATCTATCTTCATCGTCATACGCGCTGCTGAGGAGGGAGCAAGAAAAATATCAAATATCGTACCGTATCAACGCGGAATTTGTTTCGTCACGCACGGGCAACTGATAAGAGCTCGCAGTAAAACTGAAACGTTTTTGCTCGCTTGATAAGCCTTATCAGAGCGTCTGACATCGAGCGGCACGAAAATTTCATGGCATTTTGGAGGTTTTTACATAGAATTTAAGGGGCGATTATACACAGTATCGCATCTTCCGTCGATAAATTCAAAGCTATTGATAACGATGCTTTGTCAGACACAAATGTGCTATATGAAAACATTAAAAATGAATTGATTGCGAATTTCTCATCTGAAAATGATATATATATTTAGTGCTATCTGTGGATCAGATAGAAGAAAATAGCGTTTTACAGTTCGCTAGATACGAAAACGCAACTTTTTACGTCTCGCTTATCTTTGCGAATAATAAAGTCGTCTCGCGCGGAGCTTGAAGAGACAAAACAAGATCTCGTCACGTGAAAGCGATGGAAGGGGGGATAAACAGAAGCGCGTAGAAAAGTTGCGGTGTTGCCGTCGAAATGACAAAAAAACGGGGGAGGGGATGGAGCGGAAATGGGGGGCCCGGAGTTCGGTTATCACGGGCCTGAGACTCGCGGCTGTCCGCGGTTGCATTCAGGCTGTAGCCGTTCTCATAGCCGGAACGTATATATCGCGCTGCGCTGCTGCTGCTCCTCGATTAACTCGACTCCTCTTAATCGTGAGCATCGTGTTCGTGAACGCGCTCGTCACAGTTGCGGAAAAGCGAACGTTCGTTACGCAAATTAAAGAAGCTCTGTCCGGGTCCGGGAGAATTCAGTCGAAAACCAGGTAAATAGCAACTAAAACATCAGGATATCGATAGAGAGACAGAAAAGAAAAACGTGAAGTCCACGGAGCGCAGCACAAAGTGTGTACCGCTCTCACATGTGGTTACTCCGGAGAGGAATTGTCGTTCGCTCTGTAATGACCGTATCTCTTCCACAGGCCGAGCACTCGAGAAACAGCAAAAGCAAGCACGGGGTGCTCTCGCGAGGGGCCCATCCATCTGTCCCAATTTTCACGTGGATTACCATTGAATTTTCACGCTAGAAGGCGGCCGTCCAGCAGGGCGTTACCATTTTATATGACTTTTCTTCGACGCCAAGGTAAGGAACTCTCCAGAAATCCGATTATTCGATCGTAGATATTTATCGTCGCGAGTGCAACGACTATCGCAGATTTTTCTACGTCCGGCGCCGTAGGTGCGGACTGTGATATCGATGCCTTTCTCCCCCCTCTCTCTTTCTCTTTTTCTTTCTCGCTCGCTGATACTCTTGGGATTAACGTTTTTTTTCCCCGTAGCGCTTTGCCTCTTCGTTATACACGAATTCAGGCTAATTTTAGCCGAACAGCCATTTTGGAAGCGAGCGAGTGCGTGCGATTCGCGAATTGGCCTCTCGGTCAACGTAACCCAGGGAAATGATCCGCGAAATCCTCTCTTCCCCTTCCATCGTCACGCATTTATTGCCGATCGGCTCGCGCGGCGATCGAGTGTCGCGAACGATATGAAACTGAGTCGCTCTTTATCGCTGTGTCGGTGCGCAAAAGGAAAGCGGGGAATGATGCAACGTTGAACAGCCCACGAAAGCACAGTCTGCGTCTCCACGCGCAAATTTATACATCCCTGACTCTGTTTGGTCCGCGACTATTTGCCACGTGGCCGAAGAGCAATCGCATACCTAGAATTCTGCGTCGCGCTATCCGCACTGTCATTCAACCGGAGGATATGGCCAGTAAAGTAGTTCGTTAAATCTATAGGCTTTATCTAATCTAATCTGTTTGTATG